>CM053773.1:144684304-144711761 GCA_028658325.1 Potorous gilbertii
GCTACCAAGAATGCTGGCATAGCAAACTGGTCACCACTGTTTCTGGTTGCTTCTAACATCCATTCTGTAGGCCTCCAACTGTCTTGAGGATATCCTGGGGGAGTCCTTTGCTCTTGATATCTCTGACCAGTTTCTGATGCACTATTAAGTTACCACAGGCACTGGCTGTTTTGGCTTTTCTACTGTTAGTGAGTTTCTCACCAACTCTGGGGTTGAAGAAGTCATTTACTGCAGCTGCTCAATGGATTTCCTAGTCATTATTCCAGTTGATGTAATATTTTGGTTTTTGAAAGAATAGGATATGGGAACTAGGTCATCTACCTCATTTCAGGCAACCATTTCAGAAGGAAAACTCAATGTACTTTTCCTGTTCCCATAGTTAGAAATTGCTTTCCTAGTTCTGCTTATTTGGTTCAGCATCATTCTTCATTTCTTTAAGTATTCCATTATATTGAGATCACATGGTATGTTCAGCTATTCCCCAAAGGGCATACTTTGGTTTCAATTCTGTGCTATCACAAAAACTATTTCAATAAATATTTCATCTGTAACACCTTTCTTTATATATCCTTGAGTTTATGAAACACTGGACTTGTTTCTGGGTTTCGCTTACCTTGCCTAAGTCTTTAATCCATTTTTCACTTTTAACTAGTAACTTCAATGTTCTTCTTAGAATACAATGCTGTTATATTTAAATATATTTTCACTCCCTATAAAATATTTCATTTTCTCTCCCTGAATTTTAGTTTCCTTATCTGTAAAAGGAGACAGATTAAACTAGCTATCTTTAAGACTCAATTCTTCTCAAAAATTTCAAGTTTCTGGTCACAACAGTAGTCACATAAGCTTCTTTAGTGAAATTAAAATATTAATTCAATTTAAAAACATGAATTGTTTAGTTTTGATGTACATCCTTGAAGTCTAACATGGTACCTTATACATGGTAAACTCTCTGCTAGAGTCAAAAAACAAATATAAACAAATTTATGACTTCAAGAAGCTGGTACACCATCTATCTATTAATGAGATACTCACATAACAGAAAATTATAGTTTCATATGTACATAAAATATGAGTATCTAAGTCGTCACTGATACCTATTAAAATTGACTAGGATTCAATCTTAAAAACTGAAGTGAAGGCAAAGCTGAAATATATACAGACAGCTGTGTATATATATAATGTATAAACTGGCTGGGTTTATTTTCAAAGAGACCATGTCCCTGTGAGTAAATGTATTTGCTTCCTCATATAAATATAATTTAAGCATAAGTGGCATGTGAATCTCATGGATAAAGAAAGACAGAGGAAAATACAACAAACTACAACTCTTCTAAACTACACTCCTTAAAAGTTTCTGAATTTAAAATGAGAGAAAGAACAATACGAAATATCATACGTGTACAAAAACAAAATTTCTTTTCAGCAGGATAACACTGGCCCATTTTTAATACAATTTTATCATTATCAACAGCACTGACAACCGCAAGTTCAATTTCTACATCAGAGTCAAACCCTTCAAATTACTAATGTAGAAAGACTGAAATTCCATGGTCCTATGAAACCTAGCCTCAGTTATGCCAGGAGAAATGAATATGTCAAATTCATTTTAAGACTGTCCTCCCACCTCCACAACATTAAAACTTCAATTGTCAGCTCCATTATAATTCTAAATGAGGAAACAAAAACTTGAGGTACAATAAAACAGACTAATTCATTCAGACTAAAGGAAAGATTTTTGCACAAAGCGGGATATCTATCAGAATCACAGAATCAAGAGCTACAAGGGACCTCATTTGTCACTAAATCCAATCTCCTATCTGATATAAGTCTTCCCTTCAGTGATGAAGAACTGTTTCTGAGACAGTTTATTTTATTTGAACATAGTAAGTACTTCCTTGCCAGTAAAAGCACATACTCAGTCCCAATCTTTATCCCTTCTTCCTTATACTAAGCTAGAGTCTACTTCTCTGTAAATACTTCCACATATTAGTACCATTCATCTTCTCTGGAACCACACAGAATAAATCTAATTCTTCTTCCACAGACAATTTTCAAATATTTGGAGTCAAGGCTCATGTTCTTGCCATGCCCACAACACATCTTTAAGTAAGTCTCTTATAAAATTCTAAGAACATGGATCTGGAGCTGAAAAGCCTTAAAAAGATCATTATTAAAAATCACTAAGTCAACGATCTCATTCTATAAGTAAGGCCGACCCAGGGTTATAAAAAATAATGAAGTATCTTGAGGCAAGATTCTAACCTAGGTCTTAATGACTCTAAGACCAATTTAGGATCAAACATCAGACTATCTCAATCTCCAGACCAGATGTTCTCAGTTCCTTCACCCAATCTGCGTAAGTTACACTTTCAATATCCCTCATTATAAGCAACTCTCCTCTAGACAAGATTCAGCTTTCTCAAGGATGTTTCTCCTAAAATGTGGCGCCTAGCTTCAAAAATAATACTTAAGAAGTCACCTAGCCAGCAAACTACAGAGAAAGCTATGACTTCTAATATCTTAGATACAATATGGCTGAAGGTCATACTAACTTTTTTTTTAGCTGCCTAGACTCTACAATAATCACAGCTTGTAAAGAAAGTAAGATAATATCTCCTCAAAACAGTGATCAAACCCAGCAGGGAAAAAAAAAGCACGCTAGACTCAGTTAAAGTCTAGCTCAGTAAGGGCTTTCTAACTGACTTCCACAAAGTCACCTGTCTGATATTCCATTTCCTCATTTGTAAAATGAATTGAACTAGATGACTGTATAATCCTCTTATTAAGTGGTTATACTGCTGGGTGTGTGTATATATAAAAACCAAAGGAAAACAAGGAAAAATAAAGGTCCCATATTTTATTTTTTTAAAGTCACTGCAAATTTTTTTTTTTTTTTGTGGTAGCAAAGGACAGATATAAAGTCAGTATCCACTAACTATGGAATGGCTGAACAATGTGGTAAATGAGTAATGTGTTGTGCCATAAGAGGAAGACTTTACGAAATGATGCAATATAAACAATATTTACAACAAAAATGCACACACAAAAGAGTAAATGAAAATAAAAGGAAACTGAACACTGAAGTGATGACTAATTATTGTCCCAATAACAGTTACGACGATATACTTCTCTACTTTGCCTACATGAAGAAGGAATGTCCCATAAGATATCAGACTAAATAAACAAGAAGTTTTTAAACTTTTATCTCCACAAATATGTATGATTATATAAACTTTGATATATATATATATATATAATAAACTAATCAAAAAGTGATTTGTTTTGCTCATTTATTGTTTTTCTTAGAGGGAAAGTGATTGGGATGTTTAAAAGATTTTATCAGAGTAGAGCCAAGATGGTGGAATAGAAGGATGACCTGCTTTTAGTACTCCCCCCCATAGCCCATAAAATATCTGTAAAAAATGACTCTAAATAAATTCTAGAGCAGCAGAAGCCACAAAATGATAGAGTGAAAGAGATTTCCAGTCCAACACCGACTGGAAGGCTGACAGGAAAAGTCTATCGCACCAGGCTCAGAGCACAGTGCAGCCCAGCCTTGGTCATGGACAGGACTGGAGCAGACCTCAGGGCACGGAATCATGGGCAGCAACTGTGGTTCCTAGATTTCTCAACACACACATGCCAAAGACAGCTTCAAAGGTCAGTGAGAAAGCTCTTTCACCTGAGTGTGAAGCAAGCTAGGTCTAGTCCAAGCCAGGGCCTCAGGGAGGCAGCAGCAACTTAAGGCAGCAGTGTCCGCTTTTGGAGTCCTCAGCCTAAAGTCCCTGGGGAAATCGAGTCACTGATCTGGGTCTCAGTCCTGAGTGGCAACCCTGGAGTGAGGAGGAATGCTGGCATGGTAGAGCTGGTGGAGGTTCTGGAGAAGGAATCCTACTTGCATATCCAGGGCAGAAAAGAGTACTCATGGTTGTTCCCAGACCACAGCACAGGCCAGGCCAGGAATAAACTCCTTCCCTTGATCACGCCACCTTGGAGGAACTGAGAACTTACAGGTACCTAGAGTATATCTTACCACTTGACAAAGTACTCAAAAGTCAAGTAACTGGTGGGGAAAATCTGCCAAAAAGGGAAAAAAAATAAGACTATAGAAGGTTACTTTCTTGATCAACAGGTATTTTCTTCCACCCTTTCAGTTGAGGAAGAACAAACCATCAGAGGAAAACATTAAGGTCAAGTCTTTTACATCCAACACCTTCAAAAAAAATATGCAATGGTCTCAAGCCATGGAAGAGCTCAAAAAGGATTTTGAAAATCAAGTAAAAGAGGTGGAAGAAAAATGAGAGCAATGCAAGAAAACCATGAAAAGGGAGTCAACAGCTTGCTAAAGGAAACCCCAAAAAAATGCTGAAGAAAATAAAAGCTTTAAAAACAGACTAACTCAAATGACCAAAGAAGTCCAAAAAGCCAATTAGGAGAAGAATGCTTTAAAAAGCAGAATGAGTCAAATGGAAAAGGAGGTTGAAAAGCTCACTGAAGAAAATAGTTCTTTAAAAAATAGAATGGAGCAGATAGAAGCTAACGACTTTATGAGAAACCAAGAAATTATAAAACAAAACCAAAAGAATAAAAAAGTAAAAGACAAAGGGAAATATCTCACTGGAAAAATAATTGATCTCAAAAACAGATTCAGGAGAGATAATTTAAGAAGTATTGGTCTACCTGAAATTAATGGTCAAAAAAAGAGTCTAGACCTCATCTTCCAAGAAATTATCAAGGAAAACTGCCCTGATAAAAATAGTAATGGGCAAAATAGTAAAAGGTAAAATAAAAATGGAAAGAATTTACTGATCACCACCTAAAAGAGATCTGAAAAGAAAAACTCCTAGGAATGTGGTAGCCAAATTTCAGCGTTCCCAGGTCAAGGAGAAAATATTACAAGCAGTCAGAAAGAAACAATTCAAATACTGTGGAAATACAATTAGGATAACACAGGATTTAGCAGCTTCTACACTAAAAGATCAAAGAGTTTGGAATATGATATTCCAGAGGACAAAGGAGATAGGATTAAAACCAAGAATCATCCACCTAGCAAAACTGAGTATAATACTTCAGGGGAAAAAAATGGAATTTCAATGAAATAGAGGACTTCTAAGCATTCTGGTTGAAAAGACCAAAGTTGAATAGAAAATTTGACTTTCAAATACAAGAATCAAGAGAAACATGAAAAGGTAAACAGGAAAGAGAAGCATTAAAGAACTCATTAGCTGAGCTGTTTACATTCCTACAGGGAAAGATGTTATATGAAACTCATGAGACTTTTCAGCATTAGGATAGTTAAGAGGGAATATAAATATGTAGGTGTGTATGGGTATGCATGCATGTGTATATTATATATGTGTAGGTAGTCATATGTACATGGGTGTATGTGTGTATGCATATATATTTTTATATATACATAGAGGGCACAGGGTGAGCTGAATATGAAGGGAGAATACCTAAAAAAATAAAAAATAAATAAAATAATAAAATAAAAAAATAAAATAATAAACTAAAAAAATAAAAAATAAAAAAAATAAAATAAAATGTTCAATGGGAGAGGTAGAATGTAGCAAATTATCTAATGAACAAGAGGGAAGAAAGAGCTTCTAAAATGGAGGGGAAGATGGGGGAGATGAAAGGAAATAACTGAGCCTTAATCTCACTGAATTTGGCCTAAGGAGGGAATAACGCATACTCAATTGGACAGGGAAATCTATTTTACCTTACAGGAAGGAAAGGGGAAAGGGGATAGGAGAGGGAAGATAATAGAAAGGACAGCAAATTAGGGAAACGGATAATCAGAAGCAAACTCTATTGTGGGAGGACAGGTCAAGGGAGAGAATGGAATAAACGAAGGGCAGGATAGGACAGAGGGAAATGGGGTTAGTCTTTTACAACATAATTATGGAAGTGCTTTGCATTGTTACTCATGTATGACCTATATTGAATTGCTTGTTTTCCCAATCAAGTGGGTGGGGAGGGAGGGAGAGAATATGGAACTCAAAGTTTTAAGATTGAATGTTAAAAATTGTTTCAGTATGCAACAGGAAATTAAGCTATACAGGTAATGGAGCACAGAAATCCATTTTGCCCTACAGGAAAAGAGGGGAAGGGGAATGGAAGAAGAATGAGTAACAGAAGGGAGGAAAGACTGGAGGAAGGGGTAGATGGGGTGCATGCTGTCCTGGGATGAGGGTGGGGAGTGGGGAGCGACAGGGAGAAAATTTTGAATTCAAATTCTTGTGGAAGTGATTGTCATAAACTGAAAAATAAATAAATTATATATTTTAAAAAATAAAAAAAAGTTATCAATAAAAAATCAAAGAGGGCAATAAGGAAAAAGGGAAGGGGATAGAACCAAATTCATTTGTCTTTCACCTAAATCTTCACCATCTTCTTACCTTCCCTATACCCTGTAGAGGGTATCACCATCCTTCCACTCCCTCAGGATTACAACACAGAACTCAACTATCTCTCACTGCCCCACATCCAATCAGCTGCCAAGGAGGGTCAATTTCATCTTTGCAATGTCTACCATATACCCTCCTTTCTCTTCTCTTACACTGTCTGTCACTATTCTGAAGCAGTTTCCCATCATTTCACACTTAGACTATTACAACAGTCTGTTGATGGGTCTACCTGCCTCAAGTCTCTCCTCAGATCTAGAATGCTCTCCCTTCTCATCTCTGCCTACTAACTTTCTTGGCATCTTTTTAAGACTTCTAAAATCCCATCTTCTCCAGGAAATCTTTCCCAGCCTCTCTTAATTCTAATGCCTTCCCTTTATTCATTATTTGCTACATATTTAGTATGTAACTTTTTCTATATAGTAATTTGTTGTCTCCCTCATTAGATTATGTGCTTCTTGAGGATAAGAACTATCTTTTGTCCATTTTTAAACATGCAGCACAAGCACAGTGCATGGCACACATTGAGTACTTGGTAAATGTAGTACTGATTGATTATTCAAAGGTTACAAAAGAAATAAAATAATGGTTGCTGAGGGGAAGGGGTAATATAGATGAAGAAAATTGGGGGAGGGAGTGAAGTCATAGCATATAAAATAAAAAGTGTTAGGGGAACAGACTACATCAGTAATGTTGAACTCAAATGAAAACTCTCTACTGGCACATATTGCCTTATAACATTACTATGTCTTATTTTATTTTACTTTGCTAAATATTTCCCACTTACATTTTAATATGGTCTGTCCTCCAGAATATTGTGAGCCTGCATGCAGCACCAACCCTGACCCCATGGTTTAACACTTTTAAACTAAATGATCTCTAATTAGTGAAGTGTGAATTGCTAAACATGTTTAAGAAATAAAAATACCTGATATACAAACACTAAATAGTGCCATATAAAAGAGTATTTTAATAAACAGATAAGGATGATTTGTGTTTAATACATCAATGCCCCAACTGCTTACCTTCCTCCACCCAGACACAACAATTATATGAAATGGTATGAAAGAAACTGTCCTTCTAAAATGCTAGGAAACAGATTGTTCTCCAAAAAAGGTAACAGTATGCCAAGAAAAACTTGTAAATGTGTTTAGAAATCATTTCCTTAATGGAAAAGTAAGCTTCATCTAATACTTTCCTAAATTATCACCAAAAATGCCAAGGCAGATAAAGTCAAGTTTTACTGCAGATTTTAAAGTATATATCCAAAGTACTCATGCATTTTTTTACAAAAACCCAAGACTGACAAAAAAGTGTTATCAAATCAATTCTTATAACAGGAAACAAAAATCTAAAAAAAGAAAATGAAAACGTACAGAAAATGTTCATGATACTGAAAAGGCATAAGAGAGAAACACCATTACCTTCATCAAAATCAGCATCATCCTCTGTGTGTTGGGGAAAGGGAAAACAATTGGTGATTTCAAGTCTGTCTTCCACCACCAGACCCAAAAGTACTCCCTGGACAACTTCATTCCCCTGTCCTTCTTCTTGGTAATGTTTAATTATTTTCAAAACAACCTAAAAGAAAGCATATGAAATTATACAGGTATTATTTGAAGAATTACAAAATCTTTTATTTGAAAGAAAATAAATTAAGTAGGCTGCAATACTACTGAATTCAACCGATAAAATTAGAAGCAGTAATAAAATGTAATATAGAGGAATGCACTGATGAGACAAGACAGAGACAGAGACAGAGAGAGCACTCAAGGAAAGAATTGTGGGAGAAGGAAAGGGAGAAAGAGAATGTGTATGTCCTGGCTAATAAGTTCAGGCCCTTAACAGATCATTTTTTTAACCATAGCAACTTAGAAAAACTGTCTAGTTCAACATTTTTGTCCATTACTTTGAGAATAGGTTTTCACTTGATATTTTTGTCTTTGGATACCAATTAATTATTCAATTATCAATTAGCTATTCATTTACTAACCTTTACCTTGGACTGAAACTGGAGGGGGGAGGGTACACAACGAGAGGGCGGTAATGCATGTAGAAGGCAATAAATTATATTTCAGTCATAATGGTGATAACCCCATTGCACCTCCAAGGGCTGGCAGCCTCTTCTTGATGTTTGCGCTATATGGTAGAGGCACAACGACAGATAAAGATCTTAACCAGGAGCCCTAGGTTGAAATTTCCCCTATGACTCCTCTTATGATGCATCCGGCATCAGATCCTAAACTTAAGCTTGATTGATCTTAATGAAGGAAATATCCTGTAGGTCCTTCTAACACTGAAAGGGATAGTACTCATTTAAATCTGTTCACTAGAAATGCAATTTAACAAGTTTAGAACAAAGTACTTGTTAGAAATGCTTATTGATAGTCCTTTTTCCTATGGAGGAATCTATAGAAAAGTATTCAGAAATATAACTTGACATACACACTCTTTTCAGCCAGAGCAAGGGCCAACTAGGTAGTGGGAAGTAGAAAGGAGGTCAAGGACTCCTCTCTTATTTGAGAAGTTTGGCTAGGGAGGTGATGGAGGGGCAAACATTCCTTTATTCCCCTCCCATCCCAGTTCTAGTAGAAGGAATGGAGGCTCTTTATTGTCCACAACAGGCAGCAAAAGAATAAGGCTATTTATTGAGTGTGGGAATTCCCCACAAGCTCTTGAGTAACGGTGGAGGGTTCTATCAGTGGACAGAAAGGCAACACTAATATGCACAGTTCTTTCCTTGGGAGTTACAAAAGAGCAATGAGGCTTTAGACCCTTAATGGCAATGTCCATAGAAACCACAAGATGGGGATATTACCCCAATGAAAGGCTGTCTCTCTATGCAAGTTTTCTCTCAGTACCAGAATCACAGGGTTGGAAGGAACCATCTAATCCAACACCTTCATTTTACATAGGAATTAGAAAGGCCTCAGAGTGAAATTGATCTGCCCAAGGTTGTACATAAGGAGCAGAAACAGGAAACAAACCTTTATGTTTTCACTCCAAAACCTGCTTTTCCCTGAAATGCATACTTTGCTGTCTCTCTACATTTCTTTCTTCCTATGTCCTAGAAATTAAGAATTTTATTAGAGTTGTTTCATGTTGATCATGGAAAAAGAAGGCAAATGGAACATTACGTATTTCTCTCAAAAATAAAAAACCCTATTCAAGTTTTACTTTTTTAACTTATCTCTCTCTGGACTGATTTCTCTTTTGAAGGTCAGTGATCCTAGAAAGAAAGGTTCCCCAGTTATGCTAAAGGGGCTCAAGTTTTTCCTGAAGGTTTATTAGTCTTCAGTAATAGGAAACTAGAGGGAAGGAACACTCTTTCTTTGGAGACTTTATAGAATAAAATGGCTTAACACTTCAGGCACTTCTGAATTTTCTCTATCAGGGCTTGACCTCATGTGAGCTAGTAACCAGATTTGAAATTTTATTGAATATTTTCCTTTCTCCAAAAGCTTGCTTATATAAACAAAAATACTTCCATAAATAAAAGAAATGCCAAACTGCAAGAAGCTAACCAGATGTCTTCTAAGATGATGCTACAAGGAGTTACTTTTATTCCTATTCTTTATTATTCAGTACAGACATGTCCTAAGACTACTATGTATTCAGTAATGAATACAGCCATCAGGAAGAATCACTTGATTCTTTAAAATAAAAATTCATTTGGTCTTTTCTTTGAACCTCCCTTTTCCCAAAGGATGAAAATAAGCAAAAAGAAGGGATACTAGTATGTAAATCTTAATAGCAGCTCTTTCAATGGTGGCAAAGAATCAGAAATTGAGAGGATGCCCGTCAACTAGGGCAACCACAAGTTGTGGTATGACTGTAATAGAATATTATTGTGCCGTAAGATATGAGCAAGATGTTTGAACGGATGCAGTGAAGTGAGCAGAGTCTGGAGAATATTGTATAACGGTAACAATACTGTTCAATGAAGAGCTGTGAATGACTTAGCTCTTCTCAGCAACATAATGCTCCAAGATGACTCCAAGGGATCATGATTAAAAAAAAGCTCTGCCTCTAGAGAAAGAACTGAGAAAGCATTTCTTTTGGTCTATGTTTCCTTTTACAACATGACTAATATGGAAATGCTTTGCATGATTGTACAACATGTATAACCTATATCAAAACTGCTTATTGTCTCAGGAAAGGAAATGTAAGAAAGGAAGAAAAGGATAGAATTTGGAATTCAAAAAATGTTTCAAATGTTAAAAACTGTATATATATAATAAGAAAAAAACATGCAAAATGCATGCAGAGAAATTAAATGCAGATACATAATATCATCTATTAGTTGCCAAACACCTATTTCAACTTCCTAAAAAAAAAAAAAAAACCATCAGGAAAGAACATTGTACCTCTTTGACCTCATATCCAGAATATTGGTAAAGATGGAAAAAAAAATCAACAGTGGAAGACCTATGAGAAAAATGACACACCAATTACACTGTTGGTGGGACTGTGAATCAGTCCAACACTTCTGCAAAAAATTTGAAATTATGTGAGAAAAGTGACTAAATTTTTAGTTCGTTATCCTTGACCCAGGCATCCTCTTATGTAGCACAAAGGAAGTCAAAGAAAGGAAAAGTCCATATGTAATAAAATACAGATAGAAAAACTAAAAACCTAAGTATTCCTTGATTTGGGGAATGCCTGAATCAAATGTATTGAATAGAAATTACTCTGTAGAAAGAATGGAGGACTTAGAAAAACATGGGAAGATTTCTATAAGTTAGTAATGAGGAAAAATGTTGTACCTTGATTTTCTTAGCAAAATTTTTGAAATATTAAAGAAAATGAAGATATAGATTAGATGATAATACTATCAGGTAGACTTAGAAGTTGTTAGATGGCCTGTTTCAAACAGTTCAATGTCAATGAGGTCTCCTGTGGAATATCACCCGTGGATCTGTGCTTATTATTTAATACACCAGATGATAATAAGGATCTAAACAGATCTCAACAGACTAGACCACAGGGTTGAATCTAAGATTATCAAATTCAAAAGGAAAAAATGAAAATCTTGCACTTAGGTATCAAGGAAATGAACTTCCTCAATATAAGATGAGGGGAAGTCATAGTCAGACAGAAGTTTTGAAAAAAATCTAGGGGTTTAGTGGAATGAAACCTAAATGAATCAGTAGTGGAATGCAGCAGCCAACTAGCTCAGTTCTGGTCACCATAATTTACGAAAGAAATTGACAAAGTGGAAGGTGTCCAGAAGAGGGCAACCAGGATGGTGAAAGGCCTTGAATCCATGACATTCAAGCATCAGGTAAATACATATTTGACCTGGTGAAAAGACACAATGGGGAAATGACACTTGATGTCTTCAATTATTTGACAGCTGTCATTCAGAGAAGGGACTGAGTCTTGTTTTGTTTGGCCCCCAACTTCAGAACAAGGTAGAAGATGCACATTACCTCTCATATTTAATAATGCTTTAAAATCTTACAACTGGTACATCTGAGAAGCAGCATGGGGTACATGGGAAGAGTCATAGGTCTTATATTACTTCTGTCCCTCACTATTACTTCAAGACCCTCCCACTGACACAATCATCCATCCCATTTTGAGGTTCATGCCACTCTACCCCAGATGCTGCTGAGTTTTATTTTGTTGCTTTTATTCCCTCAAGTCACCCAGTCACCTAAGTGCATAATAATCAATCTTCCCTCTTTCTCATCCTCCTCTCTATTCAGCTACTGAGAAACTAAATGTAAGAGAAAAATCAAGGCCAGTGTGGCTGAGAAGTACAAGAAGACTGGAAAAGTAGGAAGGGGTAAGATTTTGAAGGGATTTAAAAGATTTTATATTTTATCCTGTAGGTAATAGAGAACCACCTGAGCGGGAAGAGTGGGAGTGAAAAGGGAGCCTGGGTGGCTGAGAAAATAGTGGTGCCTGACAATAACAGGAAATCTGGTAGGGGGCAAGAGTTTAGGGGGAAAAAAAGAGTTCTGTTCTGGACTTACTCAGTTTGAGATGTCCAAAAGGTTACATAGGTGATATAGGAAAAAAGTTGAGAGAAAGAACTGGATATATAGATCTGGGAATCAACTGCAAGGAAATAATAACTCAACACCTAGGAGAGGGATGAGATCACCAAATAAAATAAGAAAAAAGAAAGAAAGAGGGCAGAGGACAGATACATATTGTGTTTCCCATAGTACTAACTACTATGTCATTCACCTGTTCAAGAACTTTCAATAGCTCCTTACTGTCTCTAAGATAAAATACAAGCTTCTCTATTTAACATTTTAAAGCTTTTCACAATTTGGGTTCATCCTATCCTTCCAGACTTATTCCCTCTTACAGGCTCTATGTATAATAAAATTAGTTTACGCCATTTCCCATAAACATTACATCTTCTTCCCTGTCTTTATATAGTCTGTCCTCTATACCTGTGATGCTCTCTCTTCTTTTCACTTCTACCTACTGGAATCCCCAACACTCTCCAACATAGGCAATCCACTCCTTATATGATGCCTTTCTTGATACTCCTAGTTGTTAATACTCTCTCTCTCTTGCAAAATTCCCTTGCATATCCTCATTTGTATCTGCAAAGGGCATATCACCCCACCACCAGTAGAACATGTTATCTCTTTGAAGTCAGGGATGGTCATACTTTTGTCCTGTGATCCTGTGTCTAGTACAATATCATACACATAACAAGCACTTAATAAAATAAAAGGCACTGAAAAATAACTGAATTGTTGAAAGATCTGCATAAACATAAACTGTGTCTCAAGATGACCACATATCCAGAAACTCTAAAATCAGAGTGTCCTACCAGTTATTATGCATTTTACTATCATTATCAATGCAATTTCCCTCTGACATATAAATGTCACTTATCAAGAATGAGCTCTGGGGGCTGTACCCCAAAGAGATCATAAAAATGGGAAAGGGTCCCACATACACAAAAATATTTATAGCAGAACTTTTGTAGTTGCCAAAAATTGGAAATCAAGGAGATGCCAATCAATTGGGGAATGGCTGAATAAATTATGGTATATGAATGTAATGGTGTACTATTGCAAATGATGAAGAAGACTTCAGGGAAGCCAAGAAGGACTTATATGATCTGATGCTGAGTGAAAGGAACAGAACCAGCAGAGAACTGTGTGCACAGCAACGACCACAGCGTGCGAGAGTTTTTTCTGGTAGACTTGGAATTTCGTAACAATGCAAGAACTTAAAAAAGAAAATTCCCAATGGTCTTCTAAGGCAAAATATCTTCCATACTCAGAGAAAGTACTATGGAATTCATTTGCAGAATGCAGCAGATCATTTCAGTGTGTGTTTGTGTATTAATGTTTTGATTTGTTATATGATTTCTTCCATTTATTTTAGTTCGTCTACACAGCATGACTACAGTGAAAACGTATTCAATGGGAAAATATGTGTAGATCCTATATAGAATTGTATACCGTCTTTGGGAGGGAGGGGGATGCTGGGGGTTAGGTAAGGGGGAAAAAAAAACCTAAGTTTTATGGTAGTGATTATAGAACATTAAAAAGAAAAAAGAAAGCAAATTAATGAGACCCAGGAAAAAAAAAAGAATGAGCCCTAGGTTCATTCAAAATGTTTCTTAAAAGAAATGAAGTAAAAATGGCAAAGATATAATTTCACTGCTATTAAACAGTAGGAAAAAAGGTCAGACAGGATAGGATGGACAACTTTTACTTGGCTTATTTAAAGAAATCTTAGAAATTCTGGGAGCTAAAGACCCACACCCTGAAACTCTCATCAATCAACCTCAGAGAAGCTATTATTTTAGATCAATTTAATTCTCAAAGAAACTGTAATACCACAAAATCTCACCCCCAGCATATTCTGTAAAGGAAATATCTAGGCTTTCATTTAGTTCTGGTTTCCAGTAATGACTACATCTGTGACCTTGGCAGTTTTCTTATTTGGATAAGCCTAGATCACTTTTCTGACACTGAAGAAAGCAGTTATTGCCCGAATATAAATTTGAAAAACAGAAAGCTGTATTAATCTTTAATAAAACACATTTTATGGTTCAATCAGGACAGGAGTTTCATTTCATAAATAGCTAAGTCAAATAATAAACAAGATTGAAATCAGAAATAAGAAGTTCTCATACAAAAGAATGTGAAGTTTTCAACAACACAAAAATGTTATTTTGTTTCTGACACATTAGAGTAGTTAAAAAGCTTCACTACACTTAATGTAATCTCTGTAACGTATTTCAGTTTAATGAAGATATTCACTATCATTAGTGGTTCAAAATTAAGTTAAAGGAAGTACAAATATGTTTAAAAAGAAGTGGAGATAACCACAGGAAGTTCAACAGGCAAAAAAATCAACTCTAAGTATAAAAATATAGCACAATATAATTCATATTATAAAATATTTAGACTGCTCACCACTTACTCTCCTGGAAAAAAAAAAGTCCTATCTGTGCAGGAGATGTAATGACTTTAATTAGTTCACAACCTAACACCTTCGGTTCACCTATTTTCATCAATTTAAAAGTCCTTTACACTACTTTCACAGATCCAACAAATCTATTTAATTCTAACTCAATCTTTTGCATTTTTTACCAACATTTTACCTGGGATTATAACAAGTCATTCAGTCAATAACGATAATTTTCTCATATTAAGCTTCCATTTTTACTCAGAATCTTAGGTATTTGTAAATACATACTTGAAAAAATATAAATGCTTTCTTTACATGAATATTAACTCTCTGCCTGATGCTATATCTTCATGTCCTTTCTTCTCATTCTCTCCTTACCTCTGTACAGACTTCTGACCTCATTCAAGAGAAATTTCTCTCTCCAGTTACCAATGATCACTTAATTGCCAAATCTAAAAGCCTTTACTCAAATTTCACCCTTATTATCCTCTTTTCTCTCCAGATTTTTAGGACACTTCTTTCTCCTGGTTCTCTTCCTACCTAATTGACTGCTCCATCTCAGTCTCATTTACTAGATTTTCATTCAGCTCATATCTGTTAACTTATCCCTTATAATAATAATCCCTTATGGTTCTGTCCAGGACTCTCTTCTCTTCTTCCTCTATACATGATTCACTTGGTTATGTTATCGGCTCTCAAGTATTCAATTATGTTGAAGAAAGGAAAAGTCCCATGCTATATAAGATCAATATTGCATGGAAATCTGAAATGCAAGATGTATGAACTAAGCTAAGGTGGATGTGGTCAAAGGGAAGATGAAAAGATTAAACACTGCCATCTTGGATGTCGGTACTTTAAATGAGTATGAATGGATAAATGTAATTCAGGTGTTCATTACAACTTCTACTGTGGGCAAGACTCCCTTAGAAGAAATGATGTGGCCCTCAGTCAACAAAGGGTCAAAAAAAGAAGTGATGGAGCGCAATCTCAAAAATAACAGAATTTATTTGTGCAAACTGTTCAACATCAGCTATGTAAGACTACGCTCCAATCACTGATGCCAAAGTGGCCAAAGTCAATCAGTTCAATGAAGACCTACAATACAATCTAGAAATAAAAAAAAGATATCACATTCATCATAGGAGTTTGTAATGCTAAAAGTAGGCAATCAGAAGATAAGTGGAATAACAGGCAAATTTGGTTATGGGGTATAAAAGGAAGCAAGTGAAATACTCACAGTTTTGCTGAGTTAACTCGCTGGTCACAGCAAATACTCTGTTAACAACCCAAGAGGACAAGCCATACATGGACAATGCTAGATGGACAGGTATATATACTTTGTAGCCAAAGGCAGAGGATTTCTATACAGTCAGGTTAGAAAAAGACCTGGAGCTGACTGTGTGGCTCAGATCGTAAGCTTCTTACTGCACAATTTATACTTAAATTGAAGAAAGCAGGGAAAATCATTAGATTGCATAGGTATGACCTTATTTAGTTAACATTCTTTACAAATATGTAATGGAGGTGATAAAAACATTCAAGGAACCAGACCTGGTAAATGGAGTGCCTGAAGAACTAAGAGCAGAGGTTTGCAATATTGTACAGAAGGCAGCAACAACAATAACAACCCAAAGAAAAAAAATAACAAGAAAGCAAAATGGCTATCTGCTGAGGCTTTGAAAGAGGAGAACTAAAGTGAAAGGAGGAAAGGAGATATATACCCAGCTGAAGGCAAAATTCCAGAGAATAGCAAGGAGAGATAAGGTTTTCCTAAAAGAACAGCGCAAAGAAGTAGAACAACAGAAAGGCAAAGGCAAGACATCCCTTCAGAAAAATCAGAGATATCTAAGGAATGTTTCATGCAAAAATGGGCATGATATAAGACAAAAATGGTAGGGACTTAAGAGATGTAGAAAAAATTAAGAAAAAGTGGTAAAGATATACAGAACTTTGACCCAGCAATATCACAAAGAGATCATAAAAATGGGAAAGGGTCCCACACATACAAAAATATTTGGAGCAGCTCTCTTTGTGGTGGCCAAAAAACTGGAAATCAAGGGGATGCCCATCAACTGAGGAATGGCTGAACAAGTTATATTATATGAATGTAATGCAATATTATTGCACCATAAGAAATGATGAACAGTCAAACTTCAGAAAAACCTGGAAAGACTTACATGAACTGATGCTGAGTGAAATGAGCAGAACCAGGAGAACATTATACAGTTAACAGACGCAGCGTGAGAAGCCTGTTTCTGATAGACTAAGCCCTTCGCAACAATGCAAGGACCTAAAACATCTCCAAAGAACTACTGAGGCAAAATGCCATCCACATCCAGAGAATGAACTATGGAATTGGAATGCAGAATGAAGCAGACTCTTTCTCTTGTGTTATGTTCTATTTTTTTCTCGTGGTTTCTCCCATTCGTTTTAATTCTCCTACGCAACATGACTAATGTGAAAATGTGTTTAATAAGAATGTATGTGAAGAACCCATATAAGATTGCATGCCATCTTGTGGAAGGAGGGAAAAGAAAGGGGGAGAAAATGTAAAACTTAGGAAGTGATTGTAGAAAACTGAAAACAAATATATAAATTTTTAAGAAATATATAGAACTATATAAGAAAGATTTTAAAACACCACTGATAATCATCATAGTGTGGTTACTGACATAAAGCGATATATCCTGGAAAGTGAAGTCAAGTGAGCTTTAGCAAAGCATTGCGGTTAATAAGGCTCACAGGAAGTGACGGGATACTGGCTGAATAGTTTAAAATCCTAAAAGATGACACACTGAATATGCCATCAAATGTGATAAACTCAACAGTAGCTACTGGACTAGAAAAAGATGAGTTTATATGCCAATCCTAAAGAAGGGCAATGCCTAGGGAAACAAGGTTATGCTTAAAATTCTGCAAGCCAGGTTTCAAAATACGTGAACCAAGAATTATCAGAAGTGCAGGCTGGCTTTCAAAAAGGCAGGGGAACTAGAGACCACATTGCCAACCTCCACTAGATTATGGAGAAAGCAAAGGAGTTCCAGAAAAACATCTACTTCTGCTTCACTGACTACACTAAAGTTTTTGTCTGTATGGACCACAACAAATTGTGGCAAATCCTCAAAGAAATGGGAGTATCAGATGCTCTTGTTTCCCAAAGAACCTGTATGTGGGTCAAGAAGCAACAGTTAGAAACAAACGTGGGACAAGTGAATGGTTCAAGATTGGGAAAGAAGTACAACAAGGCAGTATACTGTCACCTCATTTATTTAACTTATATGCTGAGCACATCAAGCAAAACGCCAGACAGGACAAATTTAAAACAAAATTTTTACTGCAGGGAGAAATAACAATCTCCGATATATGAATGATCCACTCAGATGGCAGAAAGTGAAGAGGAATTAACGAGCCTCTTGATGAGGATAAAAGAGGAGAGTGCAAAAGCTGGCTTGAAGCTTAATATTTAAAAAAACTAAGATCATGATATCTAGGTCCATCATTTCCTGGCAAACAGAGGGAGAAAAAAATAGAAGTAGTGTGAGATTTTATATTCTTGAGCTCAAAGATCACTGCAGATGGCAACTACAACCATAAAATTAAAAGACACTTGCTCCTTGGAAGGAAAGCTATGGTAAATCTGGACAGTAAAAAGCAGACATGTCACTCTGCCAACAAAGGTCCATAAAGTCAAAGTTATGGTTTTTCCAGTAGTAATGTATGGCCGTGAGAACTGGACTATAAGGAAAGCTGAGAGCAACAGAATTGATGCCTTTAAATTATGGTGCTGGAAAAGACTTTTGAGAGCACCTTGGACAGCAAGGAAATCACATTAGTCAATATTTAATTTAATTCAGGTTATTCACTGGAAGATCAGATATTGAAGTTTAATTACTCTGGCCACATAATGAGAAGTCAGGAATCACTGGAAAAGACTCTGAAGCTGGAAGTTGAAGGAAAAGGGAGAAATAGAGAGCAGACTGAACCACAACTGAAGCTTCCCAGCTGGGTAAGTGCCATACTTGTTAACACTTAAGAACTTGGGAGTGTTGGGAGACCACTAAGGCAGTTGTCTTGGCCATCAAGATGAACCAGGACCAGGGCTGGCCTAACAGTGTGGAGTTTTTCAAGAGAAGTCTGTTCTGTTGACAAAACCTAGTATAAAGAAGCAAACTAAGGAAACAAAAGGCTGTAAGCACTTTTAATTGTTCTGTATGATTTTCTTTTGAAGATTGGTGTAAGAATTCTGACTTTTTATATTTGAGATAAAATATCAGAATAAAAATTAAATTAAAAAAAAAGAGAAAGAGAAGAAAATGAGGACAGAATATGTCCTGGAAGCAACAAATCTGAGCTTGAACAAACTTTAGGAAAGACTGGAGGACAGAAGGGCATAGCATACTATGTACTGTCCATGGAGGAACAGAGACACAACTGAATGACTGAAAAGCAATAAGGAGATTGTTGGCACAGAGGTATGAAAAGAAGTTTCATTTAACTGCAAAAGATACTATGTCTTAAAAGAGCAGTCACTTGACTATTCAAAGAGTACATACTAACTTAAGGAAATGAAAATCTACTTTGCTCCAAAATACAGCTATTATTGGGGATCAGGAATTTACATTTCTATAAAGATGTTATTAAATTTACAACACTAATCATTTAAAATTTATTCTATAACTTGGGCTTTGGCATCACAACTGAAAAGTTAAACAATACTATTACAGTACACATTTCCATATATACCATATATATATATATATATACATATTCCATGTATCCATATATATATATATATATATATAATATACTATATTATAGTATACACTTCCAATTACTATTTTCATTTTAGTCTGTTCAGCTTCAATGAAATGTGTGTGGTTTGCTACCAAACAAATATGGCATGGGGTGTCCCAAAAGTATCAGTGCAGTCGCAAAATATTATAGCTTATTATGGTACTTATCTTGTATCCAGTAGTGGGAGTCAGATCTACTCTCTATGCCTGGATCATTCTCACATTTCAGTCTCCTGGCTTCCCTAGAATCTTTCAAATCTCAGCTAAAGTCCTATCTTAGGCAAGAAGCCTTCACACAGTCCTCCTTAAACTTAATGCCTTCCCTCTAAGATTACACCCTGCTTATCTGGTCTGCAACACCCCTACCCTACTATAGAGATCTTTCTACTAAGAAAATCAAAAACTAATCGGCCAGATAAGCCAAAATAAGGTGTAACTACCTGTGAAGGGTAAAGTTTCCAAATTGTAGCTCTTAACATTAGAAGTCACAATTTCTCTAGGTCTGTTTCCTCATCAAACCATGACCTTGTGTCTTTTATAGCACAAGTCAAATTCTTCCTTTATGATAATTACTTGTGCTTATCTTCGTAGAATCACATATTTAAAGCTAGAAGGGATCTTAAAGGTCATCTAGTCCAAAACTTCCTTTCGCAGATGAGGAAACTGAAGCCCAACGATTTGCAATCTCTTCTAAAATCACTGAGGGCAGCAAACATGTCCTGAGATCATCTTAACTAAAGAACTTTAAATAGTAAATGGATCTTAAAAGTTCATCTGGTCCAACCTCTTCATGGACACACGAAAACAGCCAATAATACCAAAATTAGGACATTTTCTGACAGCTATTAGAAAGGTTTTCTTTTTACTCACTAAAATGTGCCTTCTTCTATCTTCAATTTATCTTCTAATCCCTTCTAATCCCTATACCCAATGATAAACACTGAAAAAATTAGATAAGCAATAATGCCCTTCTCTCCCCTCTCCCCTTTCTTCTCCAGGCTAAAAATCCACTACTCCTTCTCAACTCTCCTATGACAGGATTCTGAGTCTCCTTAAGTCCCTGGTGGCCCTCCTCCAAATGCACTTGGTAATGTTCTTCTTAAAACGTGTCACTCAGAACTAAACAGGCTGGAATACGACTTATTACCTCCTTTCTTCTGAACACGGTAGTTTCATTAAGGCAACCTAAGATCCTATCAACTTTTTTGGCAGTCACAGCATAATGCTGTGCTATCTAGATACATTTCTCCATCCTGCAATTGTAACTTTTATTTTTTAATATTCGTTCCTATTATTTTTTTCTCTTATTAGATGCACTCCATCAAGATCTTTTTGAATGCTAATTCTATTATCAACTACATTAATCGTCCTCCGGTTTAGGTGATTCATAGAGTTGGTAGATAAGACCTGTGTCTTCAATATTTATCAAACATTGTAATGCTAGGTATTGGGTTAAATACTGAGTACACAAAGATAAAACTGAAGCTTACATTCTACTGAGGGATTTAAACGAAGAAAACCAGACTTGAGTTCCAACCTAATCTCTCTGCTGACCTTCGAACTCAAATCTCCAAATGCCTTTCAGATGTCTTGAAGATATCTAGTAGACATCTTAAATTCAATATATCCAAAACAGAACATATCATCTTTTCCCCTAAACCCTTCCCCTCTCCTGCTTTTCCCTTTTATTGTAGAGGGCAACACCACCCTCTCAGTCTCTCAGACTCTAGGAGTCATCCTGGTTTGGATTCTTTATCATCTCTCAGCCTCCATAGCCAATCTGTTGTTAAGGCCTATCGATTTCACCTTTGCAGCATCTCTTGAATATAACCCTTCTGTCTTCTGACACTGACACCTCTCTATGATTCAGGCTCTCGTTACTTCATGCCTGGATTATTGTGAGCCTGCTATAATAGTCTGCAGGCCTCAAGAGTCTCTCCCCACTCTAATTCATCCTCTTTTCAGCCAGTGAAGTCATTTTCCTAAACCACAGGACCAACTACATCATGGCCATTAACTTTTCTAGTGGCTTCCTATTGTCACAAGGAGCCAATACAAATGTGGCCATCCAAAGCCCTTCATAACCTAGACCCCAATCTTTCCAATCTTATCACACCTTACTCCCTAAAATATACTCATCAATCTAGTGACACTGATCTCCTGGCCGTTCTACAAACAAGACCCCTCCATCTGTCAACTCCAAACAGGCTATTTTCTCTGGTTTGTTCCCCATGACTGGAATGTTCTCTCCCCTCCTACTGCAGGTCCTCCTTGGCTTCCTTTAAGTCCTAACTAAAATACCATGTTCTACAAGAAACTTTCCCTAACTCCTTAATTCCAATATCTTCCCTTTTTAATTATGTCCTATTTAGTTTGATTTGTATATATTTGTTTTCATATTGTCTCCCCTATTAGATTGTAAGCACTTTGAGGGTAGTGACTATCTTTTGCATCTTTTTGCATTTAGCATTAGTCCCCAGCATACAGTATAGGCATTTATATGTTTATTGACTGATTCAATACACTATCCTGCTTCTCAGTAACAAGGATATTAATAACAAGTTCACATTTACAGAAAACTTACAAACCATTCTTACAATTACAAAGCACCACTGCGAAGTATTTTATTCATAACTAAACTGTAAGTACAATAGTAAACTGCATTAAACTTTGTATTGTGCTAGTATTTCAAAGAATTTCTTAGTTAAAAAGGGCTATCAGCTGCCATCTAACCCAATCCAATTCCCTCTACAGCATACCCAACAAGAAATCATCCAATCTTTGCCAGAAGTCCTCCAATGAACACACAGGCATACCTCCAAGATATTGCAGGTTTGGTTCCAGACCACTGCAATAAAATGAATACTGCAATAAAGTAAGTCACACAAATTTTTTGATTTCCCAGTGCTATATTCTATACTACACTATATTCTCAGTGTGCAATAACATTATGTCTAAAAGTATAAAATACTTTAATTAAAAAATACTTTATTGCTAAAAATATATATATATATCTATCATCTGGGCCTTCATGATGCATAATCTTTTTACTGGTGGAGGGTCTTGCCTAGACATTGATGGCTGCTGACTAATGAGAGTGGTGGTTGATGGATATTGGGGTGGCTGTGCCAATTTCTTAAAACAAGAAAACAATGTCTGCCTTTAAAGATTGACTCTTCCTTTCACTTGGAACACTCAGAGGCCACTGTATGCTTATTAATTGACCCTAATTTCAACAAAGTTGTGTCTCAGACCCAAGGAAAAGGGAGAGAGATCAGGGAACTGCTTGGTCATTGGAGCATTGATTAAGTTTGCTAGTGTTACATGGGCTCAAAGTTCGTGGGGCCACAAAACAATTACATTGAACAATGACCTTCCTTTTGAAAATTTCTTTTGTATACAATTTAAATTTTTTTGTTCTAAATTTAACAAATTTAATACATTCAACATGTCTCTTTCAGTACTTTCAAAGGTGATCCACTTCTGTTTGCCTCCGAACTTCCACACAAAAACAAACAAAAACCCCAGTGCCAACAAAGTCCAAAAATGTTAAACTGCAAACTGCACCATGCATCCATCATTCATCATATCAGTCTTCCTAGGATGACTACGCTGGAATTCTGTCTGGCAAATGCACTGATCAGAATTTTTAAGTCTTTCAAAGTTATATCCTTTACAATATATTCTAACTATATAAACTGTTCTACTCATTTCACTCTGCATCAATGTATACAAGTCTTCTCAGATTATCTGAAGCCATCCCTTTCTTTATCTCTTACAGCATAATACTATTTAATTATTTCTATGAACCTATTCCTCAACTCTTTTCTGATTTTTTTCTATAACAAAAAGATCCGTCACAAAGATGCGTACATTTTTCTTCTCTTTGGAATATGGGCCCAGTACTGGTAAAACTGGGTCAAAGGGTAGGTACAATTTGGGGCATGGTTCCAAATCGTTTTCCAATAAGGCTGGACCAAAATACACAACTCCAATTGTGTGCATCAGTGTGCCTGTCTTCCTCCAGATCCTTTCAAAATTGTCATTTTCCATTTCTGTTATATTTGCCAATCTGATAGTCAACGAGCATTTAATAAGTACCTACAATATGCCAGGAACTGTACTAAATGCTGACAGTACAAGAAAAGCAGATACCCTCAAGCAGTTCATAATCTAATAGGGAAAACAAAATGTAAAAACACAAAACAATTACATGCAAACAAGCTATACAGCCAAATCTTATGCTTATAAGCATACTCCATTTCAGTCTGACTGAACTTATAGACAGTCTTATGCTTATTTAAGAGTCTACTATGTGCAAAGCACTGTGTTAAACACTGCTAAACAATGGGAATACAAAGGCTAAAAAAGATCAATTGCAAAAGGCTCAGTCTAATAGTGAAAGCATGAAGAAACTACCTAAAAACAAGACATACACAGGATAAAGTGGAGATACTCAATTGAGTAAAGGAAGTAACATTAAAGTGGACTGGAAATGGCTTCTTCTTGTAGAAGGTAAGATTTAAACTGAAGAAGTCAGGAGGTGGAGGTGAGACAAAGGCTAGCGAAAATGCCCAGAGCTGACAATGTCCTGTTTGAGGAATGGCAAGGGGGCTAATATCACAGGATCTCAGAGTAGATAGGGGTGAGGTGTGAGAGGGGAAGTAGGCAAGTAACAGGAGGGCAATGTAGTGGGTACAAGTGAAGTACAGGAGGCAGAAGAGACAGGAAACAAGAGAATGCACAAACATAAATACAACCATGAGGAGTAGGATATGTTTGGGAAAGTATATGTCTATATATGTATGTGTATATACACATGTCTACAGCTATAGAGAAACATATCCAAACTTCATTGTAGCCTATTGCGGGGTGTGGAGAAGGGGAAAAAAGTAAAAAAGTGCACAGCAGAGAACAAAAGAAAACTCACAAAGAGGCAAAGAAAAGATGGACAGTTCTCAACACAATGTGTATTATTTATCACACAGGCTTTCTTAAAATGAAAATTTATTGTTACATATTTTGAATCCTTTCTTAGTTCTGCAATGCATATGACATGCCTTTTTTTCTTTCTTACTTTGTATTTAAGTTCCAATATTTAATGACATGTTTTTGTTTCTTTTCTCTATTCTGCATTTGTGTTCTGGTCCTTGGTTTTAAAATAAAATTTAAAAAAAAAATGGAGCAGCTAGATAGCACAGTGAAGAGCACTGGCCCTGGAGTCAGGAGGGACCTAAGTTCAAATCTGGCCTCAGACACTTGACACTTACTAGCTGTGTGACCTTGCGCAAGTCACTTAACCCCAAGTGCCTTTGCCTTCTCCTCTCCAAAAAAAAAAAAAAAAAAAGAAGAGGAGGCCAGGCTTATGAAGGGATTTGAATGCCAAACAAAGGGAGCTTATATTTGATCCTGAAAGTGAAGGGAATCACTAGAGTTTATAGATTTGGATAAGGAGGGGGAAATCAGAGTTCCTTTTTGGACCTCTTGAGGACCCGGTTTTGGGCTTTCTAATAGACAGTTAAAAGATATGACATTAAATATAAGAGGTGAAGACAAAAGATCAGCAGAGAAGTTAGGGCTGGATAAGCAGATTTAAGAAACAGCAGCATTAAGATGATAATGGAATGCTATGGGAGCTGAGAAGAATCATCAAGTGAAGAAACATAAAAGATGGCCCAGGACTGAGCCCCCTGGGAAACCCAAGGTTAGTGTGTGTGATCTGGATGAAAATCAAGCAAAGAACTAAAAAGAACAGTCATACTGGAGAAGAACCAGGAGACGGTAGAGTCCAGTAAACCTAGAGACAAGAGAGTATCAAAGAGAAGAGTTATTTGCTATGTCAAGAGTTCAAGAAATATGAGGATTGACAAAAAGTCATTGGACTTGGCAATTAAGAGATAACTGGTAACTTTGTAGAAAACAGTTTTAGTTGATTAAGTCCAAATCCAGATTGTAGAATATTAAGAAAAGAGTGAGAAGAAAGGAAGCTGCAGCATTCATTGTAGACGGTCCTCTGGAAGGTAGATATGATTACTATCCTCATTTTACAGAATAAACTGAGGCTGAAAGATGAGGTAACTTGCCCACTCTACACCTATGTATTATTTTTAAAATTATTTTAATGTTTTTAAAATTATCTCTAACTTATATAATTTAGAATTCCCAAGCTGTGTATCCTAAAGTAAACAGACAGCATTAATATTCGACTGTGAGCTTTCTGACAGGAGAGACTTTTCACCTTTATATCCCAGAAACTAGCACAGTTCCTAGCACAAAGTAAACATTTGATAAATGTCAACAGACTGACCTTCTTCAGCAGTCACTTCCTCTTTCCAGGCATCAATTACATCATCTGTAAAAGTATGGAGGTTATACTAGAGCTCTATGAATCTAAGAATTAAGCCACAGTGGAAATACTTGCTGATGAGAAAAATCTGGCTTCTAGATCTATTCCTTATTAGCTCTGTGACATCCAGCAAATTACAAACCTTCTGAATGTTAGTTTATTCACTGTAAGGTGGGGAGAGCACCACCTACTCCTTTAATTCAAAGGACAGTTAAATGCAGCAAATAAGACTGTACCCATCAGTATTTTGAAAGCTACCACAGTATACAAAATATAAACTACTGTAATTATGAATCGAAACAAAACAAAACAAAATCCAAGGAAAACATCCTTGTTAGAGAGAACATGCTTGAACTTTAAAGAAACAATTTGTCGAATCTGGTTGGTCCTACTCTGTCTCCATCTGGTTTGGTGTACTGTATATCTACCTACATTCTTAACTCCGGACTTTACCTTACCTTAGCACCTAAACAGATTTAAGGTTATTTGTCATCACCAATCATTTATTAAATGCCTAATATGTATAAGGAATTTTGCAAATGAAATTTACGTGTAAATTACATAAATTTTTTAAAAAGGAATTAAGTTTTTCTTGTTGAAAGAAAAAAACTCAGGGTACTCAATTTCAATTTTCACAGGATATTTTTTCTCCTTAACGTAAATCTTTTGGTTGATGTTTGGGAAAACTTAGGTGAACTTATGAAAAAATAAGCAGAATTAAAAAAAAATAAAAACGGCGGACATAATGACTATAACAATGAGAATCATCACGACAAAACAATCTTAAGCTAATATGAAAAATAAAGAAAAACAAGCTTGGCCCCCAAGAAAAGACGAAAAGAGCCCACCCTCCAACCTTTCTTAAAATTGGGGAGGGGAGGGGGGAGAGTGGGAGGAGGTAAGAGGCCCTAGGAGTGAAAATAAGGGCATATTTTGTCAGGTTTTTCGATGATTTTTCTCGTTAAATTCTTTATAACTTGGAAGGACACCGGGGGAAAAAAGAGGGGAAGACACAGGAGAAATAGAGGCGACGTAAAGACGAAGGGATCGAAGAAAGTGACTTTTTTAAAGGCCAAGCCCCCATTCTGGCCATTCCTCTTCGCCCACGCTCCAGCTCTCCAGCCCTTCCCCGAAGGCCGTCAGGGACACGCAGTCCAGGCGCGCCCTCAGAGCCGGAGGAGCAGGGGAAGGGCCGGAGCGCGCTCGCCTCCCTCCGGGGCCCCGGGGCGCACGGGCCGGACGGCAGGCTGAGGGGCCGCGCCCGCGCACGCGGGGCCGGAGGGCTCCTCACTCACCAGGCCGTCGATCTGCACTTGCTTCACGGCCGAATCTCCCGAGCTGCCTTTGCCTTTTCCTTTGCCCGAGGACGCGCCGGTGGCAGAAGTCGAACTGGCGGAACCGGAGCCGGTACCTTCTTTACGGGACGCCATCTTAGCGGAGGACCGGAGGAAAGAGAAACGTGAGAGACCGGAAGCGGATGTAACCCTTCGGCGCGACGTAAAACTACGGAA
>CM053773.1:144711861-144773212 GCA_028658325.1 Potorous gilbertii
GGCGGGGCATGACTTGGGGCGGGGCATGACTTGGGGCGGGGCATGACTTTGGGGGCGGGGCATGACTTGGGCGGGGCATGGCTTGGGGGCGGGGCATGACTTGGGGCGGGGTATGACGTGGGGGCGGGACATGACTTGGGCGGGGCATGACTTGGGGGCGGGGCATGACTTGGGGCGGGGCATGACTTGGGGCGGGGCATGACTTGGGGCGGGGCATGAGTGGGAAAGACCTCCGGGACGCCTGCTGACCACGCTCTTTACGGTTGAGGGTCCGGTAGAGCAGTCCGCTTTGCGATCCCTCCGGGATCCTCCCAGGCTCTCAGGAGCCGGGGTCAGCCAGTCCTGCCCATCCTCCACAAGAATAGCCTCTACATCCAGCCTTTCCGGAAGAACACTTATTATTAATGATGACCGACGGCCACGTAGAACTCTGGTCTACAAAGCATTACATACGTACCGTCTCACTGGATCCTCACCAGAGTATTAATTACAGATGGAGAAAATAAAGAGATTCAGATAGATTAAAGAGACTCGCCCGTGATCCCAGAGCAAATCTGTATCACAGATGAGATTTGAACCCAGATCTAACTGTCCTCTACCCTATATGACCCCCTTTCGAGTGCGATGGCATTAGAGAGTTCGTCAGTAACAAAATTTGCAAGGAGGAACCTGTCCATTTCCAAAGAATTTGGTAGGTTGGCATGTCATTATTCTAACAACTGAATTTTAGGTTTTAAGTTATCTGTACCTGCCTGTCCACTTAATGCAACAATCATTTATTCATCATCCACCGTGTGTGCCAGGCACTGTGCTACTAAATGGTCTGAGGGACCGTCAGGTTTCGCTTATCTGTGAACCTAAAATATTCTTTTGAACATCACCTTCTCTCTTATTTGGAGAACTTTTTGGCTTTTTCTGTAGGGCGATGTGAACTCCCTAAGTTCCTGCCATCCCTTCACAAAAACGGATACAAAGTTTACCTTCATACGAAGGGATACAAAGTTTACTTTCACACAAAGGGATACAAAGGAAAAAAAAGTCAAATAGCCTAAAATAGTCCCTCTCCTCAAGGAATTCATATTCTAATGGAATGTAGTTCATGAAAAGTATTCCTTCTCTTGGATCTCTCTTGATCTAAGATCATAGAGAATTTGAATTTGGAAGGTATCTTAGCTGTCCAGTTCCTTCATTTATCAGATTAAGAAACTAAGGGTGAAGATTGCTTAGACGATTTGCTTGGTGAGATCTTTTCAACTCCAATTCCATCATCCCTGTTCCATGAGATCTGTAAATTTGGTGAGCATGCTATCTATGCCTTATCCATATCATGAATTAAACAGCTTAGCACCTTGGATAGATCCCTGGGGCATTTCCCTTTAACAGCAGTTCTCAAAGGATGGATAGAAAAAGGGGTCCTGAGACCCTTTTAGGGAGCCTGTGAGGTGAAAACTTTTCATAACAATGCTAAAATATTTCACTCCAAATATGGAAAATATGAATAAACATAGCCTACGCAGACAAAAATTCTTTTAGGGGTACTCAGTAATTTTTAAGAGTATAAATAGAACCTGAAACCAAAAACTTTGAGAACTCACTGGACTAAAGACCTAGAAATTGCACTCAATCCAACTTTCTTGAAAGTGGGGGAATAAAAATCTATAAGGAGTCTAGCTACTCTGAAACAGCAACAGAAAAGCCAAGGGTTTTGAGAGAAAAAACCCTCAAAAAATTTTAACTCTCAAAGCTACCAACAAATTAATGTTAAGAAAATAGGAATAAATAATATGAATTAAAAGAAGCAGAAATGGAAAATATTGAAAGGAATATATATTCAGCTCTTACAAACAGAAGCACCAGAAACAAACTAGAATTTTTCTAAGCCTATAATAAATAATAAATTCATTAAAAAATTAAAGGAAATAAAAGTAAATTTTAAAAATCATGAAATGAAATAAAAAGGAATAGGATAATCTTAAATCATGGATAAATAACTATAAACAATATTGGGTCCAGTCATTCAAACAGCTCCAAATTCATAATTTTGCCCAAATTTCTCCATCTTGCTCACCAGACTGTCATCAGAAAAACCTAAACACATATTTCTTAAGAACTTACTATATGCCAAACACTGTGCTAAATGCTAGGAATACACATCCTTCCCTTCTAATTGAGGAAGATAACACATAAAAGGGAATTGAAAAGGGGGAAAAGGACATGGGGAGTCAATTCAGGAACACAGTGGGGAAGCCTAGAGAATGAAGGATGATTCAAGTTCCAGGAAAACCTTAGTAGTGTCAAAAGGGTTCCACAGGGACTGAGAGAAAAAGATTGTTTAGGTGTCATATCCAATATAAGACCTTTTCTAATCTCCCCATTATCAGTGAACTCCCCTTTAAAAATTGCTTTGCTTTTGATATATGCATGTATATATTATATACATGTGTATATGTGTGCATTTGTATAATTTTTGTTTTTATTTGGATTTACCTGGGGAGAGATTATATTCCCTCCCCCCACACACACATCCAAGAGAATATAAGCACCTTGAAATCAGAGACTTTTATATCCTGTCTTTTTAAGTCAAGACAACAAACATTTAGTAAGTGCTTACCACACTGAAACCCAGGGCACCTAGTGTCAGGAAGATTCCACTTCCAGAATTTAGTTATGGCTTCAGACTTCACTTTTTATTATTTCATGCAAGGTTATCCATGTTGTTTTCTCTAAAATCAACCAAATCATCCTTTCTTACAACACAATGGTATGCCATTCCAATCACATGCCACAACTTGTTTAGATATTCCCCAACTGATGGGCAGCCCCTTGCTTTCCAGTTCTTTACCACCACAAAGGGGAAGCTAGGAAGCACAGTGAATAGAGCACCGGTGCAGGAGTCGGGAGGACCTGAGTTCAAATCTCACCTCAGACACTTGACACTCACTAGCTGTGTGACCTTGGGCAAATCACTTAACCCCAATTGCCTCATCCTGGGTCATCTCCAGTCATCCTGAAGAATATCTGGTCACTGGATTCAGATGGCTCTGGAGGACAAGTGAGGCTGGTGACCTGCGCAGCCCTCCCTCACTCAAAACAAAGTCAAGTGCAAGTCATGCCATTATTTTTCTGATGGCATGGTCTTCTTCGGCAACAAAGGACGAACACACTTGCCACCACAAAGAGACTATGATAAGCATTTTATAACATATAGGTTCTTTTCCTTTTTCCGTGATCACCTTGAAAAATAGACGCAACAGTGGTACTGCTGGGTGAAAGTGTATACACAGTTTTATAACTCTCTGGGCATAATTCCGGATTGCTCTCCAAAATGACTGGATCAGTTCAGTTTCACCAATAGTGTATTAATACCCCAATTCTTCCACATCCCCTCAAACATTTGGCATTTCCCATTCTATCATTTTAGCGAATCTGGTAGGTGTGAGATGATATCTCAAAGTTGTTTTAATTTGCATTTCTCTAATCAATAATAATTCAGAGCATTTTCCATATGATTATATGTAGTTTTGATTTCTTCATAGAAAATTTGCCTATCCACATCCTTTGACCATATGTCAATTAGAGAATGACTCATATTCTTATAAATTTCACCAAGTTCTCTATAGATTTGAGATATGAGACCTTTGTCTGAGAAACTGTCTATAAAAATTTCCCCCAGTTTTCTGCTTTCCTTCTAATCTTGGTTGCATTGGTTTTATTTGTGCAAAACCTTTTTTTAATTTAATGTACTCAAAATTACCCCCAAAGCGTAAATATTTACATTTTTTCACACACAAGGTTACTATAATACAGTACTGTGTACTGTATGGCTGCTCTGTTCCACTGATCTACCTTTCTATTTCAAGGCCAGTACCAGATTGTTTTGATAAGTACTGCTTTATAATATAGTTTAAGATCTGGAACTGCTAAACCTCCTTCCTTTATAGTTTTTTTTTTCATTAATTCCTTTAATGTTCTTGATCTTTTGTTTTATCAAATGAATTTTTTTCCTAGCTCAATAAAATAATTTTTTGGTAATTTAGTTGGGATGGCATTAAATAAGTAGATTAGAAAGAATTGTGATTTTTAATATATTGGCTCTGTACCCATAAACAATGAATATTTCTCCAATTATTTTAATCTGACTTTATTTGTGTAAAAAAACATTTTATTATTATGTTCATATACTTCCTGGATTTGTCTTGGCAGATTCTCTCCCAGGTATTTTATATAGTCCACAGTTATTTTCAATGGGATATCTCTCAATATCCCTTCTTTCATGGTTTTATTAGTGATATGTAGAAATGCTGATGATTTATGTAGGTTCATTTTGTATCGGGCTACTTTGCTAAAATGATCGATTGTTTCAACTAACTTTTTAGTTAAATCTCTAGAATTTTACAAGTATATCATCATATCATCTGTAAAGAGATAGTTTTATTACCTCATTGCCCATTTTGATTTCTTCATTTTCTTTTTCTTCTCTTATTGCTATTGCTAGCATTTCTACTACTTTAATTAATCTTCTTGATAATAGGTATCCTCGTTTCACTCCTGATCTTATTGGGAAAGCTCTTAGTACCCTCCATTACAAATAAGACTTGCTGATAGTTTTAGGTAGATGGTTCTTATCATTTTAAGGAAAACAATCTATTCATACTGAAAGAAATTATTGTTTCTCCCTCACATTAACAGTCAATTATTGAATTAGGACCAGGATGTTTTCAGAAACCTGTAGGTTATTCAGTCTCTGAAGGACACTGCTGATAATGAGATTAAATTAACTTTCTGGGCAATCTTGTTCAGACCTCATCCAACCTTAGAAGGAATTTAAGATGCTGAAGCCCATTGTGCTCTACATAGGTATGTATGGGTAAAGGTAAATTCTTTGATTAGATTGCCCAATGCTGGACAATTTAGAAATACCAATATTACGTTTCTCACCTTCCAACCCCCTCATTACAATAGGTCAACATTTCATTGTAATATTCATTCTCTGTCATCGTTAACCAATCAGAGTTGACTGCCATCCTCAAGAACACCCTTTCTTCAAAGGCCTTTTAAACTGTGTGCCCCTGTCATAATTCACCTTTGCATTTGAGTCACTGACTCATTTTGTTGGTAATATACTAACATTATTAATAAAATGATTATCTAGAAATTATGTCTCCAAAAACTTTTTAAGCATCACAATACATATGCTTTCAAAAGTGTTTTTAATAGGAATGAGTTGTATTTTGTCAAAAGCTTTTCCTGCATCTATTGATATAATCATATGATTTTTGTTACTTTTGATATTGACATAATCAGTTATGTTATTCATTTTTCTTATGTTAAACCATCCCTGCATTCCTGAAATATTTTAGATATTCCATGTTCTTCTGTTAATTTAGGCAGTCTATATTTTATGAATATTCTTCCATTTCACCTAATTATTAAATTTATTGGCATGTAATTGAGCAAAATAACTCCTAATAATTGCTTTGATTTCATCTTCATTAGTGACATAATCGCCTTCTTAATTTTTGATACTAGTCACTTGGTTTTCTTCTTTTTATTATATTAACCTTTATCTGTTTTGTTATTTTTTTCATAAAACCAACTTCCAGTTTTATTTATTAATTTAATGATTTTCTTACATTAAATTCCATTAATTTCACCTTTAATTTTCAAGACTTCCCAATTTGGTGTTTAATTGGGGATTTTTATTTTGCTCTTTTTCTAATTTATTTAATTGTATGCTGAAATCATTAGTCTGCATTTTCTGTTTTATTGATGTAAGCATTTAGCGGTATGAATTTTCTTCTGATCATTGCTTTTGCTGTGTTCTATAGGTTTTGATATGCTGTTTAATTATTGTCATTTTCTTTAATGAAGTTATTATGATTTGTTCTTTAACCCACTCATTTTTTAAGAGTAGGTTATTAATTTAATTAATTAAATTAAATTAATATTAATCTGCTTCCATGATTCCTTATTAAAAATAATTTTATTGCACTATGATCTGAAAAGGATGCATTTAATATTTTCTGCATTTAACAGTACAATTTTTATGCCCTAATATATAGTCCTTTGTAAATTACCATGTGTTGCTAAGAAAAAGGTGTATTCCTTTCGATTCATATTCAGTTCTCTCCAGACATCTATCATATCATGCTTATCTAAGGTTCTATTCCTCTCCTTGACTTCTTAATTATTTTTTGGTTAGATTTGTCTTGTTCTGAAAGAGATTGAAATCCCAAGTATCATGATTTTGCTATCTATTTCCATCTATAATTCATTTAGTTTTTCCTTTAAAAATTTGGATGCTATTGTATTTGGTGCATATAAATTTATTATGATATAACTTCATTGTCTATGATATTTTTTATCACAATGTAATTTCCCTGGAGCATAGAGTGTATTCAGGGAAGACTGATATCTCTGGTGAGAGGGCTGCCAAGCACTTTACAAGGCTGTTTTACATCTCTGATGTCCACCTGATTCACCCAGTTCTCAACTGCGGCTCCAAGAAGCTGTAGCATGTGCAGGGGCCACAAAATGGTAAACCATTTTGGCAGACAGGCTAAACCACCTTGAGGGTAACTGAAAGGTCTCAAACTCTTTGGTGAGTTAGAGGGGTATCTACCCCAAGATTCTGAAGATTTCCCCTAGTGGAATGGCAGATGAGAAAAATTTGTTCCAAAGACCATGAAGTTACCTGAAGTAAATGCTGCAGAACCTTATAGCTTGGTTAGACATTGAAAATCCCAAGGTCATCCACTGCACCCTGAGCCACCATCAGTTATCTTGACTCTGTCTTATTATATGAATCCAGTGACTCTGGAAGAGAGACTGAAGTCGACAACTTCATGCAATTCTGCATCAATTAAATCCAATTTATGTGTGAATCAAAGGTCATCACCCATACTATTTTGCCATTTTTACCTACCTCAAAGTCCTATTGATGGAATACTAGCCACTTCTCCATCCACTACCTCCAGACTCAATATCTCAGCTTTCTCATAGGCTTCACTGAACAGCAGGCCCTCTGGCCCTCCCTAGCTAGCCATTGGCTGCAAACTCAATATACTGCTGTTAGCTAGCCACCGCCCCCAAATTCAATACTCTAATTTCCCCATTTGTCCTACTGAGCAGCATTAATATCATATCAATGATATCATATGTTAATGCTCCCCCCACTCCAGTTTGGGTTTTTCTATATGCATTATGGGAAATCACATGCACAGTTTCACCAAGAGTAGGACCCCTCCCCTATTGCCTAATCCATTAACAACCCCCTCCTGCCTTTTAGTATTAATATCTTCTATGTACATATTCATATTTTTTGCTGTGTAATCAGCATCATATTTTCTGTAGTATTGCCTATCTTGCTTTGCTGAAATTACTGGCTCCTCTAAGGATTTAGCCTGCTTCCCAGAGTATGAAACTCAAAATGACTACAAATGCCTTTGCTTGGCTTACAGATGGTCTGAGTCTGTGAATTCTTTCAAGACAACCCTGCCACAATACAACCTGACTTTTATCACTATGATAACATAGTGACCAAGTGACAAAGCAGCAGATGTGGATATACTGGAAACTATAGTCACAACTGTAATGGAAATTTAAATGGGAAGATCTTTCCCATCCATTAGTAGGCCCATGTCATCCTGCCTGGGTCTAAGCCAAAGTCTGAGTCACATGGAGCCTGTGGTGGAAGCAGTTTGTTGAACAGGTGGAACAGGAAGAGGTGGAACAGGAAGAGGTGGAGCAGGAAGTGAGTCAGGGCAGTCAGAGTTGGGAAAAAGAGGGGAGGCAGCAACTAGAATGAGTGGTAGAGCTTGTTTGTGATTTTCTTTAAGGGAGCCTATTTTTGATTTGTTTAGGGGAGCTGGTTTGTGGGAAGCATAACAGAGGGGAAGTTGGGGGATGCAGTCCCCCCTGCATTGTTATTGTGTATAGATTTCTTTGTTGCTATGATGGATTTGGTTTTCTAGTATTGGAATTCAGTTTTTTGGCTTTCGAATAAATGTTTCAGTTCTAACTTCCATGTGGAAAGTCTGTTATATTTTTTGATTCAGAACTGTGCTGGCATATATGTATCCGTCATAGGCACTGTGAATATTGCATTGGTGCTACAACATACCTGCACAAAGGGTGCAGGCAGTGGGCTATAGCTGCATGCCCAACAATAAGGATGAAGATGGCCTTGTGATTTTTATTTTCCATAGGAAGGAAGCAGACATCTGAGGCCAGTTACAACAACTCATTGAATTATTCCATAAAATTTTGGGAGGAAACCAGACCTGTACTGTCAATGTAGAAGGGGTGAAAATGTTGCCATATGACCAGTACATATACATTAAGAGTTTTGAACATTTATGTCTTGGGGTTTAGAATAAGTTACATTATCACAATTTCATACATGTTGTTCCCATGCCTTACTTCCTGAAATTGTTTCCTTCCTGAAACATATTTAAAGTCACAGAATATTTTGTCTTTATTTCAATATTTGTTCACTGTTTATGTGAGGAGAAGAAAGTGAGGCTGCTGACCTTGCACATCCATCCCTCACACAAATCAAAGTCAACTGCACGTCATGTCATCACTTGGATGTCATGATCCTCTTCAAGAGTGAAAGATAAACACAACAAAGATGGACCAAATCATATGGTCATCTTCTCATTGAACTGAAGCAGTGATGCAACTTGGCAGCCCCCTGGATAACTGAGTAGTCTTTGTGAAGGATCACATTACTCACCTCCTGGTGTGAGGAAGGGGCTAGAGGAAGTGCCCTAAAAGTTCTCTGCTTCACCCCACCCTGGCTGGCTTAGCATGGCAGGCAGGGATCCCACCCAGAAGTTGAAACACAAAAAATGTATGAAAACTTGTGCAAAGATGATTCCACTCATCATCAATACATGGAATGTGTGCACACTCATGGACAACATGAAATCCAGTAGTCCTGAAACACAAACAGCTCTTGGTGGAAGAGAACTCATCAGGTATTACATCCAAATAGCATCCCTGAGTGAAACAAAGCTGACAAATGAAGGCCAACTGACTGAAGTCAAAGCTAGTTACATGTTTTTCTGCAGTGGCTACAGTAAAGAGAAGCACTATGAAGCTGGCACAGTTTTCACAATCAAAACTAATCTACTCAACAAACTTATTTGCCTACCAAAAGGAGTGAAAGACAGGCTCATGGCAGTATGATGGTGGCCACTTGCAAGAGAGCACCATACCACCATTATCAGTGAATTTGCTCCCACTATGATGAACCTGGTGAGATCAAAGAAAAATTTTATGAAGACCTGGAGACCCTTATCATCAATATGCCCAAAAAAGACAAGCTTGTAATTCTGGGTGATTTTAATGTCAGAGTAGGCCCAGACTTTCAGACATTACAGAGAGTCCCTGGAAGAAATGGAGCTGAAAACAGCAATAGCCATAGTCATTTACTACCAAAGACTTGTGTGTCTCATGACCATGCCATCATCAACCTTGTCTTCCATAAGATAAATGATTGTTAAATAATAAATTATTGGGGAGTTCCCTGACCTTTCCCAAAATTTAACCTACCTAGACAATCTTATCTAGATGGAATTGTTGCCCCACCCAACAATAAAACCTTAAAAAAGAATTTAATCTAAAGTGAATTCTGGTTCATTGTGTTCACTCCAGACAGGTTGGGGTGGGGATGTAGGTCCTTTGTCTAGATTGCCTAAGGCTAGGCGTGATTTGGAAGTAAATGATATGATCAGCTCCTCATTAGAATAGATCTGCATCTCATTATCATATTCATTCTTTTCATTCATTATAGTCAATAAGAGTTGATTGCCATCCTCAGGAACTCTCACTCTTTCAAAGGCATATAAGTCTTGAGTGGGTTCCTTGAGGGGTCTTTGGCATTTGAGAATGTCATTGACCCCCTTTTATTAATTACATGCTAGCATGATTAATAAAATGATTAATTACCTAGAAACTGTCTCTCAAACTTTTTATATGTCACATCCATTTACCCAAACACGACAAAACTTCATGGATGCACCTTTGCAGCAAACATCAGCATTTAATAGACTATGTTGTTGTAAGGAGAAGAGAGACAAAGGATGTGAGAGTGACAAAGGTGAAGTGTGGCACAGAGTGCTGGGCTGATCATAGACATCTCTCCAAACTAAATATTCACTTACAAGAAAAGCAGTAATTCCAAGGAAAGACGATTAGTGGACCCAGTCAGAACGGTCACTGATTCTCTCCACTTTTGTTCAGCAGCATATGTGTAGGAAAACGGCAGCTTTTGGTGGGAGTGATACAAAAGTGGGACTTGGATGGAAATAATTGGTGAAATGATAAGGAAGATAAAGATTCAAGAGAGAAGGAAAATGTAGAGTTCAATTGGTTCACCAGTCAAGAGGAAGAGAAATTCATCCTCCTTATGCTGCAAACAAAAAACTAAATCTCAGGGAAGTTAAGTGACTTGCCTAAAGGTCATGTAGAAAGTAAGTGCTAGAGGCAGAATATTGATACAAATATATAAAAAAGCATACCAGGATGCCTCCTTTCCTCTCTTTCAAAGCCTAGGCCTAATATTATTTGTTATATTTCCCCAATAAGTTTCCACCAACAAACCAATACCAATAGGGAGGTCTTTTCCTTTTCCTCTTTCAACCTCAGTCTGCCATGAATGAACAACCCAGAACAAGCAACTTTTTGGAGGAATATACAGGTAGGGGGAAAGGTGCCAAGTATTTACCCTTCCCCAATCCAACATCCATTGTCCGAGTCCTTCTAGGTGTTAAGCACCGATTCTTGCTGAATGCTTATTTTATTAGCCCCATCTCTGTCAGTTTTAAGGAGATCCACACTCCACTCTGATCTTTGGATCTACTACCATCTTTCCAATAGTCACTAGAATCTTCTCCATAATTACTTCCCAAAAACCTTGACTTTGTCATTTGTATGGGTGCTTTGGTTACCAAACCTTAAATATCACTTCTTGCATCAAAAATTTCATGTTCCATGAAATAGAACCTTCCTCTTTTTATTGTCTCACAAAAAGTTAGAAAGTAAAGACCTCGAGAACAGGGAATATCTTAATTTTCTATTTGTATACCTAATACTTTAATATTATTGGAACAAAAATAAACTAATAATACATGCTTTTCTACTTAATTCCATTTTCTCTCTGTCCCTGTTAGAATATCTCTTCCTTTTGCATTCTTTAATAGTACTTTATCCTGCCTTACATTATTTTTATATGTACCTATCCCCTCAGGACGGGGATATGAGGTAACTTTGTCTTACCCATACACCTGGCATAGTGCCTTGCACATAGTATATAACAAACATTTTGGTTGGATTTTATTAAATTGACTCATGGAATCATACAATCAAATCTTAGAGTTGGAAAAGATTTCAGAGGTCCTCTATTCCAACTCCCACCTGAAATACTAATTAAGCAAAATAGGTTTGAATAAGTCCTCTTTATGATGAATTAATAGAAAGAGAGTAAAATAATTATATTTACATATAATAAATCTTACAAATTTTTGTATCTTTGAAGACTTTTAATATGTGTTATGCCCTTTTTTGCTGCAACCATGTGTTTTACACAAACTGGCATTGAGTTCACAAAATTATGACACATTATTTAATTTTTCACTATGCAACTGATGCAGACACAAAGGTGCCTTAAAGGTTGATTTACCCTTTCTCTGATTTATCCTCTAAAGGCACCCTAAAATCTTTTGGTACAAACATGCCCAAAAGGTTGAGTTGCCCTTTCCCTGACTCCCTAAAGTCTCCCCTTATCTTGAAGTACCAGGGGACTTCCCCTTATCCTGGACTATGGAATGCCTTGGCCCTCCTCCCCCCATCCTGGGTGATGGGATTCTCTTGTCTCTTTTATCTTGTGTCATTCATCATCTTCATCCTGTGTCCTTCTCTGGCAAAACTTATCCTGTCCCTAGATCTCCAACTCCCATAAGAAACCCTAAAATCATCCTATATAATTCTGGTTCTTCTCCTATATCAGTGCTTTTGTTTAGTTCCTTGCTAAATCTCAGAACTTCTCTTGCATCAGTAAAGCTCCCAACTGCTACAGAGAAGGTCTAAGTGAATTCTTTCATACCTGAACCAGCTCTAACAATTCTAAATCTAATCAAAACCACTTATCACACACACACACACACACACACACACACACACACCTTTGATAGTCCATTTTTCCAGGTCTAGGCTCAATTATATCCCATTTCAATGTGACTCAAATCAGTTAGATTCATACTGCCAACAAGAAGAGAAAACTTTCTGTTGCTTTCTTCTCAGTCACAGGGTATGGGAGCATTATTAATGGGAGCAGTACCCATAGCTGCCTCTCAGTTTTTGTAAGGAAGCCCAGAGGAACACAAACCAGTGACAGGCTAATTGCTCAAATCTGAAAAAATGTGCATGTAGTGTCAAGGATGAAGGACAAAACTGCAGCCTCTCACTTGCTTTTCCATTCCAGCATCCTTCTCCAGAATTCTCTATAAAACAATCTCACATCCCTACTATTCAATGATATCAATGCTGTTGTGTTATAGGGTGGCTTTTGCAGAAAAAATACTGGGCTACACATTTTTGGGTGTGGGTATTTTAACAATCCAATGAAAATGTCCAGATTCACCAAGGCTTTTGACAAGTTTTCTATATAGCCCTAGATGAAAAAAAAAAGGTTCATCAGTAAAATTTACCTTTTCCCCAATCTTTAATCTTTGTGTTTCCTAGCCTTTCACATTTTTTTTTTTTGCACAGCAGCAGTTAGCAGCTATCTTACTACTGGTTTTCTCACTGTTCTTCCAACTTCAAGAAACTTATGCTGCATTGTTGTTGTCCTTCATTCTCAAAGAGGAACAAAATGACATCATGTAATAGTGGTTTAAATGAGAAAATCTTTCCCATTCATTACTAGGTTATGTGACTGCCTGAGTCACATGGAAGCCTAAGTCACATGAGTCTAAGTCACATGGAACAGGAAGGGGTGGAGAAGGAAGGGTAGAACAAGAAGAGATGGAGCTAGAACAGAGCTGAGAGCAAGTTAGTCATGAGATCAGTCAGAGCTAGGAAGGAGGCAGGCAAGCAGGCAGCTGGCTAGTGTGAGTGAGAGAGCTTGCTTATGATTTGTTTAAGGGAACTGGTTTGTGGGAAGCCTAGCAGGGGGAAGGCTTGGGGATCGTGTCATTCTCTGCATTGTTATTGTGTATAGAGTTTTGTTACTAGGATGGATTTGGCTTTCTGGTATCTGAATGTTTTGGTTCTGTCTTCCATGTGGAGAGTCTGTTGTATTTGTGATTCAGAATTGTGCTGGAATATTCATGGTCACCACAGATGCTGTGAATATTGCGTTAGTGCTATACGTCATTATGCTGGAGTCAAGTTTCAGTGTGTCAGACTGGGTCCTGTCAACTTCAGCTTAGTCCTAGGCTATATCTCCTCAGACATTTCAAGCCTGTAGCAGCTAGGACCAAGCCCTCTACCTGGATGCCAAGGCCTCTTTATTTGGTTCCATAAGGACACTGAGAGCTGCTGCCAAGGTATAGTAGGTGGCTAGCTATTAGTCAAGGCTGAAAAGAAGTTGACTCTGATGTTCTGAATATTATCTTTGGTTGGTGTCTTCACCATGATTGTTGGGACTCAGAACACATGAAGATTCCATGGGGGCTGCCTTCTCACAGGTCTAGCCAGGGAGGAGTCATGTCCCTTGTTTTTCTGGTAGATATCCAAAATATCTTACTAGAAATCTAAGAAGTGCTTAGCGCATGTATACAGCTGATTGTCATCACTGGGAGCTTAGTTGCAGAGCTAGGCCTGGAATGATGATCGCTCACCATGCTTGGCTGCCTCCCCCATTTCTTTATGCTGCTGCTCATGTACTTCATGCCTGTACCCCCAAGCAAGAGTCCTGCTGACTATACACAAGAAATAGGAAGTAATGGCTGTAATAACGATTCAGTAGTGGCTAGATCAGGGCAGGAAGTAGAACGGAAACAGGAGGTGAAACGGGTATAGTCATATGGACCATGGATTTTACTTGGCAAGTTTGAACACCCCAGCTACTTACAAGTCATTTCTCATCAACATGTTACTAATGGCTTTCTAGCAGTTCTCAAGGATCAATGCAAGGTTGTTTTATACAAAGACTATTTTTGAAAAAGCCAGCTTTAAAGAGAGTAGCCTTGTCTCATCATTGTGGAGAGTCTATGTGTTCTTCATTGACTTATCTGTATGGAGAGTACTGGCTGGAAATTACTCCTGTTGCTGTCAGAAGTTATCATGGATCTCAATTCCATAATGTTTGATGTCTATTTTAAAATTAATCTTCATATTCCTAACAACTCTTCACATTCTGATCTCACATACTTGAACATAGAGTCTGCAGGAGTCAACTCTGGATTGCTGTGACCAGAGGGGCTTAGCATGGGAATCTTCCTCATAGGTTTTTCTTTAGGTGTAGGTCCCATCCCCTGGCTAGGGATGGCTGAAATATTCCCTCTCCAAGTTAAGGGTATAACCAGAGGAGCCTATGTTCTGACCAGCTGGATTATGTTATTGTTGTTTTTTAAAGAGAATTCAAAAGCTTCATGGATGTTCTTACTCTACAAGACACTTTCTGGTCTCCATGGTGTGATTTTCATATTACTCTGTGTTCCTGAAACAGAGAGAGAGAGACTTTGGAGCAAATTGAAAATCATGTTCAGCAGAGATGGTAACCTCATTGACAGTGTCCTTGTGCTTGCAAGAGCCGGCTGTCTGATAATAATGAAAGGACAATGGTGATGTGAAAATGGAATTCTTCCATATCTCCCAATAAACATAATCTCCACCTGGAATTCTAGGCCTTATTTGGAACTGAGAGAGCCAATACAGAATATCTGTGAAAACAAAATTTTAAATACTGCGAAGTCTAGTCCAGGGAGATTTTTCTCCCTCTTCCCAGACCATCTCCATAATGCCCCAAGTGCCCTGATTCTAGGGTAGGTCTCAGTATAGTTGTGTTGGATGTGGGTGTCCAGTTGGAATTTATTCCCAAATCAATTCCCAATTGACTTGTTAGAAGAAAAAAAACTACAAGAACCTTGAGGTCTCAGCATAGGTCTCTTCATGCATCCATCCATTTTTCTTTGTGGAATGAAAGGAACAGGACTCAAATATTACATCTATTTCTTCCTCTTCAGACTAGCAGAGAGAATTTTAGAATTGATTCCTGTCCAGATGACTTTTATCTAGGTCAGCCATCTAATCATGAATAAAAATATATTTGTCTCCCTCAAATAGAGATTTGATGTTGAAAATAAAATATTGCCCATTTTACCCTTTGTGTCAATTATTTGGAAATGAAATTGGTTGGTATGTACGGTTGTTGGAAAACTTGTGGAAGGAGACATGACTTTCTGCAAAGTGCTACAAAGGGGGGTTGGTGGGGGAGTGGGGGAAATCAATTGTAGGGTTGTCCTTTTCTCCTTGGGCTCTTCGTGGGAGCCTAAGTGAATAAGAGAGTTAAGAGCAGAAGTGAACAGCAGTGAAGGTGAGGGCAACAATTTCCCCTGGAAGCCACTAATGGTTATCATGGGCAGAGAAGCACAAGAGTTGCATGTGTTCCCATACCTATGGCCTTAGTGGATAACCAGAGTTCCTGAAATTTAAATGCTAGGAATGAGCCCTTCAGATGCAGTGGCAGAGACCCACATGGTCTCAACCATTTGGCAGCCATGGAGAGAGTATTAATGATAGGAGGTCCTGATCACCAGTTTAACAAAGAGTCATCTAGAGATTTGGAACAACAGGCTCCTGGGTAAAATATAGCAGGGTTCCTGAGTGGCTCAATTCCCAACATCCATCCTTCTAGCAAGAAAAGTGAGATTTCTTGGGTAACACTGTCTGCTGAGTTTTCTCACTAACAACCCTAAATTTAAGAGTTCTGGGACCCAGGCTTCTAGCAAAAGCAGAGAAGTTCTTGGATAGCACCAGTCTCTTGGAAGGGGTGGAAGTGACCAAGCACTTAGCAAACATCTATTATGTAGCAGGCACTATGCAAATATTATCACATTTGATCCTCATAACATCTCTATGCCATAGCATAACTATTTTTCTTTATTTTTGTGAATTTTGTTTACTTGTGCTTATACAGCTGTCCCTCATTTAAATCCAATTCACTTGCATGTCATGGCATCACCTCCTTGAAGTCATGGTCCTCTTTGAGATGGAAGGACAAAAAACAACAATTTAAGATGTGCCCAACGTACCACAAGGTTAAGGTCAAGGCATAGCTGCAAAAAGAGGCTATTAGCAATTCCATTTTGCAGAGCTAGATGAAAGGAGAAAGGGTCAAGTATCAACCACGGAAAAGAAAGTCCTTAAATTTGTTGCAACTCATAAAAAGACCAGATGACATTTTCCTGTGGGTCTTGATATATGGATAGCAGAATAGCACAAAAATGATTTCGCATCAGAAACATAAGTGAAGGTACTAAATTGTACTTTTATTTCGCATAAAGTCATATAGCTAATGCTGCTGTGTGATCCAATTACAAATAATTGACTTAAAAATTACATTCAGTGAGATTATCAAAAACATGTTAAACTTCTTTCAACTAGGAATCCCAGTTTTTGAAGATAAAAACTGGAATATGCCAACTACTTTTAAAATGAGTAAAATAATTTATAAAGAAATTGGTTGTTAGATTTCCTCCCACCTCCCACCCAGCCCCCATTAATAAGTAGATGAGAGGCAGTGAGGCTAAAGAGCTATCCTCAGAGGCAGGAAGGCTTGGTTCACATTCTGACTGACACACATTGATGGTGTGACCCTAGGCAAATCACTTAACCTTTTAGTATCCTAAGCTACTGTCAAAGACAGTCAACTGCACAGCAGATGTGACTGCATAGGCCGAGGGACCTTCCTCTTAAGGAACTCCTTATACTCTGGATCTCATGGATTGTAAAAGGTGCTTGCCCTGCCTAAGCACCACTTAATGTTTATTTTTTGGGTCTTAGGGTGAATGTAAATAGTAACTATTTCTCTTTGGACCAGCAACCCTGAGGGTTTTCCCCTCCCAGTTTGATTTTTTTTTTTTAATTAAAGGGGCCATCCTTGGACTCACTTCTTAAAGAGGCCTATTCACTGAATGGATGTTGCTTCACTCAAAATGAGAACTTGAAAAGATCTTAGCTTAGAAAAGCCAAGGTCTCCAACTGCATCTTGGGCTGTATCTAGTCATCCTGATTACTATCTGGCCACTGGACCCAGATGGATCTGGAGAAGAAAGTGAGGCTAGTGACTTTGCACACCCCTCCCTAACTCAAATCAAAATCAACTGCAAGTCATGTCATCATTTCCCTGATGTCATGGTCCTCTTTGAGAATGAAGGTCAAACCATGCATGAGCGCACACGAGCACACATACACACCAACAAAAACACAGGTCTGATTTCCTTGCCTCAAAAAAGTTTTCTTTTCAGAAAACCCATTTTAAACCTATTCTTCCATCTTAAACTTTTTTAAAAAAACTATTAAAAATAACCAAACAAAAGTATTTGTTTACCCAACAGGAATCAGCTAATGACTTAGTTTCTCTGAAATGTTTGAATGATCTCTAAATTAAAGATTCTGTACAGGATGAATCTTTATGCCAATTTTATCTATGATGTTTCATCTCATCCCAAACAACATATTAAAGCATATTTCTCCTCTTGCTTCCATTTGTCAATTTTCTTCTCCCTATGCTACTTTTGTTTGGTTTTACCACATTAACTTCATTAAGTATCTTGCAATACAGTTCCAACGCAAAATATTATACACATTACAGTGTACTGAATACTGTTCAACTATTCTGATAACAATAGATGTTCTCTGTTTTTACTGTTTCACCCAGATAATCCATCATGCCAAACAGATTTGCTAGTCTCGGTTTGTAGCCAGGCAACTGACTGACTATGCTCTAACTGGCAGGTATTGCCTTCATTTACGTCTGGGTTAGAGATGTCTTTGGCAAATAGAAATCCCTTGAATCCTCTTCTCAGAAAGGCATTTCTTAGTAGTTGTCATTTGCCTTGGGGGGAAAAAATCTCTCATATTTGTCTCACAAATATGCTGATATTCAGCTCACTTTTCTTAATTGACAACTGGCTGACATGAACATGTATCTGTTGTTCTTTGGCAATGGAGCTCAGAGCCCAGCTGTTAACTAGACTTTCCCAATAGGAGATGTCTCCAACTGTCATCCTGAAATCAGCCTTATCTTTTAAATTTTCAAGAGAAAGAAAAACTTAAATGTCAAAAGAATTCTTATAGAATATGAAGAGAGTTTGGTTAGCCTTACCTTGAAAATGATTTGAGTTTTATTCCCTACAGCCTTTGAGGGAAAGTACATGGAATAAGACACTGAGATATGGAAAAAATAGTATTTATAAATTTATAGTTAGAAAGTAACATGGAAGTTACATAGTCAAAGACTCTTATTTTATAAATGAGAAAATGGAGACTGAAGAGATTTGATAAAGTCCACAGGTAGAAAGTGAAAGGGCCAGGATTAGAGCCCAGGTAACCAGACACCCCTTCGTACATGACCACAGATATTTGCAAACACATCCTCTATCCTGGTTCAGCTATGGAATTTATTGTTGGTAATATGTTGCAATCTACTCATGCCCACCACAGTTTTCTTTCATGGTCCTTGAATGACTTGGGATTCACTTGGTGCTGAATCCTCAGGCCATGACAAATCACAAAGCAAAAAAAAAAATAAATTACTAAGCAGTTCTGGAAATGATAGTGCCAAAAATGATTCGATCAGTAAATAATCTATTTTAGATGTAGACAATCATTCACTACTCAACTGCCTGTCCAACTATTTCTTTAATACAGGAAAGTCATACAAATTACCAATACATGTATAAAGTAGAAACAAGGAGATAAGAGTCTCTTGAACATAAATAAATATGTATTTATTATATTATATATAACTATATTACAATTTATTTTTATAAATTTATATATTATTTTATATATAATATATAATTTATATTATATATTATAAATCTATTAAAGATTAAAAATGTTATATAAATATGTATATATAAACATAAATCTATATTACATCTTTAAATTAGAGTTCTTAACCAGGAGTTCATGGCCTGGGGATAGATTTTTTCCTTTCTAAATTCATGGACTTTATACTTAAAAATTATACCCTTCTGTTCCCTTCAGAGGTCCTAGACTAGAACTATATCTATCTGTTCCCTTAAATATATTTCAACTGAAGTCATATGCAAAAGGACGTACAAATTGTTTTTTTTTTAAATCATAATACCAAAAAGAAATAAATCAAATACATCTAAGTAACTCCTGTGGGTAGGGAGTCTGTGATTTCTTCATAGACCAGACATTACTAACACCTGTCTGAGAATGAATCAAAACCCTCAAGCTCAAGGAAACAAAGTCAAGGCACTCCAATTTCCAAACATCCCTCTCTACCTTATGCAGGGAGGAGAGGACTCACAGCACTCCTGGAGTCCCCTGTCTAGGTCAAACACTGAAGACTCCTGCCGATAATGTTCTTCCTCTACCTCAGTTCTATTTCCCTCAACAGGCACTGGTCACTCTGATTTGGCTAAGTCCCTACTTTCCTCTGGATTTGTGTGTATTCTCTGCTTCTGACCCTCGACCTGGTACATGACTAAACAGGGTGAGGTCTGACTATAAAAGTCTTTTCTCAGGAAATCAGATGGAGAACAAAAAATGTTTCCTTATGGTTTCTCTCCTCCCCTGGTTAAAAAGTTCCCATTCTCCCACATTTTCTATTTCAGTTCTTTACCTCTTTGCCTCAACTATGAAGCTTTACTGGAAAGACTGATACAGGACGGTTGATGAGCTTGTTTGTCTGATGTGGTACATATACAATACATAATGTTTATCTTACTATTTTTGAAATACAAAGGTTCTGAGGAATCATCTACTCTAGCCCCCTCCCACCCCTTTGCTCTCCCCCCCCCCACTTTTTCCAGGTAAGTAAATTCTTAGACTCAAAGATTTTAGGAAAATTTTCCAAAGTCACACAGATACTGATACTACTACCTTGTACACTAGTGCAAGACAAGGCTGGTACTAGAACCCAGGACAGTCCAGAGGTATCAAACTCACAGTAGCCTGCAGGCTGCATACAGCCCACAATACTTCTGAGTGTCTGGGAGGCAAATTAAAATGTAATAGGGAAATATTTAACAAAATAAATAAAGATACACTGGTAGTGTTTCTGTAGGGAAAAGCCCTACATAGAGAGGCCCACTGGTGGTGAGAGCTGTCATATATGTGGTCCAGAAGAACAGACATCTCTAGCTTTTTCCTAAGGCATTAGGAAGTCTAAAGAAGACTTTAATCCTGGCCAGGAGGGGAAGCAGGGAGTTGGGGTCAGAGGCTACACTGCTCTCTTTAGAAATCCTACACTAGAATTATATCCATCTGTTCTCTTAACTCTTACTAATCTAGAAGATATGATTTAGTTCAATTTAACTTCTGAATTCTGTCATCATTATTGGGGAGGTGAATCCCAAGCTCTATATCCAAGGCTTGACCTCTTCTCCACCTAAGACCAGTTCCACAGTGAATATACATAGCAAATAGCATAGAAACCTATTTATCTAAATCATAGCAAAACAGAGATCAGAGAAGGTACACAACAAAAATACACACACACACACACATACACACACACACACACACATATATCAGATAATACAATGTAAGAGCTCTCCTATTGGGATGAGATAACTCAACTCAACCAATAGACTGTTCTTGTTCTCACTCAAGAGAAAACTGCCCCAGGTCTCTAGAGTAGCACAGTAGGACAGAACCAGCATGACAGAGCCTGTCAGCTTCTCACATGTCTTCCCAGAGTCTTTTCCTTCAGCAACCTGAAGTGAGATTAGCCTCTTCCATCTTCCCTATCAAGATTGGAAGTCAAAGCACCTGGCTCAAAGCTTGAAGAGTACCTGACCCTTGAAAAGTCTGAGAGAGAACTGAAGAAGGCTGCAACTTTCCTCCTCGTATCAACTCTGTTTCACTCCTCATTTAATGCAAGGCATTCATCTTCACCAAGAAGGCCAGAGCTCCAAAGAAATCAGCTTTGGGACAGGGGTTACATTACATTTTTAAACTAAGTCAATATGTATTTTCAGCGTTCCTTGTGTATGGCTGAGTGGACTCTATTTCTATTAAAGTTCGATACCACTGTCTTAGCCCACCATTCTTTCCACTAGTCAAGTCAGCAAGCATTTATTAAGCACATATTATATGCCAAGGACTCTGCTAGTGTTTGAAATACAAATACAAGAAGAAAAATAGAAAGTCTCAGCCATTATGAGAATACATTCTAGTGAAGAAAAACAACACGAAAAGGAACTTGACAGGGGTAAGAATGTGAGAAAGTACTTGGATGCCTTGAGTAGAGAAAGTCTTAAGAGTGGGGAGCCTGCAGAGAAGTGAGACATGGCTAGCCTGGGCACTCCTTAAGTGGAAGTCCTTAATGGGAGAAGGTATCTGATGAAAGAGAGAGAAAGAGCATCTTTAGGAGTGGAGGACAGTTCCTCTTATGTACATTCTAGGGTTTCAGTGAGGCTTCAAAATGAAGCAAATAAAGGAAGTGAGGAAATTCAGGAGGCCACCTAGAGAGGAATGAGTCTGGGGTGAGGTGAAAATAGGTCGGAGAGATTGAATTATGTGAGTCTGTAGGCGAGTAGCTGAACTGAGCCTTGATTTGAGCAAACTGTGAGAAAAGGACCAGGATTATAGGTTTAGAGCTGGAAGGGTAATTTGGATCCAACTCCCTCATTCTAGAAATTAGAGAACTGAGGCATAGTCAAGTCACTTAAATTCTCACTACCTATGGTAAATTCTAAGACAATAAAATTGCAGGTATTGATCTGAATAGGTAGAGGAATTTCCAAAAGGGTATCTTCTGCATACTGATAAAATATCAGGTCTAGTAAAATGTGTTTATATGTATGTAATGTGCATATATGCACATATTTATATGCATATAGTGATATACATATGTATGTATATGTAAAACAAATTCTTAAGTTTGGAGAAGCCTCATAATTCCCTTTGAGGGAATAACCCAACTGCATCATTTACAAATGAGGAAACTAAAGTTCAGAAAGATAACCTGCCAAGATCCTAATCACAACCCCCACTCCCTACCCCTGACATAAAACTACCAACAGATAGACAGATAGACACACACACACGGAATATATCCAGCAATCCAGATTGAAACAGGGTACTATCACTCTAAGGCTTTTTTCATTATACCCCAAATGCCCGTCTTTAGAGGCTTAGGATTCTAAAGACATGGTTTGAATCCAGCATAAGATACTTACTAGCTATAGGACTCTGGACTAATCAATTAACTTTTCAGTCTGTTTCTTTATCTGTAAACTGGAGACAACTATAGCACTTACCTGGCAGGGTTGTTGTATGGAACAAATGATATAACAAATACGATACAATATACTAAAGAAATGTCAGCTTTCATTTTTAAAAATCAAATTTTTGTGTAGCAGAAGTGGAAAAACTGGCAATATTATTCATCCTTAATTCATATAATTTAATATTACTTATATTTAATCCAATCCAATAAGCATTATTAGGTGCCTCCTATGTACCAGGAATGTCCTACGTAGAGGAGATAAAAAGACAAAAACTAAAATATTAAATAAGCTGACATTCTTTTGCCTTCATATTATATGGTGGAGGCAACTTGGCGAAGCAGGGAGAAAGGAAGGGAACATGCATTTATACAGTGTCTATTACATGTGAGGCATTGTGCTAAGTGCTTTAGAAATATTATCTCAGCTCCACTCTTATGACTTATATGTACATTTGTAAATGTGTATCTGTGTGTCGATACATATATAGAAACATATACATACACACATATATATGCATGTACCTACTGGACATCTCAAGTTGGACTTCTTGTAGATGTCTGGTATCTTGCAGATCTTAAATTCAACATGTCCCAAACTGAACTCATCTTTTCCTCAAACACTCTACCCTTCCTAATTTCTTACACCATCAATTGTCCCTAGGATCTAGGCTCACAACCTAGGTGTCACCCTTGATTGCTCAATCTCATTCACCCCATATAGCCAACTATTTGCAATTTTTTTTTATTTATGCCTTGACATCTCTCCTACACACATCCTTCTCACGCATCTGCCACCCAGGGCAGACCCTCCTTACCCCATGCCTGGACTATTGTAATAGCTTTCTAATTGTGCTCCCTGCCTCCAGTTTCCCTCACTCTGGTCCATACTCTCTTCCCAAACTGATATTCTAAAGAGAAGGTCTGACCAAGTCACCTTCCTATTCAATAAACTCCACTGGCTCCCTCAGGATCAAATATAAAATTTTCTATTTGGCATTTAAAGCCTTCCCACACTTCCAGTCTTTTCATGCTTCATTCTCCTCCCTCCCCTCCACCAGTGACATCTTCCCCCCATGCTGTTCCATCTCCGCCTCACTGAGTATCCCCATGCCTGGAATTGTCCCTCCTCATCTCTGACCACTAGCTTTCTTGGATTCCTGTAAAACTCAGCTAAAAATACATCTTCTGCAAGAAATCTTTCCTGTTCCCCTTTCTGTTAGATCTGAAATTATCTCCAATTTATCCCATAGATAATTGGATAGAGAGACAAAGATAAATAGTATATGGTGGCTTGCATGTTGACTACCATTAGAGAACTTCTTGGGAGCAGGGTCTATTTTTTCCCTTTTCTTTGTATTCTCAGCCCTTGGCAGTGCCTGGAAGACAGGATCTGAACTCTGGTCTGACTGCCAGGCTAGCACTTCCTGCACTTCTTCACCTAGCTACCTTTAAAGGGCTTCTTTTTTCTTAGGATCCACATTACTTGAGTGCTAAGAGGCACATCAGTCAGCTTGTATTTAATTTTTTTATTTAATTATTTGCAATAAACACTTGTTGACTTGACTCTAAGCTCCTTTTCCAGGTCTATGCCTATGATCCTACGATGCCTGCCCCATGCCATTTCCTTTTGCACCTAGGTGAACGTGGTTTGGCGGTGGAAACACTCACATCCTACGTCACAGACACTGTAAAGCCCCAGGACCAGAGGCAGAGTCAGTCAGTGACGCCCCGCCCCCTCCGAAAGGCTAGGCTGTGAAGACTGCGCCTGCGCAATCAGTGCGCCGGGCTTCGCGATTCCAGCTCCACCCTTCTCTTCGCCACGCCCTTTCGGCAGCGCGCAGTCGCAAAAGAAGCCCGCCCCGGGCTGAGGGGTACGGCCCGGAAAGTTTTCTCGCGGAGCTTCCGGCCGGCTGGAAACGTGAGGCACGGGCTTCACTTCCTGCTGAAGCCGGTTCCGGCAGCGGCTGGTGTAAGTGGGTCGTGCCCCCGAGGCGGGGGGCGGGCTCCGTCTCCGTCTCTCGGTCTCGTGAGCGCGCGGCCCAGCAGCCATGAAGATCACGCGGCAGAAGCACGCGAAGAAGCACCTCGGCTTCTTCCGCTACAACTTCGGCGTCCGCGAGCCGTACCAGCTGCTGCTGGACGGCACGTTCTGTCAGGCGGCGCTGCGGGGCCGCATCCAGCTCCGCGAGCAGCTGCCCCGCTACCTCATGGGGGAGACGCAGCTTTGCACCACCAGGTGGGCCGGGGCGGCGGGCGGCGGCGGCGCGCGGTGGGCGGGGCCGGAGGGCAGGCCCGGGGGCGGGGCCAACACCGGGGGGCGGGGTCCGAGCGCGCCCGCCCGTCTGCGCGGGGTCCCAACCGCGGTGTCCTCGTCTCTGGAACGGGGATAACGACATATTGTGTGTGTGTGTGTGAGAGAGAGCGGTCCGCCCACGTAAGTGGTCTGAACATCTCTGGTTGGGCGCCGGGAATGGAGGGGGCGGGGCGTGTATTTTAATTTGACCACGCCCTCCAGTCAGAGAGCCATCCCCCGAAGTGTCTCCCTCCCCCCAACTCTTCTCCGGGATTAAATATGAACTCTGTTTGATATTTAAAACTCTTGACAACCTGATGTTTTCTTCCTTAGTTCACATTATGTAGAATGTGTTCTATATAAATATGTTTACACGTATATTATATATAATTATCTATTATCTATTTATATATTATGTTTACAGATATAGTTATATGTTTTATATATTATACATTACATGTATATTTATATAACTATATTACGTATAATATGTATTATATATATGTATATGATTCCCCTTCATGTCCTCTTCTCCCCATGTATGGCAATATCAGGCTACTTTACTGTTCATTACACGGGTGGTGCCTTGTTTTCCAGCTTCTTGTAGTCCCAGGCTTCTTAATTCAAGCCCATCCTAGGCAGGGAGGCCTCTCTTGGGTCCTCTCAGCTGCTAATGCCCTCCTCACCGAAGGTTCTTTTGTATCTGCTTTGATGTACTTGTTATTTTCCATGATAATCTATATTTTGAGGTAGGGACTTTAATTTTTGTGTTTCTATCTTCATTGCCTAGCATAGTGCCTGGAACATAATAAGTAGGTGTTTAATAAATCCTTGTTGATTGACTTTTTTTAAACCTCTTTTGAAAGGGGTTAGTGGAAGTTAACATTCTAAATTCATTATTAGTTCCTATTTACCATATGTCATTTATGACTAATGGCATAATTTTGACTTTTATTTGAAAGCAAAAAAAAGTATTCTAAATATGCGCTGTTTTTACTGTCATGTATCACAAAGAACTATTTCCCTTTTAACGTTTACCAGTTTTCAGAAGTTAATTTTTTTCCCCTAGATGTGTGTTAAAGGAATTAGAATCATTGGGGAAGGAGTTATATGGTGCAAAACTAATTGCACAAAGATGTCAAGTTCGAAGCTGTTCCCATTTCAAAGATGCAGTCAGCGGTGCTGAATGTCTGTTATCCATGATTGAAGATGGAAATCCTCACCATTTTTTTGTTGCAACACAGGTAATGTTGCCTATGAAAAATTATTGATTTTTTGCTTTGTTTTTTTTTTATAGTAATTTCCAAATAGCCACCCTTCCCATTGAACACTCCCTTAAAATAAAACAATTAAATAAGACCAGGTGTAATGCTAGAGAGTTTGGACGAAGAGCAGCAAAACTACATAGGAATTGTTTGTTCAGTTGTTTCTTCAGTCATGTCCAAATTTTTGTGAACCCATTTGAGGTTTTCTTGGCAACGATAATTGGAGTGGTTTTCTATTTCCATTCCTAGATGAAGAAAGTGAGGGTCGTAGAGTTAGTATCTGAGGCCATATTTAAACTCAAAAGGAGGATGGGTCTTCCTTACTCCAGGCCCAGCACTTACTTAGCTCCATCTACTTAGGAATAGCAAGTTAACACAACTTTATTACTTCTCGCAAGGGGGATAGAAGAATATATATCAACAGGGAATCATTTCAGTATGCAGCCCCCAATGGTCTCAGCCTGAAGGCAGCACAGGGAAGGATGGTTTCTAGATGTAGCACCATTTAAGCTTTTGTACTCTGGTTAAAGACTCAGAGCCTTCAGGACCCAAGCTTTTTAGACCAAGAGCCAGCAAGGCTCAAATAGGAGACTGCCCTGTCATCTTCAGGGCAAGAGAGTAATATGGCCTGCACTGATGAAATGAGGGGATTTTCTGAATTGCCTAATGAGAAGTAAGGGATGAGAAGGATGCAAGGAATAACTTAACTGCCATCTAACAAGAGATTTGGGTGGGAGGAGGCTATGGCAGTAATGCCCAGTTTCTGAGTTGATTAACCTTAGTGCATCTTAGGGGTCCTATGTGTATCCAAGGGGGTTGAAGCCATACCACTCAAACCAGTTTTTATTTAGTGTGGACCAGCTGACAAAATCATCCCATTTTGATAGCAAAGTGTTTGTATACAGCTTTATATACTCTTATATAGCCAGGTGCTTAACGAAATTGGACTGTGCTGCGGACCTCCCCCTCACCTAGGGAGTTTGGGGCTCCACATGGCACTGTCTCCCTCCTGGCTCTTCAGCCCCTTCAGCTGGGGCAGCTTCAGTGTCTGGGGTCCCTGCAGCCAAGGCCTTGAGGCCCTTGAGCTAGAGCTGTGGCCATGTAGCCCTCCTCCTTCCTCACAACCTCTGTACTGAGAAGAGAGAATATTTTTGAGACTGAGATGGGTCAATGAAAATTTATCAGATTTCACCTACATCATTCTGCAATCTTCTTTCCTTGTTTCTCTGACTTCCTCGTAATATTTAATTTAAAAAATTCTTTTACATTGTTTTATGTTGCTTCTGTTAAACATTTTTGCTTTTCAGTAGCTTCAGAAATTCAGCTGACTGAAACTCTGTCCAGCGTTTACTTCCATCTACTTTTCTCAAACTTAAAAGCATCCAGCAATCCTATTGTCCTTATCTTTATTTTAAATGTTTGATAAGTGCCTTCTGCACTGGCACATAATTTTAGAAATGAAACTAAGATTCTCTTTCAGTTTTAGTGATACTAAGTTTTTAGAAACTTTTTATTGGCAGGCTGTAATGTGCTCCTGAATAAAACCTGATAAATGTTTGATTTTTCATAGGACCAGAATTTATCTCTTCAAGTAAAAAACAAACCTGGGATTCCTCTTTTGTTTATCATTCAGAACACTGTTGTTTTGGACAAACCTTCTCCCAAAACAATTTCCTTTGTCAAAGCAACAGAATCAGGGAATCTTGTGTCTGTTCACCAGAAAAAGAGCATCAAGAAACTCAAAGAAGAACAAGGTCTAGTGAAAACCCCTGAGCAGAAAAAGAAGAGAAAACGCAAAGGTGTGAGTGGTCCCAATCCTCTTAGCTGTCTGAAAAAAAAGAAGAAGGTGCAAGATTCAAACCAGTCTTCTGCCCCTGAAAAGAAAAGAAGGAAAAGAATTCGTAACAGAAATAGAACAAAAGCACCTTCTGTGCCATCAGTAGTACAACAGAACAATGAAGTACAATGCAATTCTGTTAGCTAATTGAACTGAAAGTTTTTAGAGACTAACTGAATTCTTCATTTCTAAAGCAAAATAAAGTTTATGATTTGTGTCAGTGTTTGTGTTAAAAATTTAAAGACATCTCCATAAGTTTGCCTGGACCTGTTGGTTGTCACTTAAAAAATAAAATCAAAGAATGAACAAGAATTGAATACAGTATAAAATATGACAGTTATACCCCTGTCCCCCTTTCTCTTACCTCCTTGGCTCCCCCAGTTATTCTTGTTTGGTTATCAGTATTTCCTTTGATTCATTGTTGCTGTGGAATTAGCAGTTCTGAACCAGTCTATTGGAAATGTTAAGAGTTTATTGTGAGTTGGAAGTTCAAAACACACATATGATTGAAAAATGAATTGGTAATGTAGGTTTACCTTATGCTTGGTTCCCCACATTGGTTACAACATTTATACCTATTAATTCATTATTCTTCCTTTACTCTTAGATTGGGAACTCAGTTAAATGGCTGACTTTGAAAAAATAAAAAGTCAAATTTAATATATGCATAAAATTATTTTATTTTATTGGTTTCCCCTAAAAATAGTCTTAATATTTCATAATATGAAAATATTTCATAATTTTATACATGATAGCATTCAGTTTCAGTGACAATTTTTCCTAAATAAGTTCAAATGATGCCTTTTTATTTTACATCACCATCATTTCTGGATTTACCCTTACCCTTACCCTCACCCTCATCCTATCCACCCTAAAATTGAGTCCTTAGTAAAGAAAAATAGTTACGTGATCATATTAGTGTATGCATCATTCTGACCTTGTAGTCCCCCTTTTCTCCATCAAGAGGAGGGATGTGGTTCATTGTATGTTTATGTGGCTTGTTACTGGTTTCCAAATTACCTATGTCTGACTTCTTTTAGTGATTTATTCACTTTACGTTGTTATAGTCAGGTATGTAAAGTTGGGTTTCCTTATCTTACTCTCCATCGATTCATATGCATCATTCCTTATTTCACTGAATTTGTCATTTCTTCACAATGATCAGTTATATTTGTGTGCCACAGTTTTTCAACCATTTCCTATTTAATGAAACCCACTTTGTTTTAAAACATTTTTTTGATATATTCTTTACCTCCTGCTCATGGGTGGAGTTGCTGAGTCAAAACACTTATGAACCCCTTATTCACTTGTATCACATTTCCAACTGTTTTCCAGAGCAGTTGGGCCAATTTACAACTGCATTAAGAGCATGCCATTTTTCCCGTGGTCAGGAATATTAACCATTACCATTTATGTTTTATCTATCAGTTTGCAGAGTGTGAAATGAAACTTCAGAATTGTTTGATTTTGCATTTTTCAGTGATTTCCTCTTTTTAGAAAGTTGTTGATCATTTGCAGTTCTGAAAACTTAATATTCCTTGATCACTTACCTTTTGGGGAATGTCTCCTGGTTCTATATATTAGTATCAATTTCTTATCTGTCCTAGATGCTAGACTTTGCTTATCAGGGATATCAAATGCAAAGATTTCTCCCTCTCAGCAGTTGACTTTTTCACTTTTTTTTGACTTTTTACTCAATTTAATTTTGTGTAAAAGCTTTTTGATTATGTAAATAAGGTTATTTTGTCTTTTATGATTATTCTCTCCTTTTGACTGAACAATTACTCATGGTCATTTTTTAAAAAATGATGTGAATTTTATATTCAGCTCATAGCCATGTAGAGCTGCTTGTGGTATGTGGTAGAAAATGTTAATCTAATTTCTGCCAAAATACTTTGCAAGTTTTTGAACTATTTTCAGATAAAGGGTCCTTCCAGTAATTTGTTCTCTATGAGTCTAATGGTCCAGTCAAAATTTTATTATTTTTTTTTTATTCCTTAGGAGCTGAAAAATGTCCCCATCATCTCTTTTAACTTTAAATCGCTGATGATGTAGAGTGGGGTAGATAGAGAGAAAGATGATGTAACCATCCTTTTCATCATGAATTATCAAAGTGCCTAAGTCTGCCATAAATGTTTGAAAATGGCCTTTACTCCTTTTCTACCTCATTCATATGCTGAGTATTTTAAGGTGCCTTTAGATAATGAAGATGAATATCAAATCAAACTTGTACCTTTTTTATTTTGCTTTTGCAGAGAAAAACATTTAATTTTTTTACTTGAAGATAATCAGAGTTTGTTAACCTTAAATTCAAATGCAATTGTGGAAAAGCTCTATTATGTTGGATGTATCCCCAGTGTTTACTTATACAGTAGTTGCTTTTTGTTTATTGAATGAATAAATAAATTTAGAGTGCTAATCTTTGATTTCACTGCTCATTGGAAAACCCTTTAGTATGCAAAGTAGCAACTTTTCTGTAACTTCTGTTCTTAAGAAAACTCCTTAAAACACTGATTTAAAAAAAATTTTTTTAAGCATTGATAGCTTTTTAAAATATATCGCCTATTCTAACATACCCCATTTCCCAAGCATCCCTTCTTAAAACAATTAAAAAAAATAGTTCAGGGGATACTAAAAGTGCCCATAGTCAAAGGCGGGATCTGAGCCCAGGACTTGTGACTCCCAAACCAGCTTATCTACTATACTATGCTGCTTCTGTACTAATATGATGTTAATAGAATTGTCAGTTATAATCAGGTGAGATATTTGTAAAGGGTTTCCTCTTCCCTACCATCTGAAGAAAAAGTTCATTTATTCTAAAACTTCAGTGTTTTTTAAAACAAGAAGTGTATATTGTCAAAAGCTTTTTCAGCATTTATTAATGTAATCATGGTTTTTATTATTTTTATATGTTTATGATCCTGATACTGTTAGTTTTGCATTCCTGGTATAAATCCACTCTTCAATTAATTGTCCTGTTGTTTGGCGTTTTAGGCTAGGTGCAAATCAGTCCTTTTAGATCAGGGGATATTACCATTTTTGTGTGACGTTGTCCCCTTTGGCAATCTAGTAAAGCCTGTGGAGCCCTTTTCATAATAATCTGAAATGTATAAAGTACATAGGACTGCAAAGGGAACCATATTAAAATACATTTGGCAAAATAGTGAAACAAGTTCACAGAACTTACACACTGTTTTAGATATTACCTAACAAGTTATAAGAATTTGACTCAATTTTTGAGAATTTTGAGAAACCTCAATTTGTAAAAATTTAAGCAGTTACCAATCTTAAGAGTAACAATGTGAGTGCCTTTGTCACTTTGACTAATATGATAACCACATTAAATATGAAATGATTTTAAGTGTTCATAGAAGTAGTAAAAATTGTTCATTGTGACCGGTTTGATTCATGGGGGGACTTGCATAATAATCTGGCTTGTTTTGCCCCTACTAGTGAAAAAAAACTGGAAAACATCTACATATCCAATTGTTCATTATGCTAACAGACCCAGTCAAGGAACAGCACTGAAAAAGTAAAGTATTTAATTAGGAGACAAGTAAAATAGTATGGCCACAAAAGCAATTTCAGCACACATTCCAAAATAAGTGGAGTATCGTTGCCCAGCAGATATTTGGGGTCACAGCCTTCTTCAAATTTCATGATTGCTGTTGTGGAGGTATGGACTTAGTTTTTCTCTGTAGATCAAATAGCCTGCATTCCCTATTCATGTCTGTATGACAAGTGAGTGTGCAACTAGTTTTTCTCCCCATGGCTTCAGGTTGGATCATCTGTCTGCCATCTCCAACTTAATTTGCTTTAGATACTCTTGCACTTACCCAGTAGCTGCCTCCTTGATGCTCAGTTGCGGGGGTGGGGAGAAGAAGAATGGAGGGAGGGTGAAATTAGAGATTGACGGCATCCTTGCTTATTAAAGGTCAGAAAACTTCGCACCCTGTATCCAAGCAGAGCACAGGAAAAGTGGAAGGTTGCATACACGTCAGCCTTATGGATGTCGGTTACATCGGATGAATGCTTTGAAAGCTTTAAAATGCTGTACTAATATGAGTTATGATTACTAGGTAAAGACCCTGGGGGAAGAAAAGTGCCCTAATGTTTAGAGCACTAAACTTAGATTCAGGGAGACTTGGAGTCAGGGAGTTCTGCTGCAGACACTAGCTGCAGATTTGCACCCTAGGCAAATGGTTTAATCTCCATATCAGTTTCCTCATCTGTAAAATGGACATCATAATAGCATCTATCTGCTAGAGTTGTCTGGATTAAATGAGATGAAGTGTGTAAAGTGCTTTGTAAACCTTCAAGTGCTATGTAAAATTAAGTATTAATAACTACAGATGTTTGAAAGATAAATAAGGGAAAGAGGAGAGAATTAGCATTTATTAAGCCCATAGTATGTGCCAGCCACTGTGCTAAGCACTTTACAAATATCTACTGAGTCTCCCAACAACCTTGTGAGATAGGTGCTGTTATCATCCCTGCTTTACAGTGGAGGAAACTGAGTTACAGAGAGGTTAAGTGATCTGCTGAGGATCACACAGCTAGCAGTTTCTGAGACTGGATTCAAACTTGAGTATTCCTGTCTCTAGGTCCAGTGCTCTACCCGCTGTGCCACCTACTTGCTTCAGTAAGAAGTATTAGATTTATGTAGCTCTGAGGAGGGAAGAGAAATGGAACCAATGGGTAGAAGTAACAAGGAGGTAAATTTCAGCTCAACATGTGGAAGAACTTCCTAGTGTTTAGTTCTGGCCAGGATCATCATAAAGAGGCTCATAAGGTACTAAATTCTCCATCACTGGAACTCTTTAAGTAGAAGCTGGGGATGTTGTGGAGGAGATCCATGTATTGGGCAGAGGAGTGAACCAGTTAGTCTTTCCTACTTTAAGATTCCATGCTTGTCATCATTTTTTGCTTCAGTTCATACAAAATTCACTACTTTACCCAAGAGAGAGAGTCCTGAAAGAGGCTTCTGTTACCTCCCTAAGCTTTCACAATCATCCTAGCCAAAGCAGCCTTCTACATGGTTGACTGGATACAAACATAACATATAGGGTCATGCTTTATTTTTCATTTCTAGTTGGCTATACTTTGATGTTCCTAAGCCTTTGCTAATCACTAATAAGTGTACATGCCAACTCACACATATACTATAAATATGATTAATTTCCCATAACCAATACAATCTCTTTGACCTTTTCCCTAACCTCATCTGAAGGTGGTGATTCTCATGTGTTTTCTCTTTTTTCCTTCTTCCAAGGCAACGTGACCTTAATGTTTGGCCGAGTTCTCTTATCATTTCTTATCATGGTGTGATGGTGTGATGAGTTTAGCATTCTTTGCCAAATAACATTCTAGCCCTGGCAGTCATGAAATAAATTTAGGCCAACTACTTAGGATGTAGTTGTGGTAAACACTCTACACACAGGGACAATAGTATATTCCAATGTGTAAAAGGGTCACAAAAACAGAAGTATAATTTCTCTAGGCAGCTACTTGCCAAAATTTTGAAAGCTTGGAGGGTTGGCTTACACTGGCTATGAACACATTATTTCATAGATAGGAGCAACAGTGGTTATAACTTTTAAATGCAGTTTTACTCTCTGTTGGATTTCTGGTTTCTCAACTGGGTTTTGTTGTTGTTTGTGGGTTTTTGGTGATGCTGGGAGTGTCCTTGGTTCTTTCAATAATTGATCTAGTCTGGTCACACCATGCCACAATAGTGGTTAATCTGTGTCTAATTCTTTTTGTAGACAATTATACTGAACTACAGAGGTCATTTTTTTTTCTTTGATATACTCCTTACCTATTTAAATGCCCCCACTTCACTAAATCAGCTGACAAGTCACATTGTATTCGTGTCACTTCTAGCCTCTGAGACTGGTTCAGAAAGCCACACAAATTGCAACAGATAATAAAATGTTGAGTCTTCTAATCTCTCAATACAAGTACAAGAATAATGAAAAATTTTTGATAGATGGGCAGGGAAACATCTTTGTGGAAAAAATTTAAAAGATATATTTATCTTTTTTCTCACAAAGCCTTGAGTGAATCATAATCACAAATTATAGTGGTCCTTGATTAGCTCATCTACTTAATGCTGTCAGCAGATGTTCAGGGAATGATTTATATTATAAACAAAACCTACCAATATTATCTCTTGCCTGGACTATTGCAATAGCCTCCTAATTGGTATTCTTTACCCCAGTCTTCATTTCTAATAGTACATCCTTCCCACAGCTGCCAAATTGATAATCCTAAAACACAAATCTGACTGTGTCACCTAGGTCATTCAAAAATCTCCAATGACTTCCTGTTTTCATTTAAAGCCTTGACATTCCATCCTTGTCCTTTGGGCTGTTGTGTGAGTGATGTCTCATTTATGGAAGTCATTCTTTTCCCACTATCTCCACCTCAAGGAACCTCTCATGTGCTCAGTATTACCTGAGGCTTTCCCTTTTGGTTCCTTGGGAGTTGGGAGCAGTAGGCAGCATGGACCTGATGGAAGAGTACTGGGTTAGAAGGGGCAGGAATTTGATGTCTCACTTTTATAGTGGGGAAACAAACCAACTCCTCTCTGTACTACCTTGGGATTAGTTCATTAACATCCAAATCATGTCAAAGTTATCAGCACCTGTTGATGTTCCACTGGTCAGGAACCTTGGAGGTCTGAATTTTGTCTGGGACTCACATATTATACAACCAAAAGCCTTGATAGCAATGCCTCTGTGGTGGGCTGAATGAACTGTCTTCATACCCTCATCCCCTGATCTTCATACCACTTACCCTGAACATTTGCCCCAAGTGCAAAAATTCTTAGATACAGTTCTAAGCATGAGACTTTCTGTCTTTAAAATGAGGGTGTTTGACTACATGAGATTTAAATTTCCCTTCCTGCTTTGACATTCTGTTATTCTTTGACAGTAACAGGTGCTGAATGGCATTAGGCTGAGAAGGCAAGGTTTTTATAATTGCTATCGAACTACTCCACATCCCAGGAGCTATTTTTATTTGGCACTAAGCAAAGGCCTGTACCCTCTGACACAGGAAGGAGAAGATGGGAACTGTTCTCCTAGTCCTCCCTGGAAGGTCCAACTGCCAAGAGATTCATTTACATTTTTATTCAAATATTCCTACAGAGACTACGTAGAACATAGTGAGGACAGAAGCTGAGCTAGTCTGACCTGCCTGAGGGATGCCACTCTGTGGAGAACATTTGGATTTCCCCCGTTGCTCCCTCAGAATTTGGACCAGCCACTTCACTACTGCTGGGTTCTCTATGGTGCCTGAGTTAGGTGGCAATGAGGTCCTCACCAGGTAATAGAATGGACCATACCAGGGACCAGGTCCAAGGAGGAGGGGGAAAGGACAAATCTCCTTTCCTACTTTTGTCTCCAGTGGCATCCATTTGATACTTCTTTGGAAACCAGGGAGAACAAAAACTGACAGTGTGAAAATATTGAACTCATTATGCTTGCGGGAGTCCAAGTAGCAAAGTCCTTTGCCTGTTTTTCACACTCTACTGAGTCACAAAATCACAGAATTTCAGAGCTAGAAGAAACCTCACTGTCCATCTAGTCCAACCTATACCTGAAAATAATTCCCTCCACAACATGCTTTAAAAAGTGGTCATGTCCAGGGCAGCTGGGTGGTACAGTGAATAGACCACTAGCCCTAGAGTCAGGAAGACCTGGGCTCAAATCGGGCCTCAGAGGCCTGACACTTACTAGTTGTGTGACCTTGGGCAAGTCACTTAACCCCAATTGCCTTGCCTCTGCCCCTCCAAAAAAAAAAAAAGTTGTCTTGTCATTCAAAAAAAAGGGAAAAGGATCTATTTGTACAATAAAAATTTATAGCGGTTCTTTTTGTGATGGTTAAGAATTTGAAAATCAGGAGGATGCCCATCAATCAGGGAATGGCTGAGTAAGCTGTGGTATAAGATCATAATAGAATATTATTGTGCTATAAGAAATGACGAGCAGGATGATTTCAGAAAAACCTGGAAAGACTTACATGAACTGATGCAAAGTTAAGTGATCAGAACCAGGAGAATTTCGTACATAGTGTAATAGCAATATTGTGCAAAGAAAAACTGTGATTGACAGCTATTCTCAACAATGCAATGATATAAGACAATCCCAAAGGACTAATGATGACACATACTACCTGCCTCCAGAAAAAAAGCTGATATTGTTTGAATACACAGTGAAACTTGCTATTTTTCACTTTCTTTTATTTTTTTCTTTTGAGTCTTCTTGTACAAAATGACTAATATCGGAATTTCATATAATTGCACATATATAACCTATATCTGATTGCTTACCATCTCAGGGAAAGGGGGGTCGGGCAGGGCAGCTCAAAGAAGGATAGAATTTAGAACGCAAAACTTTAAATAAAAACGTTGAAAAATTTTTTTTAAAAGTGGTCATGCAGCATTTGCTTGAAAACTTCCAATGAGGGGGAACCAACTCTCTCCTGAAATAGTCCCCTTCATTTTGTAATAGTTTCATTTAGTAATATTTCCACTGTTTTTCATTAAGTCTAAGTTTTCCTCTTAGCAACTTCTACCCATTTCTCCTGATCCTGTCCTTTGAGACCAAGCAGAATAAGTTTTATCCATCTTCCAGCCTTTCAAATACTTGAAGACAACTAAGTCAATAAGTTAGCAAGCATTTATTAAGCACCTACTATGTGCCAGTCACTGAGTTAAGTTCTGGGATTAGAAAGGCTATAAATATGGTCCCTGCCCTCAAGGAGCTCCCAGTCTACTGAGAATTCATAATGCAACATCTCACTTAAGGTCAAACACATCCAGTTCCTTTAACCAGTCCTCATATGCAGGGATCTCAAGGTCACTCACTAGGCTACTTGGTGAGTCCACTTCCTCTGGACTTCTCCTGAGCTTTTGCATGGCCTTCTTTGGCTATGAAATCTAGCACTAAACATAATCTACACATGTCTGAACAGTTAAACATAGGAGGGCTATCACCTTTTCATTTCTGGAAGCTATATCACTCAGTCCAATCTTTCATGTTATTTGGTTCAACTCAGTGTTCTAGCCTGGTCTTTTAGAATACTGACTCTGTTTTCTAATGTGTTAACTATTCCTCCAAAAAGGCAGCTAGGTGGCACAGAGTACTGGGCCTGGAGTCAGGAAATCTCATCTTTGTGAGTTCAAATCTGGCCTTAACACTTCCTAGCTGTGTGAACGTGGGCAAGTCACTTAACCCTAATGGTCTTAGTCTTCTCATCTATAAGATGAGCTGGAGAAGGAAATGGCAAACTACTCCAGTATCTTTGCCAAGAAAGCCTCAAATGGAGTTACAAAGAGTCAGATATGACTGAACAACTACATGACGGCAACAACATTCCTCTTAACTATGTGCAATATGTAAATTTGGGAAGCATGCCACCTGTGCTTTCATTTAAATAAATGAAAAATATATTAAAAAAACACAAGGCAAAACAGAGATCTTTGGAGAACTCAACTGGAGAGACATCTTTCCAAGCTGAAACATCTAGTTGTGCCATTTTATCCTATAATTTTGAATTGCCTTTCAGCACTACCCCAGTCACAAATTCTGTCACTCCTCCCAGTTAGCTATTAGGCAACAACTTAATACTTATTTTATGTTCTTGTTCATATTTTGCTTTGTAATTCTAAACCAAATGTGTGTATACATGTTTGTGTACATGTATACATGTACATATAATGTATATGTAAGTTCTTTTCTCTTTGACTTTACTCCCTTGAGAACTAACTTATAATTCCTTGGCAACCGTTAGAAGGCCTTCACATCCAAAAGTGGTAAATACAGTACCAGGCACATAACAGATGTAAAATAAATACTTACTAATGGATTCAAATCATGTAACTGAGCAGTTGGAGCAAAACACAAATCAGCTCATTAGAGGTAGTTTAATGCCTTAAATTAATGCCTGAAGAAAATATCTTTGTATTTTGAACAAAACTTTAGGAAACAAGGGTAATATTTTGCTGCTAGTAAGCAGTTCAGGTGCCAATATCCCAGTTTACTTTTCCCCTTGAAGTGAATGCCAGTGGCCCTTCACTAGTGCTAACTGCCCACTCCCTGATGGTATTAGAAAGACGCCATCTGTCATCTTTTGCCTGTCAGTCTATTACAGTGTGAGTCTTTCTACAGGTGGTACCTATTCAGAATGTTAACTTACCTTGCTTAATAACTATTTTTGGGTAATATTTTGTAACAGTTGCTATCTCTGTTTAAGGGTCATCATTGTTATAAAGTAGCTTAATCTCCAAAAAATGGATGAGATAACCTCTAAGATTCCTTTCAGCTTTAAATCTATGGTTCTTATAACCTTTATATATTTGCTGTTGTTTTCAGTCTTGTATAATGGTAATTTAAAGAATGTAATGTTAATTTAAAAGGAAAGATCTTTCCCATTCATTCACAGGTCCATGTGACCTGCTTAAAGCACATGGAAGCCTAAGTCACATGTGGTGTGAGGAGCTTGCTGAATCGGTAGAACCAGAAGAGTGGAGTAGAGCTGGGAGGGAGTGAGTGAGAGCAGTTAGCGCAGAGGAGAAAGAGGACGCTGGCAGGCAGACAGCTAGTGTTGTGAGGGTTTGTTTGTGGGAAGGCCCTGAGGACGGTGTGTGTGTGAAAACATTGTCGGGGCTGGAAAGGGGAAGGTAGGGCTTTGTCCCCTGCAGTGCTAATGTGTACTGACTTCTTGGTTACTATGATGGAAATGGCTTTCTGGTGTATAAATAAATGTTTTTCTTCTGCCTTCTATATGGAGAGTCTATAATACTTTGCAATTCAGAACTCCACTGGCATATTCATAGTCACCATCAGTGCTGTGAATATTGCCTTGGCAAAACTTTGTGACCCCATTTGGGGCTTTCTTGGCAGAGATACTGGAGAGGTTTGCATTCTCTTCTCCAGCTTATTTTACAGAGGAGGAAACTGAGGCAAACAGAGTTAAGTGATTTGCCCAGGGTGACACAACTGGCAAGTGTCTGAGGTCACATTTGAACTCAGGTCTTCTTGACTCCAGGCCCAGATGCTGTATCCATTGTACCACTACCTGCCCTTAGATTGTATTCAAATTCAAATATTGGAAATGATAGGTCAGAAGGGGGTCTATTTTAATTTAAGCTGCTCTGGTACTATGTAATTTACTGAAGTAGTAACATTCAAAATAACGCTTTAGTTCTCATCTTTCATGTTAAATCAATAAATATATATGTAATTATTAGCAGAGAAGTGAATAAAGTTTAGAAACAGATTACACAGTTCACAGATTTAGAACTGGAAGATACTTTAGGGGTCATATAGTCTAATTTAGATTTTAAAGATGAAGAAACTGAGACCTCCTTAAGTACTATACCTTCCCTCTTATTTATTTCTAATTTGTCCTGTATATAGCTTATGTATGTTGCTTCCCTTATTACACTGTGAGCTCCTTAAGAACGGAAAATGTCTTTAGCCTCCATTTTTGTCCCTAGCACTCAGCACAGGGCCTAGCACATAGTGAGCCTTTAATAAATTGTTATTGACCAAGTGAATCAAAGAGAAATTAAGAATCCAAGGTTATAAAGAGATTTGAGCTTAGATTTTCTGACTTTCAAATCAATGATCTTTCCATTCTACTCTGGTGTCCCAAGTATGACTGCTTGGAATTTCAAGCTCTGGGATGTATATATCATGGCGTAAAGGACTTGGTCCTTGAAAGACCAGTATCAAATCACAGAAAAGGGGCCCCATAATGAGGTGTTCAACTAACCATGAAAATTTGAATCATTTATGAGGTGTGAACAAGTCCCATAAAGGGAGCAACAAGGCATGGGATACACAATGATTGGGCACTGATATTGAAAAGTCAGTTTACTCAGTTCAGAAACAACGTGCAAGAAGAACCCTGCTCCTGATGAGACATGTAGAATATATAGGGAGATGCAGAAGAGGAGGTCATGAGAAGTCATATGGAGCAGGTAGAGCAGAAGCCCTCTGACTCCAGGAATGAAGTTTGGTGGCATTCAGGCAGAAGAAGTGTTACTCATAGAGTACAGGTTCCTTTCTTTGGGGCACCTTCCACACTACTTGTAGTTCTGCATTCTCAGCTCCAGAGGCTACCTCCAGCCCTGGGCATTCCCTTTTATCAATCTTCTGAAGATTTGGATGAGGATTGGGATTCTCTTCAAATGTGGCTACCACTTTCCTTTTTAATCCACTGAACAGGGATTTGTTTGCTCCCAATGCATGGATTACTTGGCCTGAACACATTTTTGCAATTAGCTTATCTCCTTATTTTAGGCCTCTTTTCTGTGATTGGGCCCTGGGCTTTTCAAGCACCAACTCTTTTATAATGGTACAGGTATTTTTGTTAGTGTTTATTCTTAGTGTGACAGATAAAGTTTCTCATGCTATTTTTTGTGAAAGAGAGAAATGTATGTGAACAGGACGCTAGAGCAATTAGATAAATTTGGAAGTGGTTGAAGAGATGAATCCAAAGAACAGTCATTATGGCAACTTGGAAAGTCTTTACTGGAGCGCTCCAGAGATCAATCTTGACCCAGAACTTAGCAACATTTTCTTAGTGACTTGGACTGTGATGTAAACATCATACATATCAAATCTGCAGGTTCCCCACAAAGCTGAGAGGGTAGTAGATCTACTGGAGAACAGTCTTAAGATAGAAGAACATCGTCCCTCGTGTGTGTGTTCATCCTTTGTTGCTGAAGAAGACCATGCTATCAGAGAAATAATGACATGACTTGCACTTGATTTTGTTTTGAGTGAGGGAGGGCTGTGCAGGTCACCAGCCTCACTTCTCCTCCAGAGCCCTCTGAATCCAGTGACCAGATGTTCTTCAGGATAACTGGAGATAACCCAGGATGAGGCAGTTGGGATTAAGTGGTTTGCCCAAGGTGACACAGCTAATGAGTGTCAAGTGTCTGACGTGAGATTTGAACCGAGGTCCTCCTGACTTCTGCACTGGTGCTCTATCTACTGTACCACCTAGCTGTCCTAGTCCTTCTTACAGAGCTTCCTGGAAGAAATTTGTAACTAAAACGATTTTGACCTAAAAGTAGAGGAAGACATAACAGTCAGTGATTAGGACCTAGACTAGGTGAAGGAGGGGCAGAATGTGATTTGATCACTTTTCATTTCAGATTACTATTTTTGGTCACATTCCTTTTGTTTCACCACCTTTTGTTTTTTAAAGAGGGATTTAAGGGAAGGAAAGGAAAAAAGTGTAAGAGTGTGTAATGATGGAAAAAAATGTAACTTATAATCATGACTAGGAATGGTTGTGGGAAGGCATAATAACTAGGGATGGGAATGGGAAGAATTCACTATAAAAGGAATGAGGGTAGCACAATGCATAAGAAACCAGAATCAAACACACATTGTTTATAGAAAATGTATTTGAAACATAAAATTCACACCGATTTCTAGGTTTGGGGGATATCACTCTCTCCTGGCCCTCCTCCTTCTTGTTCTACCTATCTCCCCTTTCTTCTCAGTTTCCTTTGTGGGATCCTCATACAGAACATGACTTCTAATCATAGGTGTTAACCACAAGGGTTCTGTCCTGGGCCCCATTCTCTTTCTCCCTCTGTACTACTTTTGCTACTTTACTTGGTGATCTCATCAGCTCCCATGGATTTAATTACTGTCTCTCTGCTAATGAGTCTCAAATCTACCAGTGTAGCCCCAAACTCTGCTGGTCTCTAATCTCACATCTTCAAGGGCTTTTCAGACATCTTGAATTGGGTGTCCAATAGGCATCTTAAATGTAACGTACAAAATAGAACTCATGTTCTTTCCCCCATACTCACTCCACCGCCCCCTCCATTTTCCTTATTATTGTAAAGGGCAACACTATTCTCCCAGTCACTCAGGTTCACAACCTAGGAGTCACTCTGACTCCTCTTTATGTCATGCCCCCATATCTAATCTGTTTCTAAGGCCTGCTGATTTCACCTTTGGAACATCTCCTGAACGTGCCGTGCCCCCTTATTTCCTCTGACATTGTCCCTATCTCATGCCTGGTGAGTCTGTCTGCCTGAAGTCTCCCCACTCCAATTCATCTTCCAGTCATCCACTAGTCATTTTTCGAAAATGCCAACCCAATCATGTCACCCCTCTACTTAGTAAACTTCATTGGCTCCTGATCTCCAGGATCAAAAATGAAAAGTCTTTTTTTTTTTTTTTTTACCAACAAAGACTTTTATAACCTAGTCTTCTTACATCTTGCATCCCACCACATATTCTTTGATCGAGTGACACTGGTCTCCTGACTGTTCCACGAACCAGACACTCCTATCCCTCAACTCTGGGCATTTTCTCTGTCTGTCCCTCTTCCCCGAAATGAGATCCTACTATTTTTCTGACTTTTTATCTCCCTGACTTCCATTAAGTCCCTTCTAAAATCCCACCTTCTACAGGAAGCCTTCTCCAATCCTCTTTAATTTTAGTGCCCCTCTCTTTTAATGATTTCCTATTTATCTTGTATATGGCTTGCTTTGTATGTGTTTGCATGTTTTCTCCATTACATTTTAAGCTCCTCAAGGGCATGGACTGTCTTCTGCCTCTCTTTGTATCCTTTCTTAGCACAATGGTGGGCACTTAGTAGATGCTTAATAAATATCGATTGATTGACTGAGATATATGCGACATCATTCCAAAGCTTGGTCTGCAGAAATTAGAGTAACTGTTACTATCTCTTTAAGATCCTAGAAGCAAGGAAATACCATTGTAACTGTCTTTCCATGAAGTGACTACCAGTGGAGTTAGTAGTGAGGGTGGGCTTAACTTTGATCTTTGACGATATATGAGAAAATAGAGGAAAAGAAAGTGAGAAGAAACTTCCATATTGTTGGGGTTGTCCTAACTTATTTTCTAAAGAAACATTTTATAAAGACAGTTTTATACAGAGGGAGCCTGGAGAGGGGCTACTGAGAGCCGAGACTGAAAAAGAACGGAGAGAAAGAAGTTGGCTATCTTTTTCGTTTATGAAACTGATGTAAGTTTTTCATTTTGTGAAGAGGATAAAGGGGAATCTAATGAAGATATTGATTATCCTGGGTAGTAAGCTAAATGGGGGGTACTGTGTTTTCACAAGTGAAGAGAAATCATCTGCTTTATAGCGAGGGTTTGAAGCAATTTTGGTCATGATCATTCTCACAGGTAAAATACTGTAAAAAATAAATTCATTTTTGTTTTAAATTATTGATAAATTATATATTTAGTTGCTTTATTAGTCATTTAAAGCTAGGAGATTAAGGAATTTAATATCTATAGATATACAAATATATCTCTAGAGATATGCCTATATATTTCTAGAGCTATATGATTACATATAATATTTATATATTATATTAAATATATTCTTTCAAATGTATTTATTATTCGTAATAATAAAATATTATATTTACCATATTATATTAAAGTTACAGAATATATAATATATTCATTAATCTCTAGATATATGAGAACAGAGACAGAAACAGGGACAGTTAGAGACAAGAATGAGACAGGGACATAGAGAGAGAAACCCAGAAAGGCAGAGACAAAGACAGAGACATGGTGATGAAAAGATGAGAGGGATGAAAACAGTCAGAGATTGAGAGGACAGACAGAGAAAGAGACAGAGAAGACGGAGAGGAGACAGACCCAGAAAAAAAAAGACAAAGACAGAGAAAGACGATGATTAGAGAGTCAAAGAGAAAATAAAAAATTTGAATTCAGTGCAATCATTTTCATAATGTAGCTTTCTGATTCTTATGAAAAGGTTAAAAAATACAGATTTCATAAAATTTAGTTACAACAGTGCTAAAATAATTTCTGCTTTTAAAAAAATTGGAGTATTAAAGTGAGGAGATTAGGCTACTAAGATCCTTTCCAGGTCTAAATCTCTGATTAATTTTTTATTTTTAAAAATTCTGTATTGGTGGTTTTTCAATATCATTGCAGTTTTTCGATAACCCTCTCCTCCATCCCACCATAGAATTTTTTCCTTGCAACCAAGTAGTAGAGTTAAACTTTAACACTGAGGAAGTGCTGCTGGCCTGCAGGGCCTGGGGAACATCAACCCTCCCTGTTCAATGAGCATGGTATTTGGGCCATGTTCATTTCAGGGGTGCCTTATCTGTACCCAATAGGAGGGTCTTCATCCTTCTCAATCTCCCTGCCACCTTTGACACAGTTTACCATCATCTTCTCTAGGTTTTCATGACATTTCTCTGCCCTGGCTCTCCTTCCTATCTGAATGTGACTTCTCAGTCTCCTATACTGGATTTTCACTCAGCTAATGAAGTAGGGCTCAAAGTCAGGAAGACCTGGGTTCAAATCTGGTCTCAACATTTATTAACTGTGTGACTCTAGCAAGTTACTTAACTTCTGTCTGATTCAGTTTCATCCTCTGTAAAAACAGCACCTACCTTGAAAGGTTGTTGTGAGGATGAAATGAGGCTCTTGTATTTTCCACAGTGCCTAGCACATAATAGGTGCTCTATAAATGCTTATTCCTTTCCCCTCCAGAGACTCAGTTCCAGCATTTTGTGAGTCTGTGAATATGATCTTTTGTAAGTTTGAGTTACTGTATAGCTTCTTGAGGCAGGTGGGGCTCTCCAGAGTAAATAGCTGGACTATTTGTTCTTTATGTTTTCTGTCATATGAAAAAAAAAAACCTGTTCTGTAGTTTGTTTGGTTAGCCTGAATGCTTGCATGGGAGCTAAGAACCCTTTCTTAGAAATATACACATTAAGTTTCCAACGCTAACAAGAGAAACTTTGGGTGTATGAGCCAAAAAAATTTGTGAGAGATACACCCAAGGTGAATCCTGGTTTCCACTGACAGGGTCTGGATTTGATTGACACAGTAATTATAAGATGGCGTTTGGGAGCTATCACAAGGAAATTCACTAAAAGTTAGAAGTTAGCAACCAGGTAGATTAAAAAAGTCTAGTAACACCTGACTACTGAAACATTAGAAGAGAAAATAACAATATGGTTTAGCCAAATTAGTTGGAAATGAGTTTAAAATAGCACATACTGTTTGCATAATTCATTTGGAAGTAAGTCATGTGTTTCATAGGTAGGCCTTGACTATTTTAGCTTTAACTTTTTAAAAGATTGTTTGTTCTTCTTTAAGCTTCCACCTGTTTATGTCTTATCTCCTACCTATGTTATAAGCTTCCTGGGAGGCCAGAAAGCATCCTTTAGCCCTCTTCTATATCCCCCACAGCACCTGGCATTCCGCTTTATCCACAGGAGGAATTCGGCAAATATTTAGTGATTTGATTGAAAAGATCAGAAAAAGCTCATTAATTCAAATTGTCTTAATGCTTTTCAGTGGCATGTTTTTTCAGATGTTTTTCTCTCATTACTTGCAAACCCTTGTACAAATAGAGCAAAGAAGAAAAAAAATAATGGACCTGGGGCTCCGGAACAGAGTTAATGACTTCTGAACTGAATCAAGGGGTTAAGTGTAATGGAAATTCTTTTTTAGATACAGGGATTATATTTTAAATAGGTACTTCCAAAAGTTTAACCAACAAAAATGAGAAGTCAGTTATTTCTATCACCAAAGATTCACTTATAAGGCAATATCAAATCTAGGCCTGAAGAATTAATTGCATTTATAGTCTGCATCTTAGTGCATTTCCATATAATCATTCAGTATGGAAGAGATAACTCTGTTTTGGAGGAAATATCTATCTCTCACCATAATCTGACTGGTTCAGACAGGTTACAGTCCACTGAGAACTGAAAAGCTAAATGAAACAACATTTATAATGCAGAATGACTAATCCTGCAGTCAAGGTGATAATATAAGAAAATTCTCTAAGAGTATTTGCTCTGTCTGGGGGAAAATAGATTAATAAGAGTCCCAGTGACTTCAATGGACATGGTCCATTTTATTAATTACCATCCAGTCTAGATACCAAAGTTATTACTGAGTTTCCAGTAGATATAATGAGGTGAAAAAGCAGGAGAGAGTTTCATTGCTGATACCTTTCTAACACTCAAGTGACAAAATCAGACTAAAAGAGGTTACCAGAATTTCACTCATGTGGATACTTGAATCTAGTGTGAGAAGACAGCTCTTAAGCATAGAAAAGGGCGAGGTAAGATAGGCCACTAACCCAAGAAAGCTTTTGGGGGAAACTTGAATGACTGTACAGTTGGCCAACTTTATCAGTAGTATCTTTATATGTAAGCCCCCTCTACTAGTGCAAGCAACTTGTCTGTAATTTCATCATAGTTACCTAAAGGCACTGAGTGGTTAAGAAACTGATTAATGGTCACACAAGTGACATGTGCCAGGGGTAGGACTTGAACCTGGGTCTTTCTGACTCTTAGGCAAGCCTTCTACCCACACTATATCTCATGTATTGTTGTTAAACAATTACATCTTCATAAAGCTATATTCCTTTGAATTGTTAGCAGAAGTTCTTACCAGAGATTGTTAGGGACCATTTTATCTACTAATTAATGTATAATGGGATAGTATATCACCTTTTATGCCAACGGAGAGGACAACTCTTGATAGAAAGTTTTAAGTACTATATTCATTAAAAACCTTTAAAGAGAATTTGGGGAAGAGAGTGAAACTTGGGTAAGTTACCTGATTCTAAAAGGGAAAGCTCATTGGTTTTATGTGTTTCTGTGAGAACCTCTGACAGACTTTTCACTCAGAAATTTTAGATTCCAGAATCCTGTCCAGCCTCTAAAAAATGGCAGCAAGGATTCTGCTTGACGATATCACCAATGCCATAAACTATAAAAGTTTGATTGGGGTCTAGAACCTTTAAACAAGTTTGATCCTACCTACTTTATCTGCCTGAGGATAGGTTTGCTTGTGTTATATCTTTATACATCCTTATGTGTTATCTCTCTCTCTTTCTCAGAGCTCTAGCTCTGGGCTTAAGTGGACTAGGTTAATTACTTGGGGAATGGCGACCTGATCCCAAAGAGAGGGGGAAAGACTTTTCTTACACTGTCATTATCCTATCCTAGAATTCAGGGAACTATCTTTTAAAGCAAAGGTTAGGTATGGCTCATACCAAGGATGACTTCTAAAAGGGTATGAGTGTGCTATAAGGTTCTCAATATACAAAGTAGATATCACGTATGGGACAGTTACTTATTTCCTCCATCAGAGGGATTGGAGGGAGTTCCTTGAAATATAATTTTCTGACACTGAGTGCTGTGTATATGGAGGGAGGCCTGCTTCCAGATTGACTGAGACCTCTGAGCCTGTGACAATGTGGGCGTACTTCAGAGAAGACTCAGAGGAGAGAGATTGGTAAAGAGACAGATGTATCTCAACTTTTAAACAGATAAAAGGAGTTCCCAGTGCCACAGGCATGTGAGGAAAGTCAGCATCCTAACATGTCCCTTAATTCATAGCATTTGCATCCCCGGAGATGGCAAATACCTTCTTTAAAGGTATTTAAAGGTGAGATTTTGTCTCAATCCTGAACTGAAGATTTCTTTTCCTTTTATATATTTAATCGTATCAATTAATCTGCGTCACTTCCCTGGTTTCTGTTTTACTACTTTCTTGGACAAATGTTTGCTTGCTCTCTTTTGTCTAACAAGGAGCTTAACTGACTGAGGGTAAGTTAACTATCATTCTCCCAGTGTGGGATGGGACCATTTCCTCTACAAATATCTGGCTTGTAGTAGATACAGTTTTAATCCAAGGCCCCGCTTGGAGATAGGAGAATGAAGGAATGAGATCCCAGTCAAGGCCTTCTTCATAAGGTAGAAATCAGTTTGCCTTGGAGATATGGAGGAGAATATTCTAGATCTTACCTATTTAAAAATATCTCTGCAACTTGAACTGCCCTTTGTATCTGTGGCTTGAGTTAAAACTCTTATACACAAAATACTAATAAGTACATGTTATCAAAAAGATAAAACATGAACTAGAAACCTCATATTTTTATTACACACTCTTAGTAAAGTGAAGACAATTTTTCAGGACTGCTCAATACATAATTCAAATTGGCCTTGGATCTCTACTGTATCATCAGCTCATGGATCTTCTGGCCAAGCATGTCTTTTCCATTCAGGAAACTTCTGGTTGGGGTGCCCTTCTCTTCTGAGAAAATGCCTCTGGATAGGTAACCATCTCAAATCTTTTAAACTCATGAGGCCACCAATAGGGCCAGAAATGTCTATTTCTAAGGGACGTTGTTTAGGGACCTCAAGGAAAGAACCACAAAACAAAATAAACAGCCAGGGCCTTGAGGGGCAGTCTCAGGCTGACCTGATACTAGTAATTATAACAGGTGGCATGTATATAGCATGTTATAGCTATGTTATATGGCTAAGTGGCACAGTGGGCAATTAGGTGTCCCAGCTCAAAGTGAGGTAGCACAACAGATAACGCACTGGACCTGCTTTCAGGAAGACATGAGTTCACATCTGGCCTTAAAACTATCTCTGTGATCCTGGGCAAGTTCCCTTAATGCTGTTTGCCTCAGTTTCCTCATTTGTAAAATGAGGATATGAACAGCATCCAACTCTTAGGGTGGCTGTAAGGATCAAATGAGACAACCTTTGTAGAGCGCCTGGCATACAGAAGGCACTAAATGTTAGCTACTGCATCGGTGATGATGTTAAGGTTTTGCAAAGTATTTTACACGTGCTTTCTCAAGCAGGTGTTCTTGTTTCCATGCACATGATGAAAAACATCAGTGCTTATTGTTACTGGGGTAAGGGTGCAGAGGAGAAGAGGGAAGAATGGGAGAGAGATGGCTTCCCCTTGCCTTGTTTTGGGTCTAAGTAAGAACTAGCACTGGCTGTATCTCCATCAAGAGTCTGCCTTGATTTCTAAGAGCCCACAAATTGGCTAGCTCTTCCTTGTTCAGTTACCAGTCTTCTTTGAGATAATCCCTATTTCAGAAAGACCTGGAGACTGAGGGGTCAGAACAGTCATGTTTAGCTTCATTACCCTATTACAAAAATAAAGCAGACTCTGAACGCTCTAAGAGAGGAGCCAAACCACAAGGGAACAGAAGAGAGTTCAGAAGAAAACACAGATAAAGCTAGAGAACTGTTTTGAAATTTATTTTTATATTTTATTATATACTTTGGTATGTTGTATTTATTATATACTTTTAAAGAGAATTAAGTGGTGTGAGGATTCCCAGTCTATTCATAATCCAAAAAGCATATGGAGATGCTTTGGGGGGGCGGTGATAAATGCAAAATAAAAATAAATAACATGGTGCAAACTCTTTTGGAAATTCAGAGAAGATTGCAAAGCCTCTTCCCCTCATGGCTGTTCTGGCGGAGTTTCATAAAGTCGTTTTGGAGGTAATATTTATTGAGGCACCATAAATTAGTCTGTGATACCATGCCATGATGGAAGACAGCACTTGGAAAAATGACCCATAAATTAACTTGAAAGACCCCAATCCCACATTAACTCTATTTACTTATGTAGCTTTTGGAGAAGAAGTTGGAATCATGGGACACCACTAGTTCTGCAAGAACTACAGCATGTGTAGGTCAGAACTGAGACCGATATGAAATGACATTTATAGTCAGAGTTGTGCTAGCGAATGCTTAACAACTGACTCTCCAGAAAAAAAAAGGACATATGGCACACTTTGAGGTTAAATCTGCATTTTTAACATATTCTCCATCATCTTTTTTTGAGGTAATTAGGGTTAAGTGACTTGCCCAAGGTCACAAACCTAGTAAGTGTGAAGTGTCTGGGAACCAAATTTGAACTCAGATCCTCCTGACTTCAGGGCCAGTACTCTAACCACTGTGCCATCTAGTTGCCCATCTCCATCACTTTCTTAAATGTAGACAAGCAAGACAACCAAGCCCTAATTTGTAACATTTATTGATTTCTGAGGTGTAAATGCTCGCCCTGAATATTTAACAATTGGCTTTCTTGAGCAAGTTCAAGCTGGTTCAAGCGCACTTCAACTTGTAGCCCTTCTGACAGTTAAAAAAAGATTTACTTAGGGATAAGTTCAAGTTTCTAATAGGAAGGGAAAGACCTAGGAAAGACTTGCGAAATGGCTATAGAAACCTTCCAACATCTCTGGCTCATGAGAATGAATGCTTCAAGGAGGCAAAGTGGAATGGTGCCTTTTATTCAGACCACCCATCCAGGAGAATTTCATTTAGATCTCTAGGCAGTTACATATTAGAGAGTTTATCTGACCAAGCTAAGAAGGTGTAACATAATTCCAATGGCCAAGGTTAGACATCAGTTATTATTTTAACTGGATCCATAAGAGACCCTTTGCTCTTTCTTTCATTGGTATGAAATATTCTGCTAATTCTTTGTCTCCAACAACACTCTGTGAGAGCATTACATTTTCCTGTTTTGAGTTTTCCTTTTCTGCTTCAATTTCTCTTTTCTCAGATCTTGACTTTCCCACTAGAGATAGAGAAATCAGTACAGCTTGCTCCCAGCCACCCCCCAGCCCCCAAGAAGGACTTCTTTCCACCATGACAAATCCCCAAGCCCCAAGTCACAGGCTTGGCAGTGCTGCCCCATGCTGTGGGACACAAACCTTATTAAAAAAGAAGAAAATCCATCAAATTCTTTTCTACCTAGTGCTTTTCTACATGGGTCCTGAGTGATATAAAAAACCTCGGTCCTGAGTGTTGGAGTCACTCAGCGTTTGTCCCTATTGCAATCCTAATTGTTTATTGATTGATCCATCATGTTCCTAATATTTGGAAATCTGGGCTCCAGGATCTGGGGTGATGCCAGTCCAAGGTTTTCATAGAACTGTCCTCACTGCAATGATGCTCGTGGCTGACAATGGCTGCTATTTATGCCTGCAATAAACCTCCTGTCACTCCACAACTGTAAGTCTTTTATGTGGCCATCACTACATGCATCACTTAATTTGAATTGAAATTCTGATTGACTTGTCCATCGAACAACCATGGCTGTAAAAACAGTTTCTGGCCTCAAGAAAATCCGCATCCTAAGCCTACGTGAAAGACACACAGAAATAATTGTTTTCTTGGTCTATTCTGTTTTTACTAAAATCATAAGTAGAAGTGTATTGGTGTATATTTAGAATAAGTTGTTTGGAAGAGGTTGCCTAAGGTGAGGCATAAGAAATGAAAGGAGGCTGCTTGACATATTAAAAGATAAAGTTTTATTTTTTGAGTGAATAACATGGAAGGGGGACTAGAGTGGAAATTCTTATCCTGGGGCATGTAAAATTTTAAACAATTGATAACATTATTTTAATATAATTAGTTTCCTTTGTAATCATATATATTTTGCACATTTAAAAATCTTATTTGGAGAAGGGACTCATAGACTTGCTAGACTGACAAAGGAATCCATGACACACACAAAACATTAGGTCACAGGAGTGGGGAACCTGCAGCCTTGAGGCCACATGTGGCCCCCTAGATCCTCAAATGTGGCCCTTTGACCAAATCCAAACTTCATGATGGGATTTGTTCCGTGCAGTTTGTATTCAGTCAAAGGGCTGCCCTTGAAGACCTAGAAGACCACATGTGGCCTCGAGGCTGCAGGTTCCCTACCCCTGGACCATTAGCGATGCCTGACTAGAGCTAAGTATAGGTGAAGAGAGACAGTGACTGCTTCATCAGAGACATTCAAAGTAGTAATATTTGATAATGTTTGAAATCTTATCAGGAAACAGAGTTCATAGAATGAGGGTAATGTATAGAGTATTGCACTGAACCGAACACAGACTTGGGCACAGCTCCTTCTCACTGTGAATCTTACTTACATCTTAAACCAGGCAGCATACACTGGGGAGCCTGGAACTTCTAAGATGAATTTTATAACATAAAAGTCCAGTCATTAAAGAACCTCGTTTCAATTTGGTTTGGGAAAAACTGCAGGCGATGGAAAAAATAAACTGTTTAGGGGATTCATGTTTCTCTGACACCATTTTGAAGTTTTGTGCTATTAAATTCACTGACAAAGGCAAACCCAAGGATGAATTGAGTAGGGAACCTATCTTCATCCATTTGTTTCCTCAAAATGGATTCAGCTGCAGTCTGAGATGCATTGTTTGACCATAACAGTATTTAATCCTTGGCTGTCATCAGCAAGGATCTTGATAGATAAATGCTGTCACACTGACCTTGACAAGCTTGCTGTATTTATTTCCAGGAGCGTGCAGCTTTCAAGGAGCAAAGGAATCAAAATGAGCCTAGCTCAGCTCCATCAATCAGTTTCACAATTCCAACTCTGGACATAGCAAATATTCCTATAGCAATCGCTCCAATATCAGGTCAGTGACAAGTTGGCCCAAGTCTGTAGCTGATGTAATCCTTGAGTATTACAAGTCATTCCAATCTGTTTTTTTCTTTCCAAGTCAACAAGCAAGCATTTATTAAGCACCTGCTAAGTGCTGAGAAAACAGATACAAGCAGAAAGATTATCTGTTCCTTCAAGGACCTTACATTCCAACGGGCAAAGAGAACACAGAAGGAGGCTGATTGGGGGTGAGAGTAGAAGGCCAAAGAAGATACCTGGACTGGGACATAGTAGCTAAAGTCAAAAGAGTCAGGAGAGGATCCCAGTGAGGAAAGAAGATATGACTTATGGGCCCTTGAAATGGGCACTCTGGAAGGAATCATCAGTAGGAGTTCAGGGGGGAGTGTACTTCCACCCTTACAAGTCCAGAAGCAGAGTGAGCTTCCACAGTGAGAAGGCTTCTGTGTTTGCCAGCAAGAGGAAGGTGAGGCAAGGTTTTCAGTGAGTATCTGAGTAATGTTGTCCCAAATATTTCAGAACTTGAAAAGACCGGAGTGATCATCTGGTTCAATCTCGTCCTTTGACAGAGAGGTGGTTGAGGTCCAGAGTGTGGCTGCCCCTGTATTCTGCTTTCATCAGACGTTATGTGGAGTATTGGGTTCAGTTTTGGGTGCTGACATTTAAGGACTTTAATAAGATGAAGAGTATCTGGAGAAGGGCAACCAGAATGCTTTGAGTCTGTGTCAGATGAGAACCTGTTGAAGGAAGTGGACTGGGAAGTCTGGGAAAAGGAAGACCCAGTAGGATATGATAACAATCTTTCAATAACTGAGGGGCTACTATGAAAGAGAAGAGATCAGATCTCCATTTGGCCCAAGAGGGAAGAACTAGGAGCAAGGTTGGAAGATGCAAAAAGACAAATTTCAGATTGTTTCCAGATCTCACTGGACAGGCCCCTGGTACAAGAAGAGCTATAGGCATGAGAAAATAGCTGATTTTACTGTAGTACTTTACAGCCTGAAAACATTTATATACATTGCCTTATTTGATCTTAACAACCACTCCATAAGAAGAATATCACCATCTCTACTCTACAGATAAGGAAAGTGAAACTCAAAGAATTTAGTGACAAGTCTGAGGGTCATACGTGCGTGGGACCCTACATTTAGGGGATAGTAGAGGGCATTTAGTCCAGCTCCCTCATTGTTCAGGGGAAGATTGTGACCCAGAGGGGAGAAGTGATTTGGTTGGTCACCCAAGTTGTCAGTAGGAAAGCTACAATATGAGCCCAGGACTTGCCAGAATAAGAGCCTGTTAACTTTGTTGTGCTGCTCTGGGCATCGCCAAAGCTCAGATGACCTATGTGAGTTTTTCAATTTCTCAGCAAATGTCTCCATGCTTGGACTTTCTGTTAAAGGTCTGCACATCTAAACGTCTTTCACAGATGTTTCACCTACAGTTTGCCCAAAGGACAGGACTTTCAGCTGGCTCTTTGATGTTTTTCTTCACAGTGTAGGATTAAATGTCTTTATGATCAATAAATCTTTTCCTTTCCCTCGGCTGGGGCATAGGATAGGGACCCATTATTTTGTCTCTGTGTCTACAGTGTCTAGCACAGTGAAAGAAGTCTAGGCTCACTGCTCAACCTCATGGATGCTTCTAGATTCTGCTGTTACTTATCATTTTCCTTTCTCTCATCTATGCTTCAGTCCCCAGGGGAGAGTTACTGGGTGGTAGAGCTAAATGGTGCAGGGGTATACCTTGACAAATGCATTTCCCTTTACATCAGAATTACAAGTGAGGGGGAAATCCTTTCTGTTATTTACCCCTCCAGAGTAGGAAATAAACTGCTGGGAATTCTAAGGATGTTTTCAAATTTATGTGATTAAAAGTATCAGAGACTCCAGATTGACCCTGATGACCAGAAAGAGATCTAAAGGTGTGTGTGTGTGTGTGTGTGTGTATACACACACAGACATATATGTATATATGTATACATGTATACATATGTGTGTGTATGTGTATGTGTGTGTATCCATATACACATATATACATACATACATACACACATTTCATTCATGCACAATACATACATAATGTATCATCTATATACATATATTACGTTTTACATGATATATGGTATTTTTATATAAAACATCATTATTCATCTAAGTCCTAAAATAGTGTGCCGTAGTGGTTATGACATTGAATTTAGAATTAGGAAGAGCTGGGCTTAACTCTTGCCTCAGTAAGAAGGTCACTTAACCTGAGATATTTCTTCTATAAAATGGGCATAATATTAGCACTGAACTCCTAGGGTGGTTGTAAGGATCAAAAAAATAATGTACAGAATGTAAAACGCTTTGCACACCTTACCACCATCATAAAGTAAACCTCATTATTTCAGGCTGTTCCTATAGAAATCATAACTGAGGAATGATTTTTAAATGCAGCCTGCTGTTGCCAGGCAGATGCTGCGCCCAGAATTCAATAGCACTCATATTGTGGAATGGGGGTAGGTGGGTTGTGGGGCTGCTTCAAGGAAAATTCTGGAAGAAAGATGTCAGAAAGGAAGGACAAAGGAAGCAGGTTGGGTGTACATGGAGTGCCTCCATCTTAGCACCATGTGGGAGAAGCTGGGTGTTCTGGAATTTCCCTTCTCCATTCCCCCAGTTTTTTCCTTGAAGGAAATAATGTCCAGCCACCAAATTTTCCAAGGCTGAAGCCAATGAAGGTGTTTATTACATTGCTAAAGACAAGGATTGGTAAGCTAACACAAGCAGCCTTGACATATATTATCCTTCATCCCTGCTTTGGAGTAAGGAGAAAACCCTACTCCTCTACCTGAGAAAATCTAAGTTTATGTCTTTCTTTTCCCCCTGCAGAGTGGGAGGAAAAGGGGAAGAAGGTTATCTAAGTAGAAAAGCCATTTCTGCTCTTGCTGTCAGAAGACCTTAGAGCTGGCTACCAATAGAACCCACCAACTGCCTTCCTTTTGTTCTTTTGCTTTTTCCCCATTATAGTACTAGCTCTTAACCTTTATTTGATGTTTACTTTGACCAAGGAAATAGAGGTTTGCGAAGATGGACAGTCCAGGAGAATGTAGAGGATATATCTAGAACCCAGTATGAGGTACTAGATAAAAAGTGACTCCGTACTAATCTCCACTTTGGGCATGTAATTCCCAAGCCTGACTGTGCTGTGGTGTTCTTTAGCCATTTCAAGGAGATTAGTTGGGATCCTGGTAAGCAAAGGACAAATATAACTTGAAAAAAGACATACTCTAGGTCAGGGATTCTTAACGTTTTTTAGGAGTCTCATGAAACTTATAGAGCTCTTTTCAAAACGTTTTGAAATGCTTAAATAAAATACATAGCATTACGAAAGAAACCAGTTATACTGAAATACAGTTATCAAAATATTTGTTTTCTAAAGTTCCTGGAACTCAAGTGAAAAAAAAAACCGTTCTGTCCTGGATTTATAGAAGAGATATCTCGTATAAGCCAAAGCTCAGGAAGGAACAGGGAGAGAGAAATGCTTGCCATGCAGATCAAACAGGTGCTATTGGATCCTTTATAGGGATATACCTCAGTTTCCTTTCCTTTTTTTGAATAGTTTACTCTGGAAACCCATAACTCACAATTTATATTACATGTAGGAGATGGAATCTCAGAATTGCTTTCATTTACATTTCTCTAATTTGTAGTGACTTGAAACATTTTCTCATATGGCTATAGATAGCCTGGGTTTCTTCCCTAAAGAAATTCTGTTCATTTCTATAAACAATTTATTAATTGGAGAATAGCTTTTTTCTTAAAATTTAGAACCAGTTTCTCATATGTCTTGGGAATGAGACCTTTATCAGAGAAACTTGTTACAAAAATTATTTTTCCCATGTAATTGTTTCCCTTATAATCATTGGTTTATTAGATTTGTTCATGCAAGATCTTTAAAATTTTATGTAGTCAAAATTGTCCCCTTTTATCTTCTGCGACCCTCTCTATTCCATATTTGGTCATGAGCTTTTCTTCCATTCATAGATCTCTAATAGATAATTTTAAAAGTTTCTCTAATTTGTTTACAGTAAGTCTTTCATCTCTAGGTCATGTACCCATGTGGAATTTATCTCTGTATAAGATCTGAAGTATTGTTCTCAATTTCTTCTATACTACTAGATAATTTTTTAAGTTTTTGCCAAGTAGTGAGTCCCTCTCCCAGTATCTAGGGTCTTAGTGACTGTCAAATACTAGAGTAGTAGGTATGTTTATTTTTGTTTGTTGGGTACCTAATCTAATTGATTTCTTCCAAATTATTTTAATAATTACTATTTTGTAGTATAACTTGAAATTTGGCACTACTAAGGTCCCTTCTTTTGTATTTATTTTTATTATTTCCCTTGAGATTTTTTTATCTCTTCTCCCTTCATATACATGCTATCCATTACAGAGATGAGACAGATTTAGGGTGCAGAATGAGAAATGTATATATATGTATGTATACATATACATATATGTGAATGTTTGTGTATATATACATATATATGTAAATATGTTTTTTGTTTGTATGTATCTCCGTTGAGGAATTTGTTTTGCTTGATCGTGTATTTTTGTTAGAAGAAATTTTTTTTCCAATGGGGTTGGGGATGAGATGAAGAAAAAATAAATTTCAGTTAATTTTTTTTAAAATAGGGAAGTGGTTGATAGGTGCTATAGATGTGGAATGTCTCAGGCACTTTCAGATGAGGTCACCAAAATAATTAATTTTACTAAACTAATTTACTTTGTTACAAGAGACCTCTTACAAAATGGGAATAATCTATAATTGTTTATGATGTAAAGACAAAATGAATCAATAATTTTTAAAAAATAAAACATTAAACTTGAAAGCTGGGAGACTGGGTTCTTGTCCTGACCCTGCAAGTACTCAACTTCCTTCAAGAGATACATATTAAATGCCTGCAATGTTCAAGGTACTATGCTAGATGCAGAGATGCAAAGATGAAAAATGGCTCAGTTCTTGCCCCCAGTGAATTTATAACTTAATATCTGGAACTTGACAATCATATGGATAAATATGATGCAAGACAGAATGAGATCAGAGTAAAGAGCCTAAGTACTCTATGCTCTGCTTCCACACACATATTGATACTCCCTCAAACACCCTAACTATCCAGTTCCTCAATATGCTCATTTCCTATGACTTACTCGTCTTGCTACATGCATGAATGACTATGTCCTTGACTTTGCCATCCCCCACAAATGATTCCATTGCCATGAGCTCTAAAGTTCCTTTATCTAATCACAATGTCTTGTCATTCTACCTCTCCCTCTGTTTTGCAACCTTAATCCTAATCTTTTTATTTACTACAACCTTCAGTTCTTTCACCTGCTATTTCTTTTCCCAGACCTTCATTTCTGCACTGGCTGCACTCTCTTTCCTTCCTCATTTTGACCCCTTGGTGAACCAAATCAACTCTACACTCAAATCCCTTGGTCCCTTGTCCTATTGTACATCGTGTCATGACAAGCCTTAGCTTTGAAATACCCCTACTTTTGGCTTCCTTCACTCCTACTCACTTGATGGTGAATGAAAATCGTGGAGAAAATCAGGAAACTATGATTGCTGACTGGACCCATTACAAACTGATATTACATGACTTCAAAGGGACCCTTACTGCAGAAAGGCAGTCCTTTTCCCATCTCCTTAATTCACTATCTTGGGCATTGCTAGGTGCTGCAATAGGTAGGGGACCGGCCTTGGAGTCAGGAGGATCGAAGTTCAAATTTAGATTCAGACACTTAGTTGTATGACTCTAGGTAAGTCACTTACCTTCCATTACCTTAAAAAAAATTCAGGCTTTTCCAAACCTTTTAAACCTCTTCTTAAGTTTCCCATATCTCCCCATCCTGTACTCTTTCAGCTGAGAACCTTGTTCCATATTCTACCCCTCTAATTGAGGCTATACACTTGAGTTCCCTCTTCTTGCCTCCTCATCTCATATCACTGGGACGCCCACTGCTACCTCCTCCTTTACTCTTGTCTCACATGAAGAATTGACCCTTTGCCTAGTCAAAGCAAACTTCAATATATGTTCAAGTGATTCTAGGTCATCCCATCTTCTCCAGCAGACTGACCCCTTTTGGTATCCATAGAGCTTAGCATAGTGCCTTGTACATAGTAAGCCCTTAGTAAAGGTTGATTGACTGGTTGACTGATTGGTATGAAGTCCCATCACTGAACCTCTGTTCCACTGACCTTTTGAAGCCTTGCAAAGCCCTGTGCCAAAAGAAATAAGACCTAAGCAGAAGGTGGACCCATCCCAGATACAGGCTCTGTTAGAATGCGAATTCCTCCAAATGACTTAGCTATCCATATGCTCTTCCCCAAATGATTAACTTGCTAAGGCTCTTTATACCAATAACAATAGTAACATATGTAAAAATGAGGTAAGGATATTCTTCTGGTCCAAATTATCTGAACTATGGGCCCAGTTTTCCTCTTCACTTCCATGGATGCATCCCAGCTTGTACTTATCTGAGCAGTCCATCAGGGTCACAGCTGTGAGAGGGAACAGGTGAGGGTGGCCGAATCAGAAAGGACCAAGACAAGCAGCTGCTTTTTGGAGATCTCTGATAATATTGTCATGGTTATTGCCTCCCCATCTTAGCCTCGTTCACCACAGGTTGGCTGAGCCAGAATAGCCAAGAGCTACAGCCATTTCATCTGAAACAGTTTAAAGAACTCCAGGAAAATGTGACTGCCAAGTGACCCTGGGATCCCTCTGCGTTAGGCCTGGGCCCTCCTCCACCAACCTCAGGAAGCTTCCAGCTTGTGTCTCCATGTGTTTGCAATTAAAACAGCACTAGGGCAGATGATTACCTTGCAAGGGTAAAATGGCAGCCTTTTATTACTTGCTCATGAGTTTTTTCCCTGTCATACAGAGAAGCAGGAATGCAGCGCCCTTGTGAGCATTTAGATTAATTTGACTACCTTTCTTTGTCCAAACATTTAGTTTTAATCCTATGGTTACACAGGGAAAGAATCAACCTTAAAGGACACATAGGAGGGAAAGCTAAGGAATTTGGAGAGCACAGAGTGTGCTAAAGAAATGATTGGGAGGCCAACACACTTATTAGGAGGACAAAAGTCTCAGCAGTAGACAGCAACAATTTTTAAGACCTTATAGGCTGGAAAAGTTAGAGGTTCCAGTGATCTCCCTTGATAATGATGGGTGCCTGGTCCCTTCTACATGCCATGAGACTTTGAACGCCCCTTTGATTACTTAGATGCCAATCAGGGCCCTCAATGGTTATACGTGTCTCATTGATTATAGGGCTTGACTGAACAGACGCACCAATCAATGCAGCATATTGTTGTAGAAAGAAAGAACAAAACTTGGAACCAGGAGCCTTGAGTTAAAGAGTTTGAGTCTTTCCTACTCACTGACCATATGATCATGCGAACCAACTTAATCACATGAAGTTTGAAATACCTTGTTTAAAAAAGAATGATACTTCCAATATCTTCCTCGCAGCATATTGGAAGGAAATTGCTTTGTGAATCTTGAAGCAACATATGAATCTGAATTGTTATTAACATTCATTAATTTTTTAAAAATTTATTTTTCAGTTATCAAGTATTTTTTCCCTCCCTCCTACTTCTCCTCTCTTACTAGAAAAAGAAAAACAAAATCTTTGTAACATTCTTTCATTATTAACACCATAGGAATTGCTTGGGGAGGATGTACCTAAATTTGTTCTCCTTGAGTCAGGGTAGGGACCATATCATAATGTTCCCCATACCCCCAGGGTAGGTAATTACCTATTTAGATACCTAGAGCACAGGGTGATCTGGGAGTTTATAGTACATGGGCAGGAAGAGATATCCCGTTGAGAGTAGAATTCTGAAGAACAATTCTGCAGGTGTGGAATTTGGCCATTTTTCCCTTCTCAAATCTTCTAGTGGGGCAATTAATTAGGCAATCAGAGAGATGTAAGTAAATGTTAACAACTTGGTTCTTTGAGTAAAAAAAAAATCCATGCACATATACTTATAGTTTAATCTATATTGTTAACATTTAAAAATAAATTGTCTTGACTTTTAGCAATTTTTGAAGTATAAATGGCCACATTGAAAATTTAATAGTGAGCTGCTCTTACAAGCAAGTTAGAGCTGGCCCCAGCACACCCCTGCATGTGATACTGTGACTGGTGATAACACAAGCACAGGCCCTCCTCAGAGCTATTTGTGCTTCACAGGTGAGACAGATGAGTAGCTAAAACTATGTAGGGAACTCTACCCGCTAGGGTTCTCTTTCCGTCTTGAAAACTTGTCAAAGGGTATCCCTGGCTAGAGAGAATATAGGCCAGGGTGGCTGTTTATGAGATGCCACAGTTCACGGAACTCCATTGTCAGTTTCAGTGACCATAACAGGCATCACATTAAATCATGGTCAGTCTAAGTTTAAAATGTGCATTGAGTTTGGAGTCAGAGGGCTTGACCCTGGCTCCTCTACTTACCACTCACATTACTTAACCAAGTTATTTCACTTCTCTGTGTCTCTGTTTATTCATCTGTTTTTAGTGGGTGTAGAATAGGTGGGGCACATGACATGGTACCCACATGACATGGCACCCACATCCCTTTTTTCTTCTTGGGCTGGCTCAATCATTCCAATCTATAGTCAATCTATAGTCAAGGGGGTTTTCTCTGGAAGTTATGGGGAGGAACAGGTATTACACTGTTATAATTCAGTCTCACGGTTCCAGAGGTCACCCTGGTGTGGGAGACATACATATCTACAGGCATGAAAAGCTAATGAGCCCCCTCCAGTATACTTCCCATTTACACAGTTCAGTTGTAATGACTTCATTAACTCTTAAGCATAGAACATTTACTAAATGACAAAACAGAAGCAAGAATAGTCATAACACAATATTTACTAAGCAAAATAATTAAAATATAGAAAGTCAAAGCAGGAATAATCAAAACATAACTGTCCACCCATGTACCTAATTATACTTTCCCACCAATGCATAGTGTTCATAGGGATACGTGTGCCTAGGGAAGAGAACTTACAGAAACCCAACAATGATATGTATTAGTAGTAAAACCCAAGTGCCTGAGGCAACTCATGACTCTAGACTGTAAATTTGGATGTCTGTGGTCTCTTTAGAGAATAGTCTGTACCACGTGTTACCTGCTGGTTGAAACTGCTCTTCTTGTGAGTCTCCCTGCTGTTCTTTTGCTGAAGGAAGCTGCTTTTCAGCT
>CM053773.1:144773712-144784974 GCA_028658325.1 Potorous gilbertii
AATTCCTAGTGAAGACTTTCCCGCTACAGGAGCAAATCTCCCATCTGTCCTGCAAGTTCTACTCTGAATGTCATAATGAGGTCCTGAGAGGGCACCGAAAGCAAGTAACAGAGCCAAGATCCACAGACATTCATGTCCAGAGCAGAGGAGAGGTTCCATGGCTAGGATGGAGAAAGATGCATCTGGATAATGATTTTAGCCATCTTACAGGTACACTTACCTCCTAAGACTCCAAAGGAAACCTAAGCTTGTCAGAAACCTGAGAAAATGTGTCTCAGCTTAATATATCAACATATGAAGAACCTATATGTTGGTTTCAATTTGGGAATTCCTAATATGAGAACTCTATTCACCCATATAGATTGCAGCTCATCTGTAACTTAATGCCTTAGATTGTTGCTTGAGGTCCACAGAGGTTGGGGAACTTGCCTGTGGTCACGTAGCTATTAGCTGCCAGAGGTGGCATTGGAACCCAGGTCTTCCTGACTTCCTGTGTGACTAGGCAAGTCACTTAATCTTTCTGGGGTTATTTCCTTATCTGTAAAAATGGTGACAGTAAAACATTGTAGTATCATTTGCAGTAGAAAGGCAGTGTGATGGATAGAGAGCTTGACAGAGTCAAACCTGGGAAACCTAGGTTTAGGTCCTGCTTCTAATACATACTGAGTGTATCACCCTAGCCGTATTATCTAATCTCCCAATCTGAGGGAGCTCTCTGTAGGTTTTAGACAAATGCCAGTCTGCTTTGGAAGGGTTATTTTTCTACTGAGTTCCCAGTACCAATAAATATGTAGGCCTATAAAATAGTATCCTCTACTACCCACCCCAAGGTGTTGTAAGGAAAAAAGGAGATGATGTATGTAAAATGTTATGCAAGGGCCAGTCATTATCATCCCTACCCAGGAGATAAACTAACTGCCTGTCCCTGGGCCCCCAGAACTTCCATCCATTATGCCACACTGCCTTTTGTGTTGGCACAGTAGTAAAACCAGCTCTTAAGTTCCTTATTTCCCCAAATATATGGTAGAAATAAACCATGAGAAAAGAAAAGCTGGGTAGAGAAGTTGAATTTGAAGGTGAGGGGAGAAAAGAGAAATAGCCCAAAAGATGAAAGGATAAGGAATGAGAGAAGAGAGGACCAACCTGGGGAGGAGGAGTGAAGAGGAAGCTGGAAGGGATAAGGACGAGAGAACTGGCACCCTCAGATCCTAAGATGCTTACTCAGGAAAGTGAGGTATTCTGGTAAGCAGTAAAGCAAACCCCAAAGCTGATTTAAATGTTATATAGTTTGAAACCCATTTCCTGGCTGACCTCCTGTGTGCCTGGTCTTAGGATGCAGCAGAAAGAAAATATCTCAACCTAGTCAGAGGAGATAATGGAAAATGGCTGCCCTTCTCCCCTGTGCCCAGAGGCTGGTACTTTAACAAAGGAGAGACAGAGAGAGAGAGACAGAGACAGAGAGATGAGACAGAGAGAAAGAAATAGAGAGAGAGAGAGACAGAAAGAGACAGAGTCAGAGAGAAGTGGTAGTAGGAAGCTGTGTTACATGTACATATGTTTTGCAAATATACCAACTAGAGAACTTCTCTTCTTACATATAATCCACCTCCCTCCCCCACAAAAAATAAAGTTATCAAGGGTTCAAGGTATTCTGCAACTGTGTCTGCTCCAAATCAGAGCTCTCCAGCTGCTTGACTGTGCTTTCTTTTACTAGTTAGTCAGAAGACACAATTAGCTCCAAACAAAAGCCTTTAATGAAAAATAAGACAAGTGGCTATAGAACATTCCCCTCATCAAGCTAGGGCACACTTCCACAAATAAATACACCATCTGTTGGAAGAGGAGACTCGAAAAGAGATCACAGAGGAGGGCCACCCCGGCAGGGTGAACACATGTACTTAGTGCCCATGCACGGAGGGACAGCTCCAGCCTTTGGTGCTGCTGGGCCTCCTATTGGGGGCTAGGTTCTGCTGCTCTCTCCTTTCTGCTTCTGGCTGCTAGGTGTGAGCTGGGTTTCTCAGCTGAAGTGCTACTTCCACCGTATAAATAAGGAGCAGTGGATCTTACAAAGTTTACATCAACCCCATTACACCCAAGAAAAGAGCACTCCTGGTTTTCTGTATGCAAAAACCTCAAATGATACCAACCTTACTGTGGAAGCCCAGTACATGATGATGAAGTGTGATCCAATAGGTCTTGTGTTTCTATCTTTTTCCCTGGCACTCTTCCTGCTACAATCAACCTTTTTCCCATCGTACTCCCTCCCCCCCCCCCCACATCCCCCACCGTTGGGGATTTGGATCTACTTATTGAAGCCTTGAGACTGAAGATCCAATTTAGCAGGTTGCAAAACACTGCAGCAATTATGATCCCAAAGAGATTATTTTAAATGATAATTTCCTCGTCTGTATTTAACTGAAGCATAAAAGCCACTTAGGAGAGAAAATGATTTGAGTACACATAGCCTGTGTACTCAGCCTATGAATTTCCATATCACATTCATATCTTGCTGAAACTTAGTAAACATGTGGCTTCATTATTCTTTTTGCCTTTCAATTAGGTTCTTGCAAATGCAGCTTCTTTTCTTTCTTGTTCTGAACGCAGGAGGCCCTATTTCATTAGACTTTTGCTGCCGCACAGAGATTCTGGAATAGAAAAAGGTTAGATTAAAGGATGAAATATTAGGAATCCTACACTCCCTTTCAATGGCAGGCTAAGCGGGTGAGGATTTACAGGTGCCTTATTTATGTGGGTTATTTTGCAGGGCTATGAAATGGGAGCCCCTTGCCATCTCTCATGTCATTGTTTGTAATCTCAGGGCCAATGGTTTGTATTTCTTAGGGTCTAGTCCAACAGCAACAACAAAAATCTACCACTGATAATTTTCTCAAGGCTGCCAAAGTTTAATTCTTTTAAATTTGTCTGTTGCTTAAAGTGAATACATTTCCTTTTCAACCCCACTTCCTCTCTTGTCATTAGTAGAACAGTTTTCTCAGCCTGGCTCTGACTTAAAGAAATAGACCTGGCAAAATCATGTGAGTTTTTATTCACTACCTTCCCCCTCCCACCTGCCTCCTCCACTCCCATGGAAAAGGAAAAATAAAAAGGGTGGGATGGTAAACTCAGCCTTTTAAACATACATACATGGTCAAGAAAAACAAATCCTCCCTCCTCCCACCACCACCATTGGCTACATCCAAAAATATATGCTCACTCTTCTTCTTGAATCCGTTGCTCTGGAGATAGATACAATGTATCATAATTAGTCTCCTGGAATCACATTTTGTCATTTCATTGATCAGAGCTCTTAAATGTTTCAAAATTGTTCATCTTGACAATGTTGTTTTCTCCTGGTTCTGCTCATTTAACTCTGCATCAGTTCATACTAGTCTTCCTAGGTTTCTCTGAAGCCGTCTTCTTCATTTCTAGTAGTACAGGTGCATTCACTCCATTCACGTAACATAATTTGTTCAATTATCCCCAATTGACAGGCATAGCCTTTGCTTCCAATTCTTGACCATCTAAAGGAGCTGTTATAAATATTTTTGTGTCCATTGACCCTTTCCTTCTTTCTTTGACCTCTTTGTGGGGTATAGATGTTGTAATAGAATCAAAAGGGTATGGGCAGTTTAATAACTTTTGGGACATAGTTCCCAATTGCTTTCCAGAGTGGCTGAACCAGTTCACAGTTCAATCAACAATACATCAATATGTATGTTTTTCCCAAAGTCCTTCTAACAATTGCCATTTCCCATTTTTTGTCATCATTGTCAGTCTGATGGGTATGAAGGAAAATCTCAATGTTGCTTTAATTTGTGTTTTTTCTAATTAGTAGTCATCTGGAGCATTTTTTTTAAAGTATGGCTTTTCTTTGAAAATTGTCTATTAATATTCTTTGATCCCTTATCAATTGGAAAATGGCTCTTATTCTTACAAATTTTAATCAGTTCCTTATATGTCTTGGGAATGAACTCTTTATCAGAGAAACTGCCTGTAGATATTTTGCCACAGTTAATTGTTTCCCTTTTAATTTTAGCTGTATTGATTTGGTTTTTTTTTAAAAAAACTTTCTTCTAATTTTTATTTATCAAAAATGCCCTTTTTATCTTCCACGATCTCCTTTATCTATTGTTTGGTCATGAACTCTTCCCCTATCCGTAATCTTAATGGTAATTTCTTCCTTGCTTTTCTAATTTGTTTGTGATGTAACCTTTTCTATTCAGATATGGGTGATATTACTGCCTGAGGGGTACTGGACCAAACCAGGAGGGTGGTAGTAGCCTCGGATGCAATTGTGGGACATAAAATAAAAATAAGGGGGTGGTAGAAGCATAAGGAAAGAAGAGAAAAACATTTTGAAAAACCATTTGTACATGTTTCATCTGTTGTGTAACAGAGTTAAAGTCACAGTGATTATATTATTTTCCAAATAAATACACAAAATGCAAGTTATAACTGATCAGTGGTCCAATCTGCCAACAGTTCTTAATAAGCAAGTATTGGCAGATGAATATGTCATACACTGGTAGGAAGTCTGCATATATCAGCAGGAATATGTGCATGTAATGACTTGTTTTCAATATGATACTTTACATGACACAATATTGCCTCATCAAAATTGAAATACAGGAAAAAAAGCCACAAATTTACAATGTTATTAAATTTGAGATACATCATTTTAAAAATATATACTTTTTTGAAATGATGCAATTTTTAAAAACCATTAAAGGATTAAAGAAAGTAGATTTCTGGGGGATTGCTGAGTAATTATTTTTTTTTTGGAAAAGGGGCAGTAGGCCAAATAAGTTTGGGAAGCCATTATCTCTTTTGGAGATAATGTTGGTATATGGTGAGAAGTGTTGATCTAAACCTAGTTTCTACCAAACTGCTTCCCAGTTACCCTAGCAGTTTTTGTTATCCATATCCAGTAGTTGGAGCTTATTGAATGCTAAGATAGTCTGTTCGTTTGCTTATGTATGTTGTGACCCTAAGCTGTACCATTGATCAACCTCACAATTTTTTAACTACTACCAAGTAATTTTGATGATTATTGCTTTGTAGTAAATTTTGAACTCTAGGACTGCTAGACCTCCTTCTTCCTCATTTAAAAATTTTTTTCCCTTGAGATTCTTGGTCTTTTGGTCCACTAAATGAATTTCATTTTTTTTCCTGAATAAATAAATAAATAAATGTAGTATTGTCATTTTCTTGTTATTTATTTATTGGTTCAGCCTATTCTCTTTCGCTAACCTTCCATCAATCTCTCATTATCTGTTGACTCCTTCTCTGGCTACAAACACATCCAAGTCTCCTCCATCCTTTAAAAAACCTTTCTTGATTTGACTATCCCTGATAGTTATAGCCCAACATTTCTGTTCCTGTTTTGATTAAATTTCATAAGAAAGTCCCTTATATTAGATGCCTCTGTTTCCTCTCACCTTACTTTTAAATTCTCTGCAGTCTGGCCTCCTACTTCATCATTCATTTGAAACCGTCCTCTCCAAAGTTAATGGGGATCTCGAAGTTGCCAAATCTAAAGGTCTTCTTTTCCCAGCTCTCATCCTTCTTGACCTCTCTTCTGACTTGGACATGGTTAATCACAACTGCTTTTTGGATACTTTCTCCTCTCTAGATTTCCATGATACTGCTGTCTCCTTGTTCTCTTTCTGCCTACTGGACTGCTCTTTCCCAGACTACTAGATTTTCATCTAGTGACTCTAAATTTTCCCCACCCCCATGTCCAAATGATGGCAAATGTTTAACAACCAGATCTCAGAAAAAGGTTTTTTAAATAAAGTTTAATTTCATTATTAACATTTTCTCCATTATTTTCTTAAAGTCCAGACAATCAACAAAGCAATAAACCAAGCCCTGATCTTCAGTGTCTGCCTAGGTGTGAATCCCCATATTGAATTTAATAATCTACTTTTGAGAGCCAGTTCAAGCTTCAACTGAAGAACAGTTCAACCTTTGACTCCAAGGCTCTGTTTTCATCATTTTCCTCTCTCTCTAAATTATCTTACTTGGTGATCTCATTAGCTCCCTTGGGATCAGTTATCATTTCTGTGTTGATAATTCTCAGATCTACTTATTTAGTCCTAACCTCTCTATCTTCAGTTTTACATCCCCAACTTCTTATGGATGTCCCATACACATCTCAAACTCAACATGTCCAAAATAGAACTTGTTATCTTTTCCCCCAAACCTTCCCCTCTTCCTAACTGTCCTTTTACCATTGTTCTCCAAGTTACTAAGGCCCACTATCTCAATGTCATCTTCAACTTCTTACATATAATCACCCCATTTTATCCAGGCTCTCAAGGAATCTTGTCATTTCTCCCTTCACAACATCTTTGGTATAAGTCCCTTTTGCTCTGTGCACATCATGATGGTATAAGTTCTCATCACCTCTCATCTGGACTATTACAGTAGTTTTTTAATTGGTTTTCCTTTCTCAAGTATCTACCCACTCCATTTTCTCCTTCTCTCAACTGCCAGAGTAATTTTCCTAAGGCATAGATTTGACCATGTCATTCCCTCTACATAGTAAATAGTAATAGCTCCCTGTTACTTCCAGAATCAGTCCTGTGGCATCCAAAACCCTTCATAACCTGCCATCTTCCTACTTTCCAATCCTCTTACACTTTACTCCAGCTCATGTACTCTGTCATCCACATATAGTGACATACACAACACTCCACTTCTGAACTCTGCCTTGCACTGCTTGTTCCATACCTACATTACTGTCCTTCTCACCTTTATCTTTTATCCCTGGCCTCATTCAGAAGAGTTAGACAATAAACAAAAACAAAAACAAGAAACCAAAATTCTAATGGAGGAGATAATATGCAAACAGCTCTGTACATACAAGGTCTAATCAGTCTAAATGAGAGGTGTGTGTGGGGGGTGGGGGGAGTGAATGGACTGAGAAAGGCCAGTTGCAATAATAGGATATGAACTGAGTAATAGGGAGCCACTGGAGTTTACTGAGTAAGGAAGTGTTGACGGGCAGAGCTGGGAAGAGAAAGGAGGGGAGGAAATACATAGACTTGTATTTTAGTAATTTCCAGAAGGAGAGTATGGTTCAGGGAAGGGTCGAGGGAATGAGGCAGTTATTAAATGTAATTCTCTTTGCACCTCAGTTTTTTCATCTGTAAAAATGATTTGGTTTGATTAGATTATTTCTCTAGGCCCTTTGAGCTGTAGGGCCCATCTCTCTCATTCTCTCCTGGATGGCAGAAGTAGAAAGTAATTCAAGCAGCAGTGGAAATCTGTCAGGAAGCACTTGGTCAGGGGCTGTCCTGGGTCATGATTTCATCTCACCAATGGGCCTTCCTTTCAATTTATATGTGATTATTGAAAAGAGAACATAATGGGGGTATAGTGAAAGAGAATCTGATTATTGCTAATTCTCTCAGCAACATGAGCCGCTGCAGAAAATTCCACTGTCCACCAATGCTGTCAGAGACTGTAAAGTGGCAGTTTGCTGCTGTCATACAGCAGGGGGATTGCTCTTTGCTTCCTTCCAGGTTTGCCCTTTTTTTTTCAGGCAATCAGTAAAAGTGACAGGAGGGCAGAGTTGGACTCTAATTAGTGTGTGATTGCTGTCTGTGAGACCATTAATAAAAACAAGACTGTGGGTGGAAAAGGAATGCCCGACAGGGACTGTTTGCAGTGAGCATGTTTTTGCAGAGAGAGAAATTGGTTAAGACCTTGGTGTTTTTCAAATAATTTTTCAAAGATTCAGGTGGCCAAGTCTTTCTTCTCAAAGCTAGGGCATAGTGGTACCCCATTTTGCACAGGGCCATGGAAGCTTCAAGGCCTTCTAGTACAACTCTATCCCTTTAGAGGTGAAGAAAATGGGGCCTACATTTGGTGTGATTTTGCCAAGTAGAGACAAAATGAACCTCATGGCTAATCCCATGGTTAAGCTGGGGGAAGAGCCTTATAAATTCAGAGAACAGTGGCATGATCAATGACAGGACACTGTATGTCTCCCTGTCACCAGAGCCCTCTAGATCAGGCCTCTGGAGGTTTCTCTGTGGGACAGAGAACAGGCTCCCACTCAGACAAAGGGATTAACTCTGTGGATATTGGAAAAGGGCACCAGAAAAGGTTAAAAAAAAAAAAAGCACCAACCAGCATTTCCTGCTTGTTGACTGCTGTGTAAGTTGGAAAGCCGGCATGATAACACAAACAAAACTGGACTGGCCCATTTCATAATTAGAAATAAAGCTATCAGCTTTCAGGGACCTGAGGGCATCCAGTGGAGCAGGTGACTATATAGGTGAAGTGATATACTTGGTAAGGGTAAGGTTTAAAGGGTTCAATCCGGGAACCCACTTTATACAGACAATTCCTGCTCTATATAAATGGATGGTTCTGGAGACCGCCCAATAAGGCAATATTTAGAGGCAGCATCATATCAGGGACAGAGATGGGAGAGCAGGAGGAGGAACATGTTGGGGGCAGGGTGAGCCATCTGGGGACCCAGCCAGAACCTGGAGGAAGAAGGCGGGGGCAGACATGGGGGTCAGATATGGGTACAGACACGAGAGGACAAGGCAGCAGGCAGGGGCTAGGGACAGACATGCAGTACTCAGGGGCAGATAGATGGGTAGAGCATGTGGGGCAAAGGTCTCCTCTCTGCACAGGAGGTCTCAAGTCCAGTCCTCATTCTTGTGTTTCACTTGGAGGGGTTTTTGTCTTGTTTATTTTTGGTGGGGGTGATGGGAGGCCTTGAAACTGAGGAGCAGGAGTGGAGAGTATCGTACTGTACCGAAAAGTTAACATAGGTTTTTTTTTTTTGGAATGCAGATTTCTTTCAGAATTCTTACTAAAGTTGAATTTGCACAATGTGAATTTGCATAGAGAACAAAACTGTCTATAGTCTCTGACCCAGAAATTCGAGTTCAAAATGAGATAGGAGCCGATAGAATAGAAGAGGGCAAGATGGGGGCAGACTGGGGGACTCCCACTCGGTAAGAATGCTTCGAATTTGTCCTGTCTCGATTACCAAGAAGACAAGAAGGGCGACTCCTTGCCTGAGTTAGCAGGGGCTAGCTGGCTCTCTTCCCTGCGATGGTTGGGGAAGTTACAAACAGAAATCTGAGGGTTCCCTGAAGGAATGCTTCTTGAGGTGTGGCCTACTTGGAGCTCTCTGTCACAGACTTCATAACCTGGAGGAATTCTCTGAATGAAAGTAGGTCCTACTTTTGTAGAGTCAGCTATATTTATTAGACCCTCCAGAGGGGGAGTGCTCTTTTTGCCCCTTTGTAACAGGTGGCTGACATGGGGAATACTCCCACCTGGCTCGGTATAGCATTCCTCTTGTAGCCAGCTCACCAGCTCTCACATAGGGGATGAGTGTGATAAAGGGAGAGTATGCCACCCCTCCTTTCTCAGCGCCATGGCCTGCCACACACTATGCCCAGGCTTTCTCTGGGTCAATTAGATATCGCCTTCTGGGTGGCGCTCCACCTGAATGGCTTCAGACTCTAGCTATGGGTCTCCCCTACTAGATAATCATACAGGTGAGGGCTTATCAAATTGGCAATATGTGAGCTGAAAGTTATGACAGTTGTGGCTTGGGCAAATACTGTCATCAGTTTGAGTAGGTATTCTGAAAATGGGGGTTGGGCACTGAGGAGAGAGATGCTGAGCTCTCTACTTTGTTAGATAGGAGGGAGCTTTGAGTGTGACTTCTGAAATATGGATTTGCTAAGAATGCAAATGGATGGATAGTCCAAAGTGGGGTGCTAGTAAAACGGTACTGAGAAATTCAGATCCAGGCCACTGAGGTCCCTTCAGTCCCAGACAAGTCTGTGATATCCTCCAAAATTCCTGCTCCATTTGGGTCATACAGGGGGCAGTCCATGTAGGGAAAGGAGTATTATGGGCTTAGAAATTGTGGAGGCCCTTTCAACAGCCTTTAAGGTGGCCTGATGGAAAACCTTAGGATTACCAAAACCCTCCTCCACCAAACAATATCCAGCCTGGGCAGGGTGGGGAAGGGATAGATGAAGGAAAATGGAGTACTTTTTGATTCCAGCTACCTTTACCACAATCCTGTGTCACCTGTGAAGAAGGCGGGTAGCACTTGGCAGCTTACAACGTTGACCAAAAGCCTATCTCTACAGCTGTTCCTGACCTCATCAGTGTTATACACTGGGTAGTCCAAGCCCGGGTTGAGTGATATGAAGCTCTCTACCTTCACAATGCTTTTTTCTCTATTTCTGGGTTGGAGACTAATTAGGAACAGTTTGCTTTCAACTGGGAAACAGTTCAGTATCCCTTCACCATCCTTCATATTTCCACATCATGGCAGGCATAGACCTCCTTCTTGAGGGTACTGAAACCCTATATCATTGATGTAATGTTGACAATGCCAGATGGGGCCACTGTGGCAAAGACTTTAGATCGGATGATGCCCGTATGAGGGACAAGGGGTGGGAAATCAACCCTAAGAAAGTCTAAGGTCTAGCCTGTTCAGTCAAGTTTTGGGGGATATAGTGGGTGGGGAAAACCCAGAGAATTCTAGGCACAGTCTGGATGGAAGAAGTTATTGACATTTGCTTCCCCACAATCCAAGAAGAAAGTCCAGGTAATTACTATACTCTTCTAATTTTGAAAAACCCATATTCACCAGCTAGGTGTCTTGATGGTCACCACTTTCTGGGATACTTGCAACTCTGCCCCTTTCAAGTAGGGTTCAGAATAGGCTACACCTGTGGAAGATACAAAGGAGGCTGTCCAACAGTCTCTTCTCTTGGGTTCTTACGACCATTCAAGGCTTGGGTTTCTGGAGGTCTGTATAAACACTAACCTGAGTAAAGCCTTTGGCAAGCACCAAGAGGTGTCCAGGGTAAAGTATTGTTAGGTATCTGGAGCTTCAAGCTCCCCATTATACTGCTTTTGAAAAACAGTTGTTTGCCTTTTCTTGGGGCCTCAATGTTACTGAACAAATGACACAGGGTCATACCATTAATCACCCTTTGTCTGGAGTTGCCTGTTGTGGGTTAGTGATACAAGATGGTCCCTCTGACAAGATGGGTAGAACACAAGAGGATTCTATTGCTAAATGCAAATGGTATGTTGGAAATCACTACTCCTGCTGGTTTCAGTATTCTTCACACAGACTCTGCCAGAGGCTGAGACCTCTGGTTTAGGCTTTAGAATGCTACATCCCTCCACCCAGCCATCATAGGGTCTGGGACTCACACTTAGTGAGTGCTTAATACCACAGAGGTTACTAGTACCTGA
>CM053773.1:144785074-144809489 GCA_028658325.1 Potorous gilbertii
TCCTCCTGTGGCACATTCTTTTGAATATTTTCATGGTTGTACATTTTTATCCTCTGAAGATGACTTTGATTTTAGGAAATAGCCAAAAGCTAATTTTGGTGAATAAGATGAGTAACCAAGTTGTGTTGCAGTATTTTGGGTCAAAACTGACATGACCTATGAGATCTCTTACCTGAGATCAAGGTCCCTCAGGTTCGACTAGGAGGGGTTCTGGGACTTTCCTGAAGAGACTGACACAGTCAGGATAGCATGTGGTAATAATCATATTGTTAGTCATTGATGAGAAGCAGGGAACTGTGGAGAATATAGAATGTGCCAGGAAGATCTGGGTTCAAGTCCCACTTCTGATCCATGAAGTCTGTGTGACAATGGGCAAGTCATTTAATTTTGCAAGGTTCCAGGCAACTCTCTTAGACTATTAAGTTACAGAGGAATTGCCCCTTTGTGTTGGTATGGAGTTTTTGTACCCACACAATCATAGATCCAGACCAAAATAGCTTAAATAGTAACTGACTTAAATAGGAATTCCAATTTATCGTGTATGTGTGTTGCATGTGGCTCTCCAACTGGAGTATGAACTCCTTGAGGGTAGGTCTGTCTTTGGCCACTCTTCATATCCTTAGTAGCTAGGTAGCTCAGTGGATAGAGCACTAGACCTGGAGTCAGGAAGACTCATCTTCCTAAGTTCAAATCTGGTCTCAGACACTGACTGGCTATGTGACCCTGGGTAAATCACTTAACCTTGTTTGTCTCCGTGCTTCATCTCTCAAATGAGCAGGAGAAAGAAATGGCAAACCACTCCAGTATCTTTGCCAAGAAAACCCCAAATGGGGTCACACAGTCAAACATAACTGAAACAAATGAATAAGAACAGTGTCCACAGCACTTAGCACAGACCCTGGCATGTAGCAGAGGTTTTCATAAATACTTATTGACTGACTTTTGACTGACTGATCTAATGTCATTCTTTAAGGTTTGCAAAATGCTTTACAGACATCATCTCATTTGATCCTTAGAAGAACCCTCTACTACAGCTTCTGTGGATAATATCATTTCTGTTTTATAGATGGAAAAATGAAGGCTCAGAGAGATGACATAACTTGCTCATGATCACATGGCCAGTATCAGCATCACTCCAGTGGTTATGCAGAAATCACAGCTGAGGTGGAGGAACCAGAATGAAGGTATTATAATTGACTAATTAATTTTGGGCTTGGTCAAACTAAGAGAAATGATTATTAATAACCAATTACAAATATGGGGGAGTATATGGAAATTCAGGGTTTTTTCTCTTTCTGTTTCCTCATTTAAAGCCTAATCCTTGTGAGGGACAGAGCTGACAGTGAGACATTTTCCTCAATCTTGGGCAAAACTGCACTCAAGTAGGAAAGCTTAGTTCTGATTAAAGTGTAAAGAGATGTTAGGTAATTTACCTAATCTGGATATATTCTGGCTCATTGTTCATTTGTGGCTTGGGTAAAGGTAGATCCTTTAGTCTAGAATGCCTGTGGGTGTGGTCTGGGTGTGGAGATGAGTCTCTTTGTCCAAGAGTGACATAATCAGAGTCACAGACCCCGCCCCTCATTATAATAGGTTCCCCTCTCATTATGATATTCATTCTCTCTTTAGTTGTTAGCCAGTAAGAGTTGATTTCTGCCTTTGGAAAAACCCACTCTTCCAAAAGTTTTTAAATTCTCAGCAAGCCCTGAAGGTTTATCTTCAGATTCCATCAGAGTCACTGACCTCATTTTATTAACTATTTGCTAGCCACAATTAATAAATTGATTAATTACCCAGAAATTATGTATCTCAGACCTTTCATTCATCATAAAACTTTTGTCTATGCAAAATAGAGGTTGATGCTAGCTAGGGTGATGACCAAGGGGAGCAAGGATATATTAGGATCCAAAATTGGATGAGATGAGGACAGTAACTTTTCCCTAAAGCTGAAAAACTGATTGGATGGAGTGAAGGTTATAGGCAGGAACTGAGAGTGATTAGTAGTTGGTTGGTTCTTGTTAGTTTTTGAAGATACCCCAAATGACATCACTATATTGGGGGCAAGGTGCACTATGTCCGACTGTGGTTGATTAGATCAATATGAGCATGGAAAATTGGGGTATAAATAGTCTGTATGACTTTAGAATGTATATATCTCTAAATTTGTGTATCTTTCATTTATTTTGACCACTGCAATTCTGCTTTGCTCTTAGAGCATAGCACTTTCTTTGATATGGGCATACCATGCCATGTGGAACTATGCCAGTGTCTCTCATGTCTCACAATTGATTCTGAAATTCTTCAGAGAGACCTTGAGAATGTCCTTGTAATTCTGACTTCCATATGAGTGCTTGCCTTGTGTGGGTTCTCCATAAAATAGTCTTTTAGGCAAATGTTTTAGCAACAAACTGTTCATGCATGGGTAACTGCTCTAATCTATTAACATTAAGTCTTCTGGTAGTTGTCTTGCCTTAGGGCTTCCATTTTTGTGGGATAAAATGTCTGGCTTGGAGAGGATAAGTCTATGATCTGTCCATCACACATCACCTTAGTCACTGTCACATTCTGTCTCTTCTTCTTACCATGGCATAGTCTATTAAATGCCAATGTTTGCTGCAAGGGCACATCCATGAAGCTTTATTGCATTTTGGCAAATGGAAGACATTGTTGATGATGAGGTTATAAGACGCACAAATCTTCAGCAGTAAGTGACCATGGCTCTTGCTGTTTCCGACTCCATTTCTCTCATGGACTCCTTGCCATGTCTGATATTCTAATGTCACTACTGATACTCTGGCATTAAAGTCACCCAGAACTACAAGCTTGTCTTCTTTTGGCACATTTGATGATGATGGTTTTCAGGTCTTCGTAAAATTTTTCTTTGACCTCACCAGGGTCATGGTGAGAGCATATGCACTGATGATGGTGGTGCATCACTTTCCTGCAAATGACAATTGCATTGTTGTTAGCCTGTCATTCACTCTTCCTGGTAGGTGTACAAGTTTGTTTACTAGATTAAATTTGATGCAAAACCTTTGCCAGCTTCACAGTGCTCCTCATTTCAGTGACCACTTCAAAATACCATCTATCTAGCTCTGACTTGGGTAAGCTGGCCTTCATTTGCTAGTCTTGTTTCACTAAGAAATGCTATTTAGATGTGGTACTTGCGTTCTCTGATTTTTTGTTGTCCAAAAGTGTGTGCACATTCCATGTACCAATGGTGAATGGAATCATCTTTGTAAAAGTTTTTGTATATTTTTTGTGTTTCAACTACAGAGTAGGGTCTCCACTTGCCATGGTAAGCAGGACAGGGTTAGGTTAGGTGAAGCAGACAATTTTTAGGGCTTTGCTTGCCCCTTCCTCTTGCCATGAGTCTGCTCACTCACCTGGGGGCAGCTGAATCTTATAGTTGCTTCAGTCCAGGGAGAAGACAGTCCCGTGTACTGGACCACCCTTGAGCAGGGTTGTGTCTACAGCTGTCAGTGTAACTACACTTGCTGCTTGGTCACTTGCCCATTACTGCAGGACTTTGAAGTAGATAAAAATGGTAAAATGGTATGTGTGATTTCTTTTGACTCTGACACAAATTGGATTTAAGTAAGACAGAGTTGTGTGAAGTCATTGGTTCCACTCTCTCCCCCAGAGTTATTGGAGTTCAGTGGCAAGACAAAGTCAAGATGACTGGCAGTGGTTTGGAATGCAGTACATAACTTTGGCATCTTTCATGTCTAACCAAACTCTAAGCACTCCATAGTGCCTGCTTCAGCTACCTTCATAGCCTGTTGGAATAAATTGTTTACATCTACCTATCACACTTTGGAAGTCTTCACATGCTTTGGGGTAGACACCCTCCTAATTCGCCAGGGGGGTTTGGGGTCCATAGGTTACCTTCAACCTGATTTAGCCCATCTGCCAAAATGATTTTACCAGAGTGTGGCCACTGCATATACTATGGCTTCTTGAAGCTATAGGTCAACACTAAAGGTGGAAAGCAGATCTGAAAAAGGCTCAGCAGCCCTCACACCAAAGGTACAATTCTTGCCTTAATACCCTGTACACCTCAATTAATAAGAAATACTCAACCCAGACATGGAGTTAGCTAGTCTGAAATTGGAAAAGTTGAGGGGCTAGATTAAAATTGGAATATTTAGGAGGAGGAGACAGTGATGGAAGAGATTATGCCAAAAGGTTGTGCTGCTTTTTCTTGGACATTTCAGGCCTTTCTAAGCAACCCCACCTCAAGAGAGACCAATCTGCTTCAGCATTGAAGGGATAGAGTTACATAACAGGGTTATGTACTCAAAACAAAGATGGGAAAACAAAAGGCAGGGGACGATGTGCTCACGGAGTACATGTGTAGTCAGTGGGATACATATCCCACTTGTATATGAAACTGTGTGGGGGTGGAAGTTAGTATGGGCTTGACATGAATCATCAGGGCTTTCGCTGACATATTTATCTTCCCTAGAAAATGAATTGGTGTGGATTTCACCTTTTCTGCCCACAGCATGGAAGCTAGATGGCACAGTGGATAGAGTGCTGGGCCTGGAGTCAGGAAGATGAGTCTTCCTGAGTTCACATCTTAACATACTTAATAGCTGTGTGACCCTGGGTGAGTCACTTATCTCTGATGGCCTGTTTCCGTATCTGTAAAATGATTTGGAGAAGGTAATAGCAAACCACTTCAACATCTTTGCCAAGTAAACCACGATGGGGTCACGAAGAGTCGGACACAACTGAAAACAATGAACCCACAGCCTAGAGAAGCTTAGAGACAATACTGTAACTGGGTTAGGGAAACCAGCACTTTGTCCTGTGGAATTGATTGTTTAAAGGGCTGTGACAGTACTTGTGATCCTACTGTAGACAATCATCACAATAGCTAACATTTGTACAATGCCTACCACATGTCAGGCACTCTGCTAAGTGTTTTATAATGGTTATTTTATCTCATATATATTTATATCTTATAATTATGATCTTACTTTAACCTCACATTTACAGATAAGGAAGCTATGGCAAACAGAGATTAAGTGACTTGCCCAGGGTCATAAGAGCTGGTAAGGCTCTGAGGCTGGATGTGAACTCTGGTCCTCCTGATTCTGGTTCTGGTGCTCTAACCATTACACTCCATAGCTGTCTCTAGTTCTGTGATCCTGCAGAAGTCACTTGATCTGTCTGAATCTCAATCTTCCCACCTACAAAATGGGAATCATAATAGCACCCACCTCTCAGGGTGGTTGTAAGACCCAGATGTGACACGTTTCCTTCTACCTGGCCCGGCCCTCCCCTGTTATGGATCGTTTCTCCAGGACTTGAATGTTAGAGTTGTGGTGGGGCGGCTGCAAGCTATCCCTAAAGAGCCATTGATGTTGACCAAAATGACTACTCAAAGTCAACACTCATTTGAATGCATAATCTCTGGTAGTGGCAGTGGGGGAGGCAGTCAAACAATAGCTTCATTTCTGTAGAGCCACGTCCCCTCTAAGTATCTGTCATGATCACAGAGAATGGAAAAGGAACACCAGCATGAGAGCCTTAAGTACTTCAGAGAAAAGAGTAAATGTCACCTCTTCCCAGTGGGGATTTCACTTGACAGATCTGAGAATGTGATTTAACTCCTGGATCACCAGAGACGTTTGACCTGCATTTCAGGCTTGATAAACTGTCAAAAACCCTGAAGTTTCATTCTGATTTGATAGCTCCCACCAGGAACAAATCTTACTGGGCTTTGGGTACTCAACTTGTCTTTTCAACGATTTGTAGGGGACAGATTCGCCTCTTACCCATCCTTTCCTAGGAGCTGCCTCTAAAATGACTTATCACATCAGTTCAATAGTTTTAAATACTATCTCCTTTCTCACTGGAGCCTCTGCATTTTGGCAGGGTCGTCTTGATCCCCTGCCTTTGCACCTGCCTTTTATACTTAGAGAATATGATTTGTATCGTCTTAGTTCTTCCTCTTATTCTTTCTTTGATGCTTTCTCTAACTGGGATAGGTGAAAGTGTCAAGTGATTAAAGACTCTGAGCATCCATTTCTTGTAGGCCCCCCTATCGTAGCTATTTATTGACTTTTGCCATTTTATAAAAAAAAAAAGAGAGAGAGAAAATGAGTTGTAAGCACAAAGTTCTTGTTGGGCTTGGGTTGACCTTGACCACAAGTGTCTTTTCTTTGAACTCTTTTTCTAAGATGATCCAGGAACAAACCTTAATGTAGTTGGAAGGGGTTTGGTGAGCCTGTTTCTGGAAATGAGAGATTGATGGGGATTCCTTTCCCACATTAAAGCACACAAGCATATTCTTTGACTGTATCCCGTTGGCTTATCGTATGATAACTTTAAAAACCTTTTCATTGGTTGTGGAGCCAGAACTGGGTGTGTTTATACAATTGAATTGGATGAATTATCCTTTTCCTTTGCAACTTTTGAGCAAAGAAGAAGAAATTCTGTGGGCCTTTGAGTGGATTGGGAGGTAACCACTAAGAGTAGCAACAGCTTGCCAAATCTTTCCACCTGGCCACCTAAGCTTTGAAAGCTCAGAAAAGCTATCAAAGGTCTCCTCAGAAACCAGTAGCAGCAATAGTCTAATCAGGAACAACTGACTTGACCTGAGATACCAAAGAACTCGGTGGGGACACCTTGAAGGGAGAAAGGGACTCACAGTACCTGGATGTACACCTGTCTCTAGGTTAGTGGAGGAATTGGAGAGGAGAGAATGTTTTGTAGCAAACATTTAATTTTGAGTCTTACTCTCTCTAAGGCCTGGATGGGTATGTAGAAGGGAGAGTGCACCTCCTTTTCAAGAAGGATGTTTTTGTATTTTGGCCCTTGCTATACCTTCTCAGTAAATAATCTTTCATAAAGGCTAATTTATGTTATTTGGTTGATAATGAGAAGATGTTAACTGGAAGGGCTTGTGTCTAATAATATTAGGGGGAAATGCCCAAACCCTCAAGGATAACCCATAAAATCCTGAAGGAAGAAGTAAACAGTCTCCCTCTAAGAACCCAACCTGCCAATGATTGTAGAGGTTGAGAGAGGGAGTCCAAGAGTCTGAACTACATTCACAAATCTGTTGCTGTATGGATCTCAATTTGATCAGTTCAAGAGTGCAAAATAGATTGTAAATTACATGGTAATGGAAACTAAGTTTCATCTAGCCTGTGTATACCTCATAGGTACCAGAAGAATGTGCTGTATGTAGATGTTAAATATATTTTAAATAGTATAGTATAGAAGTTACGTAAAGTTGAATATGCAGAATTTGCATGAAGCACTCAAGTCAGGACCTTTATCTGGGACTTCAGACAGAAGAAAACAAAATATCCTCCCCATACAGCCCTTTTAACCATCATCGACCAACAAGTGCAAAGTAAGGCAGGCATCAACTTATCCAAATGGTGGCTTAGACAGAAAAAGGTCAGTTTGCAGGATGTAATTTAGTGGTTCCCAAACTTTTTTTTTTCTTGTGGCACAGTAATATTTTTTGTTCTTAGGAATAGGATCACGCTGTGGGAGAGTTGGGGAGCTTGCACATGAGCAGTCATTTGAAGGTATAAATTTCATACAGTTCATAGGAGACTCATGAATGGGCAATATACGAAAATATACATTCCCAGTTTGCAGAATACCTAGTGAAACTTACAGAATGCCTTTGAGCACAACTGACATAATGAATTAATAAATATCATTTTGCTAATCACATTTGGCCACATCTGGTAATCATTCAGTTAGCCAAGTAGAAATTCAAACACCACTATGGTTGCAATAAGGTAGATTTAGAGTAAACCTATTGTGTTCACTTTCCCTCATAGTAGTTCATAGAATTGTAGAATGTTAGTGCTGGAAGAGGCTATATAATCTAGTCATCTCATTTTATAGGCAAAGAAACCAAGAGCCTGATTAGAATTCCTAAATTCTAACTCAGGGTTCATTCCACTACAAACTTTCATTAGTCAGTCAGTTACTCAATCAGCATGCATTTAGTAAGCACTTCCTAAGTGCCAAAACACTGTGCTAAATGCTATAGATATAAATTCAGGCAAAAAGACAGTTCCTGTCCTCAAGGAGCTTATATTCTAATGAGGAAGACAATACATAAAAAGAAGCCAAAAAAGAGTGAGGTTGGAAAGGGGGAAGATAACTGAGCAGATCCAATGATGGGAATATCTGGAGGAGTGCGGCCTAATAGGGAATGAGCGCTTTCCTTAAATGGAGGTTCTGGGAGGAGGAAAGGGCCTCTGAAGTGGAAGGTTCTTTCTATTTTTAAAAATTTTCTATTTTCTCTTTTTTGTCTCATTTGAGATCTGGTCACCATGGTCCTTTTGCCCCAATTCCATGCATAGGAAACGTCTCATGCTCAACTTTTCACCTCTTTTTTATGCAAATTGAACCAGGAATGGAATCAAGATTCCTTGACTGCTAATACAAAATTACCTGCTAGGCTTTTCAAAGAGATCTAGACTTCATAGTATTATCTTTATTCCGTCCTTTATTTTTATGAATGCCTACACAGTGCCTTTCACAAAGTGGGTACTCAGTGTTGGATAGGTGGGTAAATAAATGGATGGAGAAGCACTTTGGTAGCTAGATTTTCATTTCTGCAGGACCCTGAAGTGAGACTCTCTCCGAATGTTTCTTTTTTTTCAAGAACTTCTCCTTTACCCCACAACTCTCATTCTAAACTTTTTTCTCTAGCAGTATCTCCATGTATTAAGGGAAGAGTAACTCTGTCTCAAACCTGCTCTGTCTGGTGGGTGACATGTATAACACATCTGTGTTGTTGAGACAATATTTACTTTCTAAGGACCAACCTATATAAATATAGAGGCACTCATCACCAACACTGACTACTTGTTGATGAATTCTTTGGCCATGGCAACCCATAAAATAAATAAAAATACAAATTGACCCTCAGAGGTTACTCTGCTGCCACTTTTTCTTCTGTAGTGATAGTGATAGGGCATCAGAGGATGCTAATGATTATTTTCAGGTTAGACAAATTTTAATTTTATTTTTGCTAGACATCAAGGCCCAGACTTGATAGGAAGGGAATAAACATTTACATAGTACCTGCTATGTGCCATGCTAAGCTAATATCATCTCATTTAATTCTTACAACACTGTGTTATGATGACCCCCATTTTACAGTTGAGAAAACTGAGAGTTAGGTGACCTGCCCAGGGTCACACAGCTAATAAGGGTCTAAGGCCAGATTTAAACTCTGGTCTTCCTGATTTCAGTCCCAGAACTCTGCTGCACTGCCAACGACCTCTGCTCAAGCCTTTCATGCTGATCAGTAGCAGGATAGGCCTATCTATGACTGTAGCACTCCCATTTTGGACAAAAGTGAGAGATGGTCTCAAAAACAAAAACAAAGAAACCAAAACTCCTCCCAAACCAACCAGACCAAACATATCATAATTTCTGACAGCTTTGTTAGACACTCACCAAAGGCTAATGAATCCTTATTTCCCTGTCTCCTCCCTTACCCTTTCCCAGGGCTAATGCCTTCTGAGATTATCTTGCATTTATTTTATATATCTTCTCTGTATAGAATGCTTCCTTCCCTGCTAGGTTGTGCTCTCCTTGAGAGTAAGAGTGCTGTTTTTTGCCTTACTAGTTCAAAGACAGGGAGTATATGGAGAAAGAAAAGTCTCTGGAACTGTCTTTTTGAGGTAGGGACTGTCCTCTCAACATTTTATCTGCCCCAGGGCTTTGCACAGTGCTGTACACACAGTAGATACTAAGTAAATTTTTATTGAATTGAGATGAATTCACAAAGAACTGCAGTTATCAACATGCCCATTCGTGTATATATGGTTAAAATATACTATGCTGCCTTGTGTATAAAGAAAGATGACTCACAATAGGGCATAGGCCTTGAATCCTTCATTTTTGTTGTTCAGTCACATCTGACTCTTTGTGACCCCATTTGGGGTTTTCTGGGCAAAGATACTGGAGTGGTTTGCCATTTCCTTCTCCAGCTCATTTTTTACAGATGAGGAAACTGAGACCAGCAGAGTTAAATGACTTGCCCAGAGTCACATAACTAGTAAGTGTCTCAGGCCTGATTTGAATTCAGTTTTTTTTGAGTCCAGGCCCAGTGTTCTAACCATAGAACCACCTATCTGTCCACATCAGTGGCACTGGATTTGTACAAATCCCTTCCAATGTGTGTAAGTTCCATTTGTGATCAGTGGGAGACATCTGCTCGCTGAGAGGCTGCCTCATTCCTGAATGCTATATTTAGTGAGAATCACATAGCTTTAAAACTGTCTATAAACATTAACTGAGCAGTTGGTACTCTAAATTTGAGATCTTTGTCCAATAATCAGTGAGTGAATTGGCAAAGTGCTGGAAGAATTGAATTATTTCAGTCTTAACATTTTTTACTATAAATAAGAGGAGGAGACCAAATTGCAACTAAATGGAAGGGTAACATATAAATTCTCCTTGTAAGGAATTGTCACACTTGGTTTTATGATGTCCAAAGACTGACATTGTCTACTTGGTTGACTCCAGCTGCTTTTCCAGTCTTTGTTTCTACAACATAGAAACCTCACACTTGCATATCTTTCTTTTTGAAAAAATTCAAAGGTGCTGAGCATAGAGAGTCCCAAATAATGCCACAGAAATAGAAATGATTATCTTTGAAGTCAGGAAATGACTAACCACTCTGGGAGTCATTCCTGAATCAACTGTGTGTACAGTCAGACAACTAACTTGTTAGAGCAAAGACATTCATTATTATGAAGATAAAATAATAAAAATGAGAAAACAGTTTGACTTGCAATCTTTTCAAAAGTCTATTTTTTAAAAAGTAGATGTATTGGTGCTGAAAATAGGCAATGCAGGGAGAAAAGGATATCAAACCTGATTATTACAATTTCATAGATAATTTTAATCAATATAAATTTATTTTCACAATAGATTTTTCAGTTGTATCTGGGCTCTCTTGACAAAGATAAGAACATGACTTGCTATTTCCTTCTCCAGCTCATTTTACAGATGAGAAATTAAGACAAGCAGGGTTAAGTGATTTGCCCAGAGTCACCCAGCTAGTTATTTATTGTCTGAGGCTGGATTTGAACACACAAAGATGAGTCTTCCTGACTTCAGGCCCGCCACTCCATCCACTGTGCCATGTCATGAGACCAAAGCAACCTAAAATCTATCTGCCTTAGCAAACAACTGACCTGAAAGATGCAATAGCCAAGAGTAACACTGAAATAGAATATAAACTGGTTCGTTAAAACCTTATGGAGAAGGATTGTGTAAATTGATGAGCAGTATCATCTCAGGAAGCAATGAGATGCAGTGGAGGGAAAACTACTTTCTAAGATGATAAGTTATAGCAAAAGTGCCCACTTACATCATTAGAGAGCATTTTCTCATCTAGGACAGATCCAACCTCTATCCCTAAAGAGAGCCTAGAGATCCTAGAGCCTGAGGGCATCTAGATGTGAAACTGGATGGATCCCAAACAAATGAAGGACAGAAAAGATCTGCAAAGATATTTTAACAAATTCTATTTTTCCCTTTTGGGAAAGTCCAACTTCCCCATTTGGACTTCAATATTGCAGTCCCAGATCTGCTTACCAAGGAAGCAGAAATGGCACTAAAGAAAACAAAGACTGGAAAAGTGACTGGAGTTGACCAAGTAGGCACAGAGCACATCTGTTCTGTAGATTCCATTGTTTAGGACATGAGAATGATCTATCTATACATGCATTAAGGATATCCTGGATGGGGGAAGTTAGAAAAGAACAAGCAATCATTTGCAAGTGATATTCCACAGCAGGTCACATCTTTATCATTTTAGAACTGACTGAGAGATGTAAAGAATAAAAGATCTCACTATGCTTATAGTTGATGATTTTTAAAAAAGTGTGTGATTGAGTGAAACAAAACTAAGAGCTCTCCTTCAACCAAGTGTCTCCCATTTCCTTGAAAGAAATAACCAAGAGATAAGCTTGTTCAATGACCATTTGATCATTAATATTAAGAGAAAAGTAAAACAAGGAGTGGTATGCTGATTCAGATGGTCAGTAATACCATGAAAGAAATCCAGTGCAAAGTCCTGGCAGAAGAGGGAAGCTTACCTTGGGATACGTGAACACTTTAAGGGTAGCTAGGTGGCACAGTAGCTAGAGCCCTGGACTTGAAATCGGGAAGACTCATCTTCACAAGTTCAAATCCAGCCTCAGATACTCAGTTTCCTCATTTGCAAGATGAGAAGGAAAAGAAAAGGGCAAACCACTTCAGTATCTTTGCCAAGAAAACCTCAGATGGGATCATGAGAAGACTGAAAGCAACTAAACAACCGCAGCAATGAACACTTTCAAAATATTTGGATGACTGCATTTCAGAGTAATTGGTTTCTTTTGTGATCTCATCTATTTTGTTTTATGTATTCAGAAGCATTATTCTGAGAAGAGGTAAAAAGACTTCATCAAACAGCCAAAGTGGTTCATGACAAAAAAAAAAATAAGAAGGTTAGGAACCCCTGCTCTACATGGTGAGGGTCTCTGGGTGAACCTCTTTGTGAACTCCATTGAGCTAATTGCATGAAGTCTCAGAGCATTACAGAGCTTCCTGTATGAGACTCATAATCACTCAGAGTTTGGCCCAACTGTCCATACAGGAAAAATCATGTGGATGAGACTATTTGCCCAGATTCTACAGACCTCATCCATCAACACGTATCTAGACATTATAAACAGATGAATTAGACACAGAATGAGAAAGAGAGGGGGCTGGACGGCCCTTTGGAAAACTGCATAGTTCTTTTAAAGACCCCAAGCTTATTTCTGAAATAAAGGCCCATATTTTTAATACTAAAATTCTTCTGATGGTACAGTGGATAGAGTACTGGTCCTGAACTCCTCAGAAGACCTAAATTCAAATACAGCTTCAGACATTCCCTAGTTGTGTGGCCCTGGGCAAGTCATTTAACCTCTGGTTGCCTCTGTTGCCTTATCTATAAAAGAGGAAAGGAAGAACACTTACGTCCCGGAGTTGTTGTGAGGATTAGTGAGATAAAAGTTGTACTTAGCACAGTGCCTGGTACATAGTGCTATATAAATGGTAGCTATTAATATTACTAGTGTTGTTGCTATTGTGATGTCATATGACTAAGAATTAAAGTTGAAGTTCAACCAGAGGACAACATAGGAACAGTAGTGAGCATGAGCACACTCTAACACATTGCAGAACAGGAATTGTGAGGGAAGAGCTGAGGAAAGGATACCTCCAGAGACATCTTAGGCTGTGTAAAGAAAATGTAAAGAGATGGAATGAGAGTGATGGAAAACTGATGGACAGTTCACCTACTCTGTTGATATCTTCATGTGTCAAGAAAGACCCTCGGCACTTCTGTTGGATTGATTCTGGTGGACTCTTGGAAAACATATACAAGGGTCACTGAGGAAGGTACGGTGCAGTTGCCAATCTGTATTGCTGGAGAAAAAACCCATGTCAGTGAGATCATGGAAGGGCTGGAATATTGGTGTCCATAAAAAGATATCCTGCTTAGATGCTTTCAAACAGACTGTTCTCTAGAGCAGATGGAACATTGACCTAATAACCTTATTTATTTTATTAATTTGCTTAGTGGAATCTTTCTTCTAGATAACCTAGCAGATTGGTAGGATCTGAATTGTTCAGTCTTACTTTACATGAAGGCTGCCAACTATACACTCTAAAAAAAGATTGCCCTAGATTTCAGTTGCTTGGACTGTTTTTCAATGTGTCAAGATGTGGAAATTCTGTATTTGAACTGGACCAGATGGTGATAGCACCGCACACTCTTCTCTTACCCCACCCTATCCACTCTGAACTTAAGGTTGTGTTCTCCAAACTGAAACCTGGCAACCTGAATGTACATAGATAGCTGTGCAAACACCTAGAACAAACCAAGACTAATATTTACATGGCCCATGAGTCATTGTATAAAATAATGGCTTTGGTAGAGTGATAAGTGTGAATTAGGAAATGGATGGGTAATGAGGGCATTGCACCTACGGCACCCCCATATAGGGTACCCAAAAAGGTTAAGGTACTCTGTGAATCCATATCTACTCCATCTACTATAGCTTATAAACCCACCCAAATGTACATCCTTTTACTGCTCAGCCAAAGGACACAATTAGTTCAGATCAAAATTATTTAATGAATTAGCTTAGTGAGAAATAAGCATTTATAGAGTACTCCAACTCCCTTTCTCTTCCCCGCAAAAAACAACCAACTAACAAACCAACCTGAGACACAGTTTTCCAAAATATACACATACACTGGGAGGGATGAGATTCGTCCAGTGGGGTACAAACATAGGGAACATGTTTGTCTGGGGCATATATGGAAGAAGACACACATTAAATATGAATGTCTGGGGCACCTGTTCTGAGGGATAACTCATACCTCTGATATCTTGTGGAGATGTCACTGTACTGCTTGCTCTAATCAAGCAATCGATTGTCAGTTATTTGCCAGGTTCTCTGCTAGGTGCTAGCAGTGCACCTAGGTAATAGCAAGATAATAGCATAAAGTATCCTCAGAGCGTTTACAGTTTAGTTAGAGGAGATGACATACTTTCATAGGTATATAAAATAGATGAAAAGTGATTTTTTTAGAGAGGGCGACTAGCATCATGGGATTAGGGTTGGAGGTTCAAAGGTGAGAAGGGAGTGCCTTGGTGTCTGATCCCACTTTTTCCTATGGGCCTCATGTCCAGTCACTGTATAATGTCTCTGCGACTCCTCCACTAGACATCATATCTCTGTTGCTCCCCACTTCTCTCTCAGTTTCTCTGCTCTTGTCTGGGCCTTTATCTGGTCATTGCATAATGTGACTACTCTACTGCTCCCCTACTACGTGGCACATGTGCTGCTCCACATCTGCTGTATCACATCTGGTACTCTCCATTTTTGCGTCTGTGTCTCTGTTTTTCTCTCTCTATGTGTCTCTCTGTCCCTGTCTCTCTCTCTTTCCCCTCCACTCCCCTCTGCTCCCTGGCTAGTCTTACTGCTGGGCATCACTCCATGGTACCAGTTAATGAGTTTCTTCTTCTCAGGACCACTGCTGGACGGCTCATCTCCTGTCTACTAGGCTGCAGTTACTAGAACATCCTGTTCCCCATCCAGTCTTCCCTTTTCTCAGTGGGTTATGTCATTCTCTCTGGCTTTCCCTGTTCCTTCATGTTGAATGATTTAAGGGTCATCTTGGCTTCAAGGCCAGTTCTTTATCTTTTCCCTGTCCCTCCATAAGATGGAATAAGGTTGGAATAATATTACTCTTGTTTGTGTCCCTTTCACTTTTTTTTCTAATATCATTTTAAAAATTTAGTAATAATGTTTTTGGGGAGCATATCTTTCAGTGCCTGCTAACTCATCACCTGGACTTCTCCAAACAGAAGGTCTCTTATAACAGATATGTATAATCAAGCAAAAGAAATCAATTCATTGACTAACTGGGTGGAAACACCAGCACTTCTGCTTTGGGGCAGCTAGGTGATATAGTGGATAACGGGCCAAGCATGGAGTCAGGAAAACTCACCTTCTTGAGTTCAAATCTGGCCTTAGACACTCACTAGCTATGTGACTCTGAGAAAGTCACTTAGTCCTGTTTTCCTCAGTTTCCTCATCTGTAAAATAAGCTGGAGAAGGAAATGGCAAACCACAAAGACCTAAATGACTGAACAAAGACAAATGATTGAGAATGTGTCTCATTCTGCACCTGTAGTACACGATTTCTTGTGAATTAATACTCATTGTAATCCTCCATAAGGTGGGCAATCTGAATCGGACAATTAGAATCTGACAAATTGACCATGTTTTTATAATTTAGGTGACTGAAAGCATATTCTTAAATTCAGAGAGCAACAGCAAGGAGGGCAAAGTTGTACTGGAGAATGACCAAAATATAGGGCTAAAGAAGCAACACTGTTGATTCTTGGTTCTTGCTTTTAATGTTTCCTTGACTCCTTTTCAGTCACAATCCCAGGCCTAGGGGACAGGTGACAAAGCTTGGAGGGGATCTGGAAAAACCAATATCAGTGTTTTCACGATCAGAGTAACCAGTTCATGAAATAGGCTTACAGGTCTGGGGGTCATGTGGCTCCCGGTGCCCTCAGTATCCCAGAGGCATTAAACAAGGCAGGTAGGTGTGTAGTAGGGCTTACACCCCAAAGGAGAGCACAGGGTGTCAGGTGTGGAGGATTGTTTTGAGTTTCAGTTACTGGAGAAAATATGTGGTCCCAAGGGCAAGCCTACTAATTAGGTAGAAGGAGGAACAAAGAGTAGGTTTGAAGAACAAAGCATAGGAATGTGGTTTTGGAAGGAGTGTGTTTGGGCAAGAGCATGTTTAGGAAAAGATGCCTTGTGCTAAGTCTTGTATACCTTCAGGACACTAAGCAGTCACATATGGATGATCTGACGATATGGGGGTCATTCTTGCCCAGGTGTGATAACCCAGCCTACACACCATGGCTGACTAAAAGTAGGAATGGAGCACAGTCTGATTTGTGCTTTGGAATTTCTAATTTAAAATTGCTCAGGGTGGCAAAAGATGGGCATTCTATGTTATATTTAGATCTCAAATTCTGTTTCGATATAACTCTCTCCAAGACTTAACCTCTACTCTGACCTCTGTCTCTTCGCTGTGCTACCATACCTCAAACTCAATATATTTCAAACAGGGCTTATTAGAATCTTTCCATCCTTCTTATCAGAATTATTTTTCCTCTTCATATATCTGATCACATCACTTCTCTGCTCAATAGTCTTTAGGAGCTCTGTGGTGCTTCTTGAGTTGTGGAAGTCCCTTCACAGTCTGGTACTTCTCCAGACACATTCTACTCACTCCATGAGCCATTTTCTGTTCCCCACACTCCTTCCTCTATGTCTTTGCTCAGACTGTCTCATGGTGCTAAAATGCCCCCATTCCCCATCTCGTCCTCCTGAATGTCTATCATCCTTTTATTGTTCTTTTTTGAGATGGGATCTCCCTATCTCACTTTGGCTGGAAGTGCAGGAACCACTCTTAGATCTGATCTCGCTACTGATCAGAATGAAATCTTGGACCTGCTCCATTTCCAACCTGGACTATTTCACCCTTCCTCAAGAAAACTTGCCTTTCCCAATTCCCTCTCTCCTCCCCCACTATATTTGTACCAGACTTACTGTGAATACCCACTAGCCTCGTCTACCAGAGTTCAGGACTCTCAAACTCAATCGATCCATTGAGCCTCAGCCTAGCAGGTTTTGCAAGTGTGGGTCACCAGGTCCAACCTACTCTTTCTTTAAAGCCCAGCTAAGATGATTCCTCCTCTAGGAAAACTTCCCTGGTCCCCTCCCCGACTTGGTACTGACCTTACATTATCATTGCATTGTACCTTTTTAATGAACTTGTCATATGATATTATATATTGAAGTTATCTAATTTGGCATCATTTCTCCCTTTGGTACTATATGCTCCTCAAAGGCAGGGCCCATGTTCAATTTAAATTTTGTATCTCCTCCAGTTTCCAGCACAGGGCCCTGCACGTAGAAGGTACTACATAAGCCATCACTGGTGACAGAGAATTGGCTCTTAATAAGCCTGGGGAAGGGCTTACCAAAAACTGACCAACAACCGAAATCCATTCATTAACTCCCTTCCTAATTTTTACTTCACATAGGAAGCTGTCAGCAGCCAAAATAATTGCAAAGGGATATGAGCCCCTTTTGGGTCAGATGCTTTCTGGAAATAACTCTCTCTGTGCATCTCTATAGCATAGCCGGTCTGCACAGTTGGAAAAGCTCAAAGAAATTGTAGGATTCTTGAACTGCAAAATGGTGTACCGGTGAACAGCTGTTGGCCAATTGAGAACTAATTAATCCTTGATTATAAATCATGACTGATCACTAAGGGCTCTCCATTAGAGCAGCTGGGGTTCCAGAGTATAGCCAAGAATTCAAAATGGCAACTTAGAATGGCTCTGAATTGGACGTTTGACTTCCTGTTACATGTTTTAGTTCTGTCTCCTACAAAAACTGTGCCTTTGACTGTACATTTCTATAGAGGAGTGCTGCCACATTTAAAGCACCAGAGAAACTGGACAGAGAGCTTCACTGGAGGTCCTTTAGCCCATTGGGTAGACTTCCTGTGGTTAACTTGGAAAAAGACAAACTAGTTTTACAGGATGGGTTGTAATCTGTATGATTCAAGGGAAACCCTTAATTGATGATGTTACTGATCTATTTGAGGTTTGCTTTGTTACCACAGAAAGCTAGTGAGTTAACCTATAGTTAGTTTCTATCACTATAGTGTAAAGAAAACTAAAGATGTATGCTGCTGGTGTTTGGATAATAAACATAACTCACCAGTCTAGAGATCTTTGGAGATTTCCAAAGCACTTACCAAGACCTTGTGAGGGAGATGACAGAGGTATAAACAGTTTCAGTTTCCTCCTAGGATCCATAGTTTCGTTGGGATGAACATTCCCTCCAATTGGATCAGATTGAAACTAATAGTAGTAGTAGTAGTAGTAGTAGTAGTAGTAGTAGTAGTAGTAGTAGTAGCAATGGTAACAGTCACTAGCATTTGTACAATGCCTTAAGGTATGCAAAGTACTTTACATGTATTATTTCACTTTATCGTCACCACAACCCTCAGAAGTAGCTGCTATTAATTACCTCCATTTTATGGATGAGGAAACAGATTGAGAGAGGTTAAGTGACTTGTCACCCAGCTGGTAAGTGTCAAAAGGAAGGATTCATCTAGGAGAAATGTCAAAAAAGTCCTTAGATAGTACAGCCCGGTGAAAAAGGAGATGTTCTGAGCTGAGTTCCCTCCTTAAATGGAGACTTTGGTGTTCAGGGCCATATCCTCTAATCAGAGGGATACCAAGGCTGATGGGATCTTGCAGGATAATGAGCTTTTCCAATGATGAACTTCCTGGAGCTCATCTCAGTGATGGAAAAGTCAAAGAAGGCTCAGAGTTCTGTCACCAGGTAATTAGGGAGTTCCCTAAAGAGGAAACTATTATCACAAATGTAATTCTGCAACTGATTTATGGTCTTAGAGAGTTGCCTTTGTCAGGTGCCTTTTCATTCCTCCCCCCAGACTTTGTCTCCACTTACTGGAATGTAAACTCCTCGATGTCAGACAGTGCTTCACTTTGGTACTTGCACACCCAGTACTTAGCAGGATGTTTGGCGTATGGTGATAAAGGCTTCCCATTCATTCATTAAAAGAAATGATCATAATTCAGCCCAATCCTCCCCCAGGAAACTGTAGCATATACAATGTCCACACCCCAGTAAAACCATCTCGGCAGGTAGGCTACACTAGGTTAAGGGTAACCAACAGGCCTCTCAAGTTGGTGAAGACATGGGTGGATGAGAGCCATTTGTTCCAACAGGTCATGAAGGCAGCTGAAGAAGGCACTATGGAGCACTGGAGCTTGGTCAGGCATCAAAGATGCCAAGGTCATCCACTGCCTCTTGGGCCAAAGCCAGCTATCCTGACTTTTGTTCTGCTACTAGCCTTTGGTGACTCAAGAAGAGAGTGAGGCTGACAACGTTGTGAAACTCTACCTTCCTTAAATCCAGTTCAGGTTCAAGTCAAGACATCACCTGTGATGTCACTGGACTTCTTTGAAATGGACAAACACCGGGTGCTGGATCAGGTAGGGGAAAGCCTTTGAAGACTTGATGAAGACCAAAAGTCTGGACGTGGCACTGAATGAAGATGTCAGGAGGCAAGTAGGCTGGTTCTGGGCTCATGTAGGATCTGGGCTGCCTGGAATGGTTCAGGAGTGAAGATGCCTGGTGACTGAAGGGTAGGATGAGAATGATATTAATACTTAAGTTGAATTGAACTGGTAGACAAGATAAGCTTCTTCTAATGAACTTTCCTGAATTTGGGAGGGTAGGCCCTCAAGGCAGACGATCTTTTGCTTAGTGGGTACCTGAAACCTCTCTAGCTTATTCTTGGTTAGGCTAACTTTCAAGAACCCTAGGTCATATCCACCCTACAATAAGGCATCAAAGTAGGACTTTAATTTTCTCTGATGTGGTCCTGGAGTTGGATTTGAATAGAAGAGTATTAGTTTTACATATCAGGAGATTGAGATCAAATGACCTATCCAAGGTCAATCATCTAAGACAGAGCTGGGACTCAAACCCATGGCCTCTGACTCCAAGGGCAGCACACCATTCAGCCCCTCCAATGCTTACATTCTAATTATATTATAAAGTCACATTATAAAACCAATGCTTTATACTTCGATTGTTTTTCTGAATTAGAAGCTAAAAGCTAGAGCAAGAGATAAAGTATTTGCCCCATCACCAGTGATGTTGTCAGTGTGGGAAAACTTAGATATACTAATATTCCCAAGAACACTTGAGCGCCTTTTCCTTATAGCTCTTACCATATACTTCTATGCTTTTCACCGCTTGGAAAAGGAAAACCCCAAACTCATTCAACCTGTGAATGGAATAAAAAACAATGGATATGCAAAGCTTTGATACCCATTCATTTTAAGTTAGTGATTTTATGGTTTATAGCACACTCTGCAGAAAGGCCTGAACGAAGTTGTACAATCAATTAAAATAAGTATTGTCTGATACTTTTTTTTAGGACATAGAATTTATATTCGTTCATAAAATTGTATTGATATCATCTTTCATTTTATCTCAGCTTTATTTCCAAGTATATCTCTTCCCTTTCTCAAAATGAGCCACCTTTCCCAATAAAGAACAAAATAAGAAAGAAAAAATAGTAGTGCAAGAAAAGTAATTAATTAAGCATATTGACTTGGTCCTATAGTCTATTTGAGGATCCATACCCATAGTCCCTTCCTCTGCACTGAAGGAAGTGAAGTGTATCTTTTTTTCTTTTTTGCTTTAGGGCCCCCAGTCACACTGTGATGGTCCTCTGTCACACTTCCTTTAAGTTTTGATCTTTTGGTTCTATTTTCCTTGCTAGAGTCATTAAGCATGATGTTTTCCTTGGTTCTGTGTTCGTCACTCTGCATCAGTTCACATCTTTACATGATTTTCTATTTTCATATGCAGTTTCTTTTATGTTTTAAATACATTTTATTTTTATATCTCTGCATTTCCCAGTGTTTACCTTCCTCCATTTCCAGGCTTTACTTACCTCAGTTCATGTCATTTCATACAAATTTTCCCATGCTTCTCTTCATCATAGTTAGAGTTTCTTACAGTGAAAAAATATTCCATCGCCACTCATATATTACAACTTGGTTTAGCCATTTGCCACTTGGACATTTGCTTAATTTCCAGTTTTATAATGAATGTTCTTATGAATGCTTTGGCATATATGGGACTGTTCTAAATATTTAGGACCTTTGTTTTATGACAGATTTGTTAAATGAATGCTACTTTAGAAATTTGAGATATCAGTTTTTTTTCAGGACAATTTAGAGGACAGGAGGTAGTACTAGATGATCTCTGGAGAACTTGTCCATAATTTTATAATTTAGCGTTCTAGATTCACGAGAAGTGCTGTGGAAAAAGCAGTACATCTAGGGGTCAGAACCACTGGTATCTATCAAATCCTGGTAACTGACTGTCAAAATGCCCAGCATGGGCAAGTCACTTAGTTCCCTTATCTAAAATGGGAATAAAGATATTTGCAACTTCCTCAGTCATGGGGTTTGTTTGTGAGAAGTGTTTTATAAAACTTAAAAACCTACATAAAGGTGAAATAGTTTGCTGTGGAAATACCCTAAGAACTGAGATCCTCTTCTAAAAGCACAGGAAAGATATCTTTTCTTAGCAGTAATTCAGCAGTCAGCACTTTTTCTTGGCTTCCAGTTCCACTGACTGAGTGAAAAAGTCCCAGCTTAATATTCTCTAAAGGTCTGAACTTGGCTTCTGTTCTCTACCAGTTTTCCTTTGGCCGTCTCCTTCACTCCTATAGTTTAGTCTGTCACTACTATACAGATGTCTCCCAAGCACTAGCTCTAATCAGGACCTCTCATTTGAGCTCCAGGAGCCTAAAGACATCTTGACCCCAGCGTCTCAGCCAGTACTCAGTTTGGCTTACTCAGACTTGCTCGTTATACTCTCCCCACAATCTATGATCCAGTCAAACTGGCTGTTTTTCCATTCCTTACACAGAGTGTTCTACTGTCCCATACCTTCTCTATATCGTTTTATGCTGCCTTGAAGGCAATCCTTCACTCTCTCATTTTTTCCTTATATAAATGCTTCCTTTAAAGAGGTATCCTATATCCTCTTCTCCATGAAGACTTTCATGATCCCACTTCCTAGTGCCATTATTTTCTCCTATTTATTCTTTATGTTTATTCTATTTCCTAACAGAATATTAAGCATCTTGATGTTTCATTCATTCGTATTTCCAGGTGCTTAATAAATGCCCGTTGAATTGACCAGGACACGTTTGCCTTGTAATTGGTCATTGTTCAGTAGCTTCAGATGCAGCTGCTAATCATCGGGAGGAAGACCTATGATGAATTAGTTTCCATGATTAACCAAAGAATGTTATATGGTCAGTGACACTGGGAAGTGGTGATTGAAGTCTGTTTAACTTGGATAGCAATAAATATCCTAAGAATGACTCTGAGAGAAGTTACTGTTATCTTAGAATCTACAGTTCAAAGTAGGGAATACAGGGGAACATTCTGCATTAAGTTAGAAGTAAAAAATGTGCTTCTGACAGGTAGTCTTACGAAGCTATTTATTAAACAGGTAAGTGAAAAAATTGTAATAAATCATATTTATAGGTGAAACAAACGTTTCTTAGAAAAAGTATTCAAAACTGGGAGTTGTATTTTAGTTTTAATAGCAAGTAGCAATAACGACAGTAACAATCATTAATAATGTTGGCCATCACTTAGCCTCACTTTTATAATAAGAAATTCATATATTTAGGATCACCTTTAACCATGAGGTGAGTCACCGTAGCCAAAATAAGGCACTGGCAAATGAAGAGAAAGGCCACCCAGGACATTTCCGCATTTTATGTACCCAACCAGCCTACTTATCCTGCTTTTCCCAGAACCAGATGCATTCTATCCTCTGTTCTGCCTCCTCAAATTCCTGGTTTCCTTGAAGGCTCAGCTCAGGAACAATTGCTCTATGTAGTATCCTTATCAGATCCACTGAGGAGTTATTGGCTCTTAGAACCCAAAGGGAAACATCACAAGTCATTTGAAGTAATGAGTCTTAATTTTGACTTAAACCCTAAACAGATACTCATGTTAGAAACATGCTTGACACTAAAAAAGGTATCAAGGAAAATTTATTAACAGAGGAATTGAACGCCTTGGCCAAAGTGGACTCCAACCCCCTTTTAAGGATGGAGTGCTGGACACAGGAGAGCATTCTTATACTGTTAGTTCAGGACAGATCCTCCCATCAGGAGACGGATTGCTCCATTCTCCATTAGGTCACCACCTTATCTACATAGCTGTTACATAACCATCCTTGGTGTGATTCCCTCTTCCCAAATATGCTTCAACAAAGGACCCTTCATCAGAAAATGGAGAATCTTATGTAGGGTGTGTCTGCTTATATTCATGACATTCATTAAGCAAACGGTGATGGAAAGCTTTCTCCCAGTTATTCTAGGTCATTTTTTTCATACTGGTTTAAGCTAGTTTTGGATTTGGGCCCCTTTATCAAGAACTTTGTAATTTTCTGAAGGCCAGTCTGTCTCCTGATTGGTTGAGTACACCTGCAACCTGCTAGCTCTCTATCTTATTCTCAGTGACTTCATCAACTAGTAAATTCTGGGGAAACAACATTTTGTTGTCTCTCACTCAGTCGCTGTAATTCCTTTGGAAGAAAAGCCAAACCCCAACTTTGGGATACACTATAGTATGTATTTACGTTCCTTTGTTCCACACCATAGCTTGAACATTAGCTAATAAACATCGCTCACTTCTCTAATCTCCTCCAAAAGACAAGGATAACAAACTGCCTATCACTTCATATTATCATCTCCTAAGTAGCACTTAATCATGCCAAAAGTGAGTTGGAATAGGTACACCTCAGGAGTAGTTTAATCTGTACCCTAATAGGAATCCTCTCTAAATTGTCATCCATCTTCAGTTAAAAAGACCTCTGGAAGTGATGAGGAAACAAGCATTTATATGCCAACTAATTACTATATATGAAGACAACAGCTTTACAAATGTTAAAGTACGCCCTATTTTTGGAAGTAGCCCATTCCACTTTTGGGTAGCTCTAAGTTTGAGTTGGAAACTGACTCTCTGAAACTTACCTTGTTGCTTCTAATATTGTCTTTCCATATAGGAATGTAAACAGTTCAACTTTGGTAAGTCCTTTATGACTTCTCTTTGCTGTTTACTTTTTCATGCTTCTTCTCATTCTTGTGTTTGAAAGTCAAATTTTCTTTTCAGCTCTGGTCTTTTCATCAA
>CM053773.1:144809989-144883129 GCA_028658325.1 Potorous gilbertii
AAAAAAAAAAAAAAAAAGCAACTGTTCCAAGACCTACTGCATTTTATTAAGATGGTATTAAAAACTACTTTTAGCCTTACCTTCTCTCCTCTACTAAAACTGCACTGATACCTCATGGACTGAAAGTTCCCAAAAGTTATCCCAATACATGGAATCTGATGACTCCTATTTCAAAAGCCTGATAATATATTGTGTTTTTGCCATCCCCAAATCAGCCCAAGTTCAGAAGCTCATCACTGGCTAGCAGGTGATGAAATTATTTGGCCACAAATCATGAAGATGGTTGCAACCTGTAAAATATTTCTATTCACTGGACAAGATAAAGTGAACAAAAGGCAACGTTTTGAGCTATTGTTTATTTTTTCTCATTAAGAGAAAAGAACATTGTATAGCAGTATAAGAAGCACTTCATTTGGGCTCAGAAGATCTGATTTCTGATCTGTTGTTTACAATTTACAACCTTGAGCAAGTAAAATGAGAGGACTAATCATGATCTCTAACTTTCCTTCCAGCTATAAAAATTTTATCTCAAATTAAAACAAAAATAAGAAAAATACAGCTTATAACACAACTTTTATTAGAAAAGTTATACATAACACAGCATCAACTATTTTCAAGAACAATATTAAACCTGATAAGCAACAAAAACCAGACTAACAAAATGTGTAACAAGAAACTAATGACCTGTCTATAATTAAACATTCAAATTATCTACAATGTCTTTTTACAAAGGGGGGAATTCCATGGTTTACAGGCACGTCATGTTGAAAATAAAGCTGCAGTAGCAATTTTATACAATTACCTTTCTCAAGAAATTGAATTATTAAAACAGTAATTATGCAGTCTCACAAATTTTTAAAACATTTCACATAATTTTACATTATTGGGTATATACGGAACTCTGAGTCTCAAAAGTTAATCTTTTCCACCAAAGTGCCAACGTTTATGCCAGAACTTTTAGTGTAATTTTGCCCTAAAAAAAGTTAAGACATGTTTGATAATCAACATATTCACATAATTTCTGGTTCTATCTGGTCTGTTAACAATAAAGCCTTTATTTTATTATTTTTTTTTGCTTTTTCATTTTAATTTTTTAAATTATAGGAAACCAGGTGCAGGATTTTCTCTTGCAAAGCTATTAAAATAAATGTCCAAACACAGGAGTGTGCAGTATTGGAAAAATAGATCAATGCTAAGACTTATAATAAATATCAGAAAAGCCATTACAGTTAACATAGCATGTTCTGCTTACTAAGTATAATCAAGGTACATGGCTTCCCATCAATCTGCCCCTTTGTCATACAAGACATTTTGTAGTATTTTATTCCTTGATTATTTTCCCCCATGATTTGAATGTGCCAAATAAATGGTTCATTATCTGAAAACCCTTATTATTATTTATTTTTAAAAAGCTTGATTTGTAGCTTATGTGTATAGACTTCCTCTTTAATCCTGAAAGAAAATCTGCCATTGCTCATCCTGGAATCATAAGGCTGACTTCAGCGTTCATACAATGAACTTAAATCCTTTGCTATACTGGCTGTTATAGCAACTCTCCAAGGCAATGATAAAAACGCCATCTTGACAGTAAGCTAGAATGATGTGGATTTGAACTAGATGATTCAGAGGACATTGGGAATGCATTAGCCTAAACAAGTCTGGCCTTTCATCTGAGGAGGTTCGGTTTCAGCAAGTGCTGCTCTGCAGAGATGTTTGCTCCCTGCTAAATCATTACAAGATTTTCAGTGTGCTACAAACCAATTCCTATTGATGTAGAAACTACTAAATATCTCAACCGGGGAGAAATTTGTCCATGATTTTCAGATAGCCAAAGACTGGAGCAAAAAGTTTAAAGAAAATTCAATTCTGTTCTATGAAAGCAAACATTTTTTGATCAAGTACCCTATACATAATAAATGGTACTTAATAAATGTTTTGAGGTTGGCAGGCTTTTCCCAGAGAGGTTAATTTTTCAAATGCACTAATGGAGAATTAAGATAAAAACCTTGACTTTTCATTGCAACTCAACATCATTACATGCACCAATATTGCACACATCTGCTCCGAACTGTTAAAATCATTATCTGGGTCCTGGAGGATAGATACATCTCCCGTTAGATACAAACAAAACCTACCCGAGCAGTTTCCCTTAAAAATGAAGATGGTAAATTAAAAATACAAAAAAGGGGCAAGAGATACTTTTATACAGACAAAAATCTAAATTTTCTGTAATGGTCTTGTGTGCCCTACACATTGGGGGCAGTTCATTTGTACTAGTGAAATCAACACTAGCTATATAATCCGTTGAGACATTCAAATTATATGGAATCTTGGTCCAGGTGTTGCGATGATGTCACTGTAGGGCTCCTCTTGTTTCAGCTCAATAGCCTGCTGCTTTTTAAGTACCAAGAAGCTGTAGAATTTTGCTGCAGCTTGTTTTCTGTTCGTGTTTCTGCACAACTCAAGCAAACTAATAGATTCTGCTCCAGTTTTAGCAAGAGCTCTCTGAAAAATGAATAAAAGGTAGACTGAATAAGCAATTCAAGAAAGCTTTTATAATTTGAGATGATAGAAAAACATGCTACAGTATGTCAATAACTATTCTGTATTAGATGAGGACCAATAATCTGCAAATCAATTTTTGGCCAAACCATACACTTAACTAAATAGTAACCACAGAAATATTACAGTGGTGAATTTTCTGAAGTGTGTATCCATTCAAGATTGTGTACTCTCTTGGGTACCATTTAATGATGAGGTACCAGAGTAACATGTTCTTGTTGCCTGAGGTCAAGAAAAGAAACTAAATGCTGATAAGATTATTCTGTCAAGAGACCAAAGAATTTTCACATCAATCAGGTGGACAAAAATCAGACACACATAATATATCTTGGGATGAAGTGGGAATTATGTAAATTCAAGGGGTTAAGATTATTAAACAATAGTAATTCCTTTAATATAGCTACATAATACCATTACCTAAACATAGTATAAAATTTACTTATTGTGGCCCACAGAACTCCAAGTTATTCATATAAAAGTATATATAAAGTGTTCTTTTTATATCATAAAAGTTTGACAAGTACTCTATATGGCATACATGTTCCTAACCTTAGTACAAAGAGTATCTTTCAAAGCACAAAGGGAGACAACTATAAAAATACATAGGGTTTCTTAGGTAAGGTCTTTAAAAAAAAAAAAAAAGGTAGTTATAGTTAAAAGATATCTACTATTTGATATATGCAAATTTCTTGATATAACAGAAAAAAGGTACTATTAGGATCCACAAAGACGACTTCTTTTGAGAAAAAGCCATACTGCTGGTTAGGACCTACGGGTTATGAATAAAACCAACTGGTGGCATTCCTGTCTTTTGTGGGTGGCATAAAATTTAATTAGAGTTTGTACTTCAACACCCTCAAAATAAAGTTTTCACATAATATGTGCCTTTTAATTTTTATTATGTAAATTTTGGGGAAGGGGATAATTACTAAATCACATGTTCCCTTTTATCATTCTTCTCTAAAAGCAAATCAGTTACTACCTGAAGACCATGAAGCATCTGCTGAGTTCTTTTGTTCCATCTTCTTTCCTCTTGATCCTGATCACCCCCTGTAGCATCTTCTTCCTGAAAGGAAAAAAAAATTCAGCTAAGTTAAATTTAATAACATATATTAAACACAACCTAACTGGAAAAAACCAAAATTCTTATTTCTAAATATCCCCAAAAGCTGCTGCTACAAAATATTTAGCACAAAGCAGAAGACTTACAATTCAGTATGTACAGCCCTTTAAATCAGTTCTAGAACCAAGAATACATCACATCAAGACAGCTTTTACCCTCTGCTTCTCTATAAGTACATATTCCCTCAAGCTCTTGTTGCTACAAAGTTTAGACAAACACTGAAGTGCTTTGTGCTCCTAAGAACAATATCCAAAACATGTATACTTGGAGTGCCTTTGACTTCATAACAACTCTTGGTTAAAAATACTACAATATTGAAGATAAACATAGAATTGTAACGAAATTTATGGGTGTCATAGGAACCTAATAATAGTGCTACCTTACATTTGTTTAGCTGTTTAAAACACTTTACACACTTCATCACTTCAAAACCTCACAACAGTTTTATAAAATTAACAGGGTAGATATCTATTTGATAATGAAGAAATTGAGGTATAGTTTTCAGGAACTTGTAGCTACTATATCCAAGTATTAGAAACTCAGGTCTAAGACCTTCAACTCCAATATTTTTTCCATTACTGGACATTAGGCCTCAAGGGACCTTAAATCTGATTTTGAAAGGTATCAAATAAAACTTAGACTAGCCCCCTGGCCACAGCCTCCAAATCTAGCCCTAAGTAAAATTTAAAAAGTATCAAAATAAAAATTTGCTTTCCTCAAATTCTAGCACCATCACTCCTGTTTCAGTTTGTCAATAAATAGATATTAGGATATGCTGTCTTTTTGCTGTATTGTAAATAAAATAAATAGTATTCCATTTATTGAAAAGTCACCTATCACAATTACGACACATTAAAGAATTAGAGTTAAGTGAAAAAGGTTTCTGGATATGCAAGATAAGATAAAAGCTTATTCATGCCTATTAAACCCCACAAAATTCCTTAGATCACTGGTATCAAACTCAAAACAGAAATGGATCCTTCCTTACAGTTTTGTACTGAGAAAACCAAAAAATAACATTATGCTGTATTTTTGTTTATTTTTCTAAATAGCCAGCACTCAAATTTTGCAGTGAATTTAACACTCTGCCTTCAACTCAATTATGGTTCAATTGCTTTTTTTGTACATTGAATTTTAATGACATTAGAAATCTGCCTCACAGTAGATCAAAGGAGAATGGCAGAAGTTTCACTAGAAAAGACATACTGACAACTGCAATGACAATGAAACAGTTATTTGTAAGAAAAAGAAATTATAGGAAAGAATTCTTAACTCTGGAAACACTAAGTGGAGGGTAAACATCTATACACAACTCAATAGTCACTGAGGGCATTACTATACCATAGCACAGTACAGTAACATACTCAGAATCATCAGTTCACAGAAGTAAAAGACTTAGAAGGGACTTTCTCAAGTCCAATCCTTTCATTTTATAAATGAGGAAACTGAGGTTCAAAGAGGTAAGCTGATTTGCTGAATGCCCCACAGGTAATGAAGCATGAAAGCCAGAGGCTCTGGTTCCAGAACTGATGCACTGATGCCATCACATTATGTTCTTTTGCATGATCATGGTTTTTAAAGAAAAGGTTAAATTATGTCTCTAATAGTTTAGGAAGGCACAGAGCAGTATATTTTTAAAATATTCCCATAAAAAAACAAACAAACGAGGTCTTAACTGTTTAAAAGGACAATTTCATTTCAGAGGAACACTTTAATCCCCAAGGTTAATAAATGAAATGACTGATTCAATCTTAAATTTTTAAAGAAAATATTGGGCAAACATTATCAAAGTTCATGCCTGGAAAGACACATTAAAAAAAGATCCAAGAAAAGACCCTCCCTGTACCTTTTAGTAACAGTGAGGATCACAGAGGCTCAGAAATGGAAGATTCCTTAGAGAATATTTATTTTTCCTTCCTCTTGCAGATTTAACCTCTTCTCCAGCATAATGAAAAATGGGGGCCTAACTTTTAGACTGAATGCATAACAAGGGGACTCTCTTACGAAGGAAGTCTACTCCCCCTTTCAAGCCAGTTCTAATTGTGAGGAAATTATATTTTATAGAAATCAGCTTCCCTTTTAACTTTTTTGCCCTTGATTCACAAAAATGTTCAATCTCTGTTTCAAATGCTTCAAGAAAGCAATTCATGGCTCCTTTACACCTTTTCTCTGGGATAAGCATATCCAATTTTTCTCCACTGAACCTTCTGTGGCAGTAGAGCGCTTTAAATGTTCAATATCACTTAATGTAACACACATTTAAAACAAAAACAAAGCCACGTGAAAATAGCACAATAAGAATGAATTTGCCAGTCTTCTGAGTTTATTACCTCCTCCTCTTCTTCCTCTTCCTTATCTTTCTCTTTTTCTTTCTCTTTCTCTGGCAAAAGTTCCAGCTCGGGAATTAGCTGACAGATATTTGGAGGCTCTTCTGGGGGAAGTTCTACAGGTGGAATTTCCAACTGCTGCAAATGTTCAGGCTGATATTCAAAGAAACGATAAGAAGCAATGTAAATGTAACATGCCAGTTCAAAGTAGATAAAGTTTTCAGGAATATTGGGTCAAAGGGTGTAAAAAGTTCTCAAAAAAATTTTAAACTATTAACCATATGAAAGATTGTTCCAAATCATGGATAAAAGAATAATTACATAAGCGTCAAAGATGAAAAAGACAGGAATAATTAAGTTTGGAAAGGTACAGAAAGACAAGCAGAGTTGGCGGAACTTTGAATCCAACCATTCTGTAAAGCAACTGGGAATTATACAAAAATAATAAAAACGTCCATACCCTTTGACTCATTCATCACATAGCTAGTCAAAGATCAAAGGTCTCATTATACTAAAATATTCACAGCAGCACTTTTTGAGGCAGAAAGGAGTTGAAAATAAAGTAGATGGCCATTGGTTATGGAATGGCTAAATTGTGGTAACATTAATTGCACTATAATAAATGATGAACATATAGAAATCAAAGTACAGGAAGATCAATATGAACTGACCCAGGGTAAATCTAAAAGTGAATGCTGTGTAAGACCTAGCCTCGGAAACAGAAAAGGTACTTCTCCTTTTTGGAAAAGTAGAGAGACTCAAGGGTGTGAAATAGTACATATTCTGTTGCATGTGGTCCCTGCATGCTTTGCCTTGCTTAATTGCGTCTTTTTTTCCTTCCTGATCTTTGTTACAAAGAAAGACTTTTTGGATAATTCAGAAATGAAAGTAATTTAAAATAAACGTATTTTAAAAATAATACAAGGTCAAATTCTCTTACTTTCTCTCCAAACCTGAGACTTAAGAGTAACAATTCTAATGTGGATACCCCTTTTTCTTAAAGATAAATTGAGTAGACAAATGTTCCAAGGAGAAATTTTGCCAACTGCTTTAAAAACCATTAAGCAAAATGGTTGTTTTTCATGAAAAAAAAAATTATATGGTAAATATTTTAATAGGATTGACACAAAGCCATAAACAAAACACTACAGGCAACTAAACTGACACATTATTATTAGCTATCAGAATGAAAAATTGTCTTAGATTTTTGTCTTACATTATCAATTGCTTTAAATAATTGAAAGTTGGTAAAGAAAAGCTCAAAGACAGAGTGGCAAGTAGAGGGGAGCAACAATGCTAAATATGGCTTACATTTGTAAATTGGTTTCCTCACAACAAACAAGATAGGGTAGTAGTTCTTAACAGCCTTTTAGTGGTGGCATTCAAAAACTTTTAAAAATGAAGTGATACCACCTTCAGGGTCCATTTTCCATTACGTCTCAGTTTTAGCATCTTGTGTTAATGTATTATGGAATGGTGTTCTGACAGAAAGTTCAAGAAGTATTACAAATTTGAATTAGGACAATATGCTTTAATTACAACTCCTGGCCACCAGAGGGCACAGAAAAGCTGGTTTTTCTATATAATCAAAACACATCCAAAAGACCCTATTATCTATATAGGCTGGGCTTTTCAAAAGGGCGTTTTGGGTGCCTCAGCGTTCTGCTGCCAAATCCCTATCATAGGCTTATGCTAGGGGGTCCAAAAATAGGAAAATGAAAATGAAGCACCTAGGTTTCTGGTATACATCATTTCAGCCCCTTCCCTCTCTAAGACAGGTAATAATTTGAAAACTGTCAACCTTCCCACAGTAATGTTAATGGTGGGTGGGGGGAAGAGTTAAAGATCTTCCCAGCCCATTACTACGTCTCAGATACCTTTTATTAATTTCTAATGAGGCACTGGGTCCCGAGGGTCCTGCCCTCCTCTGAAAAGTGTTATACTCTGAGGTAAGGTTTTACTTTGGGGTTTATCTTTTGGATGAAGGTTGGAGTGCCAGAAGACTCTGAGTAGCCACTAAGAAGAACCACCCCAAGGCTCTGAAAAACCAGATGGTGGTGCTTGTCTCTCTGGTAACGATGTATCAATTGTCTATGGTCAGAGAGCTAGCTGTAAGCCCTGTCTGTTGGTCTTTCTGTTTGTAATTTCTGCAAAGTTTAGGGACTTCCCCCACGGAACTAAGTGAATGATATATGTGCTTGATTAAAGTAGATTGGTGACCACTCCCCCAAAGTTGCTTTCCTTTTAGAAAAAACAAATCTAAGAAGCAGGCCCTCTCTTAGATGTATGTCAGAGTCCCTTGCTATTACATCGCGCGCCACCACCCCCCCCCCCCCCCCACCAATATTCTAGAAAAATTCAGTAACACAAGAAAAAAGCTACACAAAATTTAGGGCAATTTATATAAGGGAAAATAATAATATAATATTCCCAATACTTCTATAAGACTCAAGGAAAATGAATCTGAGTCTCTAGCCTGTCTTAGATCTATTAAATGCCTCACTTCATCTCTCTCTGTCTTTTCCACATAGTAGAGGACTGTGAACACGTTAACTCAGAGCAACTGTTCTTCAAACTAAAAGACTAAGGATAAGGGACTTCAGACATGGGGAATGAAGAGTAGTACTAATGAGGAGCAGTAAAGAAAAAAATCCATGATACTCACTTGATCAGAAAAGTTCTCAAATACGGTATCTCAAATTTTCACCTAAATTTAAGCATTTCTGGAAAGACCTATGATTCCATCAGTGAAAAGGAACTCTCAGTGACAAAAATTCCTCTTCCAATATAGATCAGTAACTATTCTGTCTTAAGAAGGTGAAATGGGCCACTAAAAAAAATCAAATGACTCTCCCAGCTTCACAGAGCCATTATGTACAACTAAAGTGGGAACATGGGTCTTCTAACTCAAAGGTCAGGACTTTATTCATTATTTTCTCTGTTAAATTAGGACCTAAAAATCCTAAGTCCTTTTCAAGGGACAATTTTTTGTCCCTTTGCCAATAATACTTATTACTATGCCTGATTTACTTTGCTGACCAATATCTAATATACTTCTCCTAATAACAAAGACTAATCATATTGAAGTATCAAAGAGGTAGTGTAGAAGGTACATTTTTGCTATACATATAATATTTTCTTACTTACAGGTAACACAGGCTCTGGATCAACATGCTGTGCCTTGCGTTTTACTCCTGTTTGAGGTGGTGGCGGCGGCATGGCAGAATCATCTGCATTGGTTCTGCTGCCTTCCATCACTGAATCCTGTAACTGGGTTGGCTCTTCTATAATAGGTTCATCTGCAAATGATCATATAAAGATTAGATTTGACATAAAGTTGAGAGGCCTATTTTTTCAAGGCTGAAAAGGATATACTATAGTCATATGCTCATAGAACAAATCACTATATTGTTTCAACTACAGCTTACACTCCACCTCCCCCCAATCAAATCTGATTTTTGTGAAACCTAAAAGTGGCCCAAAATGCATTTATTTTCTCTTGCTTTATTTCTATTTATTTAGGTTCACTCAAAGATATCTTATTCTACAGTGCAGCTTATATTCAAACTAATGTGATAATCATCCATGAATTTCAACCTAAATACCAGTTTAAGCATGGAAAAAGAATCACTACATTACAAACCAATAATATCATGTTGCTGCTGCTGCTGCTGTGGTGGTTGCTCCTCTCTGGGTACCTCTGGATTTTCAAAATCTTTGAGGAACTCATCCAAATTGTCTGCTTCACCACCTTTCCTCCTTTTCCTAAGATCTTCTGGCACAAGAGGTGTGAGACAGCGTGTAAAGAGCTAAAAGAGATGTACATGAAAATATAAACAACTGGCTCTATACTAAACCTCAGATATACTACATGTTGATGCCCCATATAACTTGAAATCAGCCTTCTAGGGAACCTCAATTGCAAAAATCTGGAAATAATTAAAGAACAAAGTTTTCAAGTAAACATTGAAGAATAATACCTCTCTTGTGCAGCTCTCAATCAGATAACTATATAAGACAGTAAAACACACGAACAATAATTTAAAATGACAAATAACTATACCTTTGTGGCCAACAATTAAGGAATGACTAAATCAACGCAGACCAATAGAAGAGGGCAATAAAGCCATAAAAAATGACAAATGTAAAGACCACAAATATATGGGAGGAAAAAGAGAAATGGTACAAAACAAAATCAAGAGAGTATGAATAATTACACATTGATTACAACCATGTATTTTTTAAAAGAAACAAAGGCAAGAAAACTTCCTAAGGTCACAAAGTGATTAAGGAGGCACAATAATTGTTAGCTCTATTTTGTTGAAACACTGCTTATACTATCAAAATGTAAATAGCTGAAGTTCTGAGGTTTTGTTGTTTGGAGATCTACTCTGTTCTTTGATTTGTTGAATGTTACATATACATACACACACACACACACACACACACACACACACACATATGTATGTATATGTATATATAAAATTAAACAAACAAAAATAATTGCAAAAATCTAAAAGAACTATTGAAGCATAATGTTTGTAATGATTCTGAACCAGAGCAAGAAAAGTAAAATAAATTTAAGTGCGCTTAAAAAAAATGTCTGGGCATTCTAATAGGAAAGCTTTTGTCAAATTTGCATTTTTTTAGACGGTGCAACCAAATAAATGTTATTGTATTACCAAAAATGTACTTGTGGAATGGAATACGTACTTAGGATGTTAGGTGCTATGTGTTAAGCACTTCACAAATATCTCAATTTGACCCTCACAATAACCTTATGAGGGAGGTGCTATTATGGGCCCCACCACACTTAGGAAACTTGAGACTAACAGAGGTTAAATGACTTACTTAGGGTCACAAAGCCATTAAATATCTGAGTTAAGATTTGAGCTCAGGTTTTCCTGACTACAGGCCCAATGCTTTACCCACTGCTCCATCGAGCTGCCTTTTGTCATCCCAAGGTAATTGAAATCATATGACAAACTTCAAACATTACCTTCAGTAGTCTATTGTTCCATAAAGGCTGAGCAGGCAAAGAGAAAAGTTTTTCTACTCCTCCAGTCTCTTTCCACATCATCAATTTTTTGGTGGGTGGTGCAAGGTCCAAAGTAGTGACAATATCAGAGTAATCACTGAGTTGGGCTCTAATTGTCTTGCTGTCCAGTTCTTTTACACTGTCGACAATTAGCTTCCTCTTTCTTTTGGCTTTTGTCTCCTTGACTGGGATGACAAACAAAAAATTAGAATGTTACATCATAAATTTAGAGGCAAAGGTTAAACCATATTGACAGACAGTATCCAGGCAGAGAAATCTGTACATATTTAGGTCCTTAGGCAGCATTGTTTTCTTATACTCTTCACTTACCATATGGACCCAAATCAATGTAGATACTGAAACATAGAACAAAATAGTTCTAATTTATTCTGCATATCTAGCTTTAAGTGCTTAATAATATTCAAATGTCAGAAAGTTCAAAGATGAAATTAGGTATAGATTTCTACATATCTAGCTTTAAGTGCTTAATAATATTCAAATGTCAGAAAATTCAAAGATGAAATTAGGTATAGATAATAGCGAATGCTTTTATTAATAATATACAGCATTTGTGGATGGAAGTCACTTTGGAAATAACCAATCTCAATCTTTCATTTTAACCATGAGAAAACTAAATCCAGAAAAGATGACAGGCTTAAACCATGTGGTTAACTAAGCAGAGATGAGATCAAAACCCAGCTCCTGTTACCAAAAATGCTTCTTCCACCATGCCACTGTAAAACAAAACTGTTTTGTGGTTCTGTACAATAAGTTCTTCAAAATAATGACCCTGAGATATTAAAAGTCCTCTGGAGCCTTGTGAATAAAATAAAAATTACATTCAAGGAAGGTTTATTGTTTCACATACTTTGATTGTTTTGAAAATTGGTAACCCAAACATAGTACCTACAGGAATTCTCAGTTAACCGAAATATCCAAGAATATCCTGCCTTTGTCATTACTGGTGTGACCTTAGGCAAGACGTTTAACTTCTCTAGGTCTCAGTTTCCCTATCTGTAAAATCAAAGTGTTGTACTAGATAGCCAAGATCCCCTCTCCCACTCTTAAGTCTACAACTCTATAATCTATTCATTCTCCAACTACTGTAGGTAGCTTACTGCAATTTCATTGCGAATCTTGACAGCAATTTCTTGCTTTTCAAATGATGCTTTCATTTATTATCTCATTTTATCTACACAACAAATTCTTTACCCTGGTAATCCAAGATCACCTTGTGAAGACTGAACTGTGCCTCATCAAATAACTAAGTTAACATATTATCTCAAAGCAAAAGTTTCCTAAAGCAGAAGGTGGAATTTACTGTGAATGAGAAGTTACTAATCAATTAAGATTCAAGAAATTTCCAGAGTTTTCTGAGTTATTTACAATACAAATTTTCTCCTCATATTGGAACCTAGAGATAACCAAAAACAACAAAAACTACCTTCAACAACAGACTTAAGATGATCTTTACTTAGGGTACTTACTTTCATTCATACATGAAGTAATTATAGGAATAAATTCTGAAAAATAACCCTAGCAGCAGAGAATTTTTCATCATTGTGGTTCAAGTCATTTTAATCACATCTGCCTCTTCGTGACCCCACTTGGGGTTTTCTTGGCAAAGATAATGGAACAGTTTGCCATTGCATTCTTGGGCTCATTTTACAGATGAGGAAAACTGGGACCAACAAGGCTAAGTGATTGAGGTTGGGATTTGAACTCAGGTCTTCCTGACTTCAAGCTCAGTTCTCTATCTACTGCATCCTCCAGCTGTCCAGAAAGCTTTTTCTTCTATAGTTATTAAGACTTTTTGCACCCTTGCTATAAATGATTTATTTTCCAGAGTTTCATGCTAGAATGTGAAAAGGCAAGCTTCTCCCCTAGGGTTATCCTTTCCCTTTAATCTCTTGTCCATCCTTTTCACTCAAGATAGATACATCATTCAAAAGATATTGTGCAACTTTTGGTTTCAAGATTCACATCAGGCATTCAAGTGAAGGCAAACAAAAGGAGGGACTGGTAGTGATTGTGCAGTGGGATACTCACCTAGCAGACAGAACTTTTAGTTAACTTGCTTTTGACCAACAATTTCCCAGTCCCCTCAAATTGGAGAAGGAAGCTTTTCCTTTTCTATCAGCATAAGGAAACGTAGGAAGAAAACTTTTGCACCTCATAATTTGTTCGCTAACAAATATCTATAAATCTAGTCATCTATTAATAATGCTAACCCTTTAAAGGCTCTAAATAAATTGAGCTAGCCTACTAGTTTGTATTAAAGGATTCATTGCACTGAGATAAATTACTATCTAGAAATAACAAATCCTACAATAGCATTTTGAATTACTCATTTTAACTCTGACATGAACCAGTGTTTTAAGATTATTTTATTGTTTAGATGTCCTACCTGTTTTTAGTCCTGAACTTTTAAAAAAAGTCTTATATTTGTATACCACTTTTGGTTTTTAAAAGCACTTTATCACTTTTTCTTATTATCTTTTGGACTTTCTTATTTGTACTATTCATTTCTTTTAGAGCCTGACAGTATTTTTTTATTTACTGCACTTTCTTTAAGATAATAACTCCATGCTCTTTAAAAATATTCATTTCCATAAAAAGAGCAAATTTAACCTCAACAAACTCTGCTTCTCTAATGAAAATAGACATTCTAGGTCAGGGATTACTTCATGTACACCACATAATGGTACATAATTAGGGTCACACAGAGGCAAGTTAGAATTAGTACCCAGGTCTCTTGACTTACACTATGCAACTGAGATTCCATATTCAATTTAAATTACCAAGGTATTTAAAATTTCCATTTATCAAGAGTGGTCAAAACGTATTTTATTTACTCACCAGTGATGTCAATAGGTTCCAAAGCAAAAGCTTCCTCTTCATTTGGAACAAGTGTTGTCTGATCAGTCATAGTTGGTAACGGTTCAACAGGGTCTACTGAATCTGGACTATCTGGTCCACCCACTGTTAAAAAACAAAAACAAAGACACACACAATGATTTCCACCATGAATTCCAAAGCCAACAACATCCAGAATTCCCCTATGAAATGTAAATGTCCCTAAGAGAAAAAGAATAAACTCTTAGAATCCAACTACATACAATTCTCTCCTTCCAATTCCTTCTCCCACTTGAAAAATGAGTCCTAGTGTGAAAAAGGATAGAAATAAGGACTACAGTACAAAATGACCTTTCTAATTTAGCTAGAGATATCCTGATGTAACAAAAGGTACAAATACTGGTGTATAAACCACATTTACTCACTAAGTATGAATTTCAGCTTTTCAACCAACCTCTCATGTTAAACGTATTCTGGATACCACACAATCCCAACTAAATAAAAACACTAGAAACACATTCACAAAGTGACACACTCACTTGACACATTGTCATCATCATCCATATCATCATGAGCAGGCTGCTCTGGCATCATGACCCCGCCTTCAGAGAGGGCAGGTGGGTCATCAAATATGCCTCCGTCATTATTACTTATAAGTTTGTCATCTGAAACAGTGAAAAAATTCAACCATAACATGAAATAGACAATAGCTATTAGACCCCAATTACTGAAAAATAATGAAAGTACACTAAAATGTGAGCTTACTTCACACCCAGCCAATCTAAAAACAGAAAATTTCTTAAATAAAAGTAATGTCTACATCAAATATGTTTATATTTTTAAAGTATATTTTCTAACCAGGCATACCAACTGAAAATATTAATTAATTGTAATTTGAAGAATTAAGTGAAAACTAAAGACTATCTGCAAAATCAGTCTGCTAACATATCTATTCTAGAGTAGCTCCAAAGGAAACATTGGGTCAGACTCGCCATCACTGGTCTAATTCAGTAATTTACGAAAGCAACACTTAGATTAGTTGTTGATATTCTAGAGTTTAACGAATGAATCCCTTTGAAACAGCCATCTTTTTGAACGTACCCAGTATGCCACCATCATTGCCCTCTCCAAAATTGTCATCCTTGTACTGGTCTTCATATTCTAGGTGGTTGATTTTCTCATTCAGGTGGCTGGTGCTCTGCTCAGGTTCCAGTAAGAGGTTAGAAGCACTAGTGCTCACTAACATGTCATCATCTTCAAATGCACTACCCTCACGCATCATTTCACGATCATCCATCCCAAAGTCACCTAAGAAGAATTTAAACCTATCTGTATTCACTGAAAAGATTTTATATTGAAAAAAAAATACATACCTACTTCCATAAATTTAATACAAATACACACTCATGTTATATAAAGTATGACAATTTTACACAGAAATCCAAATGAATCCAAACCTTATAGATGGAATTATCCATTTCACATAACTATCATTATAAGGACCACCTGCTTCTTTAGTAGCAATTAAAGAATTGTTCTTACTATAATTTATACTACAGCTGAAATCTCCAGAGAGATTTTCAGAGCTTTTTTGTTGTTGTTGTTAAAGAAAATCTGTTACGGAACTAACGAGTGCTTTAGTACTGAGGAACTAAGACAAGCTAAACAAGATGAACTAAAACAATATATGTATCTGTTATGGATGGAGAATAAAATGGAGTATTAGGAATCCTATTTTTGATGAAAAGGCATTATTACTCGATACCTTAATTTTACTTAGTGTCAATCCTTGAGTAACCCAGGATATTAACACACATAATTAGATATATCTGAATTTGGACCTAACCTAAACATGAATCTATGAGAAATCTGCATAGCCTGGATTAAATGAGAAACAGAATGATTTATGTAGTAACAATATTGTAAAGAAAAAACAACTTTGAAAGCCTTAGGAACATGGCTCAACATAATGACCAATCACAATTCTAGAAAACCTGTGATGCAACATGCTACTATACTTATTTTCTGAAAGACGATGGACTCAGAATAGACATTTTTGAGGGGACAAGGCCAATAACGGAAATTTGTTTTGCCTTACTATACAAATATGTAAAAAGGATTGTTTTTGTAGCGTTTTCAATGGTTTTCAGAGGGAGGAAGTGGAGGGAGAAGATGTGGATTTTCATGAAAAGCAAACAAAAATTTGTATAGAATCAATCACCCTCCCCAGCACCATCATACCCATTTCCCTGAAATACCGGCCCAAACCTCTAACTCATTAGAAGTTATGGATCATGTTTCTTTCACATTTTTTTTCTTTTTACCAAAGTCATTTTCCTGGAGGATGCTGATGTTTCCAACTTCTTCTCTCATTGTTATCTCTTCCACTCTACTCTGGTTAAGGCTGAACTGCTGAGCCACATCAATGTCACTTAAAAAAAAAAATGAAACTGCTTAGACTTTTTCAAAATAGAACACTGGGCTAAAATAACATATCTACAAATATCTTTACATTATGGAGAAAAAACAGTGAGGCTCAAAGTAAGATCAAGATAATATATAAACAGAACTGTGATAGCATCCTATCATACAACTTGACCAACTTGAATCATAAAGCAACAATATTCTCCACATTTGATGGAACTAGTAGCAAAGTACCATTGGGGAGAAATAATAAAATGGCAGAAACTTCAAGAAATAACTAAACCGTTGCAGAGTTTGTGACAAATAGAATGACTTGAATACTCATAATTTGGGGAGATATGAAGAATCAAGGACTGTAGGAGCAATCCAACAAATTCTACATGGAAACTCAGTTCAAGATATGAGAATAAAATTTTGATAATACTGAGTTCTAATAATGAAGAAATTTTAAGATGTGTAAATAAGATAGAGGCAGTAAGAATAACAAGGATATTTATCTACACAGAATGAGCCTGGTGGTGAGAAAAAAACACTACTGAATTTTAAATTGCTTGTTTTGTTGGTCAAAAGATGGTCTTTGAGCTTGGAAGGAAAGAACAAAAATGATCACTTATACTGCATTTCAATTTCTTATTAAAGTGAAATGATAAAATTACTAATAACAACAAGCTGTTCTCAAAAAACTGAGGTCACTAGGTCCAAATAAACTATTTCCAAGGGTAGAAGTACAGGCCAAATTCAAGTTGGTCCATTTGCCTTCAGTTCCTAGTCAAATACTAGGATACATTATTAAAAGATGACTTGAGATACAAAGGGAAGTGATCATTAGAGGCAGAACAAGCTATTCTTACTTCCTTTTTTAACAGGGCTATTGGCAAATGATAATTAAGTTTGCTACAGAGACAACCAATTTAGATTTCAGCTTGCAGAGTCGAGACTTATATGTTATATTACTCATGTAGATAAGATGTAAAGATTTTAGTTAGATGACATAATAAAGTAACAAGCTGAACGCTTAGGTCCAAAAAATAATCAATGACGGATTGAAAATCAAGTAGCATGATGCAAAAAACCTTGGCCCTGTTTGTGTCTAACACTTTTATCAATGATTTGAAGGCACAAATTGGCATGCTTATCAAATATGCAGATAATACAAAACTGGAAAAGGAACAAATATGTTGGACCAAGTCTGGATGCAAAAAATATCTAGGTAGCCTAAAATGATGAAAAGGATAAATATGAAGGACTACATTCAGGTTTCAATAAAAAAATCTACTTTTCAAGTACAAGATGGGAGAAGACATGGCTAGATAGTGGCTTTTAAAAATAAGATTAGGAAGTTTTACTTTGGTATGAGCACTACAGTAACCATAACAATGAATGTTTTAGGTTGTATAGAAAGCAGTGAAGTGTCTAAAGAGGAGGTAGTAATCTAGCAGTAAATCTATTATGGCCAGAAAACACCTTGAGTATTCTAGTTAATTCTAAGCATAGTAGTTTAGGTACAACACAGGTGCATTCATGGTAATGACCCTGTTAACTAGGCAATAAAATAACAAAAGGAATTCAAATTTTTGGCTTGGAGAAGACTTAGTGGTGACATGATAGCTGCCTTTAAGTATCTGAAGGGCTTTTGTCTAGAAGAAGTAAATGGACTTGTTCTGTTGTCCTCAAGATATCAATATAAAGAAGTAATATGTAGGATTTACACAGGCGCAGATGTGACCTCAATATTTAAAATTCCTTTACATAATAAGCCCTTCGTTGGAGGTCTTTAGGAAAGTATGACTACTTGCTGGAATGGATATGTAGGTACAAGTAGTATGAAATCCTTTCCAAGGTTTGGATTCTGTGCTCCTGACACAGGGCAGAAAACAATATATACAAAGAGTAGCAAGCCATTCTAAGAGTATCTAGAATGTTAAGGTTCAGAATAGGATGAATCCTGCAATGAAAACTAGGACCAAATAAAAAAGTACATAAAAAGCTGTGTTGGAGTAATAAGAACACAGAAGGAAGAGGACTCTTTTAGAGGGCTTCTAAGAATGTCAGAGGAAGCGATAATCACTAACAATCAGTATTAGTTCACCAATAGCAGGTCTTATTAGCCTAACCTCATTCTCTTTTTGACAGTTACTAGACTGTCAGTTAACTTACTACCTCAAGAGAATGGCAGAAATACACACACCAACTTTAGCAAGGCATTAAAAGTCGATGATGAGATAACTAAGGAAAAGATAAGTGAGATAAAAACTGGATGGTAGTATGAAGCAGACTCAGAAACTATATAATCTGACCTAGAGGGAGAAGTGATGTCTCTAGTAGAGTAACATCGGGAGTTATTTGGCCTCTGTCCAAATATGCTTAACATTTGCAACAAATTATTTCAATATATAGGTAGCATATTTGTAAAATCTGTAGAAGACATGAAGCTGGACAGTCAACTATCTGGAAAACAGACAAAGCATCTTCCAAAAAGCTAATTGTGATCTTGGACTGCACAGTATCTAGAATAAAGGCTATAATCCTATTGTAGTCAGATAACTGAGATTCAGTTATTGGTACCTTTTGGGATGTACATTGACAAGATGGAGTTGTAACCAGTATGGTTAAGGGAATGGAAACTACCATGCCTAAGACTGAAGTATCAGGGGTGTTTGGCCAGAAGGGTAGGGATTTTAGAGGTTGGAAAACAGATGGGAGAAAAAAAGGAGATATGTATCTTTAAATATTTGATGACTGCTACCATGTAGAAAGAGGATGCTATTTATTTAGCTCTGTCCCAGGGGACAGAATTAAGACAAGGAGTAGACTTTATAGGCATATTTTGGTATAATAAAATAGAAACTTTCTAATTCAGATTCTGTGATGACCCATCCATAACTCAAGGGTTATATGTTCTCTTAAGTCCAATCATGCTATAACTAAATTAGAAAGAAGGTGAAGTTCCATTTCCTAAAATGGTTTGGTAATTCTCAAGTTGGGGAAAGAATTCATAACCATTTCCCCCTTTTGGTTTACTCACATCCAACTGCCTCAGGAAATGAACTGAAACATAAAAAGAAATACACACTTTAGCTCCTGGTTGGGCTATTCCCACAAAACCACGTTCAGGTACCTTTGGAAAGTGTTCATTTATGAAGATGATCTGACCTCCACTGAATTATATCACAACTAGTCACTGCACTTATGGCATGCTATTTATCCTGCCCAGATAACAAACAGTAGTCCTAAAAACCAAACTGAGTAAAAATCAGGGGATATATGCACCTTTCTAAGACAGCGGCTACATAAAAAACAATGCCATGACAATTCAGATAAAAAGAGTGCACTGGAAGGTTATATATGTTGTAGACAGAGCCAATAATAAATAATAAAGTCATACTCTAAATCGGGCAATGGCTGATCGAAATCATGGAATTCCTCAGGTAAGGTGATTGCATTATAAGCAGCTTCCCGATTTTCTTCAGGCAAATCAACAACACCTGGAAAAGACAAAGTTGTATCAAGAAGTTGATACATACCCCAGTTTCTATAGAATAAAGGGTAAGATGGGGGCAGTGAAATTTCCTGAAGGACAAAATAAAATAGAAATATCCTATATCAAAATATTCTATTTTTCCATCTCAGTAAGACATCCAGTCTTTCAAAGTGGCTAGAAGCACTAAAAAGTTGAAATTGTCTAGTCCAGGATCATGCAGCCAATATGTATCAGATATAAGACATGAACCCAGGTCTTCTGGACTCTTTGGACAACTTTCTTGTCTACTATCCCATACTGTCTATCGTGTTTATTTTTCTAAAAATTAAGAGATGTGAATTTAAGGTAAGCACTTTAATAATTATCTTTCCAGTAAAAATCAATTTCCATATCAAATTTAAGAACTTTAAATAAAACCATACAAAATACATAACTAAAAAGTACAAACCACCTACCAAATTGAGGCTATGACTAATAATCTTCATGGGTCATATATACAAAAAAAGATGAGATGAAAATTATTCCTTTCAAAGTTATGCAATGTGATTATGTATACAGTAACAGTAAAGTACAATTACCTTTAAACACTATGACAACAGGAAATAATTCTTTGCTCCACGCAGTTCTCAGAAACAACACAAAAACTAACAGTTTGGTGGCTGATAATGACAAATCATACTAGCCTCTAGAAAAGGAGTTCTTAACCTGGTGTACGTTTTTTTTTTAAACATTATAACTATTTTCTGTGTAACTAAATTCCTTTCTAATTAATTGCAAATATTATTCTGAAATAGGATTCCATTGACTTTGCCAGACTGCCAAAACCTCATGCTTTAGAAAGCGAATGGAAGGAAAGAACAGGTTATTAGCAACTGTGTGGCACTGATTTTAAAAGTCAATTTTCCTTTGCACTCAGTATAACGATCAGTCACTAGATCTATAATTTTAAGATGGTCAATTACCTTTTAGAAGAGAAAAAAATCATAACCTTTTTCAAATAATGTTTAATTATTAAGAATAGTTTAGAATATCACATGACATAGCCATCTACTATAAAAGTAGGGGAAACAGTGAGCAAAGCAGGACAGAAGAAAGCTTGATGGTACCTGGCCGAAATGCCATCTTTATCTTAATGAAAGCTTCATTACAATCTGCAAGAAGGTATTTTGCTTTCCTGTGATAGATTCGAACTACTCCCAATAAGAGATGTCCTGAGGTGCGAAGTGCCATTTTTACCTATAAACAAAATATTAACATTAACCTGTTATAAAATCAATTACATAGGGTAAAGGAGACTATACAAAACACAAATAAGCAGGAAGACTAGCTAGATTTAACAAATTTTTCTATTCAAAATTAAAATATTTATAGTGAGATTTATATCTAGATGTTACAATGACTTAAAAAATGATGTAAGTAGAATGCTTCTGAACGATTCCTGTTGTGGTAAGGACATTTACTGAGGAGAAAAAGCACCTAGTACAAACTTTCCTAAAGAGTTCTTTAAAGATTTCTGAGTTATCCAAACAATTCCCCCAAAGCCGTCTAAAAGTTAAATCAATGAAAAAATTTTTTATTAATTACATATTTAATCCTTATCTTAGCTTGAACATTAGTTTTACATGGGTCAAATTTATATCAGTTTATTTTTATGTCTTTTATGTATACTTTTATAACAAAATGCCCACTTAGGAGCTAGAGCTTAACTTTATTACTTTATTTGAAAAGATTTATTATGGCTTTATCTTTGCTTTTAAGATAACACTGTTAGAAAAAGATCAAAGATCCTAGGAAGATGGCAGAGTAGGTCAGAAAATTTCAAGCTCTCTAAGATCCTTCCCCCCCCCAATCCCCCCGGGCTCAAATGATAAAATAGTGCCTCAGGAAGAACACAAAATGGGTAAAAATAAGTAACAGTAGGGGAGAAAAGGGAGTCCTCCTGGGACAGTCAGGGGAGATTGGAAGAAAAATCACAGGATGAGGTTTTGTCTCTATGAAGAGTAAACATCTCAAGACTAGGGTCTACTTAAACAACAAGCAGCAAGTCCTGAGGTTAGTTGGGCTGGGATGGTGCCTCAGCCCCAGCCCCAAGAACTTTTACCCCCAGGACAGTGAAGGTGTTGGGTGTTGGAGCCAGGGAAGATTGAGAGAACTTCCCACTGATAAGGAACACCAGACCCCAGTTTGTGCAGCTGGCTGGGGGAAGAGAAGAAATCAACACATGCCCAGTGTGTACAGAAGCAGTAAGGCAGTGATGCTGCTGCTGCTGCGGTGGGCACTTAGAGGAGGGCTAGAGGTCTTGGTTTCTGTTCTATGACAGAGGGGAGAACTGAAGTAGGAGTTCAGGCCAGAGACATAATCTCTCATAACCCAATACTAGAGGTGACTACACAGGTAAAGGACAAAGAATCCAACCATAGAAAGTTACTATGGGAATAGAGAAGACTGGGGTTCATCTTCAGAGGAGGATAATGAAGCAAAGAAATCCTCTTCTACCCCAAAGAGTAATGTCAAATGGTCACCTGCCCCAAAAGAATTCATAGAAGAAGTTAAAAGACTTCAAAAACCAAATGAGAGAGATTAAGGGAAAACCAAAATAAGTAAGAACATTCCAAGAAAAATAAGATTATGAAAGAAAGCCCACAAATTAGAAGAGGAGATCCAGAATCTTAAGGAAGAAAACAATTCCTTGAAAATCAGGATTGGGCAAGGGAAAGACAACAAAATTATAAGAAATGAAGAAATAATAAAACAAAATACAAAGAACGAAAAAATAGAAGACAATGTGAAACATCTCATAAGAAAAACATTTTCATCTGGAGAAAAGACCAAGAGAAAACATAAGAATAATTGGACTATATCTGAAAGCTCTGAGCAAAAAGAAAATCTTAATGCAGTAATACAAGAAATAATTAAAGAAAACTGTCCTGAACTTTTGGAACAAGCACTGGAACAAGAGGGGAAAACGGAAATAGAAAAAAACTATCAATCACCACCTGAAAGAGATCCTATGAGGAAAACCCACAGGAATATTACAGTTAAATTCAAAACCCTAGGCTCAAGGATAAAGTATTACAAGTAACAAGAAAAAAAATTTAAACATGGTGCCACAATTAGAATCATACAAGTCCTAGCAATGTCGTGACACTGAAGACCACAGGTCCTGGAACACTACATATTGAACAGCAAAAGAACTGAGGTTCCAGCCAAAAATATCACACCCAGCAAAACTAAGCATAATCTTGAATGAAAAAAAAAGATATTAAATGAATTGTCATACTTTAAGGACTTTGTTTAAAAAGCAAACAAACCCTGAACTTAACAGAAGAATTGACACACAAGAACCAAGAGAAATATAAAGTGCACACCAAAGACTAATTACTCAGAAAGGACAGACTATTAACCATTTACATATGTAAAATTAAAAATGCAAGCGTAAGGCTATCATTTAGTAATTGGGTAGTTTATAAGAAAGACTGGGGTAGACCTGAGTATGACTTTAAAAAGTAAAATCGTTTAGGAACAGCTAAAAAAGAGTAATTATCTTGTACAAATGAGGTGCCAGAGGAAGAACCAACACAAAGGAATTGGATAGGGGAGGAGGGTCTATTAGTTCTGGAAACCTACTTTCATCAGAAATGGGCTCAGGATGGAACAATACATGTATGTCTAGAACAGTATAAAAGTCTTCTAAATTCATTAAGAAATAAAATGGTAAGGGGATAGGCGGGGGGAGAGGATAAGGGAGGGAATCTCTAGAGGTAAAAGAATGGATTAAAGGGAGGTATAGAAGGCTATTTGGATTAATGGGAATGGGAGGATAAGGTAGGGATTTTTAGAAGGGAGGGTATGTGTTTGTCCTTTGTTGCTGAAGATGGCAGAGAAATAATGACATGATTTGCATTTGACTTTATTTTCAGTGAGGGTGGACCGTGCAGGTCACCAGCCTCACTTCTCCTCTAGAGTCATGTGAATCCAGTGACCAGATATTCCTTAGAATGACTGGAGATGACCCAGGATGAGGCAACTGGGGTTTAGTGACTTGCCCAAGGTCACACAGCTAGTGAGTGTCAAGTGTCTGAGGTGAGATTTGAACTCAGGTCCTCCTGACTCCTGCACTGGTGCTCTATCCACTGTACCACCTAGATGCCCCAGAAGGGAGGGTGAGGGAATAGGTCAAAGTGGGGTATGTTGTTTAGATTTATAGGAATGGGAAGTTAAGGGAGGGATTCCTGGAAGGGGTATGTATGTATGTGTGATAGAAATAATAGTAATAGAAACGGGCAAGGTAGTGTACAGAAGTAAGAGGCAGGAAGGACAGGAAAACACAATAATTAAAAACAAAGACCAGGAGTAGAATTTGTTGGGAAAAGCATATTTTCACGTATGTATCCATGTGTTTATCTATATTTATCTATATATAGGAATATATCCATGCTTAATTGTAGCCTGGGGATGGGGTGGGGGGAGGGGAATGCAAAGAAGGGGGGGAAAAGAACAAAGTTGCAAAAGAAAACTTGTAAGGAAGCAAAGATGGACAGTTCTCAATACAACACGTATTTATTATACAGGATTTCTTGAAATGGAAATTTATTGCTTTGTATTTTGAATCTTTTCCATTCTGTTGAGCACATGACATGCTTTCCCCCCCCTTATTTTGTATTTAAGTTTATAATGTTTTTATTGTATATTTAAATTTTAGTATTTAAGCCTAAAGAGAGAGGTACACTGTTAAGAGATATCAATAATTTATTTAATGCAAAGTCCTTGGCCAGAAATAAAAGCTCACCAAAACATTTTGCCAAATTCAGTCAATTTTATATAAATGCCTTCATGCAAAAAAGTAGTAGTAGCTTATCACCAAAAAACCACAAGCAAACAAAAAACCCTCCACAACTTTCTTCATTTACTATAATCAAAAGCTTTATGTGGCAAAGCATATATGACTAAAAAGTAAAGAATGTTCCATTCCTCACCTTAAATTACTGGATAATTTTTATCCCATGGTGGGAGTTGGCAACCTGTGAAAAGCAGGATACCTAAGTTTTCAACTTTTTTCCCTGTGAGGTAACATTGCAGTAGGTAGGATGATAGGTGCTATTAAGTATGTAACAACCCCCAAACATGGGAATTTGATATATAAGTATTCCTGTAATAGGGAAGGGTAGAATGGCAAGCTGTCTACACCGACCAATGTCTAAACAAGTTAATGAAGCATGCACTGTAACAAGAATCTACATAAACTATGAAGAAACTTTCAAGTAAGTCCACCTCTAGTAAAACACTATTATGTTCCACCTCTAATGCAAACTTTAACATTTTTAGACACATCTTATATCTCTATACAACCCATAGAACACAGTAGGCATTTAGTAAGTATCTATAAAAAAAAATTGAGTCTTCTGCCCAAAGAAAAGATAAGAGTAATAACTTATGTAAATTTCAAAGAGGCTACATTTTCTATTAAGGACATATGCATGTATCACCAACAAGCACTCTCTCCTTTGACTCTGAAGTAGTACATCCTTTGCCCTACCCTGGTAAAATTTTTATAAATTAATATGCATAGTTTCCAGTCCTCTTGGGTCAGCTAACCTAACATGATAACTTCAAATGACAAAATCCATTAGCCTAAATGTTTAACACTCCCCAAATTTCCCTAATAAAAGCTAAATCTTACATATATCATTTTAACATCTTCTGACCACCACTAAGTCAAAGTAAATTATACCACCTTTCAATGAAGCTTTTTCAACTATTCTTACCTTATCTACTATAATCAAGATCTTCGTTACTCTCCTATACATTTCCCAGTAATTTAAATGTTCTAATACATTGATAAAAGTGCCTTTAATTAAAGGCATAATTCCTAACTAACACTACATCACTATTACTACTAATCAATCAATAAACATTAAAATACCTGCTATGTGCCAGGCACTGTGGATATAAAAAGGCTGACTGACATCAAACCTTACTGGAACATCCTTATATGTTCTTTTATAAGAAGTTACAAAGTTCCTCTTGAAATCAGTAAAGTTGCTTCAAGCATGCGTTTGCTTGATTTACTCTACTGGACTGAAAAAATAATCTCCATCTTCTTAACTCCCTTCAGCATAAGTTGGTTCAGTACAGTGAGATATTTCAAATTATGAAATTTCTTGCTTACCACTTAAGATAACATAACCACACTTAATGATCCACAGCAGAGCATTGTAGAAAACATAATAGAAAGGAGTCAAAGCCTAGGAAATCTAATCTAAGATTCACAATTTGGCAATCTGAAACGTGGTAGCAAATCACCTAACCTCTCTCTGGGTCTCAGTTAACTCCCTTGTAAAAACAGGTAATTGGAAGAGTCAATGCTTCTTTAACAGTGGGTCATGACCATGAGGGGTCATGACCCACTAGATGATCTCTAAGTAGCTCTCAATTATACCCAGTGGAGGGGTAGATCAGGACATAGAGGAGTTTTCTTAGATCTACAAGACAGCAACAGTTCTAAAGCATTACTCCAAGAGTGATGTAATCTTTGATTGCCAAGAGAAAGACAAGATGTGGTTGACAGCAATCTAATGCTGAAGAACGGCAGCTGTATATGAGAAAAGTGTTCTGTCTTCCTAGGGCATGTAGCTATAGTAATGATGGAGAACCACTTGAAACTAGTCATATCCAATTATCCGCACCGAATTCTAGTAATTCCCTAAAGAATGTGTGAGAATGTGGAAATACTCCTCTATGAAATGTAAAGCAAAAGATAGGAAACTAAAGTACTTGAGTGTTTTCACCAATTTTTTTTTAAAGTCAAAGTAGGAACTTTAAAAGAAAAAAATGAAGGATGACATTGAAGAAGGAATGATAGGCCATCCAAGGATATGGTAAATCAGTATAACAAAAGTTCCCAAGAATGTACTGGTCTGGAGAGTTGATCTGATGAAGGGTGCCTTAAAGAATAAAAAGCTGAAAAAAGTGCTCAGATACAATTGTGAAGCAGCAGGAGGTGCTACACAGAAAAGAAGCAAGAGTTTTCAAAGAGCTTAAAGTCTAACAAAGGGGACAATATACAAACAACTTAGTATAAAGAAAAAATATACATGATAAATTGGAGGTAATTCTGGAGAGAAAGCAGCAGGGATGTGCTAATGTTTTAGAAATCCAGGGGGGACAAAAAGGACACAGGACATTAAATTTAATCTACATTATTAGTATTTTCTCCATTATTTTCTGAAGTCTAGAATCAACAAAACAAATAGAACCTTGAATTGTAAGTTTTGTATATTTCTGAGTTTTAAAAGGCTCATGCTGAAAATTTAAAAATTAGATCTCAAAAGCTAGTACAAGCTAGCAGGCATGGAAGATTAAGGAGAATAGGAATGGCTGGTTGAAGGTGAGACTTTACCTGACGCCTGAAGGAAGCCAGAGAGGTTTGGAGAAGGAAAGAGGAAGGAGTAAGTTCAAAGGAGTGGGGATAGCTGGAGGAGATGGATTGCTTTGTTCAAGGGAGTGGCAGGAGGCTAGTGTCACTCACTGGTAGAGTAACTGGGAGGCAGGGGGAAGAGTAGATGTCATAAGAATGGGAGCCAGATTCTGTCAATATTAGAGATAACTGGGAAACCACATTAAAGTAGAAAAGGGAGCATAAAAATATAAAAAACAATAGGATTTGTCAACTAACTAGATATGAGGGGATGAAAGTGAGGAGTCAAGGATGACATGTCGGTTACAAGCCTGGGTGATTGGATGGTGGCGTTTTCCATAGTAATTGGGAAATTTGGAAAAGGAGAAGGTTTTGGAGAAAATATAAAAAGTTCAGTTTGGGATATATTCAGTTCAAGACAGTCAGTGGGACACCCAGTTCAAGATGTTCAATAGGTAGCTGTAGATCAAGAGACAGATTAGAGCTGGACAAACAGATCTGAGAATAAGCTGCAGACATAACTGAATCCATGAGAGCCGATGAGACTACAAAGTGAAACAATACAGGGGGGAGTAAAATGCCAGCACAGAACCTTGTTTCAAAGGTTCAGTATAGTAGAACTGTATATAAAGAAGGCATACAGTGGAAATTCATCAATTTGAAGGGAGAGGCAGTGTGTGGAGCATCTGGGTAAGGATCAAAGGTTGAAGAGTGGAAGCAACACTGGGCTGGAAATAAACCACAGTGTACTTGTACTTGGGCAGACACAGACAGAAGAAAAGCTGAAAAGCTCCTGATCGTTCCATAAGATAAAGGTGGCACAAAAGGAAAAATATAGCTGCGACTGGAGACACTGTCACAATGCAGATCATCTCCCATGTCTTTTTACCAAAAGGTAAAACCTCAACTACTTTTCACTTGATAATTTCATATCTCAGAAGATAGAAGCAGCAACTTGATTCAGACCAATGATTTGCTGAAGGAACCTTGGGAGGGACCATGCTATCTTAGAATTCAAGATATTAAAGGGAATATGAAGTAATGAATCAATAGCCTAGATTTTAGGAGAGCTGATTTCAAAGAGTCCATAGAAAATATAGTTACATCAAATACATTTTGAAATTTTATTATTATTTATAACACATTTTTGAATACATCAAAAAGCATCTATGTGCTAGATACTATGAGACACTCGAGATACAAGGCTAAAATAGAGTTTACATTCTACTGGAGAAGACAACATGAACACAGATAAAAATATTAAACATATACAAACATAAGGTGGATTTTCTTGACACAGGATAAGGTGGGGGTGAAAGGGGGAACTAAGAACAGAAGGGGATGGAATTAGGGAAGGACTTACATACAAGGTGACACTTAAAGTCATGAGTGAAGACAGGAATCCTAAGGCAGAAGTGAGGAGGGAATATATTCCAGGAATGGAGTGCGGATGGGGCAGCCATGGAAAGGCATGCAAGAGGAAGGCATGTCAGAGGAGATTTGATGCACAGAAACTAATCAGGAGGCTATCAAAATAGTCTAAGCAAAGAGTTGAAAAAAGGTGACAAATCTGAAAGATTCAGTAGAGGTAGAGTCAACAAACATGACAACTGACTGGATATAAAGTATTAATGGTAAAAGAAGTTGAAAATGAGTGCCACCTTACATCCAAGAATCTAAACTTGGTTAACTGAAAGGAGGGCACTACCCTCCACAGAAATAGGGAAATTAGGAAGAGGGCTAGGTTTTGGAGGAAAGGAGTTCTGTTTAAGAAATGTTGAATTTGAGGGATTACAGAATGGATTCAACTGGAAACGTCCAACAGAAAGTTGATAATGTTGGACTGGAGCTTAGACTAGAAGCCAGGGCTAGATATAGAGACTTGCAGAGAGAGTTAATTAAATTCATGGAAATTTATGAGAACACCAAGTAAGAGAACGCAGAGTGGGAAAGATAGGAAGAACCTTAAGGTATACCCATAGTTAGAAAGCATGTGAGGAATTAAGATAGACAACAATGTCACAAATCCTTGAAAGAAGACTCTGTCTAGGAGGACAGGGTGGCCTATAGTGCTACGGAGGTCAAGAAGGATGAGGACTCAGAAAAACTACCTCATTTTTTTTTTTATTCAAGGTTATTGGTCACTTTGCACAAGAAGAAACTTTTAGAGCCAGCTATGCAGTGCATCAGATAAGAGGGCCAGATCTGAGGCCAGGAAGTTGTCAGTTCACATTTGACCTCAGATACTACTAGCTATGAGACCCTGGGTAAACCACCTAACTTCAGTCTCACTTTTCTTATTTGTAAAATGGGAGTAATAGTTCCTATACTTCAGGAGTGCTGTAAAGGTAAAATGAGAGATTTGCAAAAAATTTTGCAATTCACATAAAACTATATAAGCGCTAGCTAGTTATTACTCATTCATTCAATAGACATTGATTACTATGTGCCAGGCACTGTAAGCGTTGAGATTACAAAGAGGCAAAAGATGGTCAGGGAGAGATAATATGCAAATAAATATATACAAGACAAGCTCTATGTAAGATAAAAGGGGAAAGTATTAAGGCAGAAGCCTTTCTGTAGAAAGTGAGATTTTACCTGGGACTTAAAGGAAGCCAGGAAGATCAGTTGTCAGAGTTGAAGAGGGGGGAGTATTACAGGCATGGGGGACAGTCAGAGAAAATGCCCAGACCTGAGATGAGTATCTTGCTCATGGCACAGTCAGGAGGCCAGTATCCTTGGACTCAAGAGTATGTGTCAGAAAGTAAGATATAAAAGAGAGGAAAGGTAGGAGGGGGCTAGGTTATGATGGACCTTGAATATCAAATGCAGTACTTTTTATTTTGCTCCTGGAGGCAATAGAAAGCCACCAGAGTTTACTAAGTAAGGGATCAGATGATCAGACCAGTTTTTTTTAAAAAATCATTTTAGTGGCTGAATGGAGGATGAAAGTAAGAAGGGAGAAACTTAAGGGAAGCACACTCACCAGCAGACTATTACAGTAGTCAAGGTGTGAAGTAATGGAAGACTGCACTAGAATGGTGGCAATGTCAGAGGAAGAGAACAGGGATGTTGCAAAGGTGAAATCGAGGGTAAAAATCAGACCGCAAGGGACTAAAAGCAAGAAGAGATGAAGGGGGGTGGGGGGGGGGCAGTGAATCCAGACAGCTTTTTCTAGCAGTTTGTGTGAAGAAGAGAAGAGATTGAGGGATATCTGAGCATGCTTATAGATAGTAAGAAAGAAATTATTAGTTAATGTGATAATTAAAAAGGCAGTCTGCCAAAGATGGAAGAGGATGATCAAATTGAGGTGGACTTGGTTATGAGAAGGGTCTCTTCACAAATGAGAGGAATAAAGGAAAGAATAGGAAATGACATTAAAGGATTTTGATATGAAGAGGGGAAAGAGAGTCTGAATACCTCTTTTCTGAACCGTGTTCTACTGAGGAGGGCAGAAGGGAGTATAGGAAGTTTGAGGAGGGAAGAAAACATTTGCAACTAGCTACTAGGGGAACGCCAATCAGTAAAACATTCTCTTATGGATAAGGGGTCAGGTGAGATTAGAAAACAAATTTGTAGTCAATTCAGTCAACATGCTTACATGACTTCCTTTAGCACTGTCTAATGCAAATTTGAAAGTAATAGTTAAGTTCCTTTGAGAGTTGGGATTATTTCAATTCTTTGTATTTGTATCTCCACCCAGGGCGCCTACCACATAATAGCTGCTTGACACCTAACTGACAAGGATGTAGTAAGAGATTCAAGAGTAGAATACAATGGAATTGATTAGTTACAGGATCAAGATTATGAAAGGGTAAAGAGAAGGAAGAATAGGGACACTGAACACTACACTGAGGATAGGTATAGGAGTGTTGCCTAGGAAGAGACAATATCACAGGAAATTAAGGGTAGAAAAAGGAATTTCAATTTTCTTGATCACAAAAAGTTAACATGAGATCAAGGGAGTGGAGTATGACTGTTCTATGTGGGGCTTAGATGGAGTGGATTTTAATGAACCAGGAGGCTAGAGTGTTTGAAGTTCCTTAATTTAAGGGCAGAGTAGGTATTTGTAAAGTACTTAGGTGCCAGGCAACAGGGATACAATGACAAAGGCAAAACAATTTCTAGCTCAACGGAACTTATATTTTATCAGGGAAGGCATATATAAGTTAGTAAATTCCAAATAAACAAGGCAAAATTGTGTGGGGGTGGGCGTGCAGGGAGAGGAGGAAACACAAGCAGGTTTTGGGATGGGCAAAGATCAGGAAAGATTCCTGCAGGAAGAAATGTCTGGGAGGAGTTGTGAAGGTCATATGGGAATGCATTCAGTTTTGGGCATGTTGAGTTTAAAACACCCATGGGACATCCAGTGTGAAATATCCAGTAGGCAAGTAGACAAGACATATGTGGCTAGAACTCAGAAAAGATGGTAGATCTAGATAAATGTGTCAGTTAGTATAGAGATGAAATACCATAAAGTCAAGTTCTAAATTCTCTGACAAAGGAGAAGACTGAGGGACATACAGAGAACTGCCATGAGGTTCTTCTTTGTAAGGTGATAAGAGAGTGAACCTTAAAGGAGAGGTTACCAAGAGGTAATGGTGGGAGGAGGTGGGGGAAGAGGGAAGGGGGAAGTTAAAACCAGCAACAGGGTTCAGGTCTCCTAAATCAGTGTGTCTGGGGCAAGAGAAGGTGTATTCAGTATTGAAAAGACAATCAAGAATGTTTTTTCTGTGGGGAAAGGCAGGTCTCTGTGAGTGCAGAAGACAAAAACCTTAAGAGGGAATAATTACATACATTCTCAATTTTATCCTAAAGGCTCAGAAATTAATTTACTTGCACATGGTTCATAGAGTTGTTAACTACAACTCGTGTCTCTCAACTCCAAGTATGCTCTTGCCATTAAAAGATACCGCCTCTCTGAAAGGGAAATCTGCTCAATAGGAGCAGTTGCACTTTGAAAAGGACACTAAAGAACTGAATTTTTTACTTTTCCAAGGGATAATCCCTATCCTATGAAGAACCGGGAATGTTTGGTTTGGTGAAGAAATGACTTGGGGGCTAGAAAGATAAGATCATCTTTAAATAACTGAAAGGTTCAAATGTGGAAGATGATTTAGACCTATTATGCTTGGCAAAAAACCACTAGGATCAACCAAGTTATAGGGAAGAAAATTCTGACTCAAGAGAAACACAAGTTCCTAATGATCAGAACTGTTAAAAAAAAAAAAAAGGAATGGTTAGCTTTGGAAAGTAATGAGTTCAATGTCAATAGCAATCTTCAAGCAGAGGAGAGATGATTACTTGAGAAAATGTTCTACGAACTGAAAAAAACTGGAATTTGATGTAGTAGTAGTGAGTTGAAAAAAAAAAGCTTTTAAAGTTTACAAAACCATACTTCTGAGTCCCTAGGAAGCTGAAACACGGAGATTAAAAAAAGAGAATATGTTCCTTTTAGGCTTGTGTAGAGGCTGAACAGGAAAACAGAATGTGGAAGCTTTCTGGATACTCCTGAGTCAAGAGGCAAATTAGATCTAAAGATTAGGACCTTTTTTATTCAAAGAGCAAAAATGTTCTTCTAGTAATCTTCTCCCAGTGGGTGTGAATTCTTGGATAAAGGGTACCCAAAAAAAACCTGCCTTCGGAATTAAACATTTCATTTATATATGCATGTGTGTATGTATACGTATATTAAAAAAATTTAGATTACTGAGGATGTTATCGTAAGTTCACAGAAAATTGACTTATATTTATTATGGAATCATGCTAAACAGCTTATTTAGCAATTACTAACTAGTGAGATGCTATTTTAAAAAAGATCAGACCAAAATTACATCAATAAAAATGAGCAAATCTTATCTGACAAAGTTCTATGCTATTCTATTAAAAATACATGAGATGCTCTCACAATTTCATTTGTCCTTAATAAACTTAAACCTTAAAACCTTCTATAATTAGTATTTCATACCAACAAATATATCAAAATGACTACTAATATCAACATAAAACATACCTTAGGTGAAATGATACTCTCCACACTGCTCTCTAAATTACACTCAAACACATGGGCTTTGGTTAGCTTCTTATCCCAGTGGGCCGCTAGCCAAATTTTGGCCAACGGCCCTCTCTTACTCAGGACAAAATGAGCGTAGAACATGGTGCCGGCAGACTAGAAAACCTGTCAAAAAAGATAATTAAAAAAAATCATATATGCAACAAATGCTGAAACATACATTTCTCCAATCTGATCCTGATGTTAGCACTAGAGATACTTTTTGAGATATGTACAAATCCTCCAGATGACATTCAAAAACTGTGCAAAGCAATCCAACTCCAACTTCACTTTACACTATTTTCTTTAGTGTACTCTATGTTCTAGTCAAATTTTGATTCTCCAATTTGAGCATTCCATCTCTATCTACCTCTACACCTTTACATAGTTTGTCTTCCATGACTGGAATGCTTCTCACTTCTGCCTCTTAGAAGCCCTAGTTTTCTTCAGAGCTCAGCTCAAATTCTATCTTCCACATGTAGCTAACTTAGATTTGTACATGTTGTCTACTCCAAAAGAACTGTAAGCTTATTGAGGGCAGGGACTTAATTATTTTTTTTCCCTTTGTAGACCCTGTGGCAGATACAGGAGGAGCTTAACAAGAGGCCTATTGATTCAACATTTTCATATTCATAGGGCAGAAGGAGCTATCACTTTAAATAGGAAGTTTTAAATTTTCAATACAGAATTATCCTCCTCCCTTCCTTCCCCATGAACAAGACACACTAGAATCTGAGGAATACTTTTCCCAAAAAATCTGATTCTTAAAGTTCATCAAAATTTTACTGCCTTTTCATATTCAGATATTTGAGGAAACATTTTAGTTTCAGCAACTAGAAACAAAATATTATGTATGGTAAGTAAATAATGCTCAAGAATAAAAACATTTCACTTTTCAACTAGGGACTAACCAGAGAGTAAAAAATTCATGCCTTTTTTTTTTATATAAAAGATTTCAAGTCTAATACTCTAAGAACTCAACTAAAAGCTTTTTCTATCAGTCCCTAACTCTGCAAATTTTGATATCATGGCTTATTTTCATACCTGACCCAGTAACTATATCAGATAATAGAATAGTCATGGTAGTAAAGCAAAAAGAATACAAGCAGATAAAGCATATGAACACACCATAAGGAAGCCACATAAGAGACAGTTGATCATTTTTCCTCATTAATACACCATTTAAAAAAACTAGAAAATTTGGTGTTGAAAATAAATCTTACAAAACACATCTCACATCAAAATTATGGTATACTCCAATTACTTTTAATAGTCTATACATTATTACAGCTCCTTCAAGAGAAGAAAATATTTGTGATTCCAGTGACACATTGGTTGATATACATACAGATTTAAAGCTTGAAAGAAAAGTCTAATGAGGGAGAAGTAGAGTAAGATGCATTCAGGTCACCTTTCAGCACTTAACAGCAAAATGTTCTGAAAATTTTCATTCGTTTAAATTGAACGCTCTCAAATGACCCTCATTTGTTATAAGGCATTATGTCCCAAGAAAAGAAAGTAAAAAGGCATTTCCATTCCCAAAGCTGCTTATTTAAAACTGAATATTCATTTTTCCTTCCATTCAATGATGCAAGATATACTAGAGGATACTGTAGGAAGGATTTAAGTAAAATATTCCCTGGTAGAAGCACCATTTATTTAATGACTTCTCACCCTACAACTCAAGAAGCTCACTTGTTGACATTCTAGTACTACTGTCTCGATTGTCCAAGAAGATTAGTACAGTAACAATTGCTCTAAAGAACATATACTCATAAGACCAAAATGGCAAATTCAAATTCCTGTGAGAATTCTTGATATTCGATTTTTTTGATTCGTAATCAGTTATGATACTTTAACACACCCACAGAAACAGACACATAAAATGGTTACAAGGACTTAAAGTATCTTCTACAGTGTAGGAGTGTTTAGAATCTAAACACTTGGAAAAGCGACAGGAATTCTACCAGAAGTCAATTAGCTGATCAGTAAATATTCTTAAACATTTTTTGAAAGCTCTGGAAATAGAGCTGTTGGCACCTTCTACCAGGTGTGATTAGCTCATGGTAACTCTTCAGTTGTTGGTTAGAACTGTGCCTCAAAATAGTCAATCTTCATTCTACCACAGGAACTCACTAAGTTCCTGAGCAGATGCAACTTCTTGGCAAGAGTAGGTAAAGCTGGCCTCAAGAGTAATCTGGCAGGTAAAGTCAGCCTGAGGAAAGAAGTATTGGTCTTATTTCAATGTGGCCAATAGTTCCTTCTTTAGCATATGTAATTAACATTACAGTATCCTGATAACATCACTTGGTTTAAAATAATAACAGAAAACTGCTGTCAACTGTACTTTCAAATCAAAAATATATTACAAACTCCCTAAAAAGCAGGTTATATGAATTCAGGACTAAATTTTGCCAACTCGGAAAAAAAAAAGTTAAGCCCTGATTGTGATAGCAAAAGGCAATTTAACATAAAATAGCAGTTATATTAGCATGGCAGAAAAATTACTTGATGTTTTAGTACATTTTAAGGAACACAGAATATGGCAAAGTTACTTTTCCCCATATTAGCTTCAAAATGCCAGTTAAATTAATTTCTCAATTTCCATGTCATGTTTCGTTTCTGTTATCAGCATTATTACACATGGAACTCAGCACCCTATCTCGTAATCCAACAGGAGAGTGTATAAACAATAACTGATGCTAAAAGCATATGTAAGAAATTTTAGCTAAGTAGATATTTTAAGAGAGATACCGAACTTAATTTCAATTAGATTGTTCTTTTGTCAAACAGACCAGAGAAAATACTGTTTGGTATACTAAAAATAATTTTGCATTTGCTAGTATTGTTTCTTTTCCACTTGAATGTTTATAATCTAAACAAATCACAAAGTAGATGATGTCATTTCAGGGAATGAAAAACTTTAAAACAGGGAAATGTAAAGATAATAAATTCTTATTTTAAAGCATATTCTTAGTAATTGAACCCATAGCATAACAGAATCTAGAGCTACAAGTGATCTTAGTCCAAATACCCATCTTACAGAGACCAACCAGAGGTTTTTGCTTAAGTGACTTCTCTACTAAGCTGCCTCCCCTGTCGTACTGTCTACATGGATGCATTCGAAGAAAATGTCTATTTTCCAGATGGAACATTGGCATTTCTGGTAAGAAAATTAATACATGTGGAAAAACTCAAAACACTCTTTACTTAAGACTATTCCCATTTTCCCTCTTTTAAATAAACCAGCCCCTTCAATTTGCACACTCTAGATCATAGGTTTTAAAGCTGAAAGGGGGTGGAAATACTTAATTTAAGGGGGGGAGGGGGAGGAATAAACAAACCTTTATATGGTGACTTCTATGTATGAGACAGGCACTGGGCTGAAGTGCACTTATACTTCATGAAACTCACCAAAATCTTGAGCAAGTTTTTCAACTATAAATTCCAGTCAGATTGTACGATGAAGTTACCTAAGTGGAATTCTGAACAACAGCCTTCAACGACATTTACTTCTTAAAATCATTCTGTACAGCCTGAGTTACTTCTTAAAATCAGCCTGTACAGCTTGAGTAACTTCTCCACAACCTGTTCCCACCTACTCCGCGATTTCCCTAAGGTACGCACGATCCTCTCCGCCGCTTCTGACATTAAAACACAGAACCTTTCCATTTTCAGAACTCTCCCCGTGACGTTACACTATAACACAGGTCCCCGTTCCAAGTTAGACTCTTCAGAACGCCGAGACTAAAAGAAACGCTTCTGCTTACTGGGAGATGAAGCAACAAGACTGAAATTTTCGGTAGAAAAGCCAGGCAATTGTGCACAACTCCAGGCGGCCTAGGAAGGTCCTCCCTGACCCCACAAGGCGCGTCTTTCAGGGTCGCTCCATTCAAACTCGGGTGCACAGACTTGGGCAGCGCGAAGCCCCAGGCTCGTCCCACGCCTCTAACCGCCTCCCGCTCCCCGGAACCCCTCCGAGACATGCCCCAAGGCCTCCCCCAAACCCAAGGCGCACCGACCAACCCCTAACGATCGCTCTTCCGAGGGCCCAAAGCGCGCTCCCTTCGAGGTTTTCCGCTGGGTCCTTCCCGATTGTGATGCAGCCTTAAAGGGACGAGTCCCTTAAAGGGGGCGCGGGCCCCCGCCCCGCCGGCCCCGCGTCCAAGCTCCGCAAACTGTTGCTCCTCCTCTCGAGTTGGCACAGGGTCCACCCGGAGATCCCCCCACCCCTCGGACGGGCCCCAAGCCTGCCCAGCCCCGGCGTTTCCTGCTCCCCGGCCCCCCGAGCCGCGGGCAGCTGGAGGCTGCGACGAGGGGCGGGTGCTCTGAATTAAATCTGCTCCCTCGCCCCCCGCGCGCGCCGGGGCTGGTCCCGGGGAGCCCGGCGGGGAGGCCGGGCCTGACCCCGCGGAGCCCGGGCCCCGCCGAGGCTCGGCTCCGGCTGCCCCTCCCCCCGCAGCGGGTCGGGACGCTCTGCGCCCCCGAGAGCGGGGAAGCGGGGGAGGCTCGGCGGGGTGTCTCACCTCGAGCTCTTCCAGGAGCGGGGACGGGCTGGGTGGCCGAGGGAGGGGAGAGGGTGAGGGGGAGGGGGACGGGGAGAAGGGGGGGCACCCCTCGCGCGGTCTGCGGGGAAGCCTCTCCCGTGGCCACCGCTTCTGCCGCCGCCGCCGCCGCCGCCGCCGCTGCCTCCTCCTCCGCCGCCGCGGCAGCCGATCGCTCGCCGCCTCCGCCTCCTCTCCGATTCACTCAAACAAACAAGATGGCGGCAGCGATGGCCGCGGCTCTTCCTGCCGCCCAAACCCTCCGTTCAAATCGGCAGGATGTTTACGGTCAAAATGTTCCTCGGGCGCCTGCGCCGCCAGCCGAAGCCTACGAGGGCAACTGCGCAGGCGCGGGCTCTCGCCGCCGAGCCCGGATTCTAGCCCCCCCTTTCCCGAAGGACGGAACGGACAAGCTGAGCATGCGCCGGTGAAGCCGCGCAGTTAAGCCGGCGCTGGGGTGACCCGGCGCATGCGCTGCGGTTGCAGACGTGGAGCGTGAATGTATTTCTGTATTATTTAATTGATCCGGGGTGGATTTTTTTTTTTCTTTAAAGAGAGAGGGGCCGTTTCGTGGTGAAAGTCAACACGTGGTTGTCAGACTAAGTTATAATTTCGTTGTGAGTCAGTAGAGTTAACATTTTTTTCTCTGTTGTTATAACTCCAAAATATAACGATTAAGTTCAGTTAAGTTAGACTATTCCGATCCAGTTGGACGTAGACAAACTAAAAGGAGTTGTGCTTTCAAAAAAGTCTAAACCTCCCGAGGCCCATTTCCAGGTTAAACTTTATTTCTCTAGAGGGGTTTCCCCCTCTGTGCAGCCCCACTAACATAATTGGTTCTATTTTATTTTAAATTAAATTGTTCTAAAAGAGAAATGAAACATGACCTGGGAGAACTGGGGCCAGTCTGGCATTTTGCGGGAAATTATACGAGGTTTTGAACCCCTACAAGGATTAGGAGGAGCAGGCCTGTTTTCTAAAAAAGCCATCTAAAAATGGACCAGGCTGCAGGCTGTGCCCGAGGAGGAGGCTGGGTGTTATTGTGGAGGAAAGGAGGAAGAATGTTTCTGCCTCAAGGATGGGCTGGACTAGAATTCCAAGTTCTCAGCTAAGGCCAAGTTGATAGAGGAGGCTGAATGATAATATATTTATAAATACAAATCGATAATATTGTTAATAGGTACATGGGCTGGGCAATATTAACTTCATTGTATATATTTTATCTCATTTTTTTTCTCCCTACTTTTTCTAGGATTTAAAGTATTTGGTGAAACTACCACATATCAGATCAGATAACTCTTACACAATACCATCCAACTTTCTTTGCTTGACTCTGGGTACGCCAAGCACAAACTTGATAAATTTTCGTTCACATGACACCTTTATGCCAAAAAGAAAAGTTCTCTGGAGACTATCTGGTCCCTTGGAAAGTCATGTCATCATAGTCAATTAATAAATTGGCATTTGTTACAAGTCAATCTTTTGTAAGCTTGGTTAGTATACCTAATAATAAGGGAGAGTTGGTGGTCAAGTGTAGTATAGTGAGGAGAGTGTTGACTTTAGAACTAGAGCACCAGTGTTCAAATCTGGCCCCTGTTAACTATGTGTGTGACCCCTGAATAAAGTTTCTTAACTTCCTTTGGCCTCAGTTTCCTCATCTTTAAAATGAGGGTTTTGCCATTCTGGAGAGCAATTTGGAACTATGTCCAAAGGATTATCGAGCTGTGTATATCCTTTGATCCAGCAATAACACCACTAGTCATTTTACACATGAGGAAACTGAGGCAAAGTTAGGTAACTTGCCTAGCATCACACAGCTAGTGAGTTTCTGAGGTGGGATCTGAACTCAGGAAGATAGATCTTCCTGATTCTAAGCCCGGTGCACTATCCACTGTACCACCTAGCTGCCTCTTTACCTATTTACTTTTTACCTATTTACTTTAAATTTTTATTTTATTTTAAAAATTTATTTTTTAGTTTTCAACATGTATTTTTATAAGATTTTGAGCTCCCATTTTTTCCCTCTTCTTTCTCTCTCCCCTCCCCAAGAGGGCATACAATCTGTTATAGGCTACAGATTTTACGAATTTACTGAGTCCTATGTTAGCTCTTGTCAGATGTACTCTGTAATCCATACATACTGCTGGTTGTATGATCCAGTATCTGATTAATCAAGGTTGAGATCTAATTGATTTGGTTCCATTCCAGATAGTCTCTAGCGAATGCCTGTCTGGCTGTCTTAATTATAGTTTTGCCCATTTTATGTTAGCGCCTTGTCACTGCTACTCCTTCTTACAGGAGTCAAGAGAGACCTTTCACTGAGGCTAGGCTTCTCCTCTGTCTTCCTCATTCCCTTACAAGGCTTAGGCCAAATTTTTGCTGACAAAGCTTCCCCAAGACCTTGATTGGCCCAAAAAGAAGACTTAAGCTGGACACTTCCTAGTTTTCTGTGGCTATACGGACATGGTTTTCTGGTCACCTAAGGGCATAAAATGCCACATGGTATTTGGGTCCTTGAGACTTGAAAGCTGCCCTAATACCTTGGGAGTCACCACGCTGTGACCTGTTGAAATTCTGTAGTATCCTAGTGAATGAGAACAGATTTAGTGAAGACTTTTCAGGAACAGGGAGTCTTCTCCCTGGAGTGGAAGAGACCTTAGGCCCATGTTTCCATTCCGCCAGAGTCAGGTGATTTCCATATAAGGCTATGTATTGCATTAGGATCAATGATTGGATATGACTTATTAACTCCTTAATACCTAATTTGCATATCTGCACGCAGCATGCAGTCCTCACACAGGTCCACCTGATTTGTGTAAGTTTTCAATGCCCGATTTGCATGAGTCATCAATGCTTCATTTGCTATATTTTCAATGCCTAGTTTGCATATAGTGACGTGTATTTTCGCTGGCTTGGTACCGTCCAGGAGCAGGAAATTTGAACCAGGTTTCAAAAGAGATTGGTTAGATTTCGCACCTAGAATGTAAGACCTTGCTTCTCAGCCAATGAGAGTAACGGTCAGCTGTGGGAGGGGAATTTCCGAATCAGGGTCTATATAAATTGCCATTCTGCTTCTGTAAGGCGCCTGCCTGCTCCAGTTTTACTGGTGAAGGGACTGCTCGCTTTCTTGCAAGAACCGAATAAAGGAGATTTTCTGTTTTTACCTTGAACCACCTCTGAGCAGTCAATTTGAGTAAGGGGGTGGTTAGTGCTTACCCCCCCCCCCCCACACACACACACACGCACTAGGCTATGACTAAGTAAATCACCTTTGGCTAACCTTTTTTTCTTTTACCAACTTGAAATGTAATTGGGAAATATTTAACAAAAAAAATAAATAATACAACAAAACATAGACAGTAGTAATACATGATTTTCTAAGTCAATAAGCCCACAAAGATCTTTATATATGTTTTATTGGCTACAGTTTCTTTTTTTTTCCTCTTAATAGTATTTTATTTTTTCCCACAATTGCATGTAAAGATAGTTTTCAACATTCAACATTTCAACATTCATTTTGTGAAATACTGAAATTTTTCTCCCTCTCTCCCTTTACTCCCTCCTCTCCAAGACAGCAAACAATCTGAAATAGGTTATACATGTACCATTGTGTTAAACATTTCCACATTAGTCATGTTGTGAAAGAAAAGAATCAGGACAAAAAGGAAAAAACAGAAGAAAGAAAAAACAATTTTTGCATTCAGATTTCATAGTTCTTTCTCTGGATGTGAACAGCATTTTCCATCACAAGTCTTTTGGAATTGTTTTGGTTCATTGTATTGCTGAAATCATCATCCAATGTTGCTACTACTGTGTACAATGTTCTGATTCTGCTCAGTGTACTCAGCATCAGTTCATGGAAATCTTTCCAGGTTTTTCTGAAATCCACTTGCTCATCATTTCTTATAGCACAATAGTATTCCATTACATTCATATACCATAACTTGTTCAGCCATTCCCCAAATTGATGGGCATCCCCTCAATTTCCAATTTGGTTAACTGTTAAAGGATCCATAGATCACACTTAGGTGCCTTATTTCATTCCAACACTTAACCTGACTTACCTCCCCTAGATCAAATGAGATAATATTTGTAAAGGCTTAGCACAGTACCTAACACATAATAGGCTATAAATGCATGCTCCTTTGCCACGCCTTGCCTGGCCAGCAGTAATCTTTTTCTCTTCATCTCATTTTGTTTTAAACAAAGAGCTTAGTACTAATTAGTCTCTTGTTTCTGCACCTTTGCAAAGATTCTCTCTATAATCTCATCCAATCCTTTTTCTGTTCTACTTTTTAGAATCCTTATTTTTCTACAAAAACAGGTCAGGAGCAACTTCCTTCATGAAGCACAGTTCTTGATTTCCCCTCCCCACCTTGGTACTTTTCGCTTCTTAAATTGTTTTGTGTTTGTGTTTTTTACTCTAAGTGTTAGGTAAGTGGCTGGTGAGTAGGTGCTTAGTGCGTATGTTTAATTGATTTGAATTGGATTTCAAGTCACTGTAACAGAAAGAATGCTAGACTTAGAGACAGAAGACTTGGGCTTGAGTCTTGTCCTTGACAAATTTTCTGTGGATGCCCTGATGTCACTTAATCTCAGTTTCCCTGTCTGTAACACAGGGCTAGTAGTGCTAGTATTAATTACAATATGGTTGTCACAAGAAAATGTTTTGTGGATGTCTGAATTTGTGTTCACCCATTTCAGTTGTGTCCAACTCTTCATGACCCCATTTGGGGTTTTCTTGGCAAAGATACTGGAGTGAGTTGTCATTTCCTTCTCCAGCTCATTTTACAGATGAAGAAACTGAGGCAAACAAGGTTAAGTGACTTGTCTAGGATCACACAGCTGGTAGGTGTCTGAGGCCACATTTGAACTCAGGAAAAGAATTCCTGACTCTAGGCCCGATGCTCTCTCCGCTGTTCCACCTGGATGCACACATTTATGTTTTCTTTAAGTGTGAACTATTAATAAAAGAATAGGATTTGGAGTCAGAGGATCTTACTGTGTTACTGTCATTGTATTCCAACCAATTTCTTGAGTCAGTTCTGTCTGCCTTTACACTGGACTGCTGGATCTTGTCATTACACCTACTTCTTCCCCCTTCGAATCAGATGACTCTGCAGGAGAAAGTGAGGCTGGTGACCTTGCATAGCCCTCTCTCACTCAAAGTCAATTGCAAGTCATGCCATCATCTTGATGTCAAGATGTCCAGAACAAAAGGACAAATACAAACTGTGAGTAGCAGCTTTCTTCCTGTGCACTCCCTACCCCCTCCTTCCTCTCCTTTCCTCTCCTCTGCCCTCCCCTTTCCTCTCCTCTGCCCTCCCCTTTCCTCCTCTCTCTCCTTACCTGGGGTTCTCTGTCCAGGGGAAAGGTACACTTCCATGGCCAAAAACTGCCTTTTTTCTTTTGGGTTTACTGGTTAGATGTCTTGCTCAAAGACCAAGCCTTAAGCCCAGTACACTCTGGAGCTCATAGATTGGACAACAGGTTCCCTCACCCCTCCACCCCCAGCACAGAATGAAAGTAAATACTAAATAGTCACTTTCTCTTTTACCTAGGAATCCTGAGGGTCTTTTCCTCCCAGTCTGATTTTTTTTTTAAATTAAAGGGAGCTATCCTTTGAGTAACTATTTAAAGAAGCCCATTCATTGAATGGGTATATCTCACTCAAAGTGATAATCCATAAAATCTTAGCCTAAAATGGCCGGAGTGTCCCATTGTGTCCTGGGCCATCTCCAGTTATCCTGATGAATACCTGGCTACTGGACCAAGATGGCTGTGGAGGAGAAAGTGAGGCTGGTGACCTGAATAGCCCTCCCTCACTCAAGTCAAAGTCAAACTACAAGTCATGTCATCATCTTGATGTCATGGTCTTCTTTGACATGACATCTAGAGACTTTGTCCTGTGAGTTTTAATGCTCTTCTCTTTGGAATCCTTGCCCTGAGGCCCTGCTATCCTAATTAGTAAGGATATCACATGACTCACTATATCTAGCTTACCCCTGCTGTGCTTTGTTCTAACTAGGCATACTTCAATCCCTACCCACCCACCCTTGCCTGTACCTCTCCTCAGTTTCCAGCTATGAAATTGCGACCAAATCCGAAGGAGAAGGAAATGGCAAACCACTCCAGTCAATTTTTAGATTTTTTAAAAAACCATAGCAAATTTATTATTTAATATCTAGTGCTGAATCACATCCCCAACCTAGTCTCCCTCCCCACTTACTCCCAAGAAGTGTACCCAAAAGAATGAAATCAAAAGTCAAATCAGTTTCTTTTCTGAAAGGTCTTGGTTCCTACAGCTACTTGCCCAGTTCCCGGTGAGTCAGAAGACAACCCCTTCCCACCAACTCACCAGTACCCAGAGATCAGTGTTTTGGGTCCTGATAAGGGAGAACATGTATGTGTGTGTGTGTGTGTGTGTGTGTGTGTGTGTGTGTGTATGTGTGTGTGTGTGTGTGTGTGTGTGTGTGTGTGTGTGTGTGTGGAGAAGGGGTGAGGGAAGGAGGTAGGAGAGAAAATGCTTCCTCAAGAGTCTTCAAAAGTTCTATTGTCCAAGAGATACAACCTGGGAATTTTCTTCCAGTAGGGGTTTTGCCTCTGGGGCAGTTAGTGCTTTGATAGCTCATGGGACAACCAGTCCAGCCCATCATACAACCCTATACCTTGGTTGTGGGTTTTTTTTTTGAAGGCAATTTTTTTTGGACTTGCCCAGGGTTACACAGCTATTAAGTGTCTGAGGCCAGACTTGAACACAGGTTCTACTCAGGACCTTCTGACTTCAGGGTTAGTGGGTGCTCCAGGGTCATTAGTGCTGGAAAGAATGTGTAAAACAACTCCCCTATCTCTATGATTTCCCAAACTAGATACCCAAACAGAGCTTATCTCTCTAGTCACCACTCTGTTATATAGTTACCTCTTCCCATGAGCATATAAACTCTTAGTGCTCAAGTACTGCTTTGATTTTGTATAGCACAAAGCTTGGTATGTAATAAGAGGTAAATTAATACTTATTCATTCAGTATAGTTTACTAAAACTGTAAACCCAGTTTACTGATATATATGACATCTAAGATCTCTTCCAGCTCTTAATCTGTAATCTTATTATTTGCTGCTCTACCAAAGACTTGTATTATATCATCGTGGAATTTAAATCTGTAAGGAACCTTAGAGATCATCTAGTCCACCTATGCCTTGTAGATAAGGAAACTGAGACTCAGAATGGGTAAATGACTTAACTAAAGTCATATGTGTAGCATCACAGCTAGGAATTGAATCCCAAATCCAGTGCCCTAGTTATAAAAAATTCTTCTGCCTTTGTTAGAGAGGGCAGTTAGGTGGCACAGTGGAGACAGCACTGGGCCTAGAGTCAGGAAGAACTGAGTTCCAGTCCACCCTAGACACCTACTAGCTGTGTGATCCTGGGCAAGTCATTTAACTTCATCTGTTGAAGTTCTTCTGTTACATAATGAGCTGGAGAAAGAAATGGGCAACGATTCCACTGTTTTTACCAAGAAAACTGTAAATGGGATCACAAAGACTTGGATATGACTGATACAATTGAACAACAAAACCCTTTCTTTACCTTGTGAACTGGATTATAACTTTCCTGAGGATGGGAAGCATGCCTGACTCACCTTTATCTCCCAGAGCATAGCACAGTACTTTGTATGTAGTACCTGCCTAATGAATGTTTGATCACTCATAATTTATCTATTGGCAGGTGCAGCTTTTCATTCAAATATTCTCCTGGGAGCCTCATATAAAATCTGATTTATGTTGACATCTGATGGAATTTTTAGGATAAGTGGCATATATAAGCATTATCACATACCATCTTGGGGTTCCAGCCAACCAAGTAGTTTCCTTTGTCCATTTATCCCAATGATACACTTTGGCACCTGATTTCATTTTGAAAATGCAGCCAGTCACTGGGTCTCTATAGATTTTACGTTCCAGCCAACCAAGTAGTTTCCTTTGTCCATTTATCCCAATGATACACTTTGGCACCTGATTTCATTTTGAAAATGCAGCCAGTCACTGGGTCTCTATAGATTTTACGTTCCAGCCAAATTAGCCTATTCGCTTTTCTCTGAAACTGGCATTCCATTTGCTGCTCCTTGTAGTGAGGATACACTCTCTACTTACTTGCACACATTTTAGAATCTTTAGTTTCCATCGAGGCTTAACTCAAATGCTACTTGATATGAGAAACGTTTCCTGATCACTCTATCTGCTAGGACTTTCTCCTAATAGAATTTTGTCCATGCATATATGAAGATCAAAAGAACAGAGAATGTCTGTTACCCAGATTTCAAGGTGCATCTGAATGGACGTCTTACAGAACTTGTCCAACAGTATGTGTATGTGGGATAGCACAGATAGACAATGAGTTGGGCCTAGAGTTTAAAAAAAAAGCAAGAAGAGAGCAGGCTTAATTATATTTGGAAAGTTGCAAAGCTTCCCAAGACAACAAAAGCTCATCTTTTCAATACAAACTCTTGAATGGTATTTTGGTATTTACTGCAAAACCTCGGACCACATTGGTTCTAAACTATAACACCAAAGAGGAGCATCACATAGAGGGCAATGAAAAAGCACGTTTGTTAATGAACAGGTCACCGTAGACAGTCAACAAAGACTCTGATGAAGAACAGGAGTACAGGACGGTATCCAGGAAGTGGAGGACTGAGAATGGCCTAGTTATGTAGCAAGAAATAGGACAATGAGTGGACAGATAGCCCTGCATTGGGATCCCCACAGGAGGAGAGAGAAGAGGGACTCCATCACTTGGTATCCATCCCTTGGAGTGAACTTTTGAGAGGATATGGATGACAGTCTCCTTGGGATGGGCAGGTTTGGGTGATTTGTAATCAGCATCATTGTAGGGAATAACTTAAGTGATATCACAGATCCATTGGAAAATTTCCTATTTGTCTGCATATTTAGGTTATTTTGGATAGTATTTAAAAGTATTTGTATCCTGTACTTCAATATACATTCAATTCTTCAAGGATCTGAGTGTCATTGCTGGGGGTGCCCCCTCTACTGATACATATAGCCCCTCTACACTGTAAATAATTGTCTCTATTATTACCATAGTGGAAAGAATTCCATCACCTGGTGATGAGCCTTTCTGAATTTAGATGGGTTAATCCTTAAGTGATGGGCTTGCACCTCTATGCTCAGACTAAAAGTCTTTCCAGCTTGATAGGACTTGTCAGAGCTTGCACTTGGTTTTCATAACGTTTGGAAAGCCAGCATCACTTCTCTACTGCAATAAGACACCTCAATCTTTGAACAGGATTTTCTCAATAATATGGGATAAGTTCCTATGCTGCCTATATTATTTCTGCCTTTGATAATGAATTTTATGCAAAATCATGTTGATTCTACCTACATTGCATCTTTTGTATACATTTCCTTCTTTCTATTCACATTACTAGTTAGTTATTTTCATTTGTAAAATTTATATAATGCTTACTATGTAACAAGTACTGGTGATATAAAAAAAGGCACAAAACAGTTCTTGCCTTCAAGGAGCTTACAACTGAATCCAGGAGACCATACATAAAAAGAAATTGAAAGGAGAGCCCAGAGCCAGAAATGATCTGAAGAAATGTGAGTTTCTGAATTGATTTCATTTTCCAAAATGATGAGTTTCTAGAGGTGATGAAATCCAGGAAAGTACCCAGCTGCTGCTTGTTTGACCAATTGTAACTTCATAGGTATCTGGGCCTAAATGACCTCATAGCACCTGGGATCATTGATTAGATACTTCTGGTCCTCATTGCTAGCTCATATCTTGCTAGCTAGCCTTGAGTAAATTGGGAAACTTTCCAATCTCATTCTCATCCTTTCCACTAACTTACTGTGCTGAAGTTAACTCCAAGTGGCTTAGGAGAGAACATAGTTAAATTTCAGAGTTAGCCTTTAAACCTTGGAAATTGGTAAACATTACAAATCAAGGCTTGAGTTAATGTTTTGTTGATTGTCTAGAATTTATAATAATAGAGAAAATGGTAAAAATGCAGCAAGGAGACCCGAAATGGGATCATGGGGAGTTGGACATGACTGAAATGATTGAATAGTAACAATAGAGACTGATCTTTTATACAAAAGAGAAAAGGTCATATTTGGAACTCCTGAACCCTCACCTAAGTAGCCAGATTTCACAGTGCATAGGCCACTGGTCCTAGAGTCAAGGAGACCTAAATTCAAGTCCAGCTTCAGAAACTTACTGACTGTGTGACCCCGACTGTGATCACTCAGCCTCTATTTGCCTCAGTTTCCTCAACTGCAAAATGAGCATAATATCAACACCCACCACTATATCAATTTCTTACTGTCCCTACCCCATTCTAGCCATAGATTTCCTGATATCATTTCCTATCGGGCTGCTTTTCTGGACTTCATAATCTCCAGAAATTCATCATTCTGCAAGATGAAATCACTATGAAACTCTCATTTCCTGGGATTATTTACCCTTAGGCTGCAAGACTTCACTACATCCACAAATCAAGTTCTTTTCTCGACCTCCCCCTAACCCTTTTCACCTTGTTTTTAATATGTTGAACACCCCATTGGATGGTGAACTCCTGGAGGTCAGGGCTGTCTAATGCCTTCTTTGTATTCCCAGGGTTTGGCACACAGTAAGTGCTTAATAAATATTTAAGAGTATTGCCTGCTATTTGAAGAAAACCAGCATCCCCTCTCCATCTTTAGTTGGCCATAATTAATCTCTTTTTGATACATTAGTCCTGTTTGGGCTTCTTCCTTTTCCCCTTGGTGCAGAAGATGAGTTACCAATTATTTACTCATTTGTAGAAGCCTTTGCTGCCAAATATAGAAACTTCCAATGAGAGCCCTCAGCTGTATTGAGATTATCTCTCCATCTGAAAGTGTCCTCTCTATGCTCAGCACACCGTATTAGGTTTCTCTTTTGCTGTCTAAAGTGCACAGTGATCTTGTTCTTTGAAGGAATGCAAAGTATAAGCAAGAACATCAAAGCAATGAATATCATTAGACTGGGAGCTGCCAGCCAGTTCTGTTGCCTCTTCTTGGTCTTTTCAGTCTTGCATGAAGGGAATTGGCATGGCAACCAGGGACACCTGGGGAGTGGAAAAGAGCCCTGTCATCCCATTCCATGTAGCTTTTAGAAGTAGGCCTTTGTGACTGGTTAGTCTCCCTTTCTCTCTCACTTTTTGGCTGCCTGTTTGGTTTTTCCTTTCCTTCTTGATTATCAGATAATAGCATGATAACACAGCTCCCTCCTTCAAGGAGAAGACTGAGACTATGGCCTGGGTTTCCTCAGCCTCTTCCCTCCACTCTTCAGAATTTCTTAGAATCATTATCCTCTCTTGTCCTTCTTCCCTTTGGTGGCAGAAGAGGAAATAACCATATTCCACATTATGAACTTCTTCTTTCTCTATGCCTTTGATCTGATGCCCTCCTTCCTTCTCCAGGATCTTGTTTGAGCAGTTTGTTCCTGCTGTTTCATACATCTCTAATCTTCATCTGCCTACACCCACCTTCAAGTCTCATCCTGGGTTGATTTTGCCTTGACCTTTATGTCAATCCAACTACACTGTGGTATCTATCTCCTTTTCATTAGCAAACTTCTTTAAAAATTTGACTGCTTCTACTTCCTTATCAATTATTCTTCTGCCTCCACTCTGCCCCACTCCTTGAATCCAGAAAAATCATCTCTGTGGATAGATCTCATTATGTTACTGCTTTGGTCAAACATCTTCAGTGACTCCCTGAGAGCTATCGAATAAAGTTCAAATTTCTCTGCCTGGCCTTCCAGGACCTCTCAAACCTGCCATTATCTTCTCTCTATATGATGCTCTCTCCAGTCAACAAGTCCTCTGTCTCCTAGGAGTGCATATGCCCTCCATCACCCTGAGGTATGGAATTCTTTGCTTTAAAGCTCATCTCAAGTGCTTTGTCCATCATGAAGTCTGTCCTGATTCTCTTGTTTTGTAATGACTAGTCTTTCCCCCTCAGATCTCATACAGCACTTTGTTTCACAATATTTAAATATCAATGCCTGGCACGTAGTAGGTATTTAATAAATGTTTACTGATTGATTTGACAAATGTATTTGCATGTCTATAATTCTGTGAATTATAGTAATCTCCACACCCTATATACATGTTTTTGAATGCCTGAATGCATGAACCTTTTGTAAAGAATATATAGGAAATACAGCAGAGAAGTAAAATACTACCTTTTTGAATAAAAGCTATTCCAAAATAGGTAAGTGATCAAAGGATATGAAAAAGCAGTTCTCAAAAGAATTGTAAACTCTTTATAACCACATGGAATAATGTTCCAAATCACTAACAAAAAGAGAAATGCACATTGAAACAACTCAAATGGAAAAGACGAGAATAATCAATGTTGGAGAGATTGTAGAAAGATAGGCACTGTGGTGCATTATTAGTGGAGCTATAAATTAAGATAACCATTTTCGAAAGTGGTTTAGAGTTATTCAAATAAAGTGACTCAAATATCTATTTTCTTTGATCCAGAGATTTTATTAGTGGCATATATTCCAAGGAGATCATTTCATAGAGGAAAATCCCCATGTATGGCAAATTATTTGTAGCAGAATTTTTTTATGGTAGTAAAGAACCAAAATTTAAATAGATACTCATCAATTGAGGAATAGCTAAATAAATCAAAATTTATTACATGAGTGTCATGGAATATAACTGTGTGGTGGGAGATAATGAATATCAGGAATACAGAGAAGCATGGCCTTACATGAACGGATGCATAGTGAAGTTAGCAGGACCAAGAAAACCATATATACGTTGATCACAACAATGCAAATGGAAAAAAATAACAACCATGAAAAATTGATAATGAATGTTGCAGAATTACAAAGAATCACTTTGGCCCAAAAGAGATGCAAGACAACACCTCTCCCTATTTCTTTGCAGCGGTAGAAGATCCATGGGTATGGAACATTTATATACATACATATGTGTATTTATATTCAGATTTTTTTCAACATATTGATTGGTTTCACTGATTGTTTCCTCTTTTTCTCCTTCAAGATATTATTTTAAATAGGGGATGGCTCTCTGGGGAAGGGGAGGAGGAACACAGGAGGAAGATTTAGGTAATATCAAAACATGAATAAAAATTTATTTTAAAAAATCCCTGTCTTACAAAATGTCCTTAATTTGAGGTGAGAACTTGGGAGGGTCAATCAGAAATATATTCATGGAATAAATATAAGAGATTGAACACAACAAAGAATGTTACTCATCAATAGACTTTTCAAGACAGAAGCCAAAGATAGCATTATCAGTATGAAATTACATCATATCTCATAATATCAAAGGAGTAATAGCAAAAGCCAGTGAGTCACAGGACCATGGGATTATAGGAATCAGAGCTGTAATAAGCCTTGGGGAACATCTTAATCCAATCTCCTCATTTTGCTTAAGAGGCCTGTCAGACAGGTAGTATAATGTCCACTGTCCAACAGTACAAAAGCAGGAATTCCAAGGATTGCATTGATCTGGTTGAAAGAAAACTCAAAATCCCTGACAGGTACTATAAGGAAAGCTTCCTAACCAAGCAATACATTCAAATGTCTTGATTCATGATCTTCAGAGGAATATGTTCAATTTAATTCAATCTCTGGGAGATAAATAAAAATAAGGTAAAAAAAGATAAAATATAAAACACTTCTGTCCTCAAGGACCTTACATTCCACTGAATATAAATGTAAAATACAAAGCAATTTTCTGAGGAATGAGGAAAGTGCAATTTTACTCATGTAAAAATTAGCATCAGAGCTCAGTCCTGAAGGAAGCTTAGGAATTCCTCAGTGGTGAAGAGTGAGGAGTATATGCTGGTATAAATGACAGCCTGTGCAAAAACACGAAGAGTGGAAATTTAATAGTTTAAGAAATGCCATATGAAGGCATTTCATACATTTCAGGTATAGACATGAACAAAGTGCTCAAATAATAAGACTGTACAAAGTGTACCTTTAGGAGCAGACCTAGAAGGCAGCTGAAGCAGGTGTGAAAATAGCTTGAGAATAGTGTGGACAGTGAAAGTGAGTTCTAGAATCAGGAACTTGCCTTTGATTTGGAGGAAGTTACAATCTGTACTACTCAGCTAGGTGGTACAGTGTGTAGATTGTCTATTCTCTGCCAATTGGAGGCAGGCCAAAATTTTTTTATAGTAAATCACCCCAATAAAAAAAGGAACTGGATGATTTAAGGAAATGTCAACAACATACTAAATAGATGCTTAAAAACTAGGTGGAAATATATCTATGAAGTGGAATTATGCCTTTCTTTTAGGATATAACATCTTTTAGCACATAACATCCATACCATTCAAAGATAAGCTGGAAAAAAAACCCCAACAACCTGAGGATATTTGGCTTGGAGAAGAGAAAATCTAGGATGATATGATAATTGGCTTCAAATATTTTTAAGATGGGCAGCTAGTCAAAGCAGTGGATAGAGCACCAGGCCGGGAGTCAGGAAGACCTCTTTTCTTGAGTTCAAGTCTGGCCTCAGGCACTTCCTAGTTATGTAAGCCTGGGCAAGTCACTTAACGCTGTTTGCCTCAGTTTCCTCATCTGTAAAATGAGCTGAGGAAGGAAATGGCAAACTAGTATTTTTGCCAAGAAAATTCCAAATGGGATCATGAAGAGTCCGACACAACTGAAACGACTGAATAACAAATTCTTAGGACTGTTTTGTTGAAGAGGTATTGGTTTGTTTTGAGCAATATATAGAAGTTTCAGAGAATACAGTGCAGGTTTGATGTAAGGAAAAGCTTCCCAGCAGTTAGCTAACCAGAGGCAAAATGGAAGTTATCGGTTTCCCCTCATTCACTGGAGATCTTCAAGCAAAGGTCAATAATCACTTGATTGGTATGTTTTACAGGGAATTCCTGTTCAAGTGGAGTTTTGCTTTGAAATCCTCTGCAACTAGGGGTGTTGTAAAGGTCAAGTGAGAAAATACATGGAAACCTTAAAGTGCTAAATAAATACCAGTTGTCTTTATTATTAGTCTTTCATCACCATGTCCCCAGTCTGATGAAGACTTCATTCCCTGAGCCTTCTGCTGCTCTCCTGCTGAGCTCAAGTAGTATTTATAGAGCGATACAGGAGGGACGCTGGTAAATGTTCACAAAATAAAGTATGCACATACTTTTAAGTTTGATCTGCATTATATCCTGTAGTCTAGAAATCAACAAAACAATATAAAAGCCCCAATTTTTTAGTGTTTGCAGATTTCTGAGAGGTAAAGGCTCAGACTGAAAATTCAGTAGTTAGCTCTCTGAAAGCCTATCAAAGCTGGCTTCAACAAACCTTGGCTTTCAACTCTGAACTGTTTTGATTTTGTGACTAAAAGTATAGTCAGTCAACTAGAATTTATTAAGCACCTGCTATATCCCAGGTAGCTGGCTAAATGTTGGAGATACCAAGAATGACAAAAACCAGTCCCTATTCAGAAGGAGATCACAGATAGCAAGCAAGCAACAACTATGGACAAAGAATGTAAAGGCAAGACAATTTGGAAATATTCTCAGACATAAGGCACTGAGATTAAGGGGAACTAGCCAAAGCGAGGAGGGCAGCTAGGTATCACAGTGGCTAGAATACTGAGCCTGGAGTCAGGGACATTCATGTTCTTGAGTTAAAATCTGGCCTCAGACATTTATTAGCTGTGTGGCCCTAGATGAGTCACTTAACCCTACTGGCCTCATATGTAAAATGAGCTGGTGAAGGAAATGACAAACCACTCCAGTATCTTTGCCAAGAAAAATTCAAATAGCGTCACGAAGAGTTGGATATGACTGACATGACTGAAATGACTGAACAACAAATACAAAAAGATTTCTGCAGAATGTGCGTTTTTAGTTGAGACTTGAAAGGAGCCAGTAGTAACAGATGAGGTGCAAGAATATTCTCCAGTTAAATTGCTTGGAGGTGGGAGATGAAGGAATATGGAGATACAAGGAACATGGAGGAGGCCAGTACAGAGTGCATGGAGTGGGAGTAAGGTGTACAAAGACTGGAAAGGTAGGAAGGGGCCGTAGTATGAAAGGCTTTCAAAGCCAAAGCAAAGATTTTGTATTTGATCATAGAGGTGATAGGGAGCCACTGGAGTTGACTGAAGTGTGTGTGTGTGTGTGTGTGTGTGTGTGTAATATATTCAGGTCTTCACATTAGGAATTCAGTTTGGTAGTTGAGTAGAGGACAAACTGGAATGGGGAAAGACTTGAGGGAAGGAGACAACCACCATGTTTTTGCATTCTGTCCAAGTCTGCGATAATAAATGTGAGATAATAAATTATTCTTTATAATAAATACTAAAGGGTAGTTGCAGCATCAGAGGACAGAAGGACTATTGCTGTGCTGTAGACGACAAACATGAATATAGAGAAACATGGGAAGACTTCAATGAACTGTTACAAAGCTAAGTAAGCAGAAAGCCAGGAAAACAACATATGTGATGTTTCTAACAATATAAATAGAAGGAATAATAACAATGGCTAAGCATAGGCCTACCATTTATATAATGCTGAAGTGCTAGGCGCTATGCTAAATGTTTTTCAATTATAACCTCATCTGGTCCTCACAACAACCCTGGGAGGTAGATGCTATTGTCCCCATTTTACAGATAAAGAAATTTGAAGCCAACAGAGGTTGTGACTTGCCCAGGGTCATACAGCTAGTAAGTGTCTGAGGTTGGATTTGAATTCAGCTCTTTCTGTCTCCAGGCCCAGTACTCTTTCTATTACACCACCACAAACCAATAGAAAATTAACACTGAAAAATTACAAAGAACAAGTTTGGACCCAAAAAAAGAGATATGAGGAGACCAACTCCTTTCTAGAGGTCTGTTGGTGTGGAATAGTGCATGTATTTTAAGACTCTGATGCCTTTAGGTTTAACTAAATTTTTTTCTTTTCTTTTGAAATTTTTTTCTTTTTAAAAAATTCTTTGTTGGGAAGGAGAGAGGTAGGAAGATGATACAGAGGAAGAAATCTAAGCGATATAAAAATAAAATATATCAGTAAGATCTATTTTTTAAAATAAAGGAAAGCACAATGACTTACTTATTGCTGATCTTAATAACTTGAAAGTTTCTGAAACTTATTCAGACTGAAGTGTATATGATTGATAACAGTTTTAAAATGTTACTTCTAAGAGGATTTGCATTTTAATCAGAGATTAAACCTAAAAGAATAAGCTGAGAAATTTTTTTTTTGCTGCATTTTAATCAGAGATTAGACCTAAAAGAATAAGCTGAGGAAAATTTTTTTTTGCTCCTGAAATAACTCAAATTCTGCTTACAAAAGAAGTAGCAAGGAGAAATAAAGCTGGCCTTGGCATGAATTGCAATGCTTATGACTCAGCCAAGGAATCATTCACTAAGCACCTATCACGCTCCCAGCACTGCACTGGATGATGCACTTGTAGTTACTGGAAACAAGTCAAAAAAAGGACGTGAAACAATAAATGAACAGCATGAGAATACATGAAGTATTTGATCATCAAGTCAATCATGAGACTTTCTAATGTGCATACCGTATGGACCCCATCTCATTACTTGAAGATAAATGTGAGCTAAAAGCAACAGTTCACTTGTTTATTATATAGGCTACATGCCCAGCAGAAGTTCATGAAAAGGAGAGTTTGGCCTTATCCTGAGGTGGTCAGTTCAGGTTTCAAGCAAGATTGGGACCTGAATTGATTCTTGAAGGCTAACATTCTTTTTCAAATCTCATACAGTCCTTTGTTTTGCTTGTTGGCATCTAATCATATACTATTTGTTATTTTAATTATATTTGAATTTATCCCCAAACCCAAATTAACAATAAGAGTCATGAAGGCTTCAACCTTATGGAAGTGAATTGGATCAATAATGGTTCAAAAAAACCTGTTAGCTAATTTCCAAGTTGTACTCCATGGAATAGCCTGTGTCTCTGAAAAAAAAAATGCAACTAGATTAAATTTGTATTGCTCTAATTCCATTTTCTGTCTTTATACTGCTCTAGGGTCCTAAGTTTGCAGGACTAATTCCAAGGATTGTAGAGGTATTAAGATTATCCTACTCATTTGTCAACATTTAGCAGCGATTGCTCTCTAAATGGATGCCAATGTGGTACATGTTATCTTTCCAATACTAAGGAGGTAAAAACAAAAGCTGAACATACAATGTATGGATAGGGTTTATTGAAGGATATTGTAGTCAACCAAATCTGGAGCAGATACTGAATTCAGGGAACCTGAAAGTTTTCAGGTCCCATTCAGATGCTTCCTGATGAAGGGTATGCTTCTTTGCACCTGCAGAATTACCGATCCTATATGAAGTAACCTCCATATGAGGGTTACAGAATGAATTGTTCTATCAGTACAATTTGAAGATGGCTTACTCTTGTTTTATAAAGAAAAAGCTCTGCATCTGATGTAGTGATCAGTAGCCCCACTTTCAATTGGCCCATGATTGCCCAAATGCCCACAAGTTTAGGCAACAAACAGAAGGAAATAGAGATCCTAATAAGAAGGCAATTTAACTTCATGGGTATCATGGAGACTTAGTGCTTTGAAACCTATGATTATCATGTCTCTGAATGGGTATATTGTATTCAAAAGAAATAGGATAGATAAAAGGGGGTGGGTTTGGAATAGTATTATAATAAAAAAGTATATTCATGTGAGAAAACCCAGGATCCAGAGAAGGGAAACATGATAAAATACTTAGGTGAAGGTCAAAGTGAAAGAAACAGAAGTAATTTTTTCATTGTAGAAAATATAGAACACTTAGATGGAATGAAGAAATAGATGAGTATTTTGGAAAACAGATCACAAGACTGGCATACAGCCATGATATAATAGAGATAGGGGACTTCAATTATATAGACATCTGCTGGAGCTCTCTCTTTGCCAAAAGAAGAGCAGCTAATAACTTTTTGATTGCCTTAATGATATTTCATTCTTCAAATAGTAGAAAAACCAGTGAGGCAAAATTCTGTATCTCATCTTCACTGACAGGGAAGAACTAGTTCTTAGTGTGGAAATGATAGGATCCCTGTGGGGAAAGTGACCATTCCTTCCTAAAATTTGTGAGAGAGATAGAAAAGGACTCCAAGCACAGCCTGCCATATACAACTGATTCTGGGAAAGCATGTTTCAAAGGGTTCAGAGGAAATATAAGTAGAATCCTAAGGGATAAAAATGCTACAGAGGATGTCAGTTCAGGAGGTATAGAATATGCTCAAGATTGAAATTCTGAAGATGAAAAAGGGAAATAAGTCCAGTAAGGAGGAAAAACTGAATTTATCTGAAGAGACCAAGGTGTATGCACAGGAATTCACTTCCCAACTTAGCTTTAAAAAAATGAACAGAAATCTATTTTCTCTCCCTCCTACATTTCATCCAATTGGGAAAAATAAAATCCTTCTAATAAATACACACACACACACACACACACACACACACACACAAATATACTTAAGCCAAACAGATTATTAGCTATATCCAAAAATACGGCTCATTTTGTACCCTGAGTCCATCACCTTTCTGACAAGAAGTGGATAGCATGCTTCATCACTGGAATCATAGATGGTCATTTTATTGATTAGAATTTTGGTTTGTTTTTACAATGCTGTTGTTATTGTGTAAATTGTTTTCCTGCTACTCATTTCATTCACCAATTTAAAAAAGTCATCAATTTAAAAAAAATTTTTAAAGTCATCAGAAGTGTTCCTTTTTTAATATTGATGTTATAGAATAAATCATTCCACTGAATGTCCCACTTCATGCCCACTGGATTGATAAAATTTATAAAAATATGAAAAAGGCAAATATTGGAGGGGCTGTGGGAAAATAGACACCATAAGGTGTTATTAGCGAGGCTGTGAATTGGTACTTCTACTCAGGAAAGCAATTTGTAAATATGCCCTGAAAGTTGTTAAACTGTTCCTATGTTTTGACCAAGCAATAAAGCTACTAGATTTAAATACCTCCAAAAATATCAACAAAAGAAGAAAAGGACCCATACGTACAAAAGTGTAGCAGCCCTTTTTGTAATGGCAAAGAACTGGAAATTAAGAGGGTACCTATCGATTGGGGGAATGACTGACAAAAATATTGTCTATGAAAGTAATGGAATACTGTTGTGGTTTAAAATGATGAGAGATAGGTTCAGGAATACTTAAGAAGACATGTACGTCAAATGAGCAGGATCAAGAGAATAATTTATATTGTAATAACATTTTAAAAGCCAAGGTTCTTGAAAGATGTAAGATCTCAGATCAGCGCAGTGCTAAAACATGATGGAGCATCCTACCCACCTCCTCACAGAGAGGTGACAACCCAGGGTTTATTTTGAGACATATTTTTTGGGCATAGTCAATATAGAATGTTTTCTTTTACTTGACAATGCATATTTGTTGTAAGGATTCTGTTTTTTTTTAATTTTCTTTCTTCTCTTTCACTTGGGAGGTGGTGGGTTCCCTTTCTTGGAGACTTCACACAGAGACTTGAGGATTATGTAAGAGGTATGTTATGATGAGGATTCCTTTCATACATATAGGTTAGACTAGATGTGCACTGAATTTCCTTTCAATTCTCATATTCTATGATTCTTTAATTAAGGACATCTATCGGCCAGGACGCAAGTGGTTAGACCCATTAACAATATTTTCTGAACTTAAGATTAGTCCTTCAGACAACATGACTCTTGGTCTCAGTGGTCTCAGATACTGGTGGTTGTTATCTGGGAGAAATCTATAACAGGCAGGTTATCATAATTAGACTAATTAGTCTAATAATGATAGACACATTATGAATTTCTGATTCAGTTCTAACATAGGGAGCCGCCTGGTACTGTGAAAGTGCATTGTATTTTCAGTCAAGATAATCTGGTTCATCACTGTTTGACAAAAATTGCAGGGAAAACTGCATAGCAGTGTGGCAGAAACCGGGCATAGACCAAATCCTGACACCGTCCACAAGAATAAAGTCTAAATGGATACACAATCTAGGTATAAAGATTGATACTATAAACAAATTAGGGGAGCAAGGAATAACATATTTGTCAGACTTACGGAAAATGGACAAATTTATGATCAAACAAGAGATAGAGAACATTTTGAAGTGCAAAATGGACAATTTTGATTACATTAAATTGAAAAGTTTTTGCACAAACAAACCCAATGCAACCAAGATTAAATAGAGGGAAGCAGAAAACTGGAAAAGACTTTTTGCAACTGATATCTGTGATAAAGGTCTCATGTCTAAAATATATAGAGAACTGAGTCAAATGTACAAGAATACAAGTCATTCCCCAATTGATAAATGGTCAAAGGATATGAACACAGAGTTTTCAGAGGAAGAAATTAAAGCTATCTATAATCATAGGGAAAAATGCTCTAAATCACTATTTATTAGAGAGATGCAAATCAAAACAGCTCTGAGGTACCTCATGGCACCTATCAGATTGGTTAACATGAAAAAACAGGAAAACGATAAATGTTGGAGAAGATGTGGGAGAGTTAGAACACTAATTCATTGTTGGTGGAGCTTTGAGCTGATCTAACCATTCTGGAGAGCAATTTGGAACTATGCCCAAAGGGTTACAAAAATGTGCATACCCTTTGACCCAGCAATATCGCTTCTAGGACTCTATCCCCAAGAGATCATAAAAATGAGAAAGGGTCCCACATGTACAAAACTATTTATAGCAGTTCTCTTTGTGGTGGTCAAAAACTGGAAATCAAGGTGATGCCCATCAATTGGGAAATAGCTGAACAAGTGGTATATGAATGTAATGGAATACTATTGTGCTGTGAGAAACAATGAACAGGAAGTCTTTAGAGAAGCCTGAAAAGATTTATATGAACTGATACTGCGTGAAAGGAGTGGAACCAGGAGAACTTTGTACACAGCAACAACCACAGTGTGTGAGGAATTTTTCTGGTAGACTTCATACTTCATTGAAATGCATGGACTTAAAAAATTTCCAATGGACTCTTGAGGCAAACCGCCTTCCATATGCAGAGGAAGAACTATGAAATTGGATCATAGATAGAAACAGACCATTTTCTTTAGTATTTCATTTTGTTTTGTTTTATTTTATTTTATGGTTCTTCCCATTCATTTTAATTCTTCTATGCAAAGTGTATTTAATAGGAAAGTACACGTAGAACCCTATATAAGATTGTATGCCATCTCAAGGAGAGAGAGGAGAGGGAGGGGGAAAAAATCTAAGATATATGGAAGTGATTGTCGAACACTGAGAACAAATAAAATAATTTAATTTAAAAAACAAAAAAAATAAAAATTAGTTCTTTCTTCTTAAAAAAAAGATGATTTGGTTCACATCTTGCTTCTAATACTTGCTACTTATAAGACCATGGGCAAGTCATTTAACCTCTTTTCTCCACCTGTAAAATAAAGGTGTTACATAAATTGGCTTCTGATGTTACCTTTTTTAATACAGTATATATAATCCTATGACTTTAGAGTGGACAGACTGCCCAATTCAGGTAGTAATTATGCTGAAAATGACCTAGAAAGTAGCTATCATTGTCTTAAAGTAGATAGCAAAGACGTTTTAAAACTTGCCAAGAAAGAGAAAAAGCAATCTCATTGAAATTTTAGCATATAAATTATAAGGTCAAAAATACCTATATTTTAAAGAAAACTATTACCTCAACATGAAAGCAAAAAAGGGTTACAATAAACAGTATTTGACAAGTATATTTCTTCTACTAAGGAAAGGAGACTCCCCAAATAGGAATTTCACTGTAAATTTCAGTTTATGGTAAATAGCAATAATTACAATGAAGGTTTAAGCCAACAGCTATTTGTTTTGTGTAGGGAACTCCCTGTGAGTAAATTTCGTCTACTAATGCAGATTTCTAAACTTTCGGAATCTTATGGTCTCAGTGAACTGCCTGGGATGCTGAGAAATCAAGTGACTTTGTTCATGGTCATATGCTTTCGCATGTTTCACAGGTAGGATTTGAACTCAGGTCTTCCTGACTCCAAAGTGGCTTTATATGTACTATGAAAATGCAATGCTGTACATCAGATCTCTGAAAGCTGCCCACTCATTTTCTGCTCCACTGTTGCCAACTATGTGTTGGCTCACCTTTGCCTCCAAGTCAGCAGCAAACTGTTCACGCTCAGAGAAGACGCTAATTTGTTGATATTAAATCTTCTGGTTGTCATTTTGCCTTGGGGGTGGCACTTTTGATGAATAAGAATATTTAGCTTGGAAAGCATAAGTCTGTGATCAGTTCAGCACTCTGCACCACACATTGCCTTTGTCACTCTCACATTTTGTCTGTCTCTTCTTACAATCACACAGTCTATTAGATGCCAATGTTTGCTGCAAGGGTGCATCCATGAAGTTTTATTGTGTTTAAGTCAATGGAAGACAGTGTTGGTGATGAGAAGGTCATGTGATGCACAAGTCTTCAGCAGTAAATGACCATTGCTGTTGCTGTTTCCAACTCCATCCCTCCCTAGGACTCCCTGTCAAGTCTGGTAGTCTGAGCCTACTCTAGCATTAAAGTCATCCAGAATTATAAGCTTATCTTCTTTTGGCACATTGATGATAAGGGTCTCTAGGTCTTCATAAAATTTTTCTTTGATCTCATTAGGGTTTGTCATGGTGGTATCATAGGCACTGATGATGGTGGCATGGTGTTTTCCTGCAAGTGGCAATCGCGTTGTCATGAGCCTGTCATTCACTTCTTTTGGCAGGCATATCAGCTTGCTGACTAAATTAGTTTTGATTGCAAAACCCACACCAGCTTCACAGCTCTCGCCTTCACTGTGCCCGCTCCAGAAAAATGTGTATCCAGCTCCAACTTCAGTAAGCTGACTTTCATTTGCCAGCCTTGTTTCACTCAAAGCTGTTATTTGGATGTGATACCTGCTGAATTCTCTTGCAACAAGAACAGTTTGTCTTTCAGGTCTACTGGATTTTGTGTTGTCTATAAGTGTGCACATGTTCCATGTGCTGATGGTGAATGGAATGGAATCATCTTTGCAGATGTTTTTGTACATTTTGTACATTTTTTTGTGTTTCAGCCACATAGAGGGATTCCTCACCTGCCATGGTAATCAGGCCAGGGTTGGTAAAGCAGACAATATTTAGGGCACCTTTTCTAGCCCTCTTCGTCACACCAGGAGGTGAGCAGTGTGATCCTTAAAAGGCTGCTCAGACAGTCAGGGGACTGCCGAGTTCCACTGCGGCTTCCAGTGAGAAATGACCATATGGCCTGGGTCACCTATGTTCAGGGTTGTGACTACAGGTCCCATTGTATCCGCACCTGCTGCTCCATCACTTACCTGTTGCCACAGGACTTTGAGGCATTATAGTAAAATGGTATGGATGATGTCTTTAGATTTGTGCATAAATTGCATTTAAGTGAGGCAGAGTTGCATGAAGTCATCAGCTTCACTTTCTCCTCCAGAATCTCCTCCAGGGGCAGGACAGAGTCAAGACAGCTGGCAATGACTCAGGGTGCAGTGGATGACCTTCATATCTTCCACACCATCCATACGTAGAACCATTGGTTACAACAAATGGAGATGTTTTGAATGCTGTGGATAAGTTCACTTACCTTGCTAGTGTACTTTCCAGAGTGTACTTTCCAATGTACACATTGACAATGAGGTTGATGCACACATTGCTAGAGCTAGCTCAGTGTTTGGGAGGCTCCAAAGAAAAGTTTGGGAGAGAAGAAGTATTAGACTGACTACCAAACTGAAGGTCTGCAGAGCTGTTGTGCTGACCTCATTGTTGTATGTCTGTAAAAAATGGACAGTCTACTAGCATCATGCCAGGAAACTGAATTGCTTCCATTTGAACAATCTTAGGAAGATTCTGAGGATCACCTGGAAGGATAAGGTAGCAGACACTGAAGTCCTTGCTCGAACTGAACTACCAAGCATTCAAACTATGCTTCCAATTGAGCAAATCTGATGGGCTGGCCATGTTGTTCGAATGCAAAATATTCACTTGCCAAAAAGACCATTTTATGGAGAACTCACATGGGGCAGGTGATCAGATGGTGGTCAGAAGAAGTCATACAAGGACACTCTCAAGGTCTCTCTCAAGAACTTTGGATTTGACTGTGCAACATGGGAGATACTGGCACAAAAGGAGTAGCCAACCCAAATATTCACACGGATTATCTGTGCTCAACCTGTCATAGAGCATTCCGAGCTTGTATTGGTCTGATCAGTCACAGTCGGACACACTGAAACTTCACTTTTATCATGGTGATGTCATTTTGGTCCTCTTCAAAAATGAAGAACAACAACTAACCTATGTACTATGAAACAATGTCTCTCACTTTTGCCTCTAAAATCAGTAACACCTAAAATCATGAGATTAAAATTATTCACTGAAAAAAGCCATGAATTACAATTAGAAGTTTCTACCTTATCTAAACTTTTTATCTTCCCAAGATCTTGCTAGAGTGTTCTGCAAATAGTAGGTGCATATTAAATATCTGTCAAATTTAATTAATTTGGAAAGGTAAACTAGAGAAGCAGAAGACAATTTGGGTAGGAGGAAGAAGATGATTGTAGGTAATGGAGTCAGAGTTGCACATGTCATATTTATTTGGGTTATATTTAAGACACTGGTCAGATTATACTAGAGGGTATATATATATCAGTGATTATTAAAAAAAAAAAGGAAGTTAGGTAGATAGGATGGAGCAAGCTTACCACAAGCCTTAAAAGACAGGGCTATAGAGGAGTTTGGACTTACTAGTGACAGTTGAGAGTTCATCACAGCGCCTTGAGCAGAGAAGGGATGTGATAAAATGAAGTTTGGTGGGCATATACTTTTCATTCAAACATTTATTAATTGATCAGAAACAAAGAATGATTACAGACAGGGAAACCATGGAAGAGACTATTTAAATGAACAACGTATGAAGTAACATATACTTGGATTAGGATATTGTAGAGTGACATCTTAAAGTCAAATAATACAATGACAAAGTTCAGAAAAAATGCCAGAGACAGACAAATAGAGAAAGAGAGAGACACAGAGACAGAAAAACACACATACACACATGCACAGAGAGAGAGAGAGTAAGGGAGAGGGAGAGAGAGAAAGAGAGAGAGAGAGAGACAGACAGACAGACAGACAGACAGTGTATGCTAATGACCCAGGTTGACATGAAACCATAAGCCCTTTTCCTTCTGTCTCTTCTTAGGTGAAAGAATGTCAGAGATGGAATGAACTAGGCTACAGTCTTTATACTTCAACTACGTTGAATCTAAGCTACAAACATATATACATATACACACACACACACACACACACACACACACATTTATATGTATAGTCTTAGGAAGATACTTATCAAAGCAAGCTTCACTACTTACACAGGAAGTGTCAATCTAATGAATTCCAATGTGGACATTAGGCTGCCTCAGAGAACTAGAATGTTGGGAGCAAGGGATGTAGTGCGGTAGCCTGGCTATCTATAGAATACAGACCAGAGGTCAAATATTACACCTGATACTTACTAGCTGTTGTTATTGTGTGTGATTTGTCCTTCATTCTTGAAGAGGACCATGACATCAGGGAAATAATCACGACTTGCATTTGACTTTGATTTGAATGGAGAACTGGGCATGGTCACCAGCCTCACTTTCTCCTCCAGAGCCATTTGAGTTCAGTGGTCAGATATTCATCAGGATGACTGGAGATGACCCAGGATGCAGTGGGAGACCCTGGCCCTTTTAGGCTAAGGTCTTTTCAGGTTCTCATTTTGAGTGAGGTAATGCTCATTCAGTGAAAGGCCTCTTTAAGAAGTAGTGAGTCAAGGAATGGCCCCTTTAATAAAAAAATTGGGAGGGGAGGACCCTCAGGGTTGCTGGCCAAAAGAGTATCAGTTACTATTTACATTCCCTCTGAGCTTGGAAAGCCCAATAGATAATCATGAAGTGGTGCTTAGACAGGAGCCTACTGTCCTCCATTCTATGAGATCCAGAGTGAAATGGGTTTGAGGTTTGGTCTTCAAGAAAGAAATCTAGCCAGTAAACCCCAAGTTAGCTAGGCAACTGTAACATCACCTCTCTGAGACTCAGTTTCCTCATCTGTAAAATGTGAATGAGAATTATAGGACCTACCTGACAGAGCTGTTGTGGGAGATTTAAATGACTATATAATCTATGTAAAATGCTTTCCAAACTATCAAGTCATTTATAAATGTTAGCTTAACAACACAGAAAGAACCTTGGGGGCAGTGCATGGTATACTGATCAGAGACATGTCCATCTGACTGACAAAGTACAGGTGATATACTTAGGAGAATAGTTCATGCTGAGCTATTTTCTTAGAAGTGGATTTAAAAAATGTGTGTAAAATGAGAACAATGTGCTCTGCTGAGCACATATAAAGTATTTGTCAGTAGTCAAAGATTATCCTTAAAATTCCTTATTACAGTTAACAAACAGTTCTTGCTTTAGAAGCTGCTTGTCAGTGCACATTTTAAAATCAGAATATTAGAAGAAAACTAATATTTACTCCTTACAATGAAAGCAAAATCCCAAATACATTTACTTTAACTGTATTTCAAGACAGTGTGTGATTAAGAATGTTAGTGATTAAAATTTATTCTTAAGGTGTTGACTTCTTAGTGGAATACATATCACATTTTGTTTAAAATTAATGTTTCATGATAAATTCCTTCAAAGGAATTTTGTATTTAGCTTTCCATATTATAAAAATAATACTTGAAACATTATTATAAAAATAATAAGGTTATAAAGAAACACTTCCTTCTTATTTCCCTACTAGAATGTTAGCTTTTCATCATCATATAGCCCTTTCCAATTGCTCAAATCAATTTAACTATCTAGATTTCTCTTGAGTCTTATGTTTACATTTCGAAGTTCCTACTCAGCTTTGGTCTTTTTATCAAGAATATTTAAAACTCATCTATTCCATTTAGGATCCATTTCCTGCCCTGCATGATTACTTTGAAAAGAAAGTTATTCTTGTTTGTATCCCAAGGTCTTCTCTTGTTTATATAGAAGCTTTGAGGTCTTTAAGTGACCTGACTTGTACCTTGGCACTTGAACTCCTTTCTGGATGCTTGCAGTATGTTTTCTTTGACATGTGCATTCTGGATTTTGGCTTTAGCATGTAAGGAAGTTTTTTTTTTTTAACCTTTGTTTTAGGAAGTGATCAAGAGATGGATTTTTCTTTCTATTCTTTGTCCTTTGGCTCTAATAGATCCTAGGTGCTTTTTATCTATAATTTTTCGAAATGGTGTTCTGGTTTTTTTCTCATGGTTTTCAGAAAGTCCAATGAGTCTTCCATGATTTTTCTCTCACCTCTTTTCTAGATCAGTTAAAAAATAAAGTCGATACTTTATATTTTCTTCTATTTTTTCAGTCTTTTGATATTGTTCTAATATTTCTTGCTGTTTCATAGTCATTGTTTTCTGTTTTATTAATTCTCATTTGTTGGGTGTCTACTACTTGAGGAAATTTTACAACTTTTGTTCTAGGCTATTTATTCTCCTAATTATTTCTTCAAGAGTTCTAATTTATGGATACCTTGTTTCATTTTTTTAGGTGTTCATCTAGTCCTTGTGGAAAAAAAAAACTATTTTTTTCTTCCTTTGAGTCTTTGCTTGCAGTTGCTTTGGAATTATTCTCTACCTATAGGTTAGATTTCTTGTTATCTCTGGAATTATATTTCTTTAAGATGGTTGTTATCTTTGACTTACTCATCTTTCTAATCTTAGTTCCTGAGCTGAGGTTTTGTTCCAGAGACACACTTTGCCTTCTTATACAGTTTTGGGTGGGATGGTCTTTCCTGCTTGTTCTAGACCTGGACTACTTGGGCTTCTTTGCTGACTTCCATCTCTCAGGATGGAAGCTCTGGATCTTGTGGTTTAAAGCACTGACTCTCCAGTACCCCATATAGCACTTCGGAACTTTCAGCACTAGGATGACCTAATGTGAGTGTTGGGGCTCTTGGTTTCTTTGAATGTCCCCACTGTAGATTTCTGACCACCAGTTTTCTGCTCTTACTGCCTCCACATAAGGAGGTTTACATTTATCTCTGGTCAGCCTCTTTTTGTGCTGAGAGATTATCATTTTGTTTGCTGCTCTGGTGCTGGCTTTTCTGGTGACTCACTTTCCTATTCAGCTTCTGTCTGAATTTTTGTACAATTATGGGTTGGAAAAAGTCATTCACTATAGTTTCTCATTAGATTTCTTGACCATTATTTGGTCTGGAGTGATTTTTAGGCTTTTTGTTTGTTTGTTTGTTTTTTGCTAGAGATATATGTGGTACTTAGGCTGCTTGCAATCAAGGGAGGTTCAAGTAGTTGTCCTGGACAGATGCCCTGTTAAATGCCCTTTAAAAATTGAGTCTTAAAAGTCTGATGAGGTACTAAATTTCTTTTTATAGTACACGGGAGTTTTTTTTTTTTAAAACAAAACCCTATTTTTGTAAAAGCTTACATCATAGTCATGCCTTCTCCTCCATTTCACTCATATATATTTATTCTGTAGGTGTCCTATTTGACTGAAATAAAAATAATTTTAATGCAAATTTATTTGCTTAGTAATTCTGACTGCAAATTTATATTTAAGGGAATAACCGGAAATGAGTGGGTGGAAACTGAAGGGAGAGAGTGCTTCAGGGCAGAAAATATGTATGTGACTAAGAAAAACTAAAGGAGAGATGATGAAGAAAGGCTTGAGACCTAAGGGGAATTTTGGAGTGAGAACCTGACAAAATAGCATAGTAGAATTCCAGATCTGGAAAGGGACCTTAAAGAGAATGTAATGACACCTCTTTATTTAGAGATGAAGAAACTGAGATCTAGAGAGTTTAAGGAAATTCTACTGCTGTCTTCCATCTAGAATTCATGGCCTTCCATAGCATGATCGCATCTTGTTTTTGAGATTTACCTTCTGTTGAAGGCCAGGGTGGAGCGCAGTTGACAAGATCAGGATAGACCTTCAGGGAAACTGTTCTTTGAGACTGTGCTCATCGTCATTCCGAATAGTTCTCCAGGACCCCCAGATGTTGCTGTCTCCATGAGACAAACAAGAGAATTACAGAAAACAAGGGATATGTAAAATAGATGCTCTCTAGGCTCACAGTCTTTAAGATAAGACTGATTAAATCGTTAGGGCAGGAGACAAGCAGAATGTCATGTAGGCTTTCAGTTTCTGTCTATAAATACCCTGACCCTCAGATCAATGAACAGAGTTGGTCTATCTTCTCCCGCCTCCTGTGCCTTCCTTCTTAGGGATGTAGGCCTTCAGCTACAATCTTCTACTAAGCCCTTCTTATACTTTACCCTTCAACCAAATTACATTACTCACTGTTCCCCAGCACAATCTAGGCTCTCCTTGCTATGGGTATTTTCTCATACGTTTTCCTGTACCTGAAATGAATTCTCCTAAAATTTCTGCTTGAACAAATCCTACTTAACATGTTGTTTTCCTTTTCTAGAAGCTTGTAGTGACTGTCTTTTGCCTTCAGGAGAGGAAAAAAGCATACTTTTCTTCTTGGCATGATTATAAGATAAATTTCCAGCCCACCTGGCCTCCTTCTTGTTTCCTATATGTCCCAATTCATCTTCCACCTCAGGGTGTTTACATAGAATTTCTTCTAAGAACATACCCAGCCTACCTTTGACTTTTAGGATCCCTTAAAGTCTGAGCTCAAATGCTACCACTAGCGTGAGAGAGGCCTAAACTGATCCTCTTAGCTGTTAGTGCTCTCCCCCTTAATTACTTTGTGCTTACTTTATATACATTAATATTTACTTATCTGATTTTGTGTTATATGTCCCTCTCCCCCACCTCCCAGATTATAAACTCCTTGAAGGCAGGAACAGTTACATTCTTGTCTTTGTATGCTTAATTATGGGCATTTGGGTAGTGCAGTGGATATAGCACTGAGCTTGGAGTCAGGAAGACCTGAGTTCAAACCTGACCTCAGATACTTACTAGCTGTGTGGCCCTAGGCAAGTCACTTATTGTTTGCCCCAGTTTCTTCATCTGTAAAATGAGCTGGAGAAGGAAATGGCAAACTCCTCCAGTATCTTTGCCAGGAAATCCCCAAATAGGGTCACATGACTGAACAATAATCCTTAACCGAATTATTCTTCATTTCCCAGTTGAGTGCTGCTTCCTTCACAAAACTTTCACTAAATCTTCCACCTCATGTTCTTTCTTTTAATATGAAAAGTGCCTACTGTGGTGCACAGGCATCAGATACACAGCCCACGTGCTACATCTGGTCTACAACATCCCCAAGTGTGGTAGGTTAAAATTCAATTAGGAAATTTTAAAAAATTAATTTATTAATTTTTAGTTTTCAACATTCACTTTTAGAGGATTTTGAATTCTAAAACTCTTGTCCCTCCCATCAATCCTCCTCAAGATGGCATGCAATATGATATAGGGCACACATGTACAATCATGTTAAACATATTTCCACATTAGTCATGTTATAAAGAAGAATCAGATTCAAAGGGAAAAACCATGAAAAAGAAAAAAAAAACAAACAAAAAAAGGAGAAAACAGTATGTGTCAATATGCATTCAAACTCCATAGTTCTTTCTCCATTTCCATTATGAATCCTTTGTAATTGTCTTAGATTGCATTGCTGAGAAGAGCTAAGTCTATCAAAGTTGATTATAGCACAATGTTGTTGTTATTGTGTACAATGTTCTCCTGGTTCTGCTCGTAAGTCTTTCTAGGTTTTTCTGAAATCCTCCTGCTCATCATTTCTTATGGGACAAGAATAGTAGTATTCCATTCCATTTACATACCACAACTTGTTCAGCCAATATCCAATTTTCGAGCATCCCCTTAATTTTCAAATCTTTGTCATCATGAAAAGAGCTGCTGTAAATATTTTTGTACGTATGGGTCCTTTCCCCATTTTTATGATCTCTTTGGGACACAGACCTAGAAGTGGTATTTCTGCATCAAAGGGTATGCATAGTTTTGTAGCCCTCTGGGCATAGTTTCAAATTGCTCTCCAGAATGTTGGATCAATTCACAGCTCCACCACCAATGCACTTGTGTTCCAATTTTCCTACATCTTCTCCAAGATTTATCGTATTCCTGTTTTGTCATGTTAGTCAATCTTATAGATGTGACGTGGTACCTCAAAGTTGTTTTAATTTACATTTCTCTAATCAATAGTGTTTTTTCATATGGGTATAGGTAGCTTTAATTTCTTCATCTAAAAACTGCTTGATCATATTTTTTGACCATTTGTCGATTGAGGAATGACTTGTATTCTTATAAATTTGAGTTAGTTCTCTATATATTTTAGAAAAGAGGACTTTACTAGAGACACTAGCTATAAAAATTATTTTTTAACTTTCTACTTCCCTTTCAATCTTGGTTGCATTGGCTATGTTTGTGCAAAAGCTTTTCAATTTAATGTAATCAAAATGATCCATTTAGCATTTCATAATGTTTTCTATCTCTCATTTGGCTATAATTTTTTTCATTCTCTATACATCTGACAGGTAAACCATTCCTCGATCTTCTGATTTGCTTATGGTATCACCCGTTATGTATAAATCATGTACCCATTTTATCTTGGTATACATTGTAAGATGTTGGTCTACGCCTAGTTTCTGCCATGCTATTTTGCAGTTTTCCCAGAAGTCTTTGTCAAATAGTAAATTATTGTCCCAGAAGCTGGGGTCTTTGGGTTTATCAAACAGAAGATTACTATAATTATTGACTATTGTGTCTTGTGTACCTAACCTATTTCACTGATCTACCACTCCATTTCTTAGCCAGTATGAAATCCATTAGGAAATATTTAATAAAATAAAAAATACAATACAATAAAAAATAATGTTAGCTTGTGGTTTTGTGAGTCAATATCCAGACTACGTACATGGTTTAGTGGCCCCTGTTTTTGAGTTTGGCTCCACTCATGGAGTAGCCAGCAGATGGGATTTAGAGTCACAGAGGCCCAGTTTCAAATTCTGCCTCTGACATTTACTAATTGTGTTATTTCATCTATCAGTGTTCCAGAAAACTCTAACACTGTGTTACAGATGAGTTGTTGATCTGTACTGGTAGAATGAATTTCCACAATGAAGATTCCCTATATGAATGAAATTAAGGTTATACTATCCTTCCCCTCCACCATAATGTCATCATATTGCTTCTTATATTTCAGCTGTTTGTGTACATGTCCAGCTATTTATTCAATTTTAATTGGAGGACTGCCAGAAAGTATCTCCAAGATACAGGGCAGAGTTTCTAGTTAGTCTGAGTGCAAGACAGATTAGAATAAAAAAGTCAGACTTATTTAGTTCAGTAACATTTTATTAAGCCCCGTCTACGTGCACAACAATTGCATTAGTTATTAAGAGCATTTGCTTCATTTTCCAGATGACAGACTGAGGTGGAGAAAGGTCAAATACTGTGACTTAACTAGTAAGTGAAAAAGAAGGAACCTGAGTTCAGACCTTCTGACTCCAAATCTAGGGTTCTTTCATCATACCACAACTGTCTTCTTTTGACATGATCCTAGCCTCATCCTTTCCAGTCCTTGCCCAGTTCCTGGTTTGTAGACCTCTCTAGGGAACTTGTCATAGGTAATAGTGTCTCTACAACTGATCAAAGTCACTTGTATGGACAGTATGAAAAACAAAAGTCCAGTTTTGCTTTCTATCACTGAAAGCTGATGAAAATACTTGCCAAATCTTTGGTTTATGTTCTTGTGACCTTTGTCTTGGTGTCTATAAACCATAGAATCTCAGATCTGGAATATTTGTCTCTTTATGTCTCTTTCTGATCTTTGTATTATAGTACTCAAGGCCTTTCCCCAGATTTCTCATTTACCTTTCAAAGCTCTCTAGCCTATAAATCTCTTTCTCAAAATGTGGCACTGCTGATCATAATTCTACATATGTGTTTTAACTAGGGCACAGTAATAGTGCAATTATTCTAGTTCTGGACACTGATCCTCATTGTCTCAATGTAGCCTAAAATTGCACGAGATTTCTTGGCTACCAAGTCATATTGTTGACATATTGAGTTTACAATTCACTAACACCCCCATTTTTTTCATATGAACTTCTCTTTAGTCACACTTCTTCCATCTTATTCTTGTGAAATTGTGTTTTTTTAACCCAAATATGAAACTTTGTATTTATCCTTATCAAATCTCACCTTAATACATTCAAGCAGCATTCCAATCTGCTGAGACATTTAGGGGTGCTTATTTTCATCTGGTAACTATCTATTCTGGTTTTGTCTCATCTGCAAATTTGATTAATTATCTACATCTCAATCCAAGACATTGATAAACATATCAGCACAGGGCAAGCACATATCCCTAGGGCTCTTCACTGGATTCCTCCTTCCAGGTTGACATTTAACCATTAATGCCTACTTTCTGGATCCGGTCCTTCAAACAATCTAAATTTCTCTAATTCTACTATTGCCTAGGGTTGGGAACCTGCACCTCGAGGCCACATATGGCACTCTAGGTCTTCAAATATAGCCCTTATACTGAATCCAAACTTCACTGTGAAGCACTTGAGGACCTAGAGGTCCACATGTGGCCTCCCCATCCTTGTATCTAGACCATATTTCTTCATCTTGTTCATAAAAATAGCATGAGAGAGTCTGTCAAATGCTTTGATGGAATTAAGAGAACTACATCTCTATCATTATGCTGATCCTTCTGTTTGTCTTTACCTTTATCTCACTCTGTCATTAGTCTGACATGATCAGTTTTTAAAAAAAAATTTTTGATATCTTTTGTTGTTGTATTACCTACATTTCCAAATACATTAATATATTCCTTTACCAGAGAGTTATCCTTTATAACAAAGAAAAAAAACAGGTCACAGCAAATACATTACAGTATGCTGACATTGTATGTAGCTCTCCATACTCATAGCCTTCCACCTCTTCAAAGAAGCAGGGAAGTTGCCTTCTTATATCTCTTCCTAAGGGTCAAGATAGGTCCTCATAATTATACAGCATTCAGGTTTGAATGTTTTTGTGGTTGTTGCTACTCTTTTTGTTTACATTACAGTCAATGTGTTCTGCTTGCTTCCCTTTGGATCAGTTCATGTAAGTTTTTCTGTGTTTTTTTTTTAATAAATTTATTTATTTAACTTTTTATTTTCATTTTCACAAGATTTTGGGTTCCAAAATTTTCTCCCCATTTGTCCCCTCCCCCCTCCCCAATACCCTGAGCATTCTAATTACCCATATCACCAATCTGCCCTCTCTTCTATCATCCCTCC
>CM053773.1:144883629-144909566 GCA_028658325.1 Potorous gilbertii
TCAGTTCCCTCAGGGGGTTTATACAGAGATCCTTTGTAGTGGAGCTGGGGTGGAGCTCCTGCCTGCTCTGGGAGTCTCTGGCTGAGCTGCCTCTGCCTCTGGCCGAGCTGCCTCAGCTTCTGCCGCAGTGGCCGCTTCCCAGGGGGTCCGAGTCCCAGAGATCCCCCGCTCCCCTCTCAGCCTGTCTCTCTCACTGACCTGTGCGTCTGTGGGTGGAGGGACCTTCGCGGCCGCCTGGAGATTCAGGTCCCTGACGCCTGCTGGGCTCTGCTCGCTCCTCTCGGTGCCGTGTGGCCTGGGCGGGGGAGAGGAGCGCTCGGCAGGACAGGACTCTGCTCCCGTCAGGGGTACCTTTGCGGTCGGTTTTTCAGGGCTCTCTGCAATGGAAATCTCCTTCACTGTGTTGCTGCACGGCTTCCACTGTTCCAGAATTTGTCAGGAGTTCTTTTTACAGGAAATCTATGGGCTGTGGGTTCGGACCTAGCATAGGTGAGTCTTTCTACTCCGCCATCTTGGCTCCGCCCCCGTAAAGTCAAGTTTCAATGTGTCCAGCTGTGGCTGATCAGATATGGGTTCAGAATGGTCTGCCACAGGTCAGGCACAAATAATCTGTGTGCACATTTGGGGTGGATACTATAAATTTGTGCATCCTACATTTCCTTTGAGCTGCTTTAATTCTGCTTTGCTCATAGAACACAGAATCATCTCTGATGTGGGCAATCCATGATGAGCAGTTCTGCACCAGTGTCTCCCATGTTACACAATTAGTTCCAAAGTACTTAAGAGAGACCTTGAGAGTGTCCTTACATCACTTCTTCTGACCACCACATGAACTCTTGCCCTGTGTGAGTTATGCATTCCACAGTCCTTTTGGCAAGTATATCTTATGCATTCGAACAACATGGCCAGTCCATCGGAGCTGCACTCTCTGAAGCATAGTTTGAATGCTTGGCAGTTTAGTTCAAATAAGGACATAAATGTCTGGCACGTTGTCTTGTCTGGTCAGGTGATCTTCAGTCTTCCTAAGACAATTCCAATAGAAGTAATTCAGTTTCCTGGCATGGTGCTGGTAAACTGTCCAGGTTTCACAGGCATACAACAATGAGGTCAGCACAAGGGCTCTGTAGACCTTCAATTTGATAGTTTAATATCTCTTTTCTCCCCACTTTGCTTTAGAGCCTCCCAAACACTGAGCTAGCTCTGGCAATACATACATCGCCTGGAAAGTTACACTACCAAGGCAAGTGAACTTATCCACAGCATTCAAAACTTCTCCATTTTCTGTGACTGATGGTTCCACGTATGGATAGCGTGGTTATATGAGTTAATAGTATAACACAGCAGACAAAAAAGTTGATTAAAGTATTTTTAAAATTATTTTTACAATTAATAATCATTTATTTTATCTCTTTTCTAGCCCCCATCATTAGAAGAAAAAAAAGAAAAGAAAAAAATACTTGTGACATGTTCATAGTCAAGAAAAATGGAACCCATATTGGCAGTGTCCAAAATTTGTTTCACTCTGCAAATGTAATCCATCACTTTTCCATTAGGAGGTAGGGAGCATTCATCATAAGTCTTCTAGAACAATGGCTGATCTTTAGTTGATGAACATTTGGGTAGATGTTCATCATCTACATACATACAACATACTAAATGCAGCACTTACCTTTATGTACTTTTTGTATTTGTATTAATTCCATACACAAAATCCATTTGGGTAGATATTCTAACATTTTCAAACTTGTTCATTTTTATAATTTTTTTGTTACAAAATTAATTATTCTGATTTTGATCCCTTCATTCTGTATCAGGTCATACTGATGAAAATTTTCTACGTTTCTCTGAAACTGTACTCTTTGTCATTTCTTACAGCACAATAGTATTCCATCACATTCATAGACCATAATTTGATCAACCATCCCAAATTGATAGGCTCCTTGCCACCACGTAAATTGCTACTATAAATAGTATTATACATATAGAACTTATTTGTCTTTCTTTGATCATAAGGTTTACTTGTGGAAGTAGCCCAAGCAAGAAGTAATAAGGATGTGAAATAAGGGGTGACAGGATGGGACAGGTAGAAAGAAAACAATAGATATGTCAGGTGTAAGAACTAGAACAGATACGATTTGGAAATTCCCCACTTGACATTTTTTTAGTGAAAAATAAGCTAATCTTTAAAATTTTCAGTATGATATAATTTTTGCAAATTATTTTTATATTTGAATAACTTAATATAAAAATAACAGATTAAACATTTCATTTTAGAATATAATAACTTAGAAAGTTGTAAAAGAAAAGATATATAAAATAGTATTAATTGTAAATTGATGGAAATTATAACACAAAAAATCAAAGGAGTGTAAGAAAAGCTGACGGTCACTAAATGAATTTGAAAATCTTGATCAAACAGACTGATCAAATAATGTATTTTCCTCAAATGCTACCAGAAAAATATTCTTTCCTAAATCAATACATTAAAAACAGAGAGATGTATATAAAAGAAAAATACATATATAATGATGACTTTACTAGGGTGTAATACAGTACATAAAATCATAACACTTGATCCCATTGTGTCACTAAATATTTATCAGTTTGCATATAAAATTAAATTATAACTTAGATGCATAATGCATTTTATCTTTTCTCTGTAAATGTCAAACAAACAAAAAAGTTTTTTAAATGCTGCATATATTTCCTTCTTACCTTTTCTACCACTTTATTGTAGAATCTCAGAGTCAGAAGATTCTGCAAATGTTAGCAACAAGCCTGGGATGAATGGAGCCATAAACCATGAGTGGATGCTAACAAGAAAGAAAAGGAATTCGGCTGAGATGATACACTGGAAATGGGCTTGGAGGACTCCACCAAGACCAAACAGTTATTTATATTAGCCTGCAAGGTACCTGATGGGGCACCCTGGCAAGACCGGATCAACACTTGTATGAGTTTCATACAACATTAAGTAGGCAGAAGGTAAGGTTTTGAAAATCACCTCAGCTGTTCTGGTCTGGGAATTTCCACTACTGTCTTCACTGACGCTGTTATTTATGCTGCTTGGAGGACAATTTGGAGCTTTGTGGGTTTTGTATTTCATTAGGAGTCCTGCACAGTCCCTAGATAGAGTCACAGAGACAGGACACTAGAGTTGCAGTTTTCCCTATATGGCTTCCCTACTAGGAAAGATTATCTCCCCACCCCACCCCTCTCCTCCACCCCCCATTCTCCCACCCTCCGTGAGATTACGAGCTCTTTCAGAGAAGGGACTGTCTTACTTTTCTGTTTTACAGCCAGCACTTAATAAGTTAAGTAATCTTCCATTTATTCACTCATTCATTAGTGACTATATGTCCAGCATATTTGGCCTCAGAACCAAGCATGTAATTCTTCCTGACTGAACTCAAGCCCAGTGCGGGGAATGAGGGGTGTAGAACTGCTGACAGCTGATCATTTTTCTGACCGACTTTGACAGGTGTTATCCAGTCAGTCAACAAATATTTATGAAGTGTTTATTATTTGATAGGCATTATGTTAACCTATTCCGAAACAGGAATCCACTCTACAACATTCCTGATAAGAAGCCATCCAGGCTCTACTCAAACACAAAAAAACAGTTTTTAAGAGTAGGAAGGGACCAGTGTGAAGAATGGGTAGCAGAGGAGGATGGCGGAGAGTGGAACAGCAAAGTGGTGTCAAGATGACTCGGGATTGGATATGGGGAATCTGACATATCCTAGATACAGGGTGCCATGTGAGGGACTCACCAATTAGACAGCAAAGCCCCAGGGAAGCAGTTCCAGAGTTCAAAGACTCATGCCTTCTGGTCTCTGGTTCAGGCAACAAGATGAAAAGAAGTCTTAGTATACAACTTCAATAAAGAAAAATATCTATGAAGATAAAAAATAATTAATGACTAAGTTGTTGGTACAGAAAAGACTTAATTCCCCTCCTCCAGCCTAAAATAATGCCTTTCCACGTGCAAAGTAGGAGAAAAGTCTTCCTCTTCCCTTTTAAATTATTTCCTTAATCAGCCAGGTTTCTGATGTCTCTCCTATTCCAAGTTTCTATCCTCCCAACAAAAATCCTTGATTATTGCCTTATTCATTGTGTATTTAAGGTAAAGCCAGTGTCTTACAAGCCTTGCAGGCATGTTCTGAACAAGAATCGTCATAACAACACACCCCTGTCCTCCCACACCCGATCTCTCAGCTTCATCCATTCCAATCTCTGCCTCAACCCTAGAGCACTGTCCATGAAGGACATGAGACACTTATCACTGCAGGCTTGCTTTGCTCATGTGCATCTTGGCCAAAGTAAAGCAAAGTGAGTCACTCTCCTGACATGAGTAAGCTTCCCTTGTCTCTAGGAGCTCTCTTATGCTGACTTTATTTAAAGGACTCAGTAAAAGAAATGGCACGTTCTTTTAATATCATAAGCCTGAAATATTGCTCCATATAGATATGTCTTGTCATATGTTGGAGCCTAAATGTAGTTGGTTCCAAGGTTGACTAAGTTTCACATTTTTAAAAGTGAGTGACTAAGTGACAAGCAGAGATGTGAGTAGGATTTTTTTTTTTTTTTGCTGAGGGCAAATAGTATAAGCCAAGTCAGAGTAAATGACGTGAAGAACATCTCGAGTTAAGATAAAGGAGAATTAACACATTGGGAGGGATGATGAAGAGAAGGCAACCTCAGCCCTTTATCTGATCATTTCCCTATTTTGCCTAATTTTTCTTACCAAAAAATAAAGTGGGAACCTCCAATCTCTCATTTCAAACTACCCTTTGACCTATTAAACTGGATGTCCTATAGATATCTTAAACTCCATATACATCCAAAAATAAATTCTCTTTCCTCTACAAATCCTCCCTCCTTCCTACCTACCTTATTACTGTTGACGCACTACCATCTTCCCAATCATCCTGGTTCATATCTTTGCATGGTCCTCCACTCCTCATTCTCTCTTATCCCACCCCATATCCAATTCTGTCATTTCTACCTCCAAACATCTCATGTATATATGTGTGTGTGTGTATATATATATATATATATATATGTATATATATATATACACACACACACATATATACCCTTTTCTCCTCTGATCCTTTTTCTCTCCTCCATCCTGGTACAGGCCCGCATCACTTCACTGGTTATAGACCAATGAAATAACCTTCCAGTTTATCTCTCTGCCTCAAGTCTCCCCACTCTCATCCATGTTCCACTGAATTATCAAAATGATCTTCCTAAAGTACAGGTCTAATCATGTTGCCTCCATCTTCAATAAACTACTGTGGCTTCCTGCCGCCTCTGAGATCAAATATAAAATGCCCTGTCTAGTATTTAAAGTCCTTTCTAACATGAATCCCTCTTACTGTTTGGGTTTTGGGGATTTGTTTGCTTTTCTGCCTTTCTTTGTATCCCCATCATTTAGATAGAGCATGGCACATGGAAGGTATTTAATAAATGCTTGTTGACTGACTAACAAAGTGATAAGCTCTATGATTTGTATGGTGCTTGAAGACTTCAGGTACTATTAGCACTTTTCTTAATCTGGTACTTTGGAGGAAAGCTCCAGCAACCCCATCCTAATTATAACTACAATAGTTAATAATTCAGCCTCTATAATTCTATCAAGAAATCACCATTTCTTATGTAGTAACTAAAATCCATAAACTATGGTAGGTTCCTTCAGAAAGACACTAGCAGGAAATCTCTTTGCTTCTGCTCCCTCACCTTGGGATCATAGCCCAGATGCCATGCTCTCTCCTCTTGCTGAATACTCCCAGTTTTAAACTCTGCACCTTTCGTGTTCATCCATGCAAATGAGTATGTGAGAAAGGGCACCAAGGCAAGCAAGTGCATGCCCAGGAGCAAGTCTACTGTCTTCCATCAGAGTCAAGTTTTCTGACTGTTTTATATGGGGAAAAGAAATAGGCATCTATATAATACATTCCACTTTTACAACTGAAGAAACTGAGACAAACAGAAGTGAAGTGACTTGCCCAAGGTCGCACAGCTTGTAAGTGTCCGATATTGGATTTAAACTCACATCCTCTGACTCTAGGCCCAGAGCTCTATCCAATGCACTACCTAACTGCTTCTATATATGTGATTAAATGTCTCTTGCCTTTAACTCTTGGAAACTCAATCAGTATCTTTTCCTTTGTAACTCTTAGAGAAGGCAGAAGGAGGGAGAGGCTTGTTCTCCCCTTTTCTTGCCCACACCCCAACCAAAGGTAATGGTGTCTAACAGCAGAAGCACATGGCTGTAGGAGATATGATTTGTATAGCTTGATATGGGAATTCAGGAAAGGACACGGCTTTCCAATCTCCAGTCTTCTGTGTTAAAGAACAATTCTGAATTCCCTCAATAGCATCAACTCAAAATCCTGCTTTCTTGAAGAGAAAGGACATTTCTGTGGCAAACCAGCTTTGGCTCATAGAAAATATCAAATTCAAGATTTCTTGAATTGGAAAGTTCAGAGCACTGGATATTTTAGAAAAATAAATTTTCTTGGTGCTTCCTATTCCTTGTAGAAGGATGAAATCCATTTATATGGTCCTCATGCCACATTTGGCTTGGAGCATAAACTCACTGCGGATTTCAGCTGAGCCAGAAGTTGGAGGTAGCAACCCTTAGATCAGTGACTGTGAAACCAAGATCATAGGGAGCAAGGTGAGAATACCACTGTCCCTAAAGTTCCCTACAATTAGAAATGTGAATTGCCCCTACTTACATATACTTTACTTCATTGTTGAGTCATTCCAGTTGTGTCCAACTCTTCATGACCCCATTTGAGGTTATCTTGGCAAAGATACTGGCGTAGATTGCCATTTCCTTCTCCAGCTAAGGAGATATAGAAACTAAGATAAACAGGGTTAAGTGACTTGCCCTACAGCTAGTAACTCCAGGCCTGCCACTCTATCCACTCTGCTACCTAGCCACCCAATTTATACCTTAGACACACATATTCCTTAAATATGTGCCTCTCTACCCATCACTACTGTGTGTGTTTACTCTTCCTGCTACTGCTGGGTATATTTGTGGGAAAGTGTGCCCCAAATTTATGGGGGAGATGTTTTATTGCCACTTTTCTTTTTTATGTCAAATTCAGCCACCTGCAGAATAGAACAGTTGGAGACTTTTTCTTCCACTCTAAACTATCAAAGTCCACATTTTTACTTGTTTCAAGGTCATTTATTTTCATCATTTGCAGCTTGATTAGTTAGGTTCTTATCCCTTACTCCCACATATTTTGACGTGTGCATAACTTCATTACTTCCAGCTCAGACTTGTTACAATTTATATGTAATTAATGAAACTGCCTAACTAAACTAAATTATATTCACAGAGAATTATAATAAAAGAACAAGAAAAATGAAATAGATCGCAATAGTTATTAAACAAAAGTGAAATAGAATGATATTCAGTAGTGGAAAACTTTATTTCACAAGTGCAATATATCACCAATAACACTATCAATTCCAATTACTATTAAACCTGTCAGGGCAGCATCTCTTTATTAATATCATAAATGATGCCTCCTGAATAGCATAATCTGAACCAACTATTAGCAAGATAAAATTTATTACATGATCCAATGATCATAAATATCTACAGGGATGTGTTTAATAACCAAAATGGTTCCTGCCATTTTACCTTTTCTATTTTAAGAAAAATGTTCCTATTCCAGAGAAAATTAACAAAATAATACAGGAACCTGTTGGAACATTGGCATTGGGGGCAATAATAATCTTTTTTAATTCCTTCCTTTCTTCTTTCTTTCCTTCCTTCTTTTCTTTCCTTTGTTTTTTTCCTTCACTTTTTTCTCCAAAATTCTCTATGTATTATTTAATCTTTTATTATATATTTGTATCCCTTTTTTCATTTTAGGATTTTTAGCTAATATTTCTCAGATTGCAATTTACTCTGTTACATTTGAAAAGTTTGGGCCCATAAAAAGAGTAATTATTTGACCCTCAGTAGCATAGTCTAGAGGATGGGAAGTGGGTCTCAAGACCAGTACAATGTTAGTTCAAGTCCAGCCTTTGACACTACACTGGCTCTGTGACCTGGACAGGTCACTTATTCCAGACAGCTTTCTACTTCTAAAAATTGCAAAATGGTTTGGGAGATTGGGCAGAACTGGGGTGCATATCTTATTATCCCTTTTTCTCAGATAAGGAAACTGAGAAAACTTAACCTGTCTAGACATAGCTACATAAATACTCACTATGCCTTGCTTAAGATCCCCAAACTCATTCCTATCACAACCAAGGCAGGAACCTAAGTTTGTGATTCCCAGGCTGGTATCTGTTGGCGTCGGTGAATGAGCTTCTTGACTGGAATCCAGAGGAGCTTGATTTGAAGCCCAGATCTATTGCTTACCACCTGGGTGAATTACTACCTTGGGCAAATTACTTCATATTTCAGGCCTTCAGTTTGTTCATATTTAAAAGGAAGGTATTGAACTTGCTGATTTATCTCTAAGGTCACTTTGAGTTCTGAATTCGATGGAACTTCCACTACACCATACTTTCTATGATAATGCTTTTTTAACAAATAATCACTTATACTGAAATTCAGATTGCACAAAGTGAAGTTACTGTCCCCCTCTTGCCCCTAAACACCTTCATATAAATAAAAAATTATCTGATCTTTCAAGCCCCTTCCAATGCAGGCATTCTGTGTTTCAAAGACACATGAAATTTGTCTTACTATTGTTTTAATCATGGTTTCTATAACTGAGTGATTAAGTTTCAAGGTCTCTTGTTTCTTCCTTTTTTTTTAGCTTTCTCTTTCTTTTTCCTTTTATTTCTTCCATTTTTCTTTCATTTCTTTCCTTCTTCCTTCCTTGTTTTTCTTTCCTCTTGCCTTTGTCCTTTCTTCTTTTTTCTTTCCTTTCTTTCTTTCTGGCTTTCTTTTTTCTCCAAAATTCTCTATTTAATCTTTCATTTCATTTTTAATCTTTTGTCATATATTTGTACTTCTTTTTGCATTTTAGGATATTTAGCTACACATTTCTCAAATTAAATTGAGATCTGAACTGAAGATTAAAAGCTTGTGTATTTACAGCCCAATTGATGTATCAGGAAAACAAAATCAGTATAATAACTAAAATATTAGCATAAGGAGATGGTTGAACTTGAATAATAAAAACACATCTACAGAATACATTTGAAAGTTCCTTGCAGCATTCATGTGAGATGGGTAATACAAGCATTCTTACCATTGAGCAGATGAGAAAACTGAGTCTCAGAGAACTAAACTTACTTGCCTAAGGTTGAGTCTGAACCAAAATTTGAACTTAGGTCTTCTCATCTAAGAGCCAGTTGGGTGGTACAATAGATAAAGCGCTGGCCTGGAGTCAGGAAAATCTGAGTTCAAATCTGGCCTCAGTCACTTACTAGCTGTGTGATGTTGGGCAAGTCACTTGACCTTTATTTGCCTCAGTTTCTCATCTGTAAAATGGGGACACACTGGAGAAGAAAATGGAAAACCCATTTTTGCCAAGAAAACCTCATGGATAAAGTCCATTGGTCATATAAAGTCAGACACAACCGAACAACAACTACTTCTGACTCAGGTTTAAGTCATTTTCTCTAAACAATATTGCTACTCTGTACCCATAAAGGAATGGTATTTGCTGTGAGTTTGTGGGTCTGTGTGTGAAAACAGATAGTAAAGAATCAGTGTGACTACTTATAGTCCAAGATATGTATACAGCATAACAGAATGGAAAGAGCACAGACTACACTAAGGAGACCTGGATTTCAGAGTGAGTTCTCATATTAACTGTATGTTGGCAAGTCACTTAATTATGAAAGCAAAGAGGCCACTTTCTCGGCCTCAATTTACTTGTTATCTCTCAAATGGGATGTTTAAACCGGATTCCCTCTATCATCCCTCCCATCTCTAAAAGTCTGTGATTCTGACATCCATGATTCATAATGACCTCATGTAACAGTCAAATAATTACTAGTTCTTCTCCAATAAGCAATTTCCCATCCTCTCTATCAAGGGGTCCTAGGTTTTATTCTCTGGAATCAAGATTGGTCATTATATGAATCTAAACTACAATGTCTTTTATATATTTCAGAGATATAAGCTTGTTAACACATGCATAAATCACTAGAATGTATTTTTGGCTATATTTTTCTTTTTTTTTTAAATACTATCCCCATTGGCTCCCAAGAGGTCTTTAAAAAGTACAAATTAAACTAACCATCTTTATAAGTAACCGTTGTTATTGGGAGGTAGAGTAGAGCAGAGAAAGAAAAAATGTGTATTAAGCATCTACTATGTACCAGGCACACTATGCTAAGCACTTTAAAATATTATCTTACTTGATCATTAGGTGCCTAAACATTTCATCAGATAAATAGATTCGCTTTGTGTAATCTGAATTTCTATCAAAGCCATCATGAGTTAAAAAGCATTATCATAAAGCATGGTGTAGTGAAAATATCGTTGAATTTAGAGCCAGATGTGACCTTACAGATAAATCATCAGATCCAACAACTTCCTTTAAATATGAACAAACCAAAGCCTTGAAATATGAAACAATTTGTCAAGGTAGTAATTCACATGTGTAGTAAGCAATAGATCTGATCTTCAAACTGAGTTCACCATATTTCAGGGAGCTAGTTGGATCTTGAGCTGAGTTAGAGCTTGACCAGAGCAAGCAAGCTGAGGGCACAACGAGGATTCTCAAGCCAGCAAATACTCTATTCAGGGGCAATACGGGGTAGATGGAGAACATCAAGAAGGCCAATATTGCTAAAGGTTTAAAGGTAAAGGTAAAAGGACTGAAGAGACAGGAAGCGGGAGGCTGAGAAGGGCTTGAAAAACAAGGGGATTTTATATTTAATCCGGGAGGTAATAGGGTGCCACAGGAGTTTATCAAATAGGGAAGGTGATATCGTCAGACCCAAACACTGGGAAGATGCCTTTGATACCTAAGTAGAGAATGGATTGACAGGGTGACTTCAGGCACAGAGATCAACTGGAAAGCTCCATGAAGACCTGTGCCTGGGGGAAGCTATTTGAGTGGAGAAACTGGGACTTGTATAAAAGATTCTCTCAAGGCAGAAACAGCAAAATTTGGCAATAGATTGGATCTGCGATATCAGTGTAAGAGAGAAATTCTTCAAGGCTATGAGCCTGGGAAGGTGCTGGGGACCATGACAATTTAATAGAGAAGTTTAAAAGAAGAGAGGATTTAGAGGAAAAGATAATGTGTTCTGTTTAGGATATGTTCGATTTGAGGTGTCTCCAGGAAGTTCAGGTGGAGATATTCAACATTCAGTTGGTAATTTGATATTGGAGCTCAAGAGAGAAGTTAGGATATACAATTCTTTTGAATTAATTAATTCTCCAGGTTTTTAAATGTCCTGGAAGTTATAATGGTTCATAAGATTTTGAGTTAGAAGAGACCTTACTGATCTTCAAATCCAACATTATCATTTTACAGATGAAGAAACTGAGGCCCTGAGAGGTAAGATGATTAATAATAGTACTGCTAGCTAGAGAATTCCCTTTTCGTTACCTCAAATTTAGTTCTTAGAAATTAGACCTAAGGGGGAAGGTATGTGGGCTGAGCTTGCTTGCCTACTTGGACACATACATAAATAAACATATCTGACTATGTACTATATGTACATCTAAAGGAACCTGGCCTGCCATTTCACTGGTATAGAAACTCCTTCTAGCAATGTATTTTGCTTCTGCTCTGTAATTTACAATCCCAGAACATTGCCTAGAGCACTGAAAGGGTATCTGATTTGCCTGCAGCCACACAACTACTCTGGTTTGAGTCAGTACTTAAAGACCTATGTCTTCCTTCCTTCCTCCCTCCTTCCTTCCTTCCTTCCTTCCTTCCCTCCTTTCTTTCTTCCTTCTCCTTCTTTCTGGTCTTTCCTAAAATCTTAAACCCAGTGCACTGTGAAGCCCATAGGTTGGACAACAGGTCTCTGCCTAAGCTCCACTTAATGGTTGTTTTCTGGACCTTCCTGGTTTACAGGGATTACCAACAGCTTGATTCAGTTATTTTTTTCTTTTTCTCATTAAAGTGGCCATTCCCTGACTGCTTCTTAAAAAGGCTTATTCACTGAATGGGCATTACCTCACTCTAAGTAAGTACCTGAAAAGACCTTAGCCCAAAAAGGTCAAGGTCTCCCATTGCATCCTAGGCCATCTCTAGTCATCCTGATGAATATCTGCTCACTGGATCCAGATGACTCAGGAGGAGAAAGTGAGGCTGGTGACCTTAAACAGCCCTGCCTCACTCAAAACAAAGTCAAGTGCAAGTCATGTCATCATTTCTCTGATGTCATGGTCTTCTTCAAAAACAAAGGACAAACATAACCTGCCTGACTCCAGGACCAACCTCCATAAATCATGTCACACTGCTTCTTATATTTATGTGGACATTATTCCAAAGGGAGAAATGGTAAAGATCAAAGAAAGGTCTCTTAGCTCAGTATACAGCATGTTCAGTTCTTACCATCTAATCTGCACTGAGTTAAAAAACACTTCCAAAGCACAGGCTAACAGCAGCCTGTCAGCATAATAGCTGACTTTCCCATCTCTTAATATTGGCTGGTGTCTTATTTTTACACATACCATATGCCTGTTCATGTAAATACCCCGATGCAAACTCTAGCATTTAAGAAAACTGCAATGAAACCCAAGGAAACCTTCTTTGAAAGCAAAATAGAATGTGTTTCCAAATTAAGCCAATGTGCAAATTGCAATTCTTAACAGATCCAGCCTCAGTTTAACAATCAAATTTTTCCATGAAGGAAAAGGACTTTCCTTCTACAGTGAATTTGGTACAAACTTGGCAGAACCTCTGGTTCTCCAAACTATTAATTTAACACAGAAGATCTAGTTCCCATATGTTTCCTGCTATTTCAAGGGAAAGACCCACTTTCCTCTAAGTATCAGTCAGAACCCTCATGGTAAAAGGCTACTCAGCATCAACTAAGGAAATTACACAAAAGTCAATTTGCTGTCATACTTTGGAACTTTTGACTTCTGGGATGAGAGAAATGGCTACTGTTTCCTAGAAACTGATTTTGAAAAACATAGGGATGCAAAACATCAAATGGGAAATTCTTAATGGAAGTCCAAAAGGTTATTGCAGCAACTCTACCACCCACAGCAAACCAAGAAAGCTCACAAAGGCACCTCCTGATGCCCTTGGCCGCATTAAGCAAATGCCTACAGCCCTCATTTAGCAACAGAGTAACAGAAACATTCTGGAGTGACTGGTGAGAAAGACACTGAATATGATACAATCGTATTCTGGGGAGGAGCTGAAGTTGACTTTTTCTTGTTGGCTGTGCTTTGTCTAAAAAGTTGCTTCATCCCAAAGGAATTGTCTTGAAAATTAAAAGAGACTGTCAGAGCCAGGGACCTCACAATTGATTTGCTATCATGCCAGATGTCCCTAACGATTAATAATAATATTAACTACACCAACAAGCATTTATAATAGTGCTTTTAGGTTTGCAAAGTGCTTTTCAAATATAATGACAACAAATCTGAAAGGTAAGTGCCCCTATTATTCCCGTTTTACAGATGAAAAGACCAAAGCAGGTGGAAGTTTAGTGATTTCTCCAGTCTCACAACTAGTAAGTACATGAGGCTAGATTGAAACTCTGGTATTCTAAGGCTCTAAGTCGAGAGTTCCAGTGTGAAAACTCTATTCCTAAATAAAGACCACGATCAAAATTCTTACATTGACTTGTTGAGTACAAGTATCAAAGACATTATGTGAAAAAGTATCCAAAACTGAGAATGTACCCTCAAAGGAAAGGCAAGACACTCAATGATTTGTTTAATCAAAATGCTTTTATTTACTTGAGGCAATATTTGGCACTCAATTAACTTCACTCAGTTTGCTTAACAGAGAAAAGTCCCAATTTGGATGACAATGCCACACAACGGAAACCACCTAAGCACCCTAGAATGTATAATGTGGAATAAATACCCAACCCAACCGTACCCTCAAACTATACTAAATAAAGCAATACTAAACTAAATACAAACTAAAATGTAATCTAACCACCTCCAAGATGACTTCAATCATAGTGACTCAAAGTTCTATCAGAGGCTTAGGGAGCTGGATCTGAGCAAGTCAACCTAACGGTTGTGGGCAGTGATGGCTCAGATCAGATCTTACCTGGTTCAGTTTCTGATGAAGCTACAGCTACAAGGAGCCAGAAAGTCATGGTGTGGTTTCTTTTCAACTCTCTGGTCATTAACAATACCAAGGGTTTCCCTTTTGTTTCTATGCTTGGGCTTCAGCTCAGTCTTCATTGTGCCAAACTACTCCATCATGGTTAGAAGTTAAATAAAGGAAAAAACACTGTGCAATCTAGTCTCACTAAGGTCTACATTTAGGGGGAAATCATACCTTTCAGATTTTAGCTGAGAATAATTGATGACCAAGGTGGAAGATGTCAGGGGTACTATAATCCTGGGCAGTGTATAGAGAAAGATCAAAGGTATGTATGATTGAGTTTTGGGAACAAAATGTAGGGTTAGGGAGACAACTTCCCAGTCTGAAGCTGCTCAAGTGTCATTATAACCCAAGTACCTCTAGCTGCCTAGGAATACTTTCAACAGAACAACTGACAGTTTGATCTACCCTTCCTACTTCTCCCCATCACAAGACTGAATCAGAAGATAAATGAAAATGAGTGGAACCAATGGGAGGGGATTGAAGAGGAAACCATGGGCTTTCTTATTTCTTCATCTCTTCATTCCTCATAGTACCCTGGTTGACCCGTGGACTAGTCTGACTGGTCTGTGGCACGATCATGTTCCTCCAGAATCCACGTTCACTCTAACACTTGTAACTGTTTATATTTCTCTCTTTGTTTTTCTCTTGTGTTGTCATTTGTCAATTCTGTTATCATCTGATAGACTTGCAAATTAAGGAAAGTAATAGAAGTCATTGAATTCACCCCCTACTTTTTACAAGTGATGAAACTGATGTACAGAGAACAAGCAATTTGCCTGAGGTAGACTAGTGCTCATACCCTAGGACACAAGCTCAGAAAAAGGAATCTCTGAACACAATTGATTTGTTCATCAACATTCAGTGGCAAAGTCAGGAATGAAACCCAATTGCCATAGACTCCAACCTACCTCTCTATCTATTCTCCCACTCACACCAAGGTCTAAAAGTCTCTCTAGGGGAGATAGAAATAATATATGGCATGTACTTTTTAGTGACACAGCCAGGAATGTCCCTAAGGCAAAACTAAATTATACAAAATATAGTTTTACCTCTTGCTGCCACCTTCTGCTCTCCAACTAGAGCCCCTCTTCCTTAGGGAATTCTCTGATCCTAGGGACACTTATCCTGGTCCTATTTCTGATACTGGCTAGCATCTATAATCGTTATTGAAATGTTAAAAGCTTCATTATCTACCATCACATTTAAAGTGATTCCTCCCAGGGATATCTACTTTTTTTTTAATGGACACATGAAGGCAAGGAGATGATTTGATTTCTTGAGAGAATCTTTTTTTTCTTCTCCTAAAGTAGGCTCTAGTTATGTAGATAGAGAGTCATACAAATTAAGCAGACATGATCCTCCCACCCCGAACTTGAAGTCAGGAAGACATGGCCCAGATCCTGTGCCGGACCCTTGCTAGCTGTATAACCACTAACAGTTCACTTAACCTTTTTAAGCCTCAGTTTCCCCATCTATAAAATGGGGATAAAATGTGTAGTGTCTACTTCACAGGATTGTTATGAGAATCAAAGTAGATAATATCTGTGAGCACCATGCAGAAATTAAAACATTATTAACAACATTATTTATTATTTGGACCCTCTATCCAAACTCAGAATGGAGGAAAATGAGGGGAGTTATTTCTGAGCAGCTACTATGTTAATATCTTCCCCTGAATGATAATGAATCGATTAAGAATGGGTGAATCACCTGTAAAAGATTATGTATAAGGGCAGCTAGGTAGTACAATGGATAGGCCACCCTGGAGTCAGGAGGACCTGAGTTCAAATATAGCCTCAGATACTCGACAATTACTAGCTGTGTGACCTTGGGCAAGTCACTTAACCTTGCCAAAAACTTACACCTTGACCAAAAAAAAGATTAGCATCCCCTACAGATTTTATAAGTAAATTTATAAAGACTCACATTGTGCCAGCACAGGTATTAGAAAGGAAAAGGGATTCTTCCCCATGCAGGTGGGAGTGACAAGAGCATGAAGGAAGGAAGGAGAGTCCTTTAGGAATCTTGGACACTCTTTTATCCTAGGCACTGGATCCTTCCATAAAAATGAAATATAAAAAACTATTTCTGTTTCCTTCCAACTAAAAAAAGTGACCATATCCATTTCCATGTTCCTTCTCTTGCCAATCATAAATAATACCCATAATCTAACATTTAGTTCTTTATAATTAGAAGAGCATCCCATTGGAGAAGTGAGAAAAGTCCTAGAATTCTGTGCTCAGTCTGAAAGAACCTTACCTACCAATTGCATTGTCTCTACTTCATCCTAATAAATGTCTCCTCTATGTTTCTACAACTTAGGAAGTCCAAATAGACTGGGGTCCCTGCAGCAGGGCTTCCCAATGCATCTAATCAGGTCATTTGCCCTGATGGTTAGTGGTGGCAATAAGGCAGAGGAGGAAGCAGCCAGAGTGACAGAAAAATGGGCATTTCAATTATTGCTTTTCAGAGAGTATGGTTCCTGGTAATACCAGGTAGTGCTTAAATCCTAAATAAAATGTAGGTAGCTCTCCTCCCTAGAGAAAAAGCAAAAGAACTGAAGGAAAATCTCATTTCTATATAAGTTATCAAAGAAGAGGGAGACTATTTTGAAAGAATGGAAGCATAGAGAAGAGGCAGACTATGAGTGCGAAATGTTTCATCTGCTTCCAGATGAGGTTTCTATCAGCTAGGTTTTTTTAAAATTATTTTTCTTTATTACTGAAAAGAATTAATTGTGGCAAGAAAATATATCTGGTAATAATTGTGTTATAAAAACAAAAGATATTGGTAAAAAGTTTTTTTTTTAAACAAAGAAGTACTATAAAGGAAATGCAAAGAGGAAAAGAAGGATGAAAGAAAAAGAAGAGACTCCTAATGTGCATCAGGAAGTTGGAGGACGAAAGATTAGGTCTTTCTGTATCCACCTGCTCACTTGCCCCCACCTTATGATTTAGTAATAGTTATCAGATCAATATTGTCATTGCCTCTGGAAAAGGAGTAACAAATGATGACCCTATGGCTCTATTCACCTGTGTTGTGACTCCCCAGACCAAAACTACCCTCACTGGTACCATACTCCTGCATGGTGTTTTCCCTCCTCTCCTCCACTAGAACGTAAGATCCTTGAGGTCAGAGACTGTCCCTCAATGTTGTACTCACTTTTGTGTATCTGTGTGTGTGTTCATCCTTTGTTGCCGAAGAAGATCACGTTATCAGAGAAATGATGCCATGACTTGCAGTTGACTTTGTTTTGAGTGGGGGAGGGCTGTGCAGGTCACCAGCCTCACTTCTCCTCCAGAGTTATTTGTATCTGTATCCTCAGCATAAAGTACATTGCATGGCACATAGGAGACAGTTTTTTTTATTGATTCACTGAGAATTGTTGCACATTCTGTTTGGCCTCCAAATACTGGACCTTCAGAAACCATATCCTGGAGAGCTTGATCTATTTTGCTTTGGAACTCTCTTCCTGGGACCTGAGCTCTTCCCATTGAGAGTGCCTGAGAACAAATTCACATCACCCTCTTATGCTCCTCCATTCCATTCTGATTTCTAACTCTTCCTCTGATAACTATAATAAAATCAATGCTGCCATTGCTGCTTACAAGGGCATGTCAGTCAACTTCTCTATGGGAAGTTCCCTATTCACCCTCCCTGTGACTATCCAGACCAAAATACCCATCCCTATAACCCCTCCCTTACATGTGTTTCTTCTTTCCAATAGAATATAAACTCTTTGAGGACAGATACTGTCATATTTTGGTATTTGTATCCTCAGCACTTGGAATAGTGCTTGACACATAAAATGTATGTATTAAATACTTTTACATTCATGCATGCATGCATTCACAAAAAAAGGACTCCAGAATCTCTAAAATGTATATGACAGATTTTAAGCTCTAACTGTAGAGAATATGATCTAAACAGAAAACAGCTTCGCATTCTCCAAAGACTAACCAAGATCCACAGGTATCACCTAAATTCAAATCCAGCCTCAGACACTAGCTATGTGATCCTGGGCAAGTCACTTAACCTCTATTTACCTTAATCCATTGGAAAGATAGCAAACCACACCAGGATTTTCACCAAGAAAACCCCATGGACACTATGGGTAATGAAGAGTCAGATATGATAGAATAACTGAACAGCAATAACGAGTATCACCTGGGGAAAAGCTATTCAGTAAAGCCCAAGGAAGCCAAGATCAATCTTATTTAGCAATTCCTTGCTGAGAGGTATTTAAAACTGGTCAAATATTGACCTGGTATGAAAAAGAAAGATATATGGTCTATTTTTTTAAAATGAATGAGTCTTTTTAGTGCATTATGTACCTACTATGAGATAAATGCTAAGGATATAAATATAATATAAAAAAGTCTCTGCCCTCAAAGAGCTTATACTCTAACACGGGAAGACAACATAGGGGAGAAAAAATGGCCAGAGAAAAATATTGGGGGCAAGAAGTCAGAGAAAACGGTGATTGGTGAAAGAGGGCAATGGGCTGACATGACCATACAGGGAAGGACAATGTTGATTTCAATATTTCGTTCTTACGAGAGGGAGAAGCACGAAAGAGCAGGTATGAGCCTGACAATGTTGCATAGACATTGCTATAAGGTACTATAGTTGGGCTGAGACCTGGCAAAAGGTGAAATACATATTAATCAGTGCCCCAGGGCATGGGGGAGACCTCCTGGTACTGGAGAGAGACTGAGATTAGGAGGTCAGGAATACATTATAGAGATGGTCTACCTAGATTTTGGCATATAAAATATTTTGTATCTCATGTTATTCTCATGTAAAATAGGCAGGGAAATGGACTAAATTATCATGCAATTTTGGAGCTGGTTGAATGGCAGGACTCAAAATTGGATGTCACCTTGACGGGAGGTCTTCAGTGGAGTTCCCCATAAATCTGCACCTGGTACTGTACAATTTCATATTTTTAATCAGTGATTTAAATGAAGATAAGTGGTAGCTTATAAAAGTTGCAGATGAGGCAAAGCTGGAAGAGATGACTAACACACTGGATCACTGAGTCAGGATCCAAAAAGATTTTTTGTAGGCTAGAAAGTATGAGACTGAATTTAATAAAATGACGTTAAGAGGCATAAATTTCTAGTCATACACTTGGCTTCAAAAATTATGATAAAAAAAAGATCAGGAGGTCTTAATGGATAGTAAGCCCAATAAAAGAGCACTATAATGTGGTCATCAAAAAAAACTGATGCAAGTTTGGACTATGTTAAAAGGGGCATAACTTAGTGCCAGCAGCATGTGATAATGGTCGAACTGCTGGACTTGAAGTCAGGACACATATGGAGGTTGATTCATTCCCCCCTCAAAACCGCACCAGATGTGTGACTTTGGGCCTGTTTTCTCATCTAAAAAATGAAAACGTTGCAAATGACATTTGAAGTCCTTTCCAGCTCTAAATCTATAATCCTATGACTAATCATGAATTCAGAAGACTAATAGTGAAGCATTCCAACTAGCTTTCAAAAGTGATGGACTAGAAGTATGTTGCATGTTGTTCAGTCTTGTCTGATTCTTTATGATCCCATTTGAAGTTTTCTTTGCAAAATACTGGAGTGGCTTTCCATTTTCTTCTCCATCTTATTTTACAGATGAAGAAACTGAGGCAAACAAGAATATGTGACTTGCCCAGGACCACACAGCTAGTAAGTGTCTAAGGCCAGATTTGAACTCAAGAAGATGAGTCTTCCTTACTCCAGACCCAGCACTCTATCCACTGTGACACCTAGCTGCCCAGAAATGTGTAATGAAGCATTCTTTTTTAGACATGACCACCATATTTATTTGTTTTGTTTGACTATACTTGTCACATGAGAAGGTTTTACTAGTCATGGAAGGAGGTAGTCAGTGATGAGTGACCATCATGTAAATGAGAGCATAAATAAAATGTTAAAACATTAAGAAAAAATAAAAATATAATGAATATAACAGAGAGAGAAAGAGAGAGAGAGACAGAGAAGATGCATTAAGTCTCAGGAGTAAGGCAATAAAAATTCTTCTGTTTCCTGCTCCCCTCAAACATCACCTAAGGAATAGAAACAGTGACTACTGATCCATATCCAAAAAGATCCTTGCACATTGACTTATTTTTAAAATTTTTTTGTTTTTATTAAATATTTCCCAATTACATTTTATTTGGTTCAAGTTACATTCCAGAGTGTTGTGGGGAGGCTGCATGTTTTTCACCTTATATCAGCAAATATCCTGGTACACAGGAGGGGCTGCTGCACAGGGTCTTAGATCTGCTTTTCTAAAAGGAAAGCATGTTTAAGAGGGATAAACAATCTTACTTTAATTACTTATACTAAGAGAGAAAATACAAGCAGGACCAATAGACAGGGCTTCCAACTGTCTGACCGTAGGCAATACATGCATCATTACCAGAGAGAGGAGCACCAACATCTGGGTTTCTTGAAACAGCTGCCCAGAGTCTCATCTGGCACCTGAATCTTCTTCCAAAATCTAAATTCCAAAGCAAAACCTCCCCTCAGAGTATATATATTCTTTTCAGAGCCGGAGGGCACCCAGTGCCTCATTTAGCAATCAGCAAAAGCTATGTGCTATCACACAAAACAAGCCCCACCAGAGGTCTATCAATGGATGGGGAAGATTTTTAGCTCCCATTACACACCTCTGATCTCAAGTATTATGATGAGCTCTGGGTACCATAGTTTAAGAAGAACATTGATATTGCCTTATATTTCGCTGAAAGAAATTGAGAGCATTCATCAAGAATTTCCTCATCCCTCGCTTCTCCTCTCACATCACTCATGCTGTCTGCTCCTATCTCCTTCACTCCTGTCTCACACAAAGAGGAGGCCCTTCCCCTGGACAAGGCAAACCCCTTCTCTGTGTACCTACTCTAGCTCATCTTCTCAAGCACATTCTTCCCTCCATCATCCCAGTTCCCACGATAATCTTCCATCTCTCTCTATCTCTTGGCTGCTCCGCTACGGCCTACAGATACACTCATGTCCCTCCTACCTTCAACAACCCTTTCTCAATCTGTCCGTCCTCACTATCTGTTGCCTGTATCTCTCCTCTCTTTCCTGACTAAACTCTTAGACCACCTATAATTGATACCTACCCTTCCTTTCTTCTTATACTTTTCTTAAGTCTTTTCAATATGGCTTCTGATCTCATGATCCAGCTGAAATAACCCCTTTCCAGAGTTAGCGGTGATCTCTTAATTACCACATGTAATGGTCTTTTCTCAGTCCTTGCCCTTCTTGACCACCCTGCAGACTTGAAGACTGTCAATCACCCTCTTTCTTCTCCTTGATATTCTCCTCTTGATAGAGTGTTATGACTCTTCTTTGGTTCTCCTGCTACCTGTCTGACCACTTTTTTGCAATCTCCTTTGCGGGATCAAGTCTCTGTGCTGACCCTCTTATTTTCTTCCTCTGTACTACTTCATTTCGTGATCTCATCAGCTCCCATGGATTCAATTAACATCTCTCTTCAGATGACTTTCAGATCTATTTATCCGGTTCTAACCTTTCTTTTGACCTCCATTATCCCATTTCCAATGATCACATTGGACATCTCAAATTGGATCTCCTGTAGACATTTTAAATTCAACATGACCAATTGATCTTCCTGAAGCACAGGCATAATCATGTCACTTCCCCCCTACTCCACCCCAACTCATCAATTCCAGTGGCTCCCTGTCACCTCCAGAATTAAATATAAAATTCTCTGGTTTTTAATGTCGCTTTCTACCATTCCAGTCTTCTCGCACTTTGCTCCCCTCCTAGTACTGTGTGATCCAGTGACATTGGCCTCCTTGATATTCTGCATAGAGCACTCCCTACTCCAGAAATTTTTAATGACTGCCCCTTATTCCTGAAACTTGCTCCTTCCTCATATCTGGCTTCTGACTTCCCTGATTCCCTTCAAGTCGCAGCTAATTTTTTTCCTTGTATAAGAAGTTATCGGCAACTAGGTGATGCAGTAGATAGTGTGCCAAGCCAGGAGTCAGGAAGATTCATCTTCCTAAGTTCAAATCTGGCCTCACTCGCTTGCTAACTGCATGACCCTGGGCAAGTTACTTAACCCTGTTTGCCTCAGCTCTCTAATCCAAAAAGTGAGCTGGAGAAGGAAATGGCAAAACACTCCAATATCTTTGCCAAGAAAGCCCCAAATGGGATCACAAAGAGTCAGACATGACTGAAATGACTCAACAACAACCGTAACTAAGAAGGTATTCCCAGTCCTCCTTAATCTTAGTGCCTTTCCTCTGAGATGACCTCCAATTTATCCTGTATATATCTGGTTTGTACGTAGTTGTTTATAGAATTACTCCAATTATACTGGGAGCTCTTTGAGAGAAGGGATTGCTTCTTGGCCTTTCTTTTTATCAATCCAATGCTTAGTAAAGCGTCTGCCACATAATAAATGCTGTTAAGCTGGAGTGTATCCAGAGGGGAACAAGTAGGATAGTAAAGAGACTTGAGTACATGTCACATGGGGATAATTTTTTTCATTTAGCTATGTTTGGGGCAGCTATGCGGTACAGTGGAAAAAGTATAAGTCCTGGAGTCAGGCCTCATCTTCCTGAGCTCAAATCTGACTAAGTCACTTAACCCTGTTTGCCTTGGTTTCCTCATCTATAAAATGAGCTGGAGAAGAAAATGGCAAATCACTCCAGTATGTTTGCCAAGAAAACCCAAAATGGGGTCACAAAGAGCTGGAAATGACTGAAAAAATGGAAAACTGAACCACAACAATAACAAATTTTAACCTATGGCTGCTTCCTCTGATTGATGAATTCCTCCCCAACCTCCATTTGAAGGAGCATTCATGCCAGGCATGCTGTCTTCAAAATCAAACCACCACCACTTGACTTTTTGGACTACTCTTTCCCTTTACTTTCAGCTCTCTTTTCTGTATTGTTTCCCCTATTAGCTCTTTGAGAACAACGGCTATCTTAGTACCTTAGTAAATGCTTATTCAAAGTTTCATTTATCAATCTCTCTATCTATCTATCCATCTTCTGCTTATCTGTTTATATTTCAGCTATCTATATTTAGAAGAAGAAAATCCTTGCGGGGAGGAGGCATAGAGAATGATAGCAAATTTAACATTGATATTGGGAAATCTTTTCTAATACTTAGAGCTGTTCAAAAGGTAAATGATCTTTCTGGGCAGGTCAAGTGCATGCCTCCTCTTTGGAAACTTCATGCAGGGCCTGGAAAACCACCTTATTAAGTGTTATAGTTATATTATTCCTTCAGAGTATGGGCTAGACTAGATGGCCCCTGAGGTCCTTTTTAGTTCTGAAGTTCTCTGATTCCGTGGTTTTGAAAAATTCAAAAAAGTGAATTGGTAAAATTCTATGGCTGAAAATTTTACAGGGAAAGAATGTCCAAGAAAGGTAAATTGTTCTAAAGGCTTAAGATATTTTGATTAAAACCCAAAAGATAGCAATAAGGAAAAATAGGGGACTTGTCTAAAAAGACTACTGTAAATCTACAGGGTACTAACTCACTGACCAACTTGGGGTTTTTTCAAAAGAAACGTCCAGAAAATGGAACATTCAATGAATATTGAAGCATATCTCAGTTCTGAAAGAAAAGTTTCAGGAATTTGAAAGCTCAGAATGAACTAAAGTTCATGGGGAAGAGTGAAGGATGACAAAAAGGAAGGAAAAATTAGCAGCTATACTGGGAAACAGAAGGGACAAGACATCTATTTGGTGTAGATGAGATGATGTGAACAGAATTCAGAGAGAAGCTGAAGATCTTTGTTAGCTTCTCTTCTTAGGATTGCAGACAACAGTATGATGACAAAAATAGTAACAATCTTAATAACAGGTATTTGCATAGTGCTTTATGGTTGCTTACTGTTTCGTGTACATTATCTTATTTATCCCTCCAACACTCTGATAAGTAGGTGTTATTATTAGATCCATTTTACAAAGGAGGAAATGTGGGCTCAGAGAGATTCAGTGGAAATGATTGTGGTAGAGTAGAGAAAACACTAATCCTGGAGTTATAAGACTTCAGTTCAAATCTCAGCTCTGCCACTTAGTACTTGAGTCATCTTTGGCCAAATCATTTAACCTCTATGGGTCTCAGTTCTCTGGCTAATAAAATGCGGAAGTTGAACTACATAAACTCTAAGGTCCCTTTTATATTACACATATATGTGTATGTATATATATATATATATATATATATATATATATATATATATATACATACACATATATGTATATATATATACACATATATAAAATATATTTCATACTATATACAGAACTCTTATTGCCATTGTAGAATTATACCGGCATAACCCTACAATGTATTATTGAAGGGACAGTTAGATTGAACATCTAGAAAAAGGAATAGTGATCACAAAAGGCCAACATGGTTTCATCAAGGACAAGCCTTTTGACCATATGAAAACTGACTCCAAATCACTAGTAATGAAAGAAATGCAAGTCAGAATAACTTTGAGATTTTATCTCACATTCAGCAAATTAGTAAAGATAACAAAAGATAGAAATAGTTGGTGTTGGAGATGTTATGGAAATTAGAGCTCAATAATACACATTCATGTAGCCATAAATTAACACAACCATTCCAGAAAGCAACGTGGAATTGTTATTATAAGAAATTAACTAAAACGTAGCTTTCTCTGAGTCACCCTCCAACCCAGAGTTCATATTGCTAGGCATATACTCTAAGGAGTTCAATGATAAAAAATATTTCTAGCAGCACTTTTTGGAGTAGAAAAGAATTGAAAACAAAGTAGATGACCATCAGTTGTGGTACATGAATATAATTAAATGTTACTACGCTATAAAAATGATTAACATGATGCATGTGAAGAAACACGGGGGGGGGGGGTGCGGAGCCAAGATGGCGGAGTAGAAAGACTCACATTTGCTAGCTCCGAACCCACAACTCATGGATTTCCTCTAAAAAGAACTCCTGACAAATTCTGGAACAGTGGAAGCCGTGCAGCAACACAATGAAGGAGATTTCCGTTCCAGAGAGCCCTGAAAAACCGACCCCAAAGGTATATCGTGCCCCCGGACGGGAGCGGAGCCCTCCCCTGCCCTGGCTGTGCGGCACTGAGAGGAGCAAGCAGAGCCCAGCAGGCTTCAGGGATGGAATCTCCAGTGGCCACGAAGGTCCCTCCACCCACAGACGCACAGGTCAGTGAGAGAGACAAGCTGAGAGGGGAGCAGGGTGTCTTCGGGACTCAGGCCCCCTCGGAATGCAGCAGCAGAGGCAGCAGGCAGAGGCAGCAGGTGGCCAGAGGCTCCTAGAGCAGGCAGGAGCTCAGCAGCAGCTCCATTACAAAAGGTCTCTGCATAAAGCCCCTGAGGGAACTGAGCCTGGGAGGCGGCCCTGCCCCCACCTGAGAACCTGATTTAATCTTACCCTGAATAGCCAGGCTTGCCGCCAAAAGCCCTGAGGCTGGGGAGCAGCATTTGAATCTCAGACTCCAAGCACTAGCTGGGCAGACCTAGGCCAGGGGTGGAGAGGACTCTCAGAAGTCAAGTAACTGGCTGGGAAAAGGCCCAGAAAAGGAAAGAAAAATAAGACCATAGAAGGTTATTTGATTGAGAAGATGATTCCACCATTCCTCTCTGATGAGGAAGAGAACTGCTTACCATCAGGT
>CM053773.1:144910066-144931294 GCA_028658325.1 Potorous gilbertii
AAAAAAAAAGAAAAGAAATATAACAGAGAGAGAAAGCAGTAGGTGGTGTATTGGATACATCTATAAATCCAGAATCAGAAAGACCTGAGTTCAAAAACCAGTTTCAGACACCTACTAGTTGTCGGCCTCAATTTCATCATCTGTAAAATGGGGTTGATAATAGCACATATCTCCCAGCGCTGTTGTGAGGATCAGATGAGATAATATTTGGAAAGACCGAGCACGATGCCTGGCACATAGTAGGTGCTTAATAAATGCTTGTTCCATTTACCTTCTCTAGAATTAAGAGGGACAAGGAAAGGCATCTTGTGGAAGATCAGATTTTACCTGAGCCTTGGAGGAAGTAGACAATATAATTTCAAAGTTCTGTATCTTGAGGATCGTACATAAGATTTGATCATAGAATATACTGAAAGTAGGGTGGAGGAGTCAAGAAGACTAAGGAATTGAGAGATCAACTTGTTAAAGGATCAACACAAATAGTGATGTTCCTGAGGATGACATCTGGGATAGGAAACAGAAGGAAGCCTTAAGTCATGTGTTGAAGACATTATCTGGCTTACTTACAGTGCTCAGACAAAAACTTCTTTCAGCCCTTGTTCTACAGGAGACTTTTTCCAGGTCTCCAGCTCCCCATGCCTTCCTTTCTAGTTACCTTAAATCTACACTGCATGTACCTTCAATGTATCTACTTACGTACGTATGGTTGTCCCCTACCAGATTGTAAGGTCTTAGAGGGCAGAAACTTTTCCTTTCTTCGTATCCTCAGTGCCAAGTACAACTTAATAAATGGTATATTGATTGATTAATTGGTTGGTTGGTTGTTACCAAACATATAAAATGCTTTAGTGTACTTTTCTGGCTTGGTAATTAAATAGAGTTTGTTGATTGAGCATAATTTGATCTTTGGCAGCTAGATGGCACAGTGCATAGAGCACCAGGCCTCAAGTCAAGAGTACATGAGTTCGTATCTGGCCTCAGGAACTTGTTAGCTTTGTGACTCTGAACATATTGCTTAACTCCATTTGCCTCAGTCTCCTCATCTGCAAAATGAGCAAGAAGGAAACGGCAAACCATTCCAGTATCTTTGCCAAGAAAACTCCAAATGGGGTGGCAGAGTCAGACATGACTGAACAACAAAGAAGTTAATCTTTGTATAAAAGAATCTTGCCTTAGGCAATGCTTTTGAATATTAATGACGTTTCCGCTCACTTGTTCATTCATACCAAAGCTGATTTTCACTCTCCTCACATTCCCCAGTTGTCCACACATACCTACTCTGGCTTTACTTGCTTTCTACCATCAGCTTCAACTTCATTGTCTGGCTATTAAAACTTTAATTTAATCCCTTGCCCTGCTTCCTCTCCTCACCTGCCACTTCTGTTCACTGGACAATCCCATCCACCCGATCTTTCTGCTCCTACTCTCTAATACTATAATAATAACTAGCACTTAGGAGAAATGACAAGCAGAATGATTTCCAAAAAAAACTGGAAAGACTTACATGAACTGATGCAAAGTGAAGTGAACAGAACCAGGAGAACATTATATGCAGTATCATTCAGTGAAGGATTGTGAATGACTTAACTATTCTGATCAACACAATGATCCAAGACAATCCCAAAGGACTAATGATAAAACATAATATCTGCCTCCAGAGAAAGAACTGTTATTGTTTGAATACAGACTGAAGTATGCTATTTTTCACTTTCTTTTTTTCATTCTTTTTCCTTTATTCTAGTCTGCTTGTACAAAATGATTAATATGGGAATGGCTTACATGGTTGCATATGTATAACCTATTTATGATTGCTTACTATCTCAGAGAGCAGGGAGGGAAGGAGAGGAAAGAGGGAGGGATAGAATTTGGAACTCGAAATTTTTTTTAAATGTAAAAAAAAGTTTTAACATGTAATTGGGGGAAAAGTTTTTATACCCATTTATACACATACACATATGTGTATGTATGTGTATATATACAGACAGAGTGTGTATATCACTGACCTTTTCATTAAGATGCTAGAATTATTAATGACCCAGAAAACAACATCTAACTAGCACTTATATGCACTTTCAGGTTTGCAAAGCAATTTACAAATACTATTTTATCATCACAACAACCCTCATTTTACCGATGAGGAAACTGAGGCAGACAGAAATTAAGTGACTTACTCATGACCCTGTAGACATCTTAAACTCAAAACTGAACTCATTATTCCCCACCCCTTCCCTCAACAAAATATTCCCCACTTAAAAACTTCCCTGTTAATGTCAAGGGCACCACCACTCTCTAAATCCCCAACATTTGAAACACAGGCATCATCTTCTCTTGACTATTTCTCACTCCTCTTTATCTCATCTGGAGCCAGGGCCTATCAATTTTGCCTCTACAACATCTCTCAAATACACTCCCTTCTGTCCTCTGACACTGCCACCAATCTAGTATAGCCTCATCATCTCATTTTTGGACTACTAAAATAACCTGCTGGGGAATCTGCCTGCCTTAAGAATCTCTCCACTTTGGACCATCCTCCATTGAGACACTATTGTGATTTTCTGACCATGTCACCCCTCTACTCAATAAACTCTACCTCCAAGATCAAATATAAATTCCTCTATTTGGCATTGGAAGTCCTTCATAACCAAGCTCCCTCTGCCCTTCTAGTCTTCTTAATACCTCACTCCCTTCCATATATTCCTTGATCCAGTGGCACTGCCCACGTTGCTGTTCCATAAACAAGACACTTCCTATTTCAGCTCCAGCCAGCTCCACTGGCTGTCCACCATGTCCAAGATGTTCTCCCTCTTCATCTCCTCCTCCTGGCTTCCCTGGCTTTCTTCAAGTTCTAACTAAAATCTCACCTACTGCAAGAAGCTTTTCCTAATCCCGCTTGATTCTAGTGCCTTCTCTCCATATTATTACTATATCTTATACATAGCTTGTTTGTACATAGTTGTTTGTATGTTGTCTCTCCATTAGACTGTGAGCTCTTTGAGAGCAGAGACTCTTGCCTTTCTTTGCATCTCCAACACTCAATGCAGGGCCTAGTATATAGTGTGCATCTAAAAAATGTTTATTGACTGAGTAAATAAACTTTATTGGCTGAGTAAATAAATATCTCAGGTTGGATTTGAACTCAGATCTTCCTCACTCTAAAGTCATCATTTTTTTAAAGTATCAATGTTTTTAAAAAATTGACTTTTATTCACTCTGAATATATGATAAGTAAGCACGACTAGATCCTCCCTGATACTCAGTAGTCCTTCTCTTCTATTTGACCTCTTTTATCGCATTCTCCAGTAGGTTCTTGTACATCTTTTCTCATTTCTTGAATTCTTTATTGTTACTTTCACCCTTCACATGTATTGCAGATAGCTTAACCTACTACTTCATTAAAAAGAATGAGACCATGTCATGTGGAATCTCCTCTCCTTCTTCAAAATTTATCTGTGCAGAGTAGGCCCTTAATGTATGTTAAATGAGTGAATGAATGAACAATTTATGCTATAATGGCATAGTAAAAATGAATTGGATTCTCTCATCCTTCCTCCCTGTCTCAGAATGAGGGGTATCCTTTCCCTTAACAAGGCTTATTCTTCTACTGTATCCTGTGCCCAGCATCCTATTCCTTCTTGTATCCTCTAGGACCTTGCTCTGTCATTCATTCTACTTTTCATATACATCATCAATCTCTCACTCCATTGGCCCTATTTCATCAGTAAAAAGACATGTTCTCCCCAAAACAAAAGAAAAAAAAATTCCTTCCTTTGACCCTTCTAAACTCATTCATCTACCAACCCACTTTTCTCCTCCCCTTCCCTCACAAATATATTAGGCGGGGAGGGAGCCGGGGATTGCCAATACCAAATGCCTGCATTTCTTACCACTCACTCTTGCCTGGGAGACAACATAACACAATGTAAAAGCACAATGGATTTGTAGTTAGGGTACCTAGGTTTATATCCCAGTTCTTTCCCTTGAAATTTGTGTAACCTTGGTCAAGTCACTTAACTTCCCTGGACCTTAGTTTCTTCACCTATAAAATGAATGGGCTATATTCAATGATATCTCAGCTCCTTTTCAGATCTAAACCCTAGGATTCAATGAAATCCTTTGCAATTAGGCTTTTGTCTGGCCATATTAGAGCTCTATTCTCAAAGATAATTGACAGGTAATCTCCTAAATGCCAAAACCTGTAGTTTCTTCTTTCTCTTCATCCTCCTTGCAAATGCAACATTTGACTCTGTCCAACCACCCTCAGTTAACTAGATACTTTCTCTTTGGCAAAAGAGATACCAAGTTCTCCTGGTTCTGCCATTCTTAACAGCTCCTCTATCTCCTTCTGCAAACTTCTCATCTTCCTTCTAACTCTTTAGATGGATATTCCCCAAAGTTCTCTGCTCTTTGGATCACTCTCCCATTTTGCCTTGACAACCTTATTAATGCCCATGATTTTAGCTATCAGCTATATGCAAATGTCTCCCTATTCCTTATCTATAACCCTGACCTCCACCCAGAACTCCAAACCCAAATTTTCAATTACCTATAAGATATCACCATCCCTCTATCCTGCTGGCAGCTTGAACTTAACATGTCTAAAACCAAATTTATTATTTTTTCCCTTAAACCAGCTCCTTCTGATTTCCCTTTGTTTGTGACACCACCATTTTACCCACTCTTCTATATTTGAAATCTTGGTGAGACTTGATTCTTTCCTTTCTCCTTTTGTAAGCAATTAGTTTTCAATCCAGTCAATAAAATATCACTTGCATCTGCTCCCCTCCTGTTTTTCCATTATCCCCATATTAATACAGGACTTTACAACTATTCATATGACTGTTTTAAAAAAAACTTCCTATAAATCTTTCTGCCATTGTTTTGTCTAACTTCAAAATCATTCTACACAGAATGACAAACATATCATTTTTAAAAACATCTGTCCATATCACTCCACTGCTCCAAAATCTTCAGTGATTTCCTGTTCACTACTAAGTAAATTCCTTCACCTAGCATTCAAGGGCATTCATAATCTGGCATCACTCTATGATTCCAGCCTTATCTATACTATTCTTTGCTACATTCTCTTAACAAAAACTAAATTGTGCTATTTATAAACCCCTGTACATGCGTCCACACTTTCCTGTCTCTATGCTTTTATTCTTTCTCTATCCCATGAAGTTATCCATTCCTAAAATCTACCTCAAATGCCATATCTTTAAGGAAATTTTTTCCCATCCCTCCAATCAATAATAGCTATCTTTACCCTGCACCTCATTTAGCTCTTTACCTCGCTTGTACTTCTGTTTTGCCCTTCTTTTAAATACCTAGAGCTCAGTACAGGACCTAACACATAGTAATAGCTTAATAAATGCTTGTTGATTGATTGGTATTACATATTATATAGTATTATTATATTAATTGTGTTCCTGCCATATCATTATAGATTTCATGAGCATAAGGGACTATGTCTTATTTAAGCAGTCTCTCACCCAATATCTAGCAGTGTTCTGTACCCTATGCTCATTTAATGTATACTGAATTCCTTTTCAATTATTAAATCCTAGAGCATTTTAGATGTGAGGATTATAGAAGAAAGAAGATTGTGGAGGCAGCTGAATAAATCCTGACCCTGAAAGTTTGTTTTGGAGGAAAAAAAAAACTCTTGCAATATAGTATTTCTGATCTGCTTATTTTTCTTAAACATGGATAGCAAGATGGGGAGGGAGGGACAGAGCTGGTTACCTAAGCATTCCTTTAACCAGAGTTTTAATTTCCTAGGAATAGAGTTAAATATATTTGTCTCACACGACAATGAGGTTGTTGAACGCTATAACCAGGAGATTCTGGTAACTGATCGAATAAATGTTTACTTTTTTTCTTAGATAAAGTATGTGAGCTCAATGAGTCTGTTCTGTGTGTGTGTGTGTGTGTGTGTGTGTGTGTGTGTGTTTAAAAATAATTTTGATGTTGATGGAGATTATGAAATGGCTCCTAGGGAGTCATACAATTTTAATCTGTCAGTTTACAGCCTGTGAATACAATCATAGTCTCATTTCCACATCAAAAAGATTTTATTTTTTTATTTGTTTTAAATGTTCATCTTGCCCTCAGGTTCTGCATCATAAGTTTATCCCTTTGAAAGGCTTTTCCTCAGAGTTACCTAAAGCTGCCAGGTAAGCTGACAGAATGAAGTTTATGACAATATCTCTAGGGGATCTTGGGGTTAATATCAAGTGTCAAGTATCATCAAGGACTTTGGGAAATGCAAACAAGCATCAAATTTGCCCAAACAATAAATCCAACATATGTATCAATGAATGGATTCAGATATTTACTTCTATTGTGAATTTTAGTTTCTAAGAAATATCTGAATACTGCGGCATTCTTTCCTAGAGCCAATATTTACATTATTTTCAACGTGACCTTCTCAATGTGACCTTCCTTTAAAGTGAAATTGAAATATTATCCAAGTAAATTGGTCATCAGGCATGTGGCCCCATACTAAGAGCCCCTAAACAGGCAGGTATGGGCAACAACATATGCCTTTTGTGACTGACAAATCAAGGACCAACTGAAATTCTTGATAACTACCAAAGTCACTTATTTTGAATAGGTATCAATATCAGAAATTCTTCTTTACTAGCCTGAGATAGGAAGGGATCACCCAAACCACAAAAATAATTGACTTTTTTTGGTTATTTAAAGCTTCCAAAGTACTTGATACATTGTCTCAAACCTTACGACAGCCTTGTGTGGTGGGTACTACAGGCATTAGTTTCCTAATTCCAGATAAACAAACTGAGACTCAGTGAGATTATATGGTCGAACAGGTGGTAAGTATGTAGTACGTCTGTACTAATTTTGGCATAATAATTAACACCAAGAAAACACAGGTGCTCCATCAGCCACCATCACACCATTGGTTACAACAACTAGAGATGTTTTGAATGCTGTGGATAAGTTCACTTACCTTGCTAGTGTACTTTCCAGAGTGTACTTTCCAATGTACACATTGACAATGAGGTTGACACACGCATTGCTAGAGCTAGCTCGGTGTTTGGGAGGATCCAAAGAAAAGTTTGGGAGAGAAGAAGTATTAGACCGACTACACCAAACTGAAGGTCTGCAGAGCTGTTGTGCTGACCTCATTGTTGTATGTCTATGAAACACGGACAGTCTACCAGAACCATGCCAGGAAACTGAATTGCTTCCATTTGAACTGTCTTAGGAAGATTCTGAGGATGACTTGGCAGGATAAGGTAGCAGACACTGAAGTCCTTGCTCAAATTGAATTGCCAAGCATTCAAACTATGCTTCAGAGAGAGCAACTCTGATGGGCTGGCCATGTTGTTCAAATGCAAAATGTACACTTGCCAAAAAGACTATTTTATGGAGAACTCACATGGGGTAGGTGATCACATGATGGTCAGAAGAAGTGACATAAGGACACTCTCAAGGTCTCTCTCAAGAACTTTGGATTTGACTGTGCAACATGGGAGACACTGGCACAGGGCTGCTCAGCATGGTGTGCCCACATCAGCAAGGGGGCTGTGCTCTATGAGCAAAGCATAATTGAAACATGCTCAAATGTGAAGTATCCAACCCAAATATTCACACGGACTATCTGCACCCAACCTGTGGTAGAGCATTCCAGGCTTGTATTAGTCTGATCAGTCAAAGTTGGACACACAGAACCTTCACTTTAACATGGTGATGTCATTATGGTCCTCATCAAGAACAAAGGACCACAACCAATGAGGAGTGGAATTTGAGCCCAAAATTATTGACTTCAAGTCCAACCTGACTCTAGCCAGGTTTCTATGAGGCTTCTGGGAAAAGAGAGACAGGATGGAATCCCCCACTTTCTAACTGGTCTTCCAGATGTTAATACATAGGTGGGCTCTGTTTCAAGTAGGGGAAATTCCCCCCTCCAAATTTTACTAACTCTGAAAATTAGTCTGTGAGGCCAAACAATGTAGTAGGAGCATCATACTTAGAATCAGTCACCTACTAGCTGTGGGACCACGGTAAGTCACATAAACTCTTTGAATCTTTGGTCCTCAACTGCAAAAATTGAGTTCAGTCTTCCTTGTCTTCCCACATAGAGTTGAGGTGATGAGTAAATGAGATAATGTGTATCTGAAAGCTTCTGTAAATAGTAACATATAAAGTTGTTGTTTCGATTATTTGTCCTCTGTTCTTGAAGAGAACCCTGACATCAGGAAGGTGATGCCATGACTTGCAAGTGAATTGGATTCCTCCCTAATGAACTTATCATGCATTACTTCAGTAGTATGCTTATGCCTCATACCCCTCCCCCCATTAGATTATAAGCTCCCTGAGGACAGAGACAGCTTTACCTAAACTTTGCATATCCTCCAATATTTAGTGCAGGGCTCTACACCATTGGGGCTTCAAAAGGTATTTTTTGAATTAAATTGATGCCTTGAGAAGAACATTGTTTCAACTACACTGTGAAAACAGAAATACTAGATTAGAATATCTGAGGCCTTTAAGAGGTATTTTTTAATCCAATTAGAATTTATACATTTTGTCTTGATTTTGATTTTATTTTTCTTTCTGTTCTTATTTCAAAATTATATAGAAACAAAATGTAAATGACTGGACTGAATTATAACACTAAATTACATCTATTTCCAGCCTGATTTATATCTTTATGAATTCTTTCTATTGGATCATAAATGATTTAGCCTTGATGACATAGTGAAAAATACAGAATGTTTACCTAGCTCTGAAAAACCAGCCAAAATGCCACAGGAGAGGGACAATTTAAAAGTCAATGCATCCTTTGTGAAATAGTTGGTCAAATGAAACAGACATTTCGTAAATGTCAGTGGGAGTCGCACCATGAATTGAGTGTATGAAGTGTCTTCAGAGTGAAATGCTGAGGGTTTTTTAAGGGGGTACAACATTGCATCCTCTACATACCAGCAAAAGATGATTTCCAAAGTTTTTCTTCTCTTATTTATCAAAACAAATTTTTCAAGGCATTGGGTCCATGGTCGTAGGATTTCAAAAGGTAAAAGTTATCTAACCCAATGCCTCTCACTTTACAGATAAGAAAGTGAAGCTCACAGAGGCTAGTTGAAATTTTATCCTTAAAAGCCCTGAAAATAAAGAAAATGTATTGGGTTTCATTTCATTTTATTTTTATTTGTACAATTTACTTGTAAATCTTCAGGCACTTTGTGGAATTCTTTCTGATTTATTCAGAAGTGGGACTGATATTGCAGATCCTAGATGTGAGTATTTAAACAAAAAAAAATTTAATGTATCTTATTCTTCCTGTCAACTAGAAGAAATATAATATCTAATTGTTGTTAAGGGAAAGAAGTCTGGGTCTAAAAAAAAAAGAAAAAGGGAAAAGAAAAAAGCTTGCATGTAGCCTAGTGAGTTTTAGAGTTAATTATGTTTGGTTGAACAAAAGTGGCTTTTATCAGTAGATGGAGTAGATTTGTTAGGCATAGGGAGACTATGCCTTGTAACAAAAAGCAACTTCCATCTGACCTACGGGAAGTTTGATCAGAAAGGCAATCAGAATTTCCCCAAGAAAGCATCATTATTCTTTCCTTTTTATCTTCTTCCTATTAAATAGAGAAAAGAAGGACATTTCACTTTCTCCCCAACTCAGACACAAATGTTGCTTTTATGAAAGTCCTCTGAAAAGGACACTTTCATGAAGTAATAACAATGCTGAAAACTTCAGAGTATAAGAAAAGAAACACTTGAAACAAAGCAATGCAAAGCATCGGTTGGAGGAAAGCAAAATGTTTCATGTTTGTGGACCTAAAAAAAAAAAACAACTTATATTTCAATTTATGGTTTGTTGCTTTAGGAAAAACATCAATATAATCAACTGTAAGATTCATCTTTGATCACATTAAAAAGTATTTTGACATCAAAGCTGTGTGTATCTATCTATGTAGAATTTCATATTCCAAGAGTGGGACAGCTGTTCTGCTACAATGCACCAGTGACTCTTGGGTCAGGTGAAAGTACATAGTGTCCAGGATAAGGAGGGTGGTAACCTAACTATCCTCTGCCCGAATCACATAGCGTCTGGAACACATAGATCTGGAATACATTTTACTTAACTAGGTTGATTTCTCCCACATCTTAGTTCTGGGTCAGAACTCAAAGACACACTGTTTCTTCTAAGATTAAGCTACTGATGAAGGGTCTAGTGTTGACTCTACAGAAAGCTCAGCTAAAGAAACTGATGACATTTAGCCTGTAAAAGATAAGATTTAGAGGGCTGATGGTTATTTCAAGGGCTGTCATATGGAAGAAGAATGGGACCCATTCTGCTCAGCCCCAGAAAGAAGAACTAGGGACAATGGGCAAAAGTTGCAAAGAGGCAGATTTTGGTTTGATGTGAGTAAAAATTCCATAAACAATTGTCTCCAAAAATAACCTGGGGTGCCACAGGAGTTCCCTTCCACTGGGGATCTTCAAGCAAAGTCTGGATGATCATTTATAAGATACGTAATAGAAGGAATTCTTTTTCAATTATGGATTAACCTCTTTTGAACTATCTAGTTCTCACTCTACGACTTGGCATGTTGTCATGATTAAAACATGGGATTTTAAGTCAGAAATGAGTAGGTTCAAATTCTGCGGTACATACTCACCAGTTAACAGACCCTGAGCAAATCACTTGACCTCTTAGTGCCTCAGGTTCCTCATCTGTAAAATGAGGATAGTATCTAGCTTCTTTATCTCTCCCTACCCATGTGTACCAAACAAGTAAATGTATCTGAATACTTTTATAAATTGTAAAGCAAAAAGTAGAAATGCAGCACGTTATTAGTATTGTCCCACAAAAAAAAAAATTCCTCCTCCAGTGCTTTACTGTGGTAAGAAGGTAGTCTCTCTGGGCTAAGGAAGCAATGATTCTTGCCAGTTTTGCAATGCTGGGAGGAGGATAGGCTTAGGAATGGACTGTGCAACTGCCATAGGAAAATTGTTCCTGCTACGTTTAAGGGGACTCTTTACCAAAAGACTGGCCACCAGTTAACGTTATTATTTTAATCACAGTAATTCAAGAAGATTATCTCCCAAGGCAGTTGCAGTCTGTGTCCAGGAAAGGAGTGTCCATATAAAGGAAATCATGGGTCTTTTGAAATGTTAAACTAAATATTATCATCAGTTGCCCAAGGCTTAAAATAAATTGCTGAACCTAAAGAAAAGATTAAAATAATAAGTCCTGACTTTCTTTAAATGTCTTTTTTATGTTCTTCAGCAGAACTTGACTGAATGGGTCCATTTTGTATGAATTTGGCTGTAGGCATCAACCTGTGCTCTGTAGGAGAGTATATGAGCTTAGAGAAAGAATTAGCAAATGTGAGTAGAGACAGTGAAAATTTGGCTAACTATAGAATTTTTTGCACATACAAGGCTGAATTACAATGTTTTCAGATTAGAGATTCTCTGCAATTAATCAACTAACATTTATTAAGCAACTATCAGGTGATTAAGCGAGGTACCAAGCTAAGTTCTTGATAGGACTTATCATCATCATCATCATCACTATTATTAAAGTTGATAACTGAAACATAGTTGTACTGGGAAACTGCAAACTGGGAAAATACAAAGAAAAATACCTAAATAAAAATTGGAAAATAAATACAAGAGAAAAGCTTTTATTGTGAACAGTAGTTTTAATAAACATTTTATGAAAAACATATTGTAGAAGAATTATGTGAGAGCAAGAGAGAGAGAGAGATAGAAAAACAAGAGAGGGAGATTCCTATATCAACAAGCTGGAGATTCACAGTTCTTCTGATAACATATGGTGGAAAGCAGTATGGAGCAGCTAGGTGGTACGGTGGATAGGGCACCAGGGCAGGTGTCAGGAGGACCTGAATTCAAATCTCACCTCAGACACTTGACACTCACTAGTTGTGTGACCTTGGGCAAGTCATTTAACCCCAATTGCCTCATCCTGGGTCATCTCCAGTCATCCTGATGAATATCTGGTCACTGGATTCAGGTGACTCTGGAGAAGTGAGGTTGATGACCTGCACAGCCCTCCCTCACTCAAAACAAAGTCAAGTGCAAGTCATGTCATCATTGCTCTGATGGCATGGTCTTCTTTGGCAATGAAGGATGAACACACACACTTAGATGGAAAGCAGTGTTTTATAGTAAAAGAAATCTGGGTTTTTAGTCCTGGTTCTGCCACTAGCTAGTTGTTGACCTTGGCCCAATCATTTGACCACTCTGACCCTAAATATAAAATCTAAAATATACAAAAATATTAAATTAGATAATCTCTAAATTCTTATCCAGTTTTAAACACCTATGATGTTTAGTCTCAACCACTGCTCCAAGTGAATCTCGTGTCCCTAGTAGAGAGACACGTATATGACTCTAGAAATAGTGATGCTACTTCTCTCTGTAGTTTTTTGACAACATCCTTGACAATAGCCCCGGACAGGATTGCTTCAGTTTCCTAAACAACAGACAGGAAAGTCAGCAGGCCAAAGCTCTGGGAATGACTGCCTCAACTCAAAAATGTGAAAAAAAAAATTTTTTTTTTACTCGTTACTCTCCAGTACCTGGGAGCCCCCTGCTGTCCAAAAAGATAAAAAGTCCCATACCCTGCCAACGTTTTTCCCAGAGCCATGGACAGTTTATAGGCTTGTAAACTAAAAGGTATACCATTTATATTTGAGATCAAAGGGAACCATTTGTTCTCATAACTACCCTATAAATAATATTTGACTAATCAATATCTCTATTAATTCAATTCAACAAACTTTTATTGAGAACTTACTCTCTGCAAGGCATAGAGCTAAACCCCAAAGGGAGTGCAAGCAGCAGAAGCCTCAAGCCTTACTTCCAAGAAGCAAGTAGGATTTCAGTTAATAGTATTTATAGCTGGAGATCCTCTAATCTGCCTGCTCACTTTTACAAACTAGTGGGTAGGATACACTGTGCACAAATAAAAAATATAGTGTACACATCATTAATCAGGTTAGTGTTGTTTTATTTTATTATAGCACTAAACTCTGTAACCCAATCTCTGATTGCAAATTAAACATAGTTACCTGCTTAACATTGAAAAAAGATTAAAGGAAACATTTTTTGTGTGTTCTGGCCCAGATATACTGGTCCCACTGATCTATGTCGCTTAGGATTGCCCTAATGGAGCTAATATTGAGACATCAGGTGTATAGTGGTGAGAGTGTAGGATATCCTTCTATCAGTCACAATTATATCATTATTTTCATCATCATTCAGAATCAAAGGACCTGGGGTTGAAATCCAGCTCTCCTGCTTACCACCTATGTGACCTTGACCAAGCCTTTCACTTTTCTGTTCCTGGTCTGTAAAGAGGAATTAGTTTCAATTCAATTCATTCAGGAAGCATTTAGTAAGCATCTACTGCTACTGGCTTGTGATGGATGCTAGAGATAGAAAAACAAAGATGAAACAGCACCTGCCCTCAAGGAACTTATATTCTACTGGGGATAAAGAATTTGTTCTTGAATAATCTTCGAAGGCCCCTTTCAGCTCTGAATATATGGTATAGGCCAATGGTGTCGAACTCATACAGAAACCCCACTAAACCATATATGAAAATCCCTTCTGGCTGTTTATTGATTCAGAAATTCACATATCAACATTATCTATGTTCTGTTGCATTTTTATTTATTGTATTAAATATTTCCCTATTGCGTCCTACTCTGATTCTAGACACACTGTGGAATGTTTTAGGTTGCATAAACTGTGTGCACATGCAGTCCTTGATAGAAATGTTCAATCATTGGTATCATTAGTATAGACTATGACAAAATTACAGTGTGAAAGGTTACAAGAAAGTTGCCAGGTGTTATGGGAAGGTCATAATATTAATGGTATAAATGTTGCTCATAGGGCATAATCAATAGCAAAACCTTTACGTGGTTAGCGCTGCCAAACTTTAAAGGTCCCTTTATGTAATGTTGAGAAATGTATATCATTGACAGACCCTAGCAACATTACCACATTTATTCAGTACCTGCTAGATGCCAGGCACTAAGATAAGCTCTGGTTATAAAAAAGATGAAAATGAACCAGCCCCTGCCCTCAAGAAGTTTCTATTCTACTGAAGGAAAGGGGCCTATTATTTACCCACATTATACATATGAAATAACTATAAGGTAATCACTGAGTGGGAAGGAGAGCGTTGATAATCTGGGGAAATAGAAAGTCAGGCAGAGGAGAAGAAAGATAACATTTTGGGGACAGAGAACAGACAGTGAAAAGAATGCTACTGAATGTCCTGTGCAAGGAACATCAAGTTAGACCAGTTTACTTGGAAGTAAGAGGAAGTAATCTGAAAAATGCTGAGAAAGATTTGTTGGAGCCTGAAAAAACTCAAATGCCAAATAGAGGCATTTGTATTTTATCCTACAGATAATAGAGAACCACTGGAGCCTCTTGATCAGGAAATGACACAGACACAGCCAGTAAGCATCTGAGGTCAAATCTGAACTCATGAAAATGAGTCTTCCCGACTCCAGGTCCAGCAGTCTCTCTCCACTGTTCTACTTAACTGCCCCATATTGTGACTCAAGAGCATCAGATTTAAAAGTGGGAGATCATATAAGTATTTGATTTTAAGAGACTATTGATTTGAGATGGGGTAATGTAGAGAGCGGTGATTTTTTTTATAGTAAAAAGCAAGTTCCTCAGAGTCATTTAAGTCATGAAATGCAGAGGAACAGGTGGTAAAATCTGAGAACAGCAAGGGGACTGAAAATCTGCTCTGGCAAGCTGTGGTAAGTAGCAAGAGGACATTAGATGATAGAGGGCTCCCGCTGAGTGGTTCTTGATTGGTTGATTTCAGCGATGGAGAGTTCCCGTGACAGCTACTGCCCTTCTGCTCTACATAGTCAGAGAGAAGGGAAGCATCTCATTAGGGACTGTTGCTCTCTGCTGCCGCCTCTGACTGGAGAAGGTAAAGCAGAGGGGGCTTGGTCCCGCTTTCATTTTCTGGTTAGCTGGCTTTCAAGAATCAGCCTGAACTGAGTTGCTGTGAGCTCTGTTCTGGACATGAGGAAATAACTTGCTGAACTGGTCTGTATAACCCAAGGACAGCCAGTTTGATGAGCTCTACAGTTCTCTGGCTTCATAAGAAGACCTAGCACTTTCTAAATGACCCTTTAAGGACGATGGTAAAAGGAAAGAGCTTGTAAAAGCTATATTCTTAAAGAGAAGAGGATTTTCCCCACTCAAGAGTGGCGAGGATCAATAGTCTAGCAGTGAGCAGAGAAGCCGTTTTGTGTGATGCAGATGTTCCTAAATGGATCAGTCATGTTGAAAGCTGCACCCCACAGTTGTGTTACCCTAAGCACCTGGATTTTCCCATGTGGCGTAATATTTGTAAAGCACTTTTCAAACTTTTCAAATATGCTACATAAATGCAAATGTCATCATCGTCATCCTCATTCTGTTTCTTCCAGCTGGGTTCCTATGAGTACTCATTCTTCACTATAGACATTGAGTGCTTTGGAGGGAGAGAGAAGGTGATCCGGATTCATTCATGCAATTTGACATATTCGTAATTGGCTTTAAAATGTCAGTATCAATAATATGTTCATTTCTTCATTCCTTTTGAGACTGTATTGCTGACTCCTCTCCATAGGACTTTCTCTACCATGACTTAGGAACTTCTTTCACCCTAGAAGCTCAGTCTGATGAGGTCAGGGAACCATAATGTTGAGGTGTGGGGTGCTGGGGACCCCAAAATACTAACAGGTCGGGTCCTGTAGAATAAATTCGACTCAAGCCTTCTTTAGGCCAGAGTAAAACAAAGTTTTTTAAAGATTCGCCATATTGGGTTGACTCTTAGGAAGCCAACATTTTATTGTGGGGAGTGAGTTTATGGGCACGCTAATTTGATGTCTCACTTTTGCCACATTACACTTGAAATACTCTGTCCTCTCACCTCTGTCTCAGTTTCCCTATTTTCCTTTAAGACTCAGCTCAAAACCTACCTTCTTTGTAAGGCTTTTCCTGGTAACTTTTAACTGCTAATGCCTTCCCTTTCAGTTTCCCTTCCATCTTCTCTGTAAATATTTTGTATGTACCTAGCTATTGACATGTTGTCTCCTTTATCAGAATATAAGCTCCTTGAGGACATGGACCTTTTTTGGTTTTGTTGCTGTTTTGCTTTATTTTACACATATATGTATATATGTGTGTGTATGTATGTAAGTATATGTATATACATATACATTTTTGCATTTCTATCACTTAGAACAATGTCTGGTCCACTACCAGCACTTAATAAATGCCTGTTGACTTACTAGGTGCTTGTATTAGCAAGAGATGGGAAGGTTGAGATAGTTCATTGGGGCCAGATTGTGGAGAGTCTTGGGGGAAGAACTTTGAATGTGACCCCGTAGACATTGTTGAGCCATAACAGATTTTTTAATAGGAGCCATAATAAAGGCTTTTTTTTTCTTTTTTAAGAAAATTAATCTGGCAAGTGTGATAAAAGAAGATATGGGAGGAACATCCATTCTACATAAACTAGCTCAACTTTATAACTTGTAATAAGAAACATTGACTTAAAAGTACATGAAAAATGCATTGGACAAGGATGTAGCATTGATTTCCTGGGATGCAGCTACCCCGGCCTGGAGGTCATTCAATCAGAATTGGATGTCAGCTCTCAGGAGTACCCTAGCCCCCTGCATGCTAGGTTAGGCAACCTAGAAACTCCACCAATAGGTCAAGCCTTAGCTCCCTGGATAAACGATCCAGACAGCAGAAAACGTGGGTCTGCCCGCTTGCCTGCCTGAGTCTGCTGTACTCCAGGAACATTTTGTTCTCTTTGCTAAGAATATCTGCTTTTCCTCTGCCTGGAGATTACAATGACCAAAAAGTGCTAGTCAGCTTTGAGAGCCTTGGGACTGTTACTTGGGTGACTACATGCTTAGTACTCCCCAAGCCAACCTCAGATTCAGCACATCTGCTAAAAGTAGGCCCTCTTCTAACACTTCCATTCCTCTCCCTGCCCCCTCTCCTTTTCCTGGAAGGTGAGGCATGTTAGGCCTCTTTGGTTGTTGTCTGGGATTAGCAGGCTCACACTGGCAAGGACACAGACCTTTTTCCTCTGTTTGTTGATATGCTGTCTTTTTGCCAGTGTCTACAGCCACCTGTTGTCGACTGGCTTCCTTCCCTGGTGCCTATCAGCTATTTCAGACCCAGAAAGGTCATAGCCTTCCCATGCCCACCATTCTTTTTCCCCTGGCTTTTCCTTCTTACTTAGCACTTTAGGGGCTGGGAATGGTTCAACCATTCCAATTATAGACTGTTCTGACTGTCCTTCTAGGGTTCTGCCAGGAGGGGCAAATCTCTGACCCATCTTGGGCCCACCTTTATTGCTGCTTTCCCATTTGAGGCAGCAGTCTAAATTTAAATATTCTGTCTACCATGAGATTCACTTCTCCCTTGGAGGTAAAGACTGTGTTCGTATAATGGATGCCACTATTTGGTACCATTCCTTGTTTACTCCAATTCAAGTCCCTAACCTCTCGGAGCACCAGGAGAGTACCTGAAAAGACCTTAGCCTAAAAAGGTCAAGGTCTCCATGGCATCCTGGGCCATCTCCAGTAATCCTGATGAATTTTGGGCCACTGGACCCAAATGGCTCAGGAGGAGAAAGTGAGGCTGGTGACCTCCTCCCTCCCTCAAAACAAAGTCAAGTGTAAGTCTTGTCATCATTTCTCTGATGCCATGGTCTTCTTCAAAAATGAAGGATGAACACAACAACTAGTATAGATCAGAGGCAGGACTGGAACCCAGCGTTTCCTGGTTTCAAGGCCAGCTTTCTATCTATTAGACCACATTCCCTCTCATTTCATATATTACCAGATTTAAAAATTCAGTGATGATAAAGTACTTTACATAATGTTCATTAAGGGTCCAGAGGAGCCTTTGTGCTGCAAAGTGTATCTGGTCCAGCCACACCTGGCTTCCTGAATCCAGCTGGGGAGTATCCATTCTACATCAGTTCCCTTTCCCCCAGGGTTTGCTGGATAGCACAGAATTCTACCTTTGAAGGCCATTTTCATGCTACCAGAACCAGCAATTGGTGCATCTGCAGTATATCCATCGGGACAAGGCATAGGGCATACACACACACACACACACACACACACACCCGGGAACATGGAGCATCAGAGAACCAAGTACACAGTGTTATTATAGGCAAATTTAGCCACAGGCAAACATTGTACCCATTATAGATTAATGGGGTAAACAGCATGAAAACTGCCTCCCCTGTTAGCCTCTTTTATTTGGCTGTTAGCCTGTTGGCAGGATGCTGTTAAAAAGAATAAAATTCAACTAAATCTCTTCTGGAAATCTTTCTGGGATCTGGGCCTAAACTGTGAGTCCCTATATTGATATCATATGTGCCAGAAGTCCATGTAATTTGACTAGACTTTTCAGAAAATACCAAGTTGTTGTAAATGCTGAAAGCTGATTCAGTTACAGTATTAGGTGGTACATTTACAATAAGCAGTCTACTATCACAAAGGCAGTCCTATAATCATAGTTCACATTTCCGTGAACTTTATGCTTTATTGTCCCCAAGTTGTTTCCTCAGAACAATTCTGTGAAGTAGGTCATGTATGTTTATTACTCCATTTTACAGATAAGAACACTGAGATCTATAAAAGGTAAGTGACTTGCCCATGATCACACATGTCAAAGATAGAACTCAAAATCCAGGTCTTGTAACTCATAGATTCAGTGCTTTATCCATTTATACCATGATGAAAGTGTGTGTTCGTCCTTCGTTGCCAAAGAAGACTATGCCTTCAGAGAAATAATGACATGACTTGCACTTGACTTTGTTTTAAGTGAGGGAGAGCTGTGCAAATCACCAGCCTCACTTCTCCTCCATAGCTATCTGAATCCAGTGACCAGATACTCATCAGGATGAGGCAGTTGGGGTTAAGTGACTTGCCCAAGGTCACACAGCTAGTGAGTGTCAAGTGCCTGAAGTGACATTTGAACTCAGGTCCTCCTGACGCCTACACTGATGCTCTATCCACTGCACCACCCAGCTGACCCTGCATGATGAATTTTGGGATGAAACAAGATACCCAAACCATAACAGAACAACTGAGATATGCTGAGATCCAAAGAGAGAACTCATATGTGTCTTGTAGGCTCTGCCTATAGTTGAGGAAATTATCTGGATAATTTTAAAAGACATTATTGAGTAATCATAATCAACCTCATAGCTAGCACTCATTCTAGCTCTGACTCTAACATACCAACTTATTTAATTGTCACAACACTGTGATGTAGGTGTTGTTGTTACCCCATTTTAAGATAGGACACTGAAGCACATAGAGGTTAGGTGACTTGTTACCCAGGGTCACATAGCTAGGAAGTGTCAGGTATAATTTGAATTCAGGCCTTCCTTATTGCAAGTCTTGCATTCTATTCACTGAGATACCTAGCTGCCAGAAGGTATCACTTAGGTTATCCCTCCATAGATTCCCTAACATGCAAACAAGCCTGAGTATGGAGAAGACCTAACCTGTGTTAGACTCTTTCTACCCCGTCATCATCTCATAACTACCCCCAAAGCTGAGAGTGGGTTTCCTGATCCTTCTCAAAACTCTGAGGGGGCTTCCAATTAGAAGGGCCACATGAAAGTGCAGAGAATATCAAGTGAAGCACTATCATTTAAATTCATGAGGGAAATTAATTATTTTCCAGGATGTGACTAAACAAAGTTTAGATAATTATTTGGATAATTTGAGAAGAAGGAATCCCTACTATTAAGAAAAATGAGGATTTTATTTTACAGCTGGATTGTGTATTATACCTACAAAGACCAAATCAAGCCTCTCATGCACTAATCATGTAATATTGCATATTGTAACCATCTGTGTAGGTATCTCCTCTTAGACTATAAGGCTGTTGAGGGCAGGGATTATGACCTAATGCCGGAGGTGGAGAATCAGCAGTATCAAGGCCACATGTGGTCTTCTAGGTCCTTAAGTCCACTGAATTGAAATCACAGAACAAATCCCCTTAATAAAAGGATTTTGTTTTATAACACTTGAACTCGGTCAAAAGGCTGCACTTGAGGATCTAGAGAGCCACATGCAGTCTCAAGGCCATAGGTTCCCCACCCCTGGCTATGTCATATCAAAATCTGGCTTTTATCTCACCATTGCTGAGCATATATTTCTGCACATAGCAGGTGTTTAAAAAATATTTATTCATTAACTGAATGAGCAAGTGAATCCTAGAAAGATGGATGGCAATAGTTCTATTCTTAGGATCTTTGAAGACTGAGCCTTTTCCCAGTCAGGACAATGTTTTAATTTCATCCTGAGGAATAAATAACACTGGCAATTGGCAAGCAGCTCATTAAGTTAAGTAGCTAACCAAAGTCCATGTGTTTGAGTATAATTTAGAGTATTAATGTGGAGAATCTCCATTGAAATATTAAAAAATCCATTTAAAACTGTGCTTCTTGTCTATGATAAAAGTATAGTCTCTCCTATGAAGGTGCTTCAGTTTAATCAGTGTTAAGAGACATGACATATATCCCATTAAGCATGATAACTGGTCGTTTATAATAAAAGCAAATGTAATCTAGGAAAATTTTAGTTGGGAGAGACTCAGCCAATGGGAGCATGTTTTCTTTTTCTGCACTAGGAACCATCACGGGTTCATCAAGAATAGTTCATGGCAGAATAAAAGATTTCCTTTTTTTGGACAGAGTTAGATCAAGGACACATTGTAGATATGGTGTATATATACCTAGATTTCACCAAAATACTTAACAAACAAAAATTGGTTAAATGATGATTTCTTTATGGAGAAGATGAGGTATGGTAATTATTGTAGAGTGTTGTAGAGCTATTGTAGAGTATGTTTACAATTAATTTACAATGATATTGATATTTTGAATTTAAATGCAGCACTTACCTTTATTTAACTTTCGTATTTGGGTGTATAAAGGTAAATTTCAAATTCAAAAAATCAATTCCATAGAAACAGATTGGAGAAATCATGTGGCTATTCAGTAATGTGTCTTTTGAAAAAAAAAATAGTCCTGGGGACTTTAATGAATTGTCAGCCCAATATAAGTTGGTTAGTTGGTTGGTTGTTTTCCTTCATTTTCAAAGAGGACCAAAATTACGCCACTATGCTAAAGTCAAGTTTCTTTTTTTTTTT
>CM053773.1:144931794-144951671 GCA_028658325.1 Potorous gilbertii
AGTCATTTAGCTTCGGTGGGAGAACATTGGTGTTGAAAACAAGAGCTTTTTATAGCAGTAAACAATTTAGGAAAAATGAAAAAAGCTGGTAATTGCTCCGTCTTGGCTTCCTAATAAGTTCTGGGCACTGCTCTTTGTCTGCATCAGTACTCTATCAATATGTACTTGTGGACCGGTTTAATGGGATGCTTAACCACTGGGGATATAAATGTCTTAAAACTATAATATTGCAAGCTTTTGACTATGCAAATAATCACAATAATAAATAATGCTAATAATAGGCATTCAGTAAGTGTTGGTTGAAGAAACGATTGAACACCCTTCCTTGAAAGATTTAAAAGGCAGAAGAGACTAATAGCTAAAATGCATTTTGTGAATTACTTGTAGATTTTTAAATGTCTATTCTAATTTAAAAATCAATATCAAAACCCATTTGTTGGATTTTGCTTTTTTGGTCATCTTTCTTAAGTGGTACCTGAGAAACAGTTTTTTTTTTTGGTATCCTTTCCCTTGCCTTCATAATATACATCCTGTATATGAGGAGGATATGTTGTATTGAAGGGACAATAGGGATGTTGATATTCCTCTCAGACGCCTAAGACTTCCAGGTCATAAAAGCTGGAAGAGATGCTAGAAGCCATTGCATAGATGAGGATACTGAGGCAGAGAACTTGTGACTTGCCCATGGTCACATAGCTAATAACTGTTTGGGACAGGATTTGAACTCAGGTCATCCTGACTCAAACCCAGCTCTTTATCCAACATGACACCTAGCTACCTCAGCCCCCTCACTTCCCATGAACCCCGTCTTTACTCATAAGGGTTGTTATAGCTACGTCTCGCCAATCATCCATATCAATTTGATTTCTATCTTCCTGAACCATGAAATTTTTGTTTTATTATAGTCACCTATTCTTTCATCTTTCCTCGTGCCGCACTCCTTGTAAACACACTCTTTTTGCCTACTGTGAGCTTCGGTCCCTTTATCCTTTGTTCTCACAGTTTATCACACCTTCTCTGGGTTTGCCATTGTCTCTTCACAGTCTTGCTCCTATAGTTCATCAGTTCAGCTACACCTTGTCCTCCATCCTTGAATAATTTACCTTCGAGTCCTACTGCTATTCACATCCTCCTAGTCCTCAAGCAGAGAACATGCCTTCTCTTTTTCTGTCTCTATGTGACTGAACACAACTGGAGGGAGCAGTCACGCAACTGTGCTGAACGCGTCCAGCAAATCCGTGTTATCTAATCTCAGGTTTGCTGATGTGAGTCCTTTTATTCTCCCCTGATTTTCCATCTCATTACCTGAAATAGCTATTCTAATCACTATTTAATGCAACTATGTTTCTATACGTCTTCTAAATCTACACATTTAGTCCTAACCTTTCTCATGTCCACATGACCAACTGTCTATTGGACTATGTCCTTCCCCATCTTGGATATACTGGCAGATTATCAAACTAAACATGTCCAACATTTTCCTTCTCTTTCCTTCCAAATCTGTCCATCTTCCAAACTTTTCTTTTTCCTCTTCCGGCACCACATCCTTCCAGTGACCCACGTTTATAGCTTCAGAATCTTTGACTTTTTCTCTCCCTTATCAACCTCACACCTATCCCCATTCAATCGTTTGTCAAGTCTTGTCTTTCATGACTCCTACTCTGCCCTCTCTGTCCACTCACATAGTCACCCTAGCTCAGGCCTTGATCTTCTTCCATCTAGACTATTATAATTGGTCTCCTAGTTTCCAATTTTTCCTCTCTCCAATTCTTTTTCTCTTCATACAGCATACAAGTCTGACCGTGACACTCTTGTTCTCAGGAGCCTTCACCGGTTCCCTGTTGCCCTTAGGAGAAAATACAACTGCATCAGCCTGGTATTTAAGACCATTCACATTCTATCTCCAATCTACCTTTGCAGCTTTATCTCACATTACTTCTCTTTATGCATTCTCAGTTCTGAACAAACTGGATGACTATGCACATTTGTAAATCATACTGTCCCCTAAGGTTGAGATGAATTCCTTCTTGATCTTTCTTCTTAGAATCTATATATTCCTTCAGGGTTCAAAATACCCTGAATCCTTTCAGCTGTTGATGATTCTCTCTCTCTCTCTCTCTCTCTCTCTCTCTCTCTCTCTCTCTCTCTCTCTCTCTCCCTTCCTCCCTCCCTCCAAATTTCCTTGTATTTATTTATTTGTGCACTTGTTATATCAGTCCCCTAGTAGAAAGTTAGCTCTCTGAGTACAAGGAGTTTCTTTTTTGTATTTGTATGACCAATACCTATCTTATTGCCTTGTACTAAATAGGTGATTAATACGTGGTTTTTTTTTTTTTAAAATAAATGCCTAATACAGTTATTTATAAATAACAGAATTTATTTAGTGCTTTAAGGTTTGCAAATTACTTTACAAATATTATTTCATTTTATGTCCTAAATAGCACCTGGGAGGCAGGTGCTATTATATTCCCAATTTTACAGATGGGGAACCTGAGGCAGACAGAGGTTTAGTGACTTGCTGGAGTCACATAGCTAGTAAATGTCTGATGCTGGCTTTGAATTTAGGTCTCCCTTATTCTAAGCCCAGTGCTCTAACCATTGGATTACCTGGCTGCCTTATCTATCTATGTATCTATCTGTCTTTAAGTTATGAAATAAAACAAGCATTTCCATAACATACCTTAATAAAAAAGATGATTGCACATGAAATTACAAATTGATTATATACTACTTGCTATTCCTTTTAAATATATAATACACTTATTCCTTTCCCATTGTGACTTTCCCCATCATGGTTTTGATATACCATGGGTGGACATAAGAAATTAAATGGGAATTTTTTGGGAGTTTTTCAAAAGCCATGGATGACACACGAAGGCCAGCGGAGGACACAGAAAAGGTTCAGAAACTCAGAAATGTATAAAATATATGAATAGCCTTGTATAACATCAAAATATTTTATTTTTTAGTACCGTAATAATTCAGACTTCTTCTCTGGTATGAAGGGTGGGCCAAAAAATTTTACACTGATTTTCCAGATCTTGAGGCCATGGTACCCCTAACCCCTACAATGTGGAAGGGATAACTTTAAAGTTATCATGTAAGTTTCTGTTTTCTTCATTCCCCCTTCTCCATCCTAGAGATGGTTAGCCTTAGGCACAAATAGGTATACATAGATAAAATTTTCTATACATCCTTCTACTTATCTATTCTTTCTCTGAATACAGAAAAGCTCTTTCTTCATATATTATTATTAGTTAATTTGGATATTTATAATAGTCAAAATGACTTATTCACTCAAGTCTTTCTTAAAACAATATTATTACTGTACACAATGTTCTCTTGGTTCTGCTTATTTAACTCTTTCATGTAAGTCTTTCCATGTTTTTCTAAGATCATTGAGTTCATCATTTCTTACAAATGCCGCATATATTTACATATACTACTATACCCTATGACAAGCTCTATGTGTCTCTAGGCACTCTATCTTATCTCCACATTGTAGCTCACTCAGAATCTAATATAGTGCTCTGCAAATAGTGATTGATAAATGTTTACTGGATTGAATCAAACAGTATTCTAGGAGGACTAGGGCAGGTAGAGGGCATGGTGGATAGAGTGCTGGGTCTGAGGCCAGGAAGAGCTGGGTTCATATCCAGCCTCAAACACTCTTTGTGTGCCAGAAATAGGACTTGAGCTAGTAATAACTGCCAGCATGGAGCTTTTTTTAAGGTTTGCAAAATGCTTTACATGTGTCATCTCTTTTGATCCTCACAACAACTCTGACAGGGAGCGCTATGGGTATTCCATTTTACTCACAACAATGCAGTTTATTATAATGATAGCAGTAGGTAGTATTCTCTTAATTTTACAGTTGAGAAACAGAGTCAAATAGAGATTAAGGGACTTCCCAAGGCTACACAGCTGATGTTTGAAAGTGAATTTTAACTTGGATGTACCCAACTTTAGGCTTAGTGCTCAACTGGTTGTAGGGTCCCTTGTATGTGTGTGAGTATGTTTGCATGAATTTAGATATCTATAAATATTATTCTAAGGCTGCAGATGTCAAAGTGTTTCACAAGGACCTCTGACAGTCTCCAAGACTCTTTCAGAGGGTTCATGAGGTCAAAATTATTTTCATAATAAAACATATACATTATTTATCTGTTAAAATACTCCCTCTTTTTAACTTTTAATCTGTGCTAACAGCAGATTTTCTTCATATATTTAAACCAAAACAACAGATGGAATGCAGAAGCCGATATGAGAATCCAGCTGTCTTCTATTAAACTAGACATTAAGAGATCTGCAGAAATATGTAAAATAGTATCACTCTTCTCAGTATAGCTTTTTTTTTTTTGGAAAATACAGCTACTTTTCATAAAAATGGTATTTATTTTAACATGTAATCAGCTTATTATTGTTATTTAAAATGAATTAATGCATAAATATTTTAAAATTTTGTCAGTTTTAATTTCTAATATAGTAAATATTGATATATGTGACCCACATAAACAAAAGCTCTTTGGGGTGCTCAAGAATTTTTAAGAGTGTAAAAGGATTCTGAGACCAAAAAGTCTGAGAACTACTTATAATTAAGTGTTTTCACTGAAAGGTAGGGGGAGCACTTACATTATTAGAAGCACCAAGTAACAAGTACTTTGAAACTTCCATGGACCCACAATTATCTAATATGGGGATTGCCTCCTCTTTGCAAATAGGAAGCCATTCAGACCGTCTTATTCCATGAGATTCTTGTACGTAACCTTTCCTAAGTTCTTCAGAGAATATCTACCTACACAGTCCTCCCTCAGTCAAAACAAAGTCAAGTGCAAGTCATGTCATTATTTCTCTGATGGTATGGTCTTCTTCGGCAACGAAGGATGAACACACACACTCAAGAGTTCTTTTGTGAGACCTTTTAAAATTTCACAGGTACACATTAACATACAAAAACTAGGCTTCCTATCTGTTAGTCATGGCTTTTTCTACATGGCTGGGCCTCTTCCTTTTCTATTGTCTGTATCCATGACAATGCCTTTTACATTACTTCTTGCATGATGACAATGATGGTGATGGTAATGGCTAGCTAGTTTTTCCTACATCATGAATTATTTTTAAGCAAATTTATCTCTTGATTTCATGACTGGCTTCCTATAGTATTGCAACAGCAACAGTCACAATGGTGATGATGATAGTGGAGGTGGGGATGGCCAGCATTTATATAGTGCCTTGAAGTGTACAAAGAACTTAACAAATATCACATTTGATCCTAATAACAGTACTACAAGGCAGGTCCTATTATAAATCCTCATTTTACAGATGAAGAAACTGGTAACTCTTGTTAGTAATGTGGTGTGTCCTTATGCCCACTGTGTTTCTTTCTAGAGTTGGAATGTTCAGGTAACCCTTAGACATGTATCTTATGGCCCTATAAGAATGGATGAATTTATATTTGGACACATGAAATTGTATGAAAATGGTTTTCCATACATAAAAACTCTTTTCCAACAATTTTGCTCATCAGTTACTTTTGCTTCAATTTCACTATCACTTTGGAAGTGATTCATATGGACCATGAATCATAAATAAATTCAGGGCTAGAAGAGAATTCAGAGGTCTTTTAGTTTAAACCCCTCTCTTATAGATGGGGAAGTAGAGGCCTAGAGAGAGGAGTTGTGGAAAGAGAAAGTGAAGAGAGAGAGAGAGAGAGAGAGAGAGAGAGAGAGAGAGAGAGAGAGAGAGAGAGAGAGAGATTAAATGACTAGCCCAAAGTCATACAGATAGTAAATGACAGAGGTAAGCTTGAACCCAAATCCTTTGACTTCAAATCCAAATGTTCTTTCCACTGTACCTTTCTTTGTTGATGTAAAAAGTACGTTTTGTAGCTAGTAAGAAAGATATAACTAACGAGCAAAGAGAACAGTGAATTTACTACCCATCTGATTTTTCTTCCCCACAAACTCCTTATTCGTCTTTCGCAGTCATTCTTCTTGATGGTTATCATCAGCTAATAAAATCTCCCTCATGGATTTTCTCCCTCCTAGTTGGAGATGCGCTTCCAGAATTGGCAGCTTGCCAGAACTTTGGTGGATTTAAACTTGGAAATGCAGCAACTGAAGGTTGAAAATGAACTGTCCACAGCTTCTGAATATCCAACCCTGGGAAAGATCACTGTGAGCTCAGAATAACAAAAGAATATGTCAGGAGACATAAAGCCCAAAGACAAAACATGTTCTCCACAAATAATTCTGACACAAATATCATGAACAAGATGCACATACTTCCAAGTTAAATTCTGTAGAACAGAACGAGGTGTGATGGGAAAATGAAAGGAAAAAGAAAATCAATAGTTAATGTGGAGAAAATTCTTCCTATGTACATTTTGCAAGGTTCCTTGGAAAATAGAGAAGAAAAGAATGTGGTCGGTATATGAGGCTGCTTTAACTTCTTCCCCCAAGCATCCCCTACTGGTTTCGTTTATCTTTTGCTAATTTAGCTGTCCAAGGGCATCTTAAATTTCAGAAATGGTGTGCCCTGTAGTTGGTTATTCATCACTTCACATTTTGGAGAGTCAAAATATTTCTTGTTGAATGAAAACATTTAAAATACATCTTCAAAATACTGCATACTTTTCTATAATTGTAGAATTTTTCTTCCCTTTAAAAAAGATGAAATAGTTTAAAAGTTGAGAAATCAAAAGAAGTCTATAAACCTAAGCATCCCTTTCTGTGAAAAGGTACACACACACAAACACACACACACACATACCATTAAACAAAAAAACACTCTTAGAATATATGTAACTTTAATAATAACTGATGATAAAAATAGCGTGTTAAGGTCATGAAAAACAGATCTTGTGCACTTGTCTGTCTTTTCCCTTCCTTCCTTCCTTCCTTCCTTCCCTTCTCCTCTCCCCTCTCCCCTCCTCTCCTTTCCTTTCTCTCTCCTATCTTCTTGCATGCCTCTCTCCCTCCCTTCCTTCACCTCTAATTATTATGCCTGTGAAAAGATTTGGGAGTCACCAAAACTAGGTTAAATTAGTAATTGTGTACTCAATTATGATAGTAATGATGCTCAAATCACAGAATTTTAGATATGGAAGAGACCTCAGAGCCCATCTCGACCGAACCATACACTCCAAAGAACCCGTAGTATAGCAAATCTAACGTCTGTTTGAAGAACTCCAGTGAAAGAAAACCTGCTCCCTCTGGAGGCAGCTGATTTTCCTTTTGGACAGTTCCAGTTGTTAGTCAATTTTTCTTCATGATAGTTTAAAGTGGAGTTTTTGCAACTTCTATCCATTTCTCCTGGTTCTGTCCACTGGGACCAAAAAGAAGAGTGAGAGGACATGGGTTTGAATTCAAGCTCTACGGTTACCTGGGCGGTCTTTGTCAGGTCACTTTTATGGGGCCTTCCTTTTCTTATATCTGCTATAAAATGAGGAATTAGAATAGGAGACTTCTAAGACCTCAATTCAGCTCTGTCAATTATTTTTATAATTCTAAATCTAATTCATCTTCCAGATAGCCTGTGGAGGTCTTCTCCAGGATGACTAGAAAGAACCATCATCTTATGTAGCTCAAATACATACACTGTTTTCAGTTTACAAAGCACGTTCCTCCCCACAGCCCAGTTGGGTGATGGGATTATCACCATCTTATAGATGAGGAAATAATTTTAGAGACATTAAGTGACTTGTCCATCATTAGAAGCTAGTCATATTAACAGCTAATTTAATTTGAACTCAGATCCTCCTGACTTCAGGGCTGGTGCTCTATCCAATGTGCCATCCCTTTAATGTTAAAAGTTGTGTTATTTCTCAATACATGTAGTATTTTCAGTGTGTTCTGTAGAAATGAAATCTCATTTAAGTCTCACAAAAACAGGTAAGCAAGGTATTGTATTACTTCTATTGTTCCAACAAGGTAACGAACTTTGGGAGTTACATAGTTTGCCCTTGGTTATATAACTAATAAGGCAAGATTTGCATCCAGGTCCAAGTTCAGCACTCTATCCACTGTTTCACAGAGCTTTTTTTCCCATTGGTATAATGGATGAATTACTGTGTGATATTTGCCCATGGCAATTGGTTTCTAAGAATAAGAGAATGGATCAAATTCCAAATGATGGATTACCTGGCTTCTAGAGGCTCAAAGAGGGCGAGACCCTGGCCTAGTCTACCAATTAACTTTATGGACTTCAGCTTGAAGAAATTCACTGTTATTCTTTAGATGAATCCTAATTCAAAGAATAGACTATAAACCTCTGTCCCCCAGTTTCTAGTACCTCTTATCTTTTAAAATAACTGATACATTTTCCAAGAAATGATTTTCAGTAAAACGCATAGTTTCTTTCCTAACCGTTGGGTACTTTGCTGCCAACATGTATAGATCTTTGTGATTAGTACACATGAGAGGTGATCAGTTTTGTGGATGTATAAGTAATTAATGCTAAGTAATTCAGATCTACAGTTTGACTTTGTTGATGCTATGTTGTATTTTGGTATCCAAACACTCTGATATGGAAAAAGTAATTTAAATAGCTTCATTGATGCCTTTTAAAAATATTACAGTCATTTCTCTCCCTCATTATACACATGACAAAGAATAATAGTGAAGGAGGAAAAGTATCACTACAGTGATTGAATTAGATAAGAATGTATCCAACATTCTGCCCTTGTGGTCACCGTCTCTCTACTGACAGGATGAATGTGAGATGGAGGTATATTATCTCATCTGTTCTTTCAGACCATTCTTGATTTATGAATGAGGGGTTTTGAAAAAAATGGACTTTTCTATAATTCTAGTAGAGGAAGTTTTTTTTAATGTTCTTCCTTTGTTTGGGGATGGCCTTTCTTAGGTCTACTATATGTTGTTGCTGTGGCTTCATCAGTCATAGAACTTGGCCTGTGATATGAGCCCAGCAACATGGAAATACAATGGAAGCTTTTTCTTCAGAGCACTATAGTTTTTTTAAGTTTTCCAATCTGTATTCTACCATTAAGTGAATTTTGTAGTGAATGATACTCTCTTTATTCTAGTAACAGAAAAATGAGTTTCCTTTCATTAAAAAAAATTCTTGTAAATGGTTTTCAGCTATTAAGTGTTAATATGTTAGTCAGTGATCTTAGGGACAGAATGTGGAGAATCAGCAGGGAAATCAACTATTAACTTTTTCTCCTTTGAGCCGCCTCTTAAATAAACTAGAGGAACCATGTGACTTCTTAAAGAAGTGAGAGATAAAAGGAAGCAAGCCATTACCATAAGGGAACTAGGGAGAGTGAGAAAAGGGAAAGCCATTGTAATCAAAATGGTACCCTGTGGGCAGTCAGTCCTTCAGAAAAGAAGAAGGAAGGAAAAGTATGATGGTGATGATGGTGCACACAGAGAGCAACCAGAAGGGATCAAGTAGTTTAGTGAGAAAAGTAGGGTGTTTAGATTTCTTAGAAGATACATTCTCTTTCAACTCTTTAATTGGAGGTGGGAGGGACAGGAAGAAATCAACTATGGCAGAGAAATTCCATTCTGTGTGCTTCCTGCTATATAACAGCACTTTTGCAACACCTTGAGAGTGGTGAAAGAGATTGACTTCCTACGGTTTCTTCCAGCTCTAAAAATTGTGGTTCTGGACAAGAAAAGATCAGTTTAAATAACCAGAACATACACCTCTACTTTCCTTAACATAAACTATCTACCTTTTAGTTTTGGGTCCAGACCTATGATTTCAAAGACCCAGGGAACTCTTGGTAAAGCAACATTGCTTATTAGTGTAAATTAGCAATTGTCTTGCTACTTACTGTCTTAGAAAATTGCCTAGGTCACTAAAAGGTTAATTGGCTTGCCCAGGTTTGCACAACCAATGGCAGTCAGAGATGGAACTTGAACCTAAGTTTTTTGTTTTTCTGACTCCAAGGTCATCTCTCTAAAGCCTAAGCCATGTTGCCTCTTATACCTAATAAATAAGTAAACCAATGAATAAAGGAATGAATGAATGAATGACATTTAGATATCACTTTAAGGTTTGCAAAATGCTTCCCAGATATCATCTCATTTGATTTTCACAATAACTCTGTGAGACAGGGTGACCTTCCAATATTGTTATTGCCACTTTATAGATATAACATGTGGTAAAGGACTTCGGCAAGACTCTGGCCTCATCAGAAGGATTAGGTATGATTCTAGGGGCTAATACTGGAAGGCCAGTTTCTCTCTTTGGCTTATTATACCCTTCTGGAGTAACTCTAAGAAAATCTCTAAATATAGCTAAAGTTTAGCTCATGTCTAGGTTTCCCCAAATGTGAATAACAGAATCTCAGCCCTCAAGAAATAATACATATGGGTAAGACAGCTTTTATTGTAGTTGACTGAAGACACAATTAGTCTATAGCAGCCCATAAACAGATAAACACATAAAACACTGAAATAGCCCAATAATTCTTCCCAGAAGGGTACTGAAATTGGGGTTGCCTTTAAAGCAATTCTTTGACATTCCAGGTGATCCTTAGCTTTTCCACAAGGTTCTACACAGTCCCTCCTGGATGACTGCTTCACATGGGGGTTTAGATTCCCCCTAGAAGGTAAATATATTTTGGGTCTGCTGAGTTATCTACTTTCCATTACACTTGCACTGTCTGAATAACTTGCTGGCCAACAAGGCTGCTTCTCAGTAACTGTAAGACCAATTCTTTTCTTTCTTAAGAAATCATCTTTCCTCGTAAGGTTTAGTATCTGAATTTTTGATCTTGGAAATCTTAAAGTGGGAAACTATTGAACTTGAGATTATTTAGGCAACTCCTCAAAGTTGGCCCTCTCTAGGAAATCCTTTTTTTTTCTAGGTAGATGGCTAGATTCTAAGAATCACTGGTCAACTAAAATCTTTACTCTTTTGTTGAAATCCAGGAAACACTGTCAATGAAATCCCTTCCCAAACCAAGCCCATGAATGCCTAACATTTAGGTATCACTTTAAAGTTTGCAAAATTCTTCCCAGATATCATTTCTTGTTGTTTCACAAAAACCCTATGAGGTAGAGAGAATTTTAAGTATTATTATTATAATTTTATAGGTGTAATATTTGCTACAGGATTCTTCCAGTGTGGGCTCAAGGGACCCTGTATTTAAACCTCTGCCATATGTTTAATGCAGGAAAATCTATTGATACCCTAGCTGCTGTCATCTCTTTGGCTAGGAAAGTCCATTCAGCATCTTTCCTCTGAGGCCACAGACAAGGACATTCTTTTCCCATGTACCTCTGCCCCAAGCCAGCTGTTTCCAATTCCTGATGAGGAGAGACTATGCATGGGCGCAATTCTTCTCTCTGGGAACATGACAGTTCTGAAGCATGGTATTATGTCATCCAATGTAAAAAGAAAGTTGGTGAGAGGTATCATTTTATATACCTTAGATAAGAATGCATTCTCCTGCCAAATATTCACCATGAAGTAACCTTAGTCTCTGGGAACAAAGGAGGAGTACTGTGGACTCTCATTCAGGACCCTATGCATGTTGTATTCACATTTTCTGTAGGGAGGTGCCCTTCATCTGCCTCCCCAAAAGGGTTCATGATATATAATTCTATCAAGATAAATATAGAACTTCATTAATTGATCTAGGATTCCTCTTGATTAACTCATCTTACACTGATAAAGGAAGGACCAGAGTGGTCAAATCACCTGAGTAGAGTCACACAGGTAGTATGTAGCAGGGTCAGGTTTGAAACCAGGCTACCCCCAAATCAGGCACACCTTCCTCAGACTCTTGGATTTTTCCAATCAGCATTTTAAACTTTTCTATAAGATAGCAAGATTTCTATCAGACTGCAAATTTCCATCAGATTGATACGTCTATCAAATATTCAAGGACAAAGATTTTTACTTATTTATCTTTTCTGTGATTTTTACCCTAAAATTTTTCTCTCTAATATGCTGAGCTAAGGGTAAAATAGAAGAGCCTATATTTTTGGGTATGGGATTTCTTCAGTACTTTCCATGCAGGGATGTTTTGGTAACTGTTTAAAATAATCAACTCTCTGAAAATGCACAATATATTTTAGCATTTAATCTGCACTGCTAACATTTTCTCCACCACTTTCTCAAGTTTATACAATCAACAAAACAATGAATTGAGGCCCGATTGTAAGTTTGCTGATTTCTGAGATGTAAATGCTCACATGGAGAATTTAATAATTGACTGATCCCAACAAACCCTTTCTTTTACATATAAGAAGTTGATACTATAACTACAGTAAGTTTCCCTCAATGCAAAAGCACCTGCCTCCTACCTGGGTCCAGTTGCCTTTTAAGTGACTGCAAATTCATCTGCATATAATATTTCATAGATGTATCACAAATTTGCTCACCATGCCCCCATTCCATATGATTCTAATCTTCTTCCCAACTTTGTGTGGACCAAATGAAAACACTATCAAATTATAGCTTAGAATGTATTTATTGTATGAAATAAGAATTAATTAGATTGTGTTAAAATTCTGAGTGGCTCTTCAGTGCTCAGGTAAAAAGGTTGTTTTTTTCCTGGGCAGCAGCTCCCCACCATTGAGAAGTGGGTTCATGACATCAACTTTTATGGAGGGACTCACTGTGCCCATTAAATTAATGGACAGGTGGTATCAGCCTATCACATCTAGAACCACATCTAAAATGGTCTGATCTCCCCTGACCTTTTGTTCTCAGCTTTCAGCACCTTCCAGATGAGTTGGAATGCTTTTGTTAGAGCATTCGTTGTTCTCCAAACATTGCAAAATGTTTAAGGAGAATAACTAGCATTTTCATAGCACTTTATACAAAATACCTTATAGCTATTATCTCATTTAATCCTTGATACAACCTTGGGGGGTACTATTATTTCCCCCATTTTCAAAATGAGGAAACTGAATTGACTTGCCCAGGATCACATAGCTTGTAAGTATCTAAGGTAGTTTTCCTAAGCCTAGGGTTCCATAAACTCAAAACTTCAATCTTACCAACCATGCCATGGCCAAGAAAATATTTTCCATCCAGGCAGCTGAGGAAGGAGCTTTTTTTTTTGGTCTCTAGGCAGCCAACACTTAACTCCTGGATCCGCAGAAAAGCAGTAGAGGCAAGAAAAACAAAAGATCTCCTAATAGATATGCAACATGACTTCTAGTATGGTAGGCAACACTCTTCACATAGTCTTACTATAGAGTTCCTCTCTAGACCAGCTGCCTGGCATACCCTATAGATAAGTCACTGTGGTATGGTATCATTAAAGTAGACAGATTTTTTGGGATTTTGTTTTAACCCACAGTTTGGGGTCAGGGAATCCATTTTTCACGAAGGAATTTGGTTTTTGACTCATGTGGACCAGGGTCCATCCTTGTGGAAGCTTGATCCTAAAGAGAAATCAGTCTTTTCTTAATCTCTCTATCTTATTATGTGGTCACCCCAGAGTAGATTTCTGTGGAAAACCTCTAAAAAAGGTTTAGTTTTGTTTCATGTCTAGTGTTTTCCCAAAAGAAATTAGCAGGGAATCTCTTCCAGAAAAGTTACTCACAGTACAAAATATTAGATATCAGGAATAAGGCAGGTATTTAATTATTCCTTTCACTACAGAAGAAATGATTAAAACAAAATATTCATAAATGTTTTTGCTGTTGATCAGTTGTTTCAGGTTCTCCACAGCCCCACTTTTGGAGAGGGGGGTTCCTTGGCAAAGAGACTAGTTTGCTATTTCTTTCTCCAACTCACTTTACAGATGAGGAAACTGAGGAAAATAGGGTTGTGACTTCCTTGGATTCACACAGCTAGTAAGGATCTGAGGCCAGATTTGAACACATGAAGATGAGTTCTCCTGACTCCCAAGTCCAAAACTTTATCCACTGTACCACCTAGCTGCCCCAACACTCATAAATATATATGGACAAATAATTAAAACATAAAAGGGTAACCAATCACTCCTATTACACTTCTCTGGGAGGTAAGAAAGACTGGGAATTAATGCACACAGGAAAAAACTAAACAGAGAGAATAATTATTTTTGGTTGTAAAAGAGATTCTTGTTCATTTTTGGTATGATAAAAGGGATCATTGGATCACAGTTAGGGGTAGAAGTCACCTAGGCAATTTTCCTCATTTTATAGGAATAATTTGTCCAAGATGAGTGGTGGAGTCTGAACTGAGATCCTGATTCCAAATATAGGATTGCTTCTGATGTAGCCCCTTTTCAGAACCTTCTGATTTTTAAATTTTGTGACTGTGTGTAGTGTGAGGGAGAGGTCAGAGCACAGCACAGATGAAGAATGAGCAAGGACACAGAGACACAGGGGTAATCATTTAGTACTCCTGGATTTTCTCCTGTCGTCTCTTTGCCATGTATGGGCTTGGGGTTCCTCTCTCCCTTTTTCTACCCCCCTACCCCACCCAAGGAAGGTAACCAGAAACATGTGGTTAAGAGCTCCAGGTAATTTTCTGGTAACTTCATAAAAAGAAAGACATAGAACCTGTAATGGTTATATTAAGGCAAGATGCCAGGTTACTAGTTGCTTCTTTCAAGGAGCTTGAAGCTGGGAGTTGTAATGGGCATGGAAGTAGCAGTGCTGATGGTGACTTTTAAGAGGGCATTAAATGAAAGGCTTAAGGATCAGTTAGCCAGGTGCATGGTGTTTCAGCGTGTTTAAATACTAATGATTTCACAATGTACTTAGTGAACTTCTCCAGAAATGAAGGAGTTGGTATCTGGACAGAGAGCCTTGAACCCAGTAGAAGGCATCTGAGGCCTGGAGCTGGTTCAGAGTGGAACCAGAAGGATGCTTAGATATATGAAAATATTGGAGTCCTCATGAACTGTGTTTTAGTTGTGATACTTTGAATCTTACTTGAATCCTGTCTCTGGCCCTGTGTGACCTTGAAAAATTAACTCACCTCTGTAGACAATACCCATAAAGCCAAGGGAATTCTGTTAAAGGACAAATATATGTGTGTGTGTGTGTGTGTGTGTGTGTGTGTGTGTGTGTGTGTGTGTGTGTGTGTATGAGTTCAAGTGGGAATGAGGTAGAAATTTTGGGCTAATGGTCAAGATCAAATGCCACAAGGGGAAAAAATCCTTTTCATCTTCCCCTTTCTCCATAAAGGAAAGCAATTCTTTATCATCTTCCCCATTTTGGGTAGAGAAGCTGGGAAGCCCTGCTATAGAAGAGCTAAGATATCCTATGATGTTTAGAGGCTCTGGTGCATTGGGAAATTATGCAGCCCTAAACATGGTGAGAAAGTGGGGAATGCCTCTTTACCAGAAAGCTACAATTGGGTAAGTATTCAATGGTGGATAGTAGCAGACCCTGAGAAGGGGGGGGGTCTGATTTGATGAACTCTTCACAGACATAGTGTGGTAGGAGACACAAAGAGGTAGTCTGAGGAGAATCAATATGGCAGTGGCACAGGTGATACTTGGGTAACCTTGTTTATAATATTCTGTAATTTTTTATATATTTATATAATTATATCATAATTATCATTCATGTAGTTATCATTTATATAATTTATAAGTGATAATATAGAATTAGAAATTATAAACCAATAATTTATACAGTTATTTAATTATATTTTTATAAATTATAATATGTATAATATGTATTATCCATTATAATAATTCTTTATGTATTCTATTTCTACTGGACTAGAGAGTAGGGAGTAAAGTGAAGCACAGCTGGGATTGGTCTTAAGCCTTTAAGAGCCTCTTATTTCAATTCATTAAACACTTATTAGGTACCTATAGTTACTATACAAGGTGAGGATAAAATGGTCCCATTTTCTAGGATTCAACTGGAGGGAAATAACCTGTTACATAAAGAATACTTACTAGAGGAATAAGGAAATTAGCCTAGAAAATTTCTTTAGACTAGGTAGCCATAGGTAAGAGGTGGAAAACAGATACTCTTAAAGGATTAAGATTTGTAAAAAGTAGTTAGCAAAGAGTAGGGATGGGGGTAGTTCAGCTGCCATTATATGAGAAGTTAGATTATTCAAACAATCTCCTGCTTGTTTTCTTACTATCTCATAAAGTCATAAGTCTTTTATGAGAGTTAACTCATAACTCTCATAAAAGACCTTAGAAGTCATTTGGTCCTACCTGCTAATTGTCCAGATGAAGTAACTGAGACCCAGGGAGATTAAGTGATATCCAATGGGCATCTTAAACTACAAGCATATCCCAAACAGAACTCATTATCTCTCCCTTCTTCATAGCTTCTCTATTGATGTCAAGGGCCCCATCATGTTTTCATGTACCCAAGTGAATAACCTTGGAGGCATCACACTCCCTAACCCCACATATCAAATTAGTTGCTAAGTGTTACAAATTCTTCATCCAGTTCTATCTCCTGGGTCTAGGACTCTTCCTTTTTTCTTTTCTTTCCTTTTTTTCATATTTGTTTCTATTTTTAATTTATGGAATAAAGCAAGCATTTCTATAATATAGAATAAAAAGATGATTGCGCATGAAACTTCAAATCTATGATGTACAATTTCCTATTTCTTTTAAAGACACAACAAAATTGTCATGTAAATTTTTTCCTTTTTTTTCTTTCCCTTCCTCCCTACCCTAGAGGTGGCTACCATTAGACACACACACATATATTCACACATATATGTAAGATTATTCTCTATATACTTCTATTTATCAGTTCTTTCTCTGGATGCAGAGAGCATCTTTCTTCATGTGTCTTCTATAGTCAACATGGATATTTACAATGGTCAAAATGACTTCTTCACTCAAAGTCCTTTTTAAAACAATGTTGCTGCTACTGGATACAATGTTGTCTTAGTTCTGCTCATTTCAGTCTTCACTATTTCATGCAAATCCTTCTATTTTTCTAAAATCATAGAGCTCATCATTTCTTATGGCACGATAATATTCCATTACCACCACATAGCACAACTTGTTCCCTTTTCTCCATCTACACAGCCATCGCCCTCATTAAGCTCCTCATCAACTTTTGCCTGTTCTGCTGAAGTTATCCTAATGGGTTTCCTTGAATTTAATGTTTCCCTTCTCCAATCCTCTTTCACATAGAAGCCAAATTAATATTCTTAAAACAGTGACATGACGATGTCACTCCCTTGCTCAAATAGGTCCAATGACTTTTATTTCTTCTAGTGTAATAATGTTAACATTCTGTTAAATAATATTTTCTTCATTCTACTATTAGACAAATCAGAACAGACTGTGTAGACTGAGCACAACTTATTGTATGTAGGTGTATGTTTCAAAGTAATATTTAAAGTAATTAAAATTTAAAAGTAATTAAAAAGTAATAAGTTCCCAGAAGGGTTCCTTATTTTATGAATATAAAAGAATCATATGTAGTAATAATAGCGAACATTTATACAGCTTACTGGGTTAAATAAACACTTTATAATTACTGTATTAATTGATCCTCACAACAACCCTGGGAGGTAGTTGCTATTATTTTCCACATTTTACAGAAGAGGAAACAGAGGTTAAATGACTTGCCTAAGGTCACACAATTAGTAAACAGCTGAGGGCAAATTTGAACGCAGGTCTTCCAGATTCCAGACTCTGTACTTTATCCACATTGCCACCTAGCTGCCCGTAAATGCTAATAAAATGGAAAGTGCTTTGTTTGGCAGCAGCCTACTTAGGTTCCAGCCAAAGTGACTTGCTAACTCTTCCTGGAATATTACATTCTATTTCCTGCCTGGAATTCATCTACCAACCTGGAATACATCCTTTCCTTACCTTCAGCCCAGAATTTCTGACTTCCTTCATGGTTGAGTTCAGATGCCATCTGCTAAAGGAAGAGTATTCTGATTCCCAAGATTACTAGTACCCTCTTTCTTCAGAAATTAGTTTTTATTTATAAATAGACAGCTAGTTGGGCAGAGAACCAGGCCTGGAGTCAGAAAAAACTGAAGTCAAATACTGTGTCAGATATTTATAAACTGTTTATCCTTGGACAAATCATTTAACCTCTCAGCCTCAGTTTCCTCTTTTGTGAAATGAAGACTTAATGACCTTGTACATTTTAACTCTAACTCTATGACTATGCTCATTTGTGTATATTTTGCATTTGATAGTTAATGTACATCATTTTCCCCCATTAGAATGCAAAGTCCACTGTTTGGTTTATCTTTTTCTCCCTGGTGTCTTAAGTGGGCATGTGAATGGTTTTGGTTGTTGCTTCAGAGATGGATTTATGTTAAATGAACAAGACAGGAGCTATGAACCTTATGAATATATATTCAGGATGACACTACGAAAACCTCAGGAGCAGCTGGGTGGTGCAGTGATTAGAGCACCAGTGCAGGAGTCAGGAGCACCTGAGTTCAAATCTTACCTCAGACACTTGACATTCACTAGCTGTGTGACCTTGGGCAAGTCACTTAACCCCAATTGCCTCATCCTGGGTCATCTCTAATCATCCTGATGAATATCTGGTCACTGGATTCAGGTGGCTTTGGAGGAGAAGTGAGGTTGGTGACCTCCACAACCCTCACTCAAAACAAAGTCAAGTGCAAGTCATGTCATTATTTCTCTCATGGCATGGTTTTCTTTGGCAAAGAAGGAAGAACACACACACACACATACACACACACACACACACACAAAACCACAGCCCCTTTACTCTTTGCTCTCACTGGAAATCCCTGCCCCAAACATGCTGTCGTGTGTTCCTGGCTTCTACCTTTGTCTAAGATCATATGCTGACTTCATGCCAAAATGTATGCTCCAAAATGCACCCTCAAAACCACTGCTTCACTTTAGTGTTCAAGGACACTTAGCTTTGTTGCTCCTTATTCCTTGTCATACATGCAGACACCTGTCTACTTTTTGACATGCCTAAATGGGCCCTGAAAAATTACCAACGAAGGTCCCTCCTTCTAGGCTCTTCTGCAATAGTACCATCACCTCTCTCTGCTTCAGTCCTGCAGTATCTCATTCTTCTGAAACTTTGCTTAGGAGTGGGGGTAGACTAGTGTCAGCACATCATCATCACCAATACAGAAGGCCATCCTCATTTATCATGATCCACCTTCCCTACTCCCACACCCAAATACATCACCTGGTTTCATGAGTAAAATTTCCCAAAACATCAAAAAAGGCTCAATACTTTCAGAATGATATGGCTTCATTAGATGAACTCAGACATTGGTGGATTAGTGATTAGGACACATTTCAGGAGGGCCTCTTGAAGAAGGTAAAAGGATAGCTCTTTACAAAGGCATATTGGCCCACTAGATATCAGTCCAATTTCACACACTAACCATTAAAGTAAACAAGTTCTGTGTTTCTGCAAGACCCATAAATTATGAAATGATTCACAATATTTATTCATAATAGACTTGGTGCATGACAGTGAGTGGTACATTCAGTTTTCTGGGGTGTTTCAGGTCACCTACTGAGACATTCTGTGCCTCTGCTTGATAGCTGTTTCAGGGGCATGGTGGCTACCTGCTTTAATGCAAAGGAACTGAACCTACAAGTGGGAACTGAGGTCAGATTGCAAACTTTGGAATGACTATGGGAAGAAACTCAAACAAGGGAGAATGCTGGAGGAGAAGGACCAGGAGATCAATTTGGGCTATACCATACTGTCCTTCCATGTATTGTGCCTTCCTTGGCCCTAGAGGATTAATACGTAAGACGACTAATCAACATTCATTATCTAAACTTTGTTTTGTGATAAAGGGCTACTGAGTTCCTGGGAAATAAATCTAGTATTCCCTATTTTCTATCTGAAATCTGAGTTCCTAAAGACCTAACACACTACCAGGAATCCAAACAAGATAATATTTGTAAAACATTTAGCACAATGCCTGGAATGTAGCAGGTGCTGTATAAATGTTTGTTTCTCTCCCTTCGCTTCCTTCAATATTGGCTT
>CM053773.1:144952171-144969544 GCA_028658325.1 Potorous gilbertii
TGGCATGCTCTCGCCTCTGAATTCTACAAGATTTATATCCGCAGAGAGTTAGGAGGTTATTATATCCTTTGGTCCCCACAACAAGCCTGGGAGGTAGGTGATATTATTATACTCTGGCTACTTTCTACCTTTCCACTTTTTATACATATTATTTGCCTCCCAGAAGTCTTTGATACACACACATATACACCTGCACATTCACATTATTTATGTATATATATATATATATATATAAACTATACTGATTTTTAAGTATACTCATATTTCAGCAAAGATGGGGGCTTCTTCTACTCTGACCTCTACCATGCCATTTTGTACTTGATGTCTATCAGAAGAGAACCCCAAAGGAAGTCAAAATGCTGCTTGCTGTTGAAATGTTTCAAATGTGTTTTTTAAAAAAAAGTAAAGGACTCATCATTATTTCATTGGAGTCATTTAGATGGAAATACATTCTTCTGAAGATTCCAGTGTTTCATGCTCCAGACTGCCAAGAACACTCCCTAAATACCTCTTGATCTTGGGATCTGTTTAAATCTGATGGATATGAAATATTCTATTCAGTAGCTAAAAAAATGAGGGTTAACTAATATCTTAAAATTCAACATGTCCAAAACCAAACTCATTTTGTTTTGTCTTAAACATTCCCTACTCTTACTTCCCCTCACACCAGAGAGGACAGCACCATTTCCCCCAGTCTCTCAGAATGGCAACCTAATTATCATCTTCAAATTTTCACCCTCTATGTCCAATCTGTTTTTAAGAATTGCTAATTGAATACTTCCCCTTCTCTCCTCTGACACTGCCACCACTCCAGTGCAGTCCCTCATCACCTCATGCCTGTATGATTGCAGTTGCTGCCTTAAACCTCTCCCCACTCCAATCTATCCTCCATATAGTCACTAAAGTGATTTTCCTAAAGCACAGGTTTTACCACATCACCCCTCCTATTCAATAAACTCCAGTGGCTTCCTATCATCTCCAAGATCTCCTTTGTTTGGCATTCAAAACCCTTCATAACCTAGTATCTTTCTACCTTTCCAATCTTTTTACAGCATACTCTATATATTCTTTGATCTAGTCATATTGGTCTCCTGGTCATTCCATGAAGAAGATACCCCAACTCTCAGCTCCAGGCATTTTCTCTGGTTGTCTCCCTTGATTGAAACATTCTCTCTTCGCATCTCTGCCTCCTGGCTTCCTTTAAATTCCAACTTAAAAATCTCATCTTCTAAAGAAGTCTTTTCCAACTCCTCCTAATTCTGGTGCCTTCTATCGCTAATTTGTTTCCTCTTTATCCTGCACTGAGCTTGTTTGCCCATATTTGTTTTCTTGTTGTCTCCTCTCATTAGATTGTGAGCTTCTTGGGGGCCTGGAACAAGGTAATAAATTGATAAATATTTATTGGGTTACATCAATACTTTTAAAGCATAAGTTGGTAAACTAGTGTTTATTGTTGTTCAGTTGTGTGTGTCTGACCCAACCTGAGGTTTTCTTGGCAAGGATGTTGGAGTAGTTTGCCATTAAAATGAGGCAAACAGGGCTAAGTAACTTTCCCAAGGTCACATAGCTAGAAAGTATCCTAGGACACCTTTGAAATCAGGGAGAATAGTATTTCCAGATTTCAGGTTGGCACTCTAGTGCCATAAGCTAGTTTATCATCTTTTAAATTTAAATCTCCATGAGGTTTTAGCAAAAAGTTAGCTCTTGTAAGCTTCATAGCTCTTATTGAAACTTTTTTAGAAACAATTCTAAGGGTGTGCTTATTGCCAAATTCTAGCAATACTGTATGAAGGGTGATGGTAGTTGCCTTCCCCCAAATGTCCCTAAGTGTTGGTACTAAGTAGAGTTCTGTAGTTAGGCTGATAAGTGATAGCAGGGCCAACTTTACTTGTAGATGGAGGTAATGTGATCTGAGAAATATTCATTTTTCACTCAGTTTCCCCAAATTCTACCACTACGCATTCATTTCTTTGTGTTAAACGTTGCCCTTTCTGCTCAGTACTCTTTTATAATGCAACCCCCTGACAGGGGTGATAGATTACACTAATTCATGCTAAGGTATGAGGGAAAGGATCTGATAAGTCACTGCCAAGAAGCGATGTGATAGCACTGAGTTACTGGAGGAGGATGGGGAGGACATAAAGAAGAAGGAGTGATTGAGCAGAGGCACAGAAAGGGAGGTCATTGGTGGCAGTGTCAAGGACAAACTATCTATTTCATCATTTTGCCCAGGGCTGATTTTGCATCCATTCTGGATGCTAATGAACTGAATACCTTCAGATGAGTGAACTTAACCTTTCTTGTGCCTCACTTACCTCATCAGTAAGATAGGGATAATGAATTTGTCTCCCTGAGAGTTGGTGAAAATTAAATTAATGAGCTGCCTGGAAAATGCTTTCTTGCTCCTTTGAAGAAAGACTCAAGTATTATCTTCATCTCTTTGATATTAATTTAAGGGAGAGAGATATGGTTGCTATCTTTCCTTACTACTAAAAACAAAAGCTTTGAACCAAGGAGCCTTTTCCCATTATAGAATCTAAGATGAACAGATCAAACCTTAGATCCTGCCTGAAAGAAGTCCTGACCAAGAATCCTCTGTCTCATTTCTGTTGCTACTTTCATCCCCCTCACACAAAGTGCAGGGCTGATAGGTTTTGTAATTTGAAGTATTTTCCCTTATCAGACAAACAACTCTGTTGATTTATGCCAAGTCAGTGTTCACAAAACACTACTGAGGGGAAAAAAGATTCTTTCTGGTAAGACCCCTCTGCTGAAGGTGTAGCTAGTTTCCCTCCCTCCTTGGCCCTCTTTTTTTCAGCCAAATAGTTGTGGTTTGTCCTTCATTTTCAAAGAGGACTGATGATATCATGGAGTGATGTCTGAATTTGCAAGTGAATTAGATTTAAGTGAGGCAGAGTTGTGCAAAGTCATCAGCTCACTCTCTCTTGCAGACTCGTTGAAATCCAGTGGCAGGACAAAGGTCGATATGTGTCTTTGGCCAGGGAGGTACGCCAACTAGTTATTTGGAAAGGAACTGATTGAATGAATTTAAACGATAGGTTACCTACATTCAGCTGTTTGTGCAGGGCATAGTTCCCACCTATTTGTTTGCAAAACTAAAATTGCATAGAAATAGAAGGATGACAGATTTAGATCCGAGAAAGCATAGAGAAGAAAACTAGTCAAAGTCCTTCCATGTACAGATGATGAAAGTGATACATAGGCAGGTTAAGTAAATTGTCACAGATCTCATAGTTAGTAAATGGCCAAACCCATATCTGAATATTTCCAATTCAATGCTTGTTCCCTGCTATACCTAGAGAATAGAGATTAGGAAAGGGAGACTAAAGATGTAGATGATTTACCCAGAAGTGTCTCTTTTCTTTGATTTTCAATGGGCAAGCAGAGTTGCTGTTAATCATGATCTGGATCTGTTGAGATTTTTCATTCTCTTAACTTCTGTTCTCTTCATGACTCTCCCAACCTGATCTCTGTAAGGAGGTGTTTCCCCACTCCTCCCAGGATGTTAGAACTATGAAAATAACACCAAAAATCTAGCTGTGGGTGGTTTCCTAGGAGGGTTGCTTCCTTCTAATGGTACTGGAGTGGAGGAGTGAGAATGTATTTTGGAATAGAGAATGGAAGTGACCTTTGTATAGTGGACAGAGCACTAGGAGGAAGGGGGTTCCAAAACTGCCTCTGATGCTTACTACCTGGCTGACTGTGGGCAAGTCGTTTATTCTCTCTGGACCTATTTCTTCATAGGAGATAGTACTCTGAAGTCCCTTCCAATTAAAGGCATTCTTCCAATGCATTTAAGGGCCTTAAGGATGGAGAGGTTCTCTCAGATCCTCGAAATATAGGTTCCCTGTGTGATACAGGAGAAATGATTTCAGCTGTTATTCCATTTCTCCTATAAACCTTAGAAAGAATCTGTATAAGGTTGAGAAGGTTAGCCGCACCCCAAGTCTTCCAGAAGACCCCTAAATGAAGCATTCTGTGAGAGTGAGAGTCTTTCTTAATATTAAAAAGGAGAGTTTCCTTTAGTATCACCCTACCCTTCCCCCACCATCTGCCCTTGATAACTCATTCTTCAAAGCAAATTCAAAGAGGTATTATGAAGACTAATAATCTTTGTAAAACTGTTTTAGACCTCCATTCGGAATAAAGACTTTCTATAAATTAAAGATATTATATTCTCAAGCATCCATTAAGGACTAATTTCCAAAGGGGTTGATAGTTCCATAAATATACATGAAATCTGATTCACGTGTGTGTGAGGGTGGGCTTTCTTAATCTTTGGGGAATACGGTTCAGAGGATACAGGTGGGATGAAACTAACCTTTGCCTATGTTCAAATTATTGTTCCTAATAAAATTCCCCTAAATAGTTTTCTTTATTAAAATAGACATTTATTGTAAAGTATAAGCATACCAGTTCTGGTTGTTAAATCTATTAGTTAATTTATCTCTGTTCATAAGATGGCTTTGCATGATGGTGAACCCAAGTTTGAGAGCTATTAATTTAAAATGAATTGTAAAACTGTGGCTAAACAAGCTATGCACTCTGATTTAGCAGTATTACACAAGGGTTTCTTGGAGATAACAGTGTAAATGACAAATTAAACACAGACAGTCTTGTTGCTGCAGACAGCGCCTTTAAAAGGCACTCACCAGCTATTCAACCACAGCTACACTACAGTTGCTTATCGGGTTTATAGAGGGTTCTTGGGTTTTTTGTGTGTGTGTGTGTTTTTTTAAAGGAAACTTATCTGCCAGCTGTGTATTTAAAGATGCCTGTCACCATAGTACCTGGGTGCTTGGATACAAACAAGGCTCTTTGAGAAAAGGCTAGTTTATGGAAATTAATAAAGTCAGAGCTTGTACACAGACATCAATCTAAGCGACCAGCTGACAGTAACTTAATAGGCACAGTAGATAAAATAATACACAGTGCACTATCTTGAAATTTTTTCATCCTGTGAAATCCTGTGAATCCCCCTAGTGGATTTGTGGAAAGTCCCACAGCCCATAATATCCTGCCCTCCTGTCCCCCTCCCCTCTCTAATCCTAAATGATCTCACTCTGACAATATGATGGAAAAAGCTTGGATTTACAGGTTTCGGTGGACCAAAAGGGGATCATGGAAAGTTTCTTGAAATGGGTGACACTAAGTTAGAGATTAAAGGTAGGGTGTGAATTCAACAGGTGAAGAGATATATGGAACAGTGAGATTATTCAAAGGTGGAGAGTGAGGAAAGCACAGGGTAATTTTAGCAGAGTTGTCTAGTTCATCTGGAGCAAAGCAAATTTGGGAAGGAGTGAATGAAAAAAGAAAAAAACATTTATTAAGTGCTTACTATGTGGTCAGGTACTAAGCTGTGTTGGGGATGCAGATATGAAAATGAAGCAGTCCTTGATATTTAGGAACTTATATTTTAATAGATTATGCAAATAGAAGAATGATGGCCAGGAAAGAGTGTGTCTGGTGAGTCACAGGGATGGTAAGTTGCTTCATAGGGCAACTGACTGACATGCACTTTCCATGAACAATGGTGGTATGGTAGTATTATTTTGATTCCTGAGCTCAGAGCAAGAGGTGGAAAGCAGGGAGTAGGGAGGGGGCCAGCATGGAAGCAGGGCAGGTGGCAAGATGATAAGGGCCAATAGCTAGAGGGGATGTGAATTTTGGACTGTTGTGAGGTACGCTGGATGTAGTGATGTTGAGCTTGTGCTTACTGTGGGAGGCCTTTAAGGCCACTCCTTGGAGTTTGAACTTTAATAAGTAATAGAACACTGTTGAAGATTTTTGAACACTGGAATAAAATGATCAGATTTATTTCAGTTCAATTCAGCAAGCAATTATTATGTATCTATGTGAAATCCAGAATCCCTTCAAAAGTAATCCCCCTCAAGTGGAGTCTTACTTTGGGTCAACATTTTTTAAAATCTACAACTCACAAGCTCTCATCTGATATTTTCCTTTCACCAGAGCAAGCCAAAAGGAAGGGAGAAGTGAATATTTATTAAAAGTCTACTATGTGCCAAACACTTTTCAGAAATTATTTCATTCAATTAAGCAAAATAGCAAAGCAAATAACAAGGAAAAAACAGTACCAAACATAGAGAGGATAGGTACATTCTTTTATCTACATCACCAGTAGGAGAAAGAATATGCCTCCCAAACAACATATTCTCCTAAGAATGTATCCCAACTTGAAGTTCCATCTGCTTACAAAGATGCTACGTGGGCTCTTCTACAGAGATGCTCATTTTGTCTCCCGATCTAGGGACGTCATTGCCTGGGCTGATGTCTTACCTGTAAACTGGGCTGCTGTCTTAGCCATAAATTGTAAGCTGCCGTTGTTACTAGCTGGCTCTTTACTGGGCTACTACTGGCACCTACTGTTTTCCCTTTTACTTGCAACTGGCAGGAAGGTACATTGTTTTTGAATGCTTGGTCCATAACCCCCAGCTTCTTTTAGCTCTTTTGTGACTCAGACTTGTAGCAGGACCCAGCCAATACAACTAAAATATCCTTTAGGTCATATACGTCTTTTGTCTTGCTTTTTCTTTCTCAGAGCAGCAATTCTCTGAACGTAATCTGCTATTGAGGGATTATGTCCTTTTAACTTCCATCTTGAACCAAGTTATTGAGCTAAGGTCATACAAATTACCCATAGTGATTTTTCATTAACAAGGCAAATGAAGGAGTGGGGTGGAACTAGTGACATTTATCCTGCACTTTTTAGGTATCCTCAAGTTTCTCTCTTTATATGTGCCTAAGAAGGATCAATTTGGCAGTAATAGAAACTTTAGATTGTATTAGAGAGAAAGAGGAGATAGAAAGAACTATTCAAAGGCTATTAAGGCAGTCCAAGTGGGTGGTAACATAGGCTTATATTAGAATGGTGACAAGAACAATAAAAAAGGAAGGAAACAGCTGAAGAAAAGTTGCAGTTGATAGGACTTGGTAACTAATGCACTATGTGCTGTTGAATTAAATTAAATGATGTCATGATAATCTACTCTGTGCACATCATTGCACTTGGCACTTGGGTAAAGAAATAAAAAATTATAAGGTCTCTTCAATTTAGGAACTTATAGTCTATGAGGGAGTTAAGCCTTATTTGCAAAGAAATAGGATACAAAATAAAATGTGATAGAGGCAAATGACAGATGCAATACTCCAGGAAAATGTTAAGAAGGAGAAATAACTTTCAGCTGGAGGAGGGAGGAGTGGTAGAGTCAGAGAAGGCTTCATGCCAAAAGTGGTACTTGAGTTTTTAGGAAGAGGAGGTTTTTGATCAGAAAAGTGAATAGTTTGACCAATGCTTTGGAAGGCTGTTTTGGAAGCTGTTTAAAGGATAAATTATAGAAAGGATAAACTGAAGACAGGCAGACCGGTCAGGCAGCCATTATAATGGTCCAGGAGAGAGGTGATAAGCATGTGAATTAGATTAGTGGCCGGATGTGTGGAGAGGAAGAGATGGATAGAAGGAATAAAATGGGATCTTGGCAACTGATTGGATGTGAGGGGTGAGAAATACGGATGAGTCGGAGATAACTCAGAGATTTTGAGCTTAGGTGAAAGGTCGGATGATGTCATAAAAAGAAACGGGAGAGTTGCAGATGTGTCACATTTGTCAGTGTAGTATAATATCTAAGTAAAATTTTCCAAGAGATACTGGAGATGTGGAACTGAAGCTCAGAGATTAAAATTAATTCAAAGGTCTGATTGTCATCCATATAGAGTTTATAGTTGAAGTCATGGTAGAAGAATAGACCAATAAAGGAGAGAGAAGAGAAAAGAGGGACAGAGCCTTGGGGGATAGACAAGCAAGAGGCAGGAGAGGGTGAACCACTAAAGGAGAACCAAGAACCTCAAGTAGGAGGAAACAGGATTTAGAGGAAGGAGTTGTCAATGGTATCAAATGCTGTGTAAAATCAAGTCAGATGAGGACTGAGAAATGACCACAGAATCTGGCAGTTAGGAGATCCCTTGGAGAGAGCAGTTTTGTTAGATTGAGGGATCAGGAACCAGATTGCAGGAAGCTGAAGAGAGAGTGGTTGGTGGGGCAGTGAGGTGGTGCAGTGCACAGAGTCAAGCCTGGAATCAGGAAGACTCATCTTCCTGAGTTCAAATCTGGCCTCAGACACTAGCTGGGTGATTCTGGGCAAGTACTTAACCCTGTTTACTTCAGTTTCTTCATCTGCAAAATGAGCTGGAGAAGGAAATGACAAACCACTCCAGTATCTTTGCTAAGAAAACCCCAAATGGGGTCATGAAGAGTTGGATCTGACTAAGACAAGTGAACAACAACAAATCCCTCCCTCAATCCTTCCTCTTATTCTCTTTTCATCCCTTTCCTTTCTATTTCCATGTTCCATCTTCTGTACCCAATTGTGAATGTGTATATTTGTGTATGTGTCTTCTTCCCTCCTTAGATCAATTCAAATGAGAGTGAGACTCAAAGCATCAATAACTTCCCCCACAACTTTGCCCTTGTTTGCTCTATGAAAATACACATAAAGGAGAGCTCATGACAAGGCTTCTATTTACATACCCTATGTGATAAAATTTTCCCTATTTTCCCTCTCCTTCCTCACCCTCTGCCCATCCAACGCATTTCTATAACAGTTTCTTTCCATTCTTATTTTAAGACCATTGAAATAGAACCACTTCCAGGCCCTCTGTCTAAGTCAACTTCTCTCTATGACTCCTCACTGTAGTAGGATCTAAAGGGACATATATATATATATATATATATATATATATATATATATATATATATAATATACATATTTCCATATTAGAATGTAAACAATTTCAGTCTTTTTTAGTTTCTTAAGCTGGCTTACTTTTATTTACTTTTTTTTGAATCGGAGTTAAGTGACTTGCCCAAGGTCACACATAGCTAGTAAGTGTCAAGTGTCTGAGGCTGAATTTGAACTCAGGTCCTCCTGATTCCAGGACTGATGCTCTATCCACTGTGCTACCTAACTGCCCCAATATTTAATTTTTTATGTTTGTCTTGATGCCTGTGTTGACCCTTCAAAGTTTCTATGCAGCTATCTTTTCATCAGTAATACTTGGAAATCTTCTATGTCATTAAAAATTAATTTGTATTTCAAGCTCTCTGCTCCTTTTTAGTGGTGGCTACCAAACCATGTGATCCTGACTTTGACTTCTCAGTCCTGACTCTCTGGATGCTTTCTGTATTTTTTCTTTGATCTGCAAACTCTGGACTTTGGTTGTAATGTTTGGGGAGTTTTTGTTTTGGGATTTCTTAGAGGAAGTGACTGGTGGATCCTTTCTATTTCCACTTTGACCCCTAGTTCTCAAGAGATTTGAGCAGTTTTCTTTTATGATTTCTTGAAATATGTTATATAGGCTCTTTTTTTGGTCATGACATTCAGGCAGTCCAGTGCTTCTTAAATGATCTTTTCTTAATATGTTTTCCAGATCAGTCATTTTTTTTTTTTTTACCACGAGATATTTCATATGTTCCTCTACTTTTTCAGTTTTTTTGACTTGGTCTTAATATTTCTTGTTGACTCCTGGAGTTTTCATCTTCTTTTGACCCATTCTAATTTTTAGAGAGATTGTTGCTTGGGCAAGATTTTGCACCTCTTGTGCCAGATTGTAAATTCTCTTTTCATTTCTTTCTCCAATAACTGTCATTGCTCCTCCCACCATCAGCTTTTCCTCTAGTGTTTTCAACCAATTTAAAAAAATATTTTAAAGCTCTTGCTTCAGTTCTTTCAGTATATTTAGCTGAATTTGTGTACAAGCTATTTTTCTTCGATGTTTTACTTGTAGATGTTTTGGAGTCGTTCTCTTCTGGCTTTGTGTCTTTAGCATCCCTTTCACTATAATAGCTTTTTATAATGGGATTCTTCTGCAGATCCCTCATTATTCTGGTCTACTTATCTTTTTAAATTCAGATCTGAAATTAGGGTCAGGCTCTGTGCATTTATGAAGGAAATATCTGGACTGATATTTGTGTTCTCTGAGTTCACGCTACTACTTTTTTGTGGGTATTGAGTATTGTATTATAATGTTTTGGGATTTCAGGGACAGCTCAGGGTGGTGACCCTTAAGTTTTCAGTGCTTTCAATATGGCCTGATCCAGGGCAAAGTGTGATCACTGTCATCCTGATCTGACTACTCGAAGTTTCTGACCTGGATTCAGGCCTGAACAATACACCTATGTTCTTGTGTGGAACTCAGTAAGTAAGCAACAGAGCTGCCAGTGGGTACCTATGGTATTCTATGCAAGTTTAAGCCCCTTTGTGGTAGATTTGGAAACCCTTGGTGCACAGCTTTCCCCTGTGCTAAAAAATGTCCTCTTTTACAGACCTCTCTGTCTGCCTCTCTATGTTGACCAGAGCTGAAAAAAAAAATATTGACTGTGATTTTTTTTTAATGGTTTTCACAATAAGAACACAATCATATGTATTTCCTGGATCAATTTGGAGTTGTGGAGTAGAGCTCACTTGTGTTTCTTTTTACTACTCCACCACCTTGGCTCCATTCCCCAATTCTTGTTAATTGATTATACGTCTCTGCTTAAATGTCTTCTGTTTTGAACTGTTTCCTCTTGTTGGTCTAGTAAAAGAAAACATATTAGTAGGGGCTCATCAACTGTGGTTTGAATGGGAGGGGCAGACAGAATATTCAGGGAGAACAGATGTAACGCTCTTGATAGGAGTTATGTGAATTGAACTAAATCCACCAAATATATATAGATGGAAGAGGATAGAATCAAAGGTAAAAGTAGAAGGGTTAGACTTGGCAAGAAGGCCATGCCATTCTATGAAAACAGAGAGAAGGTGAGGACATAAAGGAGTTCTAAGGTATGAAGAATCATGAATAGCTTTCATTTTCTCAGTGGATTAGGAGACAAGGTCATTTACAGGGAGGCATTGCTCTTGGCAGTCAATGTAGGAGCAGAGTCCTACTGAATTTCTTGAAACCCTTGGCAGTTTGGCAGGTAGTAACAAACAGAAAGGAGATGAAGGCTGGCAATTCAGAGTCTTCTAAAGTGTTAATTTAAACCTACCTTATGTCTGCTAGGATTGGATCTACCCTTTTTCCTCTGATGCTGGACCTTGCAAGTATCTTCTTTCTTCATTTCATTGAATGGGTAGACTTATCCAGAACCACTCAAAGACAAATCAATCACACTTAAGGGAAGGTACCACATGAGTTCCTCAATTCATTTCTCCATTTTAATTCATCATCTTGCTGAATCAGAGAATTTAAAATTGGAAAGGACAGAGGAGATCATCTAGTCTAACTGTGGTATAGAACAATGTAGCGATAGTCATGGTGCCTATGGAGGCCATGAATATCCTGGTGTAATTCTGAATTACAAAATACCACAGACTTTCCCCATGGAAGACAGAACCAAAACATCCATTCAGATACTAGAAAGCCAAATCCATCATAGCAACAAAAATTTATATACAGTAACAATGTATAACAATACAGTAACCATCCCTAAACCTTCCCCCCTGCTAGGCTTCCCACAAATTGGTTCCATTAAACAAATCACAAACAGGCTTCCCTTAACAAAGTTCCCTTCTCACCCTCACAGCCAGCTGTGGAATTGTCCCCTGCATCCTTCAGCTCTGCTTGTTCTCTCATTCACTTCCTCTCACCTCTGCTCTAGCTCCGCCTCTTCCTGTCTCACCCATTCAGTAAGCTCCTCCCACCACAAGCTCCATGTGACTCAGGCTTCCATGTGACAGTCACATGGACCTATTTATTAATGAATGAGAAAGATCTTCCCATTTAAAATACCATTACAAACAATGAATTAATTACAAGCAAAAAGTTACTGAACATGAGACTCAGATTCTTCATTGTTAAAATAGGGGCCTCATTGTTGACCTGACTAATTCAGAAGGTTGTCATGAGGCTCAAGTCATATCAAACACATGAAAACAACTAAATTGTGCAGTTAAGGAAAAAAGGGCTCAAAATTCAACGACCTAGATGATATCATACAGCTAGCTAGTATCAGAGTCAGGGCTAAAATTCAGGCCTCATGACTCCCAGTCCTCTGGTTTTCTCATTACAACACAGTAGGCAATTTAACAAACTTCTGTTAGCCTAGATCCCCTAATACTTTCCTCGCTTTATAGCTAAGCTAAAAAATTTTGGATTGTGAACTATAAAGAGGGAAGGTTTAGGGTTATTAACTAAAAGATGACAGCATAAACTTTACCTGTATCCACTTTGCATAAGCATTTCTTATGACAAACCTACTTTTAATGGCGTGCACAAGGGAAATGAAATTGTTCAAAATCTGTTTTTGTTTTCAGTAAAAGAGCCCATTTCAGAAAGAAGTTGGGTTCATTATGTGAACATTAATACTCTCTTCTCTGTAGGCTTGTCATCTTAGACATTATAGATATATTATAAATTCTTCTACCTTACTGCTCTATTTTGAAGAATAACCCCAAAGGGACAATTTTCTAAATAATAATAATGTCAGTAATTTAAAGTGCCCCATTGCCATGGTGAAAAGAATTTTATGCCGTAGGATAATTTTTGCAAATGTGGCTTTATTTCCGGTGTGTTTAAACATATTACATGGCTCCCACATGAAAATTCAACCTTAATTTCCTTCCAGTAGAGAACCTGCAATTCACTTGGCATTGGGTGGTATTTACAATTCATAAATGGAGATATCTTAGCAAATAAACTTTTTAATTAAAAAAGCCATTTTCCCCTGTGCTTCTGGAAGCAGGACAGGTGGCCTTGTGAGAACAAAGTCCATATGCCCCCAAACCCCACAGCTGACAATACTGAATTTTATACACGTGTTAAAAACTCAGTGGGAAAGAAATCTACCGTGTGGTCTGTTTTTAAAAATGCTAGGTAGGTTGTGTCAGAAAATGGAATCTTGTCATTCCTGCCCCCAATAAACCCAATTTTTTTAGCAGGTCACACTTGGTGTGCCCATCCACTCCTTAGCACAAAGGATTTATAGCCTAAGTGTCTCAATTGGGGGTTCAACAATTTTCCAGTCAGGTGCTAAATGGCAGTGAAATGTTTCCTGTGACAATAGCCCTTCTCAGGGAAGCAGCCCCATTTTTAGGAGGATTCTACAGCTAAAGGACTAAAGCCCAAGCCTTACCCTGCCTTGATCCAGACATTATAAATTGCTCAGACACTACAAACCCAAAGTGAATGTGAAATATCTATTCAGCAGTTCCACAAATCTCTGGGGAGTCTTTTCTACCTTTTCTAATCCCATAAGAAGGAGTGATGGGTTACTTTTTCATGTTTAAAGTATTTGTTGAAGTTCACTCATGATTCTTTTGTGTTTTAAGCATTTTTTCTGTGAGATAACCTTCCTGTATCTGGTATCTATTATTTTGTACAGTGAATACCTCTCCAGAAGAGATTCTGTCAATCCCTTTTGGGGAGAACCTAAACATGAGCCATGCCTAAGATTTATTGAAGAGACTTTCCCTGTAATTCTGGGATTGGGGCCTAACATTGGCCAGAAAGTACTAGACAAAAAAAATAAATTTTTCCTTCTTTGAGATCAGACTTCTCCTTCTTCTCCTATGAGTGAACTTGTCAGTGTCTGAGTCTAGATCTTGGAGTCTTTGTGGGAGATCCCCAAGTCTCCAGCAGGACCACAGGCGACATGCTCTTAAACAGAGCTGGACAGTAGTTTTGTGTTGGTGTTTTTTATTGATGACAGATCTGCACATTTTGAAGACATAGTAGATGAACTCAAAGTTGCTGCCACTAATCGGTGTGTTACTGATTTATGCACAGATTTTATTCTCTCCTAATAGATTATAAACTCCATGAGTACAGGCAATGTGTCATACTCATATTTATGTGAACCAGTCCCATCTCCTATCTAGCAGAATACATGGAAGTGGGTGCTTGCTCTATAATAAATGTTTGTGCCTACCAAATAAAATTTTTGAATGGTATTCAAGAGGAACAAAACAAGAAAAAATTCCATGCATAATTATTCTTACCTCTACCTTTTATTCTCTTTTGTAACAGTGTATCAAGTGTTCTTTTTCTCATTTTTCAAATTCTAAATTTTCATTTTCTTGATACCTAATTTTTGCATTATCTCCATTTCTCAATATGTTCCTTTTATTGCAAGTTGCAAGAGCAGAGGAAAGAATCTAGCAAGATTAGCCAGCAAATGAACCAAATCTGACAGTATATACAATGTTCTACCCATAATCCCCCCGATCTCTGCAAAGAAGGTAGATAAGTGCATTTTTATATTTCTTTGGGACCAAGTTTGGTCATAATAATTTTGCATCACTGTTTCAATTGTTTTTTTCTTGTAGTTATAGTGTATATTGTTTTCTTGGTTTTGTTTACTTCACTTTGCTTCACATTTTATGGCTTCCCATGCGTGTCTGTATTCTTGGTGCCCACAATTTCTTACAGCACAGTATTATTCTGTTATATTTATATATCACCTCTTGCTCCCCAATCAGTGCGCTTATACTTTGCTTAAAAGTGACGCTAAAAATTTTTCAGTTAAATGCCCATTAATGTAGTCAGTTTCCTCTTTAAGTTTGTTCTTTTTTGTTCCTGGATGGATAAATGGACAAACTCCTCCCTGCCTCTTCCCCTTTCCTTGCAAATAAATAATTGACATATTGGCCACGTCCAAAAACATATCTTTGATTCTGCATGTTTTGTTCACACTTCTCTGCCAGGAGGTGGGAGGCATACCTGCTTCATCATCAGATTAGCCACTGAGTTGATCAGGGATCTACTATAGTCTTTGTAAGTTCTTTTCCTTTACATTGTTGTTCTTGTTGAGTAAATCATCGCTCATTTTATGCTGTATTAGTTTATATGTTTCCTTATGTTTATCTGTATCCATCTCATATCATTTATTACTGCATAATAGTACATTTCCTTCAGATACTGAACCAAATTTTGTTCAGCCATTCCCCAATTGTTAGGTATTCATTTTGTCTCCAACTCTTTGCAAAAGAAAAAAGAGAGTTCTATGAATATTTTTATACATCTAGGTCTTCCTGAAAAGGTTTTCAAATAGTTGAATAACATAAGTCCACAAATGACAGTTATTAAATAAAGTAACACTTTAAGCCCTAGAACTACATAATTGCATGCCATGGGCAGAGAAGAACCTGGAGCCATATCGTAGCAGTGATGCATTCAGAACTCCTCTTCATTTGCCTCAGACTTACATAACTGAGCTAGTAGCCCCAAAATGTCCTTCACTAAAAGGATTCCCTTTTTAGTTCACAAATCAAGTGCCTGTGACTTACCATCATCTTATCTTTAAAGGGTTTTTGTCTTCAGGGAAGGGAGTCTTGACTTTTCAAGGTATTCTTTGTAGGAGTAATTCAATAGCAATTGAGCCTGACATCACTCTTTCTCCAGATAACCTAAGGAGTCCAAGCACAGCTAGAGATTGACTGTCAAAGGGAATTGGGGAAGGAGATAGGGAAGCCGTCAGTTTCCTGTCACTTTCCCGAGACCGAACAAGGTCAGCAGAGATAGGAGATTTGTTATTCTCTGATGATTCCCCAATAGATCATGTGAAGTTAGTGTTCTCAGACCCATTCTCAGGATTCATTTGTCAGTGTCACAAAAGGTGTGAGCTGAAATTCTTTGGAGTTAGAACTGAGGAGGAGGATGGAGACCTATCTGAAGGACAGAAGTGTATACATTATGGAGTTACCAGAATTATTTTGCTGCCTCATTCTGTGAATAGAGGGTTTCTGCCTTATGTGATGAGAGGGACATTTTAAGTCAAAAGACCTATGTTTAAATCTGGGCTTTGCCACTCAGGTCCTCAATTAACTTCTATGGACTTCAGTTTCCTAATCTGTAAAGGGAGGGAACATGGGTCAGTTATATGAAGCTTCACATCCTTTTCATCTACATAATCTACAATGCCTTGCTTCTTTTTTTCAAAATTAACTAATTTGGCCTCTTTCTTTTATTAAAATACATTTAAAAATTTATTTTGTTAAGTATTTCCCAATTACATGTAATTTTTTAAACATTGGTTTTTTAAAATTTTGAGTTCCAAATTCTTTTTCTTTTCAAACCCTCCCTTACCCACTGAGAAGGCAAGCAATATATCAATTGTACATGTGAAGTCATGCAACATATTTCCATGTCAACTATGTTGCAAAAGAAAACACACACATAAACAAGAAAAGTAAAGATAGTTTAAAAAAAGAATACTTCAATCTGCACTCAGAATTCATCACTTTTCTTTCTGGGGAAGAACAGCATTTTTCATCATAGGTCCTTTGGAATTATCTTGAATCACTGTCAAGATTGGAGCAGTTTTTCACAGTTGAGCATCCTTACAATATTTAATCCAGCCTCTTTCAACTGTTAGGTACAACTTCCTAATAACTGGGGCTGTCCACAGGTAGAATAGACTTCTTAATGTGGTGGGTTTCTACTCCTTGGAAATCTTCAAGCAGGGACTGGAAAACAACTTGTTGGGTAGGTCATAGTGAAAATTCCTTTCAGGCATTGATTGGACTAGATATCTGACCACTGACATTCCTTCCAACTCTCAGATTCTGAGATTTCTATGATTTTGTAATTCAGTGAGTAACCATACAACTTGAGTATGTGGGGGGAGGTAGGAGTCACAGGGTTTATACAATGTGAGGTCTAAAAAGGACCTTAGAGACCACCTGTTTCAATCCATTCATTTTACACAAGAAAGTGACTTGCTCAAAGCTATGTGGCTAACCCAAGTCTCCGAATTCCATCTCCAGAGCACTTTCCTCTGTACCAATTTGCCCATTGGTACCACTTATTTAGTACTAATTTTTTCTTAGTGACTTAATTCAACAAACTATACCAAATCTTAAAAAAAAAAAATCTCCCTGGTAGCAGAAATAGGACATCAACCAGTCAATCAACTGGCATATATTTATGTGTCCCCCACATTCCAGGCATGATGGGAGTGGATATAGAGTTGCCTTTGAAGCTATAATATCCTAGGTTTGAGTGTCTCCTCTGCCTTATACTGACTGTGTGACCTTGAAAAAGTCATTTAACCTGTCACTGCTCTAGTCAACTCTTTAAGAATTTAAGTTGCAGAGGTATATTGGTAGAGAGTGTTTCCTGATTTGGGAGTTCCCTATACACATAAAATTGCATGTCCTATCCTTATTGTTATGATGTGATGGGCATTATGCTAAGCCCTGGTGACACAAAGACAAAAGAAAAATGATCTCTGCCCTCAAAAAGCTTATATTTTAGAGGAAAAAACTGTCATTTTTAAAAACAGTATCACAAGCAGTATTTGAACCAAGGTCGTTTATCTAATGGGCTTTCAAACTCTACCCTTTATATATTGTGCCA
>CM053773.1:144970044-144987629 GCA_028658325.1 Potorous gilbertii
CCACTATCTTTGCCAAGAAAACCCAAAGCAGTCATGAAGAGTCAGACGTGACTGAAATGAGTGAACAACAGGAATTCTGAAACAGAAGTGAGGAAGGAAATACACTGGAGGCAATAAGGGACAGCTTACTAAAAAGAGAAAGGAGGATTGTGGGTGAGTGTATTGTTAATGTATTTTTTATTAATAGGCCCATGTGACTTGAGTCACATGGAAGCCTGAGTCACATTAGTCTGTGGTGGGAGAAGCTTGCCAAACAGTTGGACCAGAGCTGAGAGGAAGCTGGACACAGTAGTTAGAGCTGAGGGAGAGAGAGGAAGCAGGCAGTTAGCTGTGAGTGTTTGTTTGTAGGAAGACCCTAATAGGGGGAAGGCTTGGAGACGGTGGTACCCCCTGCATTGTTATTGTGTATAGATTTCTTTGTTACTATGATGAATTTGCTTTTCTGGTGTTGGGATTCGACTTTCTAGTGTTTAAATAAATGCTTTTGGTTTTAAATAAATGATTCCATGTGGAAAGTCTGTTATACTTTGCAATTCAGAATTATGGTGGCATGTTCATAGACACTGGGCAAGAGGGGCAACTAGGTAGTGCAGTGGATAGAGCACCAGTGCAGGAGTCAGGAGGACCTGAGTTCAAATCTCACCTCAGACACTTGACACTCACTAATTATGTGACCTTGGGCAAGTCACTTAACCCCAAATGCCTCATCCTGGGTCATCTCCAATCATCCTGATGAATATCTGGTCTCTTGACTCAGATGGTTCTGGAGGAGAAATGAGACTGATGACCTGCACAGCCCTCCCTCACTCAAAACAAAGTCAAGTGCAAGTCATGTCATTATATCTCTGATGGTATGGTCTCCATCAGTGACAAAGGACTAACACACAGGTGCTGTGAATATCACGTTGGTACTATAAGGACAATTCAACTGGACTATAGAACTCTGAAGGGGAGTAAATAAGCCTGGAAAAGTTAAGGCTTTAAGTAAAAAACATGTATTTGTACTGGATCCTAAAAGTAAGGGGAATCACTAGAATTTATTTAATAGGGAATGGACATGATGAGACTATCTAACAGCTGTGTGATAGAGTGAATGGAGACTAGAAAGATCAGAAACTGAGAGAGCAATTAGGTGGCTACAGCAACGTTTGAGGTAATAAATGATAAGGGCCTGAACTGGAGTATTGGCTATCTGAATAGATAGAAGGGGATGAATGTGAGAGATGTTGAAGAGGGAAAATCGACAAGACTTGGCAACTGATTGAAAATATGGAGTGAACAAGAATGAGTAGTTGAGAATGGCACCAAGGTTGACTAGAATGATGGCAGTAACCTCAACAGAAAAAAAGAAAGATCAGAAGAAGTTTGTAAAGAAAAACAAATTTTTTTTCAACATGCTGAATTTTAAGTTCCTGAGTTTGAAATGTCCAACATACAGTTGATGATGCAGGACTAGACCTTGGGGAAAGACTAAGGATAGACATATAGATTTATAGTTATCAGCATAGAGATCACTGAACACATGATAAACAATGAAGTCCCCAAAAGAGAGTATATAGAGAAAAACAAGAAGCCCCAGATCAGAGCCTTGGAGCCCACCCCAAATTAGGTGATGGGATTTAGATGATGATATAGCAAAGGAAACTGATAAAAGCAGTATGGCCTGTAATGAGAGAACTAAGAGGAAACAGGGTCAGAAAAACACAGGAGGAGAAGGTCATGAAATATCAAGTGCTGCAGAAAGATCAAACAAGATGAAGACAGAAACGAAAATAGGATTTGGCAATTAAGAGATTGTTGATAATTTTGGAGATCAATTTCAGCTGACCAATGAGGTCAGACAACACAATATGATCATGAAGGAACTGAAACAAAATCATTGTAGGAAAATTATTTTTTTAATTTATTCCGCATCTTCATTTGACAAAGGGAGAAACAGAGGCAGAGAGCAAGTAAACAGCTCTAAAACATCACAACAGTATAATGAAAAATCTAGTCTTCTGCCTCAGGTTCAATATTCACCACATTAAGCACACAGACTTTCCCTGGTTTTATTAGCTTTATCTTATTATAAACCCGCTAAGAAGATATTGCAAACCATGTACTAGAGACATAGATAAAAAACCTATTTAAAAAGTAGATGAGAATGTAATTGCAACCATAAAGCATATAACTAACGTGAAGAAAGAAAAGGAACTTTCTAATACTATCCTAAGCATCCAAAATCCATTTTTTTCTCTTGAATATTATGAATATTTGTAAATACTAATCTCCTGCCTGTCTTCTCCGGGGCAATCTATCTGTTATTGAAAACTTGTGGTCCCAGTATATTTGGAAACTGTGACAGACTGTCTATCTCTGTTATAAAAATATTAGCTAAGTCTGCTTTCTTTACAAAGTGGGCAGTGAGATTCTGCATTGGCAGCAATCTAAACATAATGACAAACACCAATTAGTTTGGATATGTTAGAATTTGATTTGTAGGTCCTTCCACCCTATTATTAGATATAGAATGAGGAGTTCATGTAATATGAAGAATGGCTGATGGAAATGGGTGCCACGTGTAGAATGTATGAATTCAGGAAGACTCTTCTTCTTGAGTTCAATTCCAGCCTTACACACTTACCAGCTACATGACCCTGGGCAAGTTACTTAACCCTGTTTGCCTCAGTTTCCTCATCTATAAAATGAGCTGGAGAAGTAAATGGCAAACCACCCCAGTATTTTTGCCAAAGGAACCCCAAATGGGGTCATGAAGAGTAGGGCACAACTGAAATCACTGAACAAAGAGCATGAAGAAGCAGACTCAAGGAGACATGATCTCAATCTTCAGGTGTTTGAAAAGCTATCATGTAGTGGTGGAGCTAGCTTGATTGTTTGGCCCTAGCAGGACAGAGTCAAGAGCAAATCAAGTGAAGTCAACAAAGATTTAAGTGCTCACCAGACACTATGCTAAATTCTGAGAATTCAAATAACAACAAAAAGAAAGACTGTCCTTGTCCTCAAGGAACATACATTTTTTTAGGGTAAATAGTATTTTACTTTTTTCCAATTACATGTAAAGATAGTTTTCAACATTTATTATCAAATTTTTCTTCTTCCCTCTCTTCCTCCCCCCACCATCCCCAAGATGGCAAGCAATCTGATATAGGTTACACATCTGCAATCATGTAAACATATTTCCACATTAGTCGTCTGTGAAAGAGAAACAGAACAAAAGGGAAAAACTACAAAAAAGTGAATATAGTATGCCTAGATCGTCATTCAGACCCCATAGTTCTTTCTCTGAATACGAATAGCTTTTTCCATCATGAATCTTTTGGAATTGTCTTGGATCATTGTATTGCTAAGAAGAGATGTCAGTCATAGTTGATCATCACAATGTTGTCCTGGTTTGGCTCATCTCACTTAGGATCAGAAACTTACATTCTAATGGAAGAACACAACACATAAAAGGAAGCTGGAAAGGCAGTGGGGGAGAGAAATTAAGGTATCCAGTGCAGAGGCCTTGGAATCAGAAAAATCAAGACAAAAGCATTTATTAAGTTCCTACCATGTGCCAGACACTATGCTAAGTTCTGGGGATACAAATAAAGATAAAAACAAACAAACGAACAAAAATTAAAAAAAAAAACAGTCCCTACTCTCAAGCAGTCTAATGCACAGAAGTTGCAAAAAGGCAAATAGATGCTTAAAGTCAGGAAAAGCTTGCCAGAAGTGGAATGGGTTGCCTTGGGAGTTAGTGAATTCCCCTCCTTGAAGGTCTTCAAAGTCTGGTTGATCACTTATCAGATCTGTGATGGTGGAAGTTTCTTTCGTATATGAACTGGGCTAGATATCTGCTAGGGTCTCTTCACATTGTCAAATTCTTCAATTCTGATTTGTCCTGCAGTCCCTTAGCCCCCTTCTCCAGTCAAATATAAGTCCTTGCCTCTTCCTCAAAACTTAAACTCACCCACAGAAAAGTTGTGACCTTGGACAGCAAGTACAGAGAGAGCCTCAACTCACAATGCCTTCACCTCAATAGTAAGCTTTATTCCCTTTGCTATAACAAATTGATTAGTCAGATTCAGTGGTGTGCTAGGGCTGATTTGTACCAACTAGGATATTGAAAAATTAAGTGACTTACCATAGGTCTCACAGCCAACACATACCAGAGGTGGGATGTGAACCCAGATCTTTCTGGCTCTGAGGCCAACTTTATGCTCACTATTCCATGCTGCTTCTCTGTACCTATAATACAAAATATCTACAAAATTGATACATGACAATTGTGGAAGGATGAGGAGTTACTGGGAAATGGGAAGCTCAGGAGAGGTTTCATATAGAAGGTAGCACTTAAAGATGATCATTGAAGTGAGCAAAGGATTCTAAAAGGCAGAGTATTCTAGTTATAGGGATAGCCAAGGCAAACGTAAGGAGATGGGAAATGGAGTGTTGTGTGATGGTAGTGTCTCTTCCCACCTTGCATTTCATATATTTATATTGTGTGTGTGTGTGTGTGTGTATATATATGTAGATATATGTGTATGTATATAGGTATGCATATACATATATGTATGGAGAGAAAAAATAGATATACATATATACACACATATATGTTTTGTATATATTTTCATATGTATATATAGTCTCTTCATGGTTGCATTTGTAACTCCTGGCACATAGTGGGTGCTTAATAAATGACTGTTAATTGAGCGATTGACTGATTGATAATCCAGTCCTTTCATTTGACAGGTAAGGAAAATGAAATCAAATAGCTAAGTCCCTTGACAGTGCTACTGCTGAATTCATGATGGACTTGGAATCAGGAGGCCCTGGGTTTGAATCCTACCTGAGACATTTACTGACTGTAATCCTGGGCAAGTCATTGAATCTCCCAGACTTCAGTTAGTATATTTATAGAGATGTAGAGTAGATATAAAGAGTAGCATCTATCTCATATTTCACCCTCATTTGATCCTCACGATACTATGTAAAGCACTTAAAAGTCATTTAAATGCTATATAAATATGTATCATTACTCTTGAAAGACAACACTGCAGAGTAGGTAAAGCGGTAGATGTAGACTGAGGAAGCTCTGGGTTTAAACCCTGCCTCTCAGTCCTTTCTTCCTGTTATTCAGCTGTTTTTACTTGTGTCTGACCACATTTGGGATTTTCTTGGCAAGGATACTGGAGTGTTTTACCATTTTCTTCTGCAGCTCATTTTGAAGATGAGGAAAATGAGACCAACAGGGTCAAGTGACTTGCCCAGGGTCACACGATTAGTGACTCAAGTTGGATTTGAACTCAGGACTTCCTGACTCCAAACTCAGCCGGGACTTTCTTACAATGTTCCAGAAACTCGTCTCCTTTGAATTTCATTCTAACCCTTGACTTTACACACTAGAAGTACCCTCTGCTGGTGGAGAGTCAGGAGTGTAGTCTGGAAAGAAATGAAGACATTGGTAGCCTGTTCGGAGAAGAATGAGCTAATCAGAGACAAAGGGCACAAGGGCAGAAAATGCAAGATCCTTAAAAGCAAGGATTTTTTTCATGTTTATTTTGTACCCCCAATACTTCAGTATTTAACAGTGTCAGTCTTACAATAAATGCGTAATTAATGCGTGCTGAATCGAGTTGAATTATCCCAGGTCACATAGCCAGCTAGTCTCAGAGCCAGACTACCTAACTTCCCAGTACCTAACTTCCCCTAACTTCTCTCTCTCTCTCTCTCTCTCTCTCTCTCTCTCTCTCTCTCTCTCTCTCTCTCTTTCTCTCTCTCTCTCTCTCTCTCTCTCTCTCTCTCTCCTGCTCTGTTCCACATCGTCTTCCATTCAACTCATGTGCCCAACCTGGTCTTTCTCCAGTGTTGGGAGATTGCTTCTGTTCTCCGCCCTTTTTGGTGCTCTCACTGACCTTTAATCCTTGACACTAAATGTGAAGGCATCCCCTCCTCTGGAATTGTACCAGAATTCTAGAAGCAAAGGCAGCCTGGGGAATGAATGAACATTACTGTGGTGATGTCAAGTATTCACTCAAAACAACAGCGGCAGCTACAAAGGCTGTCAGGTCAGCTGTCATTGATCAGATGAAAAATACCTGGGGAGGCTCCTTTGTGACAGGAGACCCTGACCTGCCCATCAACATGGCTCTTAGTCCCTGCATGTCAGAGCACAGCCCAAAGCTCCCCAGGCATTTCTAAAGTGCCAAGATCAGCTTTGACATGAACGAGATGTCCTCCATCCTTAACTATCTTCTATGTTATTCACTTGTATTTATTTCATATTTATTCTGTATAAATTTGGTCACTATAAAATATATGTATATGTTTTCTCTTTTGATAGAATATTAGCTCCTCAAGAGCAGGGATTATTCCCATTGAATCTGGCATGGAGACATATTAATACAATAAAATGTCACTGATTTCCAAAACTGGAAATCAAGTCAGTCTGGGTTAGTGACATGATTCAATTATGTTTTACTTTGATCCATTAGGAACCTGGCCAGCACATTAAAGCTTAGTACCCAAATTGCTACCTGTTCTGCTCACAGAGGGACAGGAAGCTTTCATAGAGCCAGTCAGGGCTTTAGTTTTAACGCCTCAGCAGTAAGAAAGCACCTCCAACAACAACAGCCTTAAGAACTTGGGAAGGGTATGTTCTTGCCTTAGAAGAGGGTCTAAATTATTAATGACAGCCTTTCTTCATGCTTCAAGTTTTGCTAAAAAGAAATGATCAGTCATCAACCTAGATATTTTACCTCCGTTTCACCGATGAAGTCTCTCTAAATTGGTTTGACTACGGTCATCAAATCAAATTGCATTTATTTGCAGCACCATAACGAAGTTGTTGTCTGACTGTAATCTTGACCAAGTAACTTCATGAGGAAAATTGTATGTTGAATTACTAGGCAAGAGAAAGAAAGAAAAAAGACTCACAGATTTGTATGTGTTTTTATAGAAGATTTGGGCTTTTTTTTTAATTTTCAGATTTTTAAAGGGAGACAAGCCTTTAGTTGAAAACAAAAAGTCTTGAATCTTAAGTGCAAACTTTCAAGGGCTTATAATATCCGCTTTATTTAACGTCCTTAGGACAACGATTTGGAGGGCAACTTGAGATGTGTTATTTGCAACTGAAAGAATTCCACCTAGTGCTAGGAATTATTTGAGTTTAGCAAACTAGCATTTACACATCCTTATCTTGCCTGTGGCTATAGAATAAGAAGTCTTGTTCCTTTTAAAATGGTCAACATGCCCAAATTAAGAATTGGGACTGATGAGATTTGAGGGCATTGGAAAGAAAATTGGTTACTCTTTTGACAGCTTGTGGAACCAGGACCAAACTTTCCATTGCTAATGAAATTGGACTACTGGAGCATGAAGCAAGCTGCCCTTGACAATTTGATTTCCTCCCTACCTCATGCCCCAGGCAGCAAAGGATACTGCCCTAGCCCAGTTTTCTTACTGAAAAGAAAATATATATACTTTGCCCACTTTTTAAATCCAAAAAAGCTATGTCAACACAATTTCCAGATAAAAAGTGAAGGTTTCATTTAGCCATTTGGATATTTTCATGATGCCACCACTTTCCATTATTTGCAAATATATAGAGATGGAAATTATTTTTTCCCTTTTCTTCTGAGTATTCAGGTGTCATCCAGCTTTGACCAAAGTCTTAGATGGCCTAATGGAAAGAGTACTGGCCTCAGAATCAAGGAAAACTGAGTTCATGTCTCATCCCAGATAACATCTATTGATGTCAGTTTCCTCATATGTAAAATGGGAAAAATAATAGTACTTGACTCACAAGGTTGTTTTGGAACTCAACTGAGATAATATATGCAAAGTGTTTTGCAAACCTTAAGGTACCACATAGATGCTAGTTATAATTACTGTTAATAGAAAATATATTTATTTATATAAATGTATATATATATATATATATATATATATATGGACCCCAGCAGGGTAAGGGAAAAGTCAGAGATCGAGTTGGAGAGATGGCTGGAGTCATTTTATGGAGAACTTTAACTGGAAGAGACAAAAATAAACTATGCACTGAAGTACTAATTGCTTTATAGCACCCCAAGTCAGCAGCTCTGTTCCAAAGAGTTCATTCACTCTCTAAACCTCATAGATTGGACCACAATAGCTAGTGAACATCAGTGGTAACTGTTTCTCTTTGGAAAAACAATCCCAAGAGTCTTTCCTTTCCAGCTTGATTTTTGAAGAGATATTTGTATATATTAGATATGTTATTTATATATTATATTTGTTTAATATATATGGAATACCCACAATATATAACATCCCATATAAAACATATAGGCCCCCCAACACTATGCTGTTTTCTGGAGGTAAGTTTCTCAGGCTGACACACCTGTTACAAGTAGAGAGGCAACATGGAGTAGTAAGATAGGGCACTATAGCTATACTCAGAACGATCTGAATTAAAACCTCATTTCTATCACGAACGAGCTATGGACAAGTTACTGAGTGTCTGAGCCTCAGGATTTCTCATCTGAAAAATGGCACTAATCACTGTAATAATTACTTTGCTGGCTGTTGTTGAGGCTGCTAGGTGCCACATAACTGCTGCTCATGGAGTCGAGAAGACCCGAGTTCTAATCTGACCTGACACACTTACTACGTGACCTATGTGTCACTTAACTTCCTTTTGCTTTAATTTCCTCATCCATAAAATGGAGATAATAGAAAGAGAGGTCAGACAGATGGAAGAAGCAGGAGAGGGCAGTATCATGAAAACCTGATGAAGAGTTAGAATATCCGAAAAGAGAAGGAAATCTTGCAGAGATTCAAGAAAGGTAGAAAGTCAAGTTCAAAAATGTAATCAAAATAAGAAATTCTCTATCAGCTTGAGCTGTGCTTGGACCACATGTACAAAACAGAAATTGGTTGCAAGGTAAATTTGCATAGGTTCAGATGGTTTAAAAATGTATGTAATATACCTGTCAAATACCCACAGGTTCAAAAGATTTAGAAAAAGTATATAAAGCACCTGGCAAACTTTGACAGTTAATTTTAGTATTACTATTTTAAATTCTTCAGAGACAGTTGACTCAGCATGCTGGTGGCCTCTTTCCTATTCATTTTGTACTGTTGTCTGTCTATTGTCTTTCATTCTCCATAGGCAACTACCTCCCTTCCTTTTCTGATCACCCCATCCTTAATAATATCTTTTATACCATTCTGGAACGCAAGGTGCTGCTGGTAACACACATATTTATACATACCATTTGTTCCTTCATTGTATGTTGTGCTATAATTCCATGCACTTCATTCTTTTTTAAACTATCATGTGCAAGACTCTATACTTAGGGCTAGGAATCCAAAAAGAAAAGAGGAATAATCCCTGATCTCAAGGAGCATATATTTCATCCAATTTAAAATGGCATTTGAATTGAGTTAAATTTGCAATTTAATTTTTCTGCGCTCATTATGTTATATAATTGACAACCATATATCATCACCAAGAGAAAACACCGGCAAAGAGAAAATTTTTTTTTGATAGCTGTTAATTTGGAAACAAGATTTTTCCAGTTTTCGTTATTGCTAGAGTCTTCTCTCGAAGATCACCTTCTATCTATTCTGCATATATCTTGTATGTACTTATATTCTTAAAGATTGTCTCCTCCATGAGAATAAAAATAAAAATACCAAATACCTTCAAAGCAGGAACTCTTTTGCCTTCATTTGTACTCTAGTACCCTGTGCTTGATATGCAGGAATTGTTAGTCAGTCTTCCCTTTTGGAGTTTTCTTGGCAAAGATATTGGAGGGGTTTGCCATTTCCTCCTCCAGTTCATCTTACAGATGAGCAAACTGAAGCAAACAGAGTTAAGTAACTTAAGTCACACAGCTAGTAAGTATCTGAGCCCAGGTTTGAACTGATGAAGATGAATCTTCCTGATTCTAAGCACAGTGCACTATCCACTGAACCACCTAGCTGCCCTACATAGTAAAAGCTTAATTGTTAGCTGAGTGATTGACCATGCCTTGTAGATAGTAGGCATTTAATAATGCTTATTGAATAATTGTACAATTACCCAAATACAATCTCACTCTCTCAGAACTCAGCTCTTTACAAATCATACTATCATTTTTTAAAATGCTAATTAAAAAGAAACCCTCATAAGAAGTTTTCCTAATTGGTGTTATTTTTGATGTAACATCAATTTGCATGATTCTTTTTTAATATGTATATGTAAATTATCAATTTGTGTTGGAAATAAAATGACCAATTTTAATACTATTGGAGACCAACTCGTAAGTTACTAATGGACTATTTTAGACTGCATTTTAAGAATATAAGAATTAGATCTGGAGTCTAAAAACCTGTATTCTAATCCCAGCTCTGCTACCAGCTACACCTGTATCTATGGGCAAGTCTAGGCTTCTAGGCTTCATCTGTCAAATGAAGAGATTGGGTAAAATATTCTCTAAGGTCCCTTCCAGCTGTAGCATTCAATGACTGCTCTCCAATTTCAAAACCCCTTACAGCATGTTCTCTCTGGAACTCCATTTGAATTAAATTTGCACAGTTCAATTTTGAATGTGTTGCATAAATGCCATTTCCCTGTTTCATTCTTAATGCAGCTCAGAGGTTGTGGGACTAAAAATGTCTTCTAAGCAAATTACTGATATTTTTTTATTACCCTCCAATTTTGTAATTGCTAACGTCTTCACAGCTGTTCATCAGCTACCTTGTAAATAATCCAGTATGTGTGAGGGAGCTTTTCAGAGAAAACAGGAAAAACATTTTAAATAATGAGTGCCTGTTGTAAAAATTAATGTTTTTGCATTTTATGGCCCATTTGCAATAAATTATGGATAATGTCAGGACTATCCTACATCCCCATTTCCTAAATATCATCCTGAGGTTAGCAAACAAACAATTCTTTTCTTCATTTGTTACACATTGTACCTAGAATTGTCTTTTTTTTAAGTTACATTAAGGGACTAGCCTGACATAGCATGTGTAGTGCTCCTGCATTAGCAGTGCTCCCATACCATTAGCCTGTACAGGTTTTCAGAACCAGAGATTTTGAGGGTCTTTCAGGTCTTTAATTGTCTTGATTGTAGCACAAATACTGTACATATTTTCTTTGCTAAATTAGACTCTGATGAGTGAACATGTGCCTAATGGTTTCTCAACAATGAAGCAACCAGGTTTGGGTTTTTGAGTTGTTTTCTATTTACAGGAAGTGGTACAACACATTAAAGCTTTGGAGTTTGGCCACATTTCCATTTACTTATGGCTTCTTTGCTTCTGCTTTTCAGAAAGTATTTATTTGCCTATGATAGCCACAGGAATGGAATGTACTTTGTTTTGTTGTGAGTACCTAGATACCACCACGCTAGGCAGCATGGATATGTGGAGTCATAGGTTATTACATGAGCCGCATGGGTCAGCAAAGACATGGTAAATATACGAACATGACAAAGAAAGTGTGGGTTGGCATTGAGAGTAGCCATGTGGACAGCTGAGGCAGAATGGCATATTGGATCAAGTGACAGACTTGGACTTAAGTAGATACAGGTTTGAACTCTTACTCAAACTAACTTCAGACTTTGGGCTAACCATTGAACCTCTCTAGACTTTAGTATCATCAGCTGCAAAATAAGGAGAATGCATTCAATAACCTCTAAGATCCCTTCTAATGCTAAATGGTCCTATGAGTATGCCAGACTTAGCCTCTCTGGGAATGGTGATCAGTACTCCATAAAAGGACCAAGAACATTTTGTTGCATCTAGAACATAGCTGGGGAGAACAGAAGAAACAATATATCTAATAGTTCCAAAGATAGCTGTACATAGTTATGCCAGAACCAGTTCAAATCAATTCTAATGAACTGGTTGTTAAATTTTCATTTTGAGCATTTACACTTGGGAAATAGGTCAATGCTACCAATCAGGGCAATGCTACCAATGGGGCAGCTGGGTGGTACAATGGATAAAGTACTAAACCTGGAGTCAGGAAGACTTATGTTCCTGAGTTCAAATCTGGTTTCAGACACTTAATTGCTGTGCAAATGAAGAAGTTTTGTATGCTATGGATAAGTTTACTTACCTTGGTAATGTACTTTTCAGGGATGTACTCATTGATAATGAAGTTGACGCATGATGTTGCCAGAGTTAGCTCAGTATTTGGGGAAACTTGACTAGCACAGCAATGTCATTTTGATCCTCTTCGAGAACAAAGGACAACAACCAGCTGTGTGACCCTGGGCAAGTCACTTAGCCCTGTTTGCCTCCTTTCCCTCATCTATAAAAGGAGCTGGAGAAGGAAATGGCAAATCACTTCAGTATCTTTGCTAAGAAAACCCCAAATGGGGTCATGAAGAGTCAGACAGGACTGAAAAACTACTGAACAATTAGGGCTTGTTTTATTGTTTTGTTAATTATCTATACTTTTTTTAATGATGGAGAAAATATTAATAATGCAGATTAAACTCAGAAGTGTGTCAAGTGTATGTGGCTTTTTATAGAGAAGTCTATTAAACATTTACCAACGCACTTCTGACTCTAACCCTAATATTTAACATGTAACCCTAGATTTGAGAATGTAAAACTCAAGGTATGGACACCTAGGAAAAGTAAAGAATTACAGAGTCACTTAGCCTGTAGGGATTCACCATTTCCTTCTCCAGTGAATTAAGGCAAACACAGGCTAAATGACTTGCCCAGGGTCACACAGCTAGTCAGTGTCTAAGGCTAGATTTGAACTCGGGTTTTCCTGACTCCAAGTTCAATGCTCTATCTACTGAGACATCTAAAGCTATAAAAGTCAATTATTCTTAACATTTGAATCTCTAATTGTTCCAGTGTACAATGGATATGATAATATTTAACTTGTCACACAGAGGCTTAAGAAGTTTACTAATTGTTTGGAGATTCTCTAGCCCTGCCTGGATTTCTTTTCATATGATCAACCAATTAATCAACAAACATTTACTTTGTGCAATTTTTCCTTTAGGGTTTCAATAGGGAATATACCCAATATGTTTAAAGGCCTTCTTCTTGATCTTTTAATGTCTCAGGAGTACCAATTACCCTCTCAGCTCTCTATCGCCTTTGCTGGTTTCTTTCTCTCATCATTTATATCTTTGATTTTATCCCTATACCAATGAAATTCCAGGTCCATTCCTTCTGCCCTATATTATTTCCCATGTACAAGTTATCACTGGTAAATAACCAACAGAATGCAAAGTTCACTATTTATCGTGTCACCCTTGGAGTATTTTCAATTTTAATTTTTCTTAGATCAGAATAAATGGTTGCTGAATTTAAGTTCAAATGCATTCACTGGACTAGAATATTTCTATGTTAAGGGAGAGAATTTTAAGGTTCTACCATGAAGTGGAGGAAAGAAGTAGACATTTGCTGGTAATCTTAGAGTTTCTCTTTGCATTAGGCAGTTTATTTTCAATTCCCTCTTAGATCTAAAGACCCTTTCTCTATAAATGTTATAATGTGTTTCTCATATAAAAAAGAAAGTTCTTGGTACTTCTAAGGGCACCTAAAAATCTTCAAGTAACTAACAAATATCTATTAAGCCTCTGTGGGACTAGGTAAATATTACTACACTCATTGTACATTGGAACAGTTAGTAATTCAAACATTAAGCATAACTGACATCTATATAGTGATTTAAGGTATGCAAAGCACTTTAAATACATTATCTCTTTTGAGACTCATAATGAGCTTGGGTTGGGAATTGGTCTCACCATATCACAAATGAGAGAACTGAAACTATTATGTTAGGTGATTCAGTCGATGTCATACAACTAACTTTCTGAAACAGAATTTGAATCCATATTGTCCTGACTCCAATACTAACATTCTATCCATGGTACAATATCATCTGTTCCAGAATATGAAATAGTGTCTCCTAGTCCCCCCCAACCACTTAACTATGTTTCCTCCTTGTTTTTCATAATCATATAAAAATATTAGAATGACTCTTTACAGTTCTATTACTGGACATGGAAGAACTGAGACAATGTGAATTTAGTTCTTTCTGACTCTAGTTTCAGTTTATTTTCAGTTATTTTGAAGCCTGTAAGCACAAGTGGGAGCACATAGGGTCAAAATACCAATGGAACAGATATTTTGATACAGTGAAATTATTGGTGAGAGGGTTCAGTATAGAGAGGAAGAAATCTGAATGCTATCTTCAATGGGGATTATTTCTTACCTCATTCTTCCTACATAATTATATCTGTTATACTTTTGAAGAATTCCCTTGCTAGCACAAACCAAAACCAAAAAAATATTTTTTCCATAGCCCTAAATATACTGAGATGATAGACACTTGAAGTCTGAGACCTGTTTTTCCTATTTTATTTGAGTTTCTCTTCACAATCATTTTTCAAAGGAGACAGGAAATCACCTGAAGACTCCAGTAAAGCAAAATCAAATCAAAAGGGAAAATTCAGCATGACCGTATTCTGCCACTTGGTTATTTTTGAATTCCCAACTACATAATTTATGGACAGATTCACCTACAATACAGTTCAATGATGCAAGTAATTTCAGTATGCTTTAGCCAAATAAATCTCCCCAGTACATAATTCCTAGTTAATAATGAACACACAAAAAGATCGAAATCTTCTACCAGAACAATTCATTTTAAGTTAATTACATAAGTATCAGGAGTGAGGAGTCTGTAGTCTCTGGCCTGTCAACTAGCAGTACCAACAAGGGTCCTTGCTGTGGAAATAAACGGACATTGATAAGACTTGTCGGTTTCAGTTTGTTCCCTTTTTTATTCCTACTTCAACAGTGAATACTCATAAGTCTTAATACCATAATTTAAAGCAGAGGAAAGAAACTCTAGTCATGAGACAAACTAATATCTGTGGGTGTCATCAGTTTGTTTTGGGGAATTTAAGGACAATCCCCAGCTTATATTAGGAGCAAGGATAGCACCAGCTCTAGGGTACCACTTGTCACCCAACTTGTACTTGTGGCTTCAAGAAGTAGCACATTCAGTGGCCATACACTGGTATGCCATCTTGGTAGACAGGCTAAACTGGATTGAGTGTGACTGACAGGCCTCAAACCTGTTAGTGACTTAGGGGGATGTCCACATCAATCATGTGAAGACTTCCCTCCACCAAATGGGCATATGAGAACAATTAGTCCCAATGGCCATGAAAGCGGCTGAAGCAGCAGAGCTTGTCCAGATATCAACTACTGCATCCTGGGTCATCTCTAGTTGTCTTGACTTTTGTCTTATCACTGGGCTTTGATGACTCAGGAAGAGAAAATGAGGCTGACGACTTTGACTTAATCTGTCTTACATAAATCCAATTCACATCCAAGTCAAGATACCACCCATCCTCCAATATTTTACCCCAACACCACAATGTCATTGGTCTTTTTTGAAAACGAGAGATGAACACCAACAACCAAGGTTCTGAAGTTTGAGGTATTCTGTAGGTCCTAGTTTTTAAAACGATAGCTCATGTGTCCCTACCAGTTTTGTTGAACCTTTAATAGTTAGCCACTAGACACAATGAGATCAAAGAAAACATATTTACCGAGACAACATAGTATGCTTAATGGTGACAAAACATGGTTCCCAAAAAATCTGGGGCACATTCTTCTACAAATATACACAGTAATAGTGAGGAGACTAGACATAGACACAGAGTATACAAGGAGAGAAATAAACATTTAGGGAATATAGGTGGCCAAAGTAAGACCACTCAGAGTGAAGACCTTGATGAAGTGTTTGAATACATGATTAGGCACTTTGCTTTGGGGCTTGAGCAGGAACAGTATGCCAAAATGGGATCTGAGGATGCTAAAGTCAAACCACTGCCACCTATCTCCATAATTTGTCCAGGGGTAGCCTTGTAGGGCATATAGGCTACACTGGTGTCAGCTAAAGAGAGTGGCTTTGTTTCTTTTGCAGATTGAGATACGATACTTGGATCAGATACTCATTAAGCAGCTGATGGAACTTCATGCTGGCATCCAACACTTGAAGCAAGAATACAGTGATATGACGAACATAGGATCCGACAACCACCAGATGGATAACACCCAAGATGTGTATTTTGATGTACCAATATTAGCAGAACCTTTCTTTCTGCATAAAGTTCCTTTAAAGACATCTTGTCGAAGAAGTTCCATGCCATGATCCAACAATAGAAGTTGATCTTGCCACTCTGTCAATATCAACCAGTATTTCTAACTCAGAATATTTCCCTCTCTGTACCATATGGCAGGGGAATGTTTATGTGAATCTTTTCATTGATGGATACATTCTGTTAAATCAAGCTAAACTAAGGTAACCCTGATAAACCACATCATTTTGCTAATGTTTTCCTTCTCTACTTGGTCATCTATTTGATTTTTTAAAAGTCAATGGTGACTTTGCAAATCAAATCACAAGAGAAATGTTTGGGCTTCTAATACTCTTGGATTATTTCATTTTGGTAATTGAAAATCAAATGTAAGTATATTGAGAATTTTGGCTAGAAATTAAGGACATTATCTTGTAAGAAATAAATATACAACATCCGGAAAAAAAGTCTTTTAGTTTTTAAAACTTCCAACACCTCTCTAGGCATGTATTCAAAGTATGCCCAAGATACACAATACAGACTTATGCCTAAAAAACAAACAACTTTTCGAAACAGGTGTTTGCTTTACATTTTTAAGTTGTCATCTTGAAAATGAAGTTTAGTTGTTATTAACTTTAGATACACTTATATTTTTATAATCTGACATTAGAATGTAAGCTTGTTGAGAGTAGATCATTTCATTCTTTGAATTTGTATCCCAGGAACTCTCTTAGTACACGGCACATAAATGCTTGATAAATGCTTGTTGATTTATTAATAAATAAAAATAATATTCTCCTACTAGGGATTAAATAAATGTTAAACTTTTTTAAAAATTCCCTGGGTGTTCACCCCAATGAAATGTGTTTCACATATTTACATGAATGTTTCTTTTGTGGTGCAGATACTTTGGAAACCTGTGGGGAAAAAATAGATTTAGATACTCCTGATTTCTATATCTTTGTACTGAGCTTCAAATTTAGATAAATAACTAGACTAGTTCCACCTTTGCTTCGAGTGGGGGTCTGGGGTGGGGGGAGAAGCAGAACCCACCATTTCCCTATGCAACCTGCTCCATGATTGTTAAGAATCTAATTGTTTAAAAGTTTTATCTTATACTCAGCTGAAATATAACTCCCTTTAATTGTCATTTCAATTGTTGGTATACTCTCCCCTAGAATGTATGGGGTGTTCAAGAAGGACTGGCACCTCTGGTGTGAGGTTTGCCAAGTCCTTTTCAAGACTGTTCATCCACTTTCATGTCCATCTGGTGTTCAACTCTCACCCGTGACTCCAAGAAGCTGTAGCATACTCACTAACCACACTCTGATAAGACCATCTTGGCAAATAGGCTAAACTAAGTTAAAGAATCAATAGGCCTCAAACCTTTAGGTGAGTTAGGAGAATGTTTACCTCAAGCATGTAAAGACTTTCTCTAGTGGAACAGACAGATGAGAACCATCTGTCATAATGATGACAAAGGTAGCTAAAGCAGGCATTGCAGAG
>CM053773.1:144988129-145045759 GCA_028658325.1 Potorous gilbertii
CCCCCCAAAAAACTAATAAGATGAAATGGACGTGGATCCTATTTCATTCTATCCAAAGGATTAAGACCTTTCTTTTCTAGGAAACATCTTTATTATCCTGGAACTACCAATCAGGCTGTTCCCATCAGTGTGACACCCACATTTCCCCTTCCAGCTGAACTCAATTACCTGCTTTCACCTGTGGGATCTGTACCACTTCTTACCTTATTTGACTTTAATCTTAGTAGGAAGTATGTAAAGATTCTTGACAGCACTAGAACCTTTGTTCATGTCTTTTATCTATTCTAACCAACTTCCTTTATTCCTTTCCTTTCCGGGAGCATCTTGATTCCTGATTGCTTGGACCTTCGACCATTCACCTTGCACTAATCTTTCAGAATTCTGGGTTTTTTCCTAACCTTCCACTTTGCCCTAACTTTTGACATATACTTGTTCTCTGGATTCTGTTTCTTTCCCTGTTTTATTGACACAGTTTTCCACTGATCTTTTGATTTGCAGGGTCTCTTATGCTCACTAGTAAACTGCCTGATTATGGACCCACCACAGTTGATTAAGGATGATGATGATGATGATGACGGAGGTGATGGTGGTGATGGCGTTTATATTGTGCTTTAAGGTTTGCAAAATATTTTGTAGATGTTATCTCATTCGATCCTCATAACAGTCTTATGAGGTTATTACATTCACTTTACAGATGAGGAAACTAAGACTAAGAGGTTAAAGGACTTGAGCCAGTCCTTTTAAAAATGCTTTTCAGAAGGAAAAACATCCCTTCAATCAACATATCCTTTACTGTATTTTCTATGGGCAGAGGACTGTGCTAGGAACTTGATAAGGTACAAAGTTTAAATGTGAGATGCAGGGTAGGAGACAAGGTCTGAATGTAGGCTCAGCTCTCCATCCATGCATCCGTCTAGGCAACCTCACTGCCTTCGTACACTATCAGTTTGGATTGGATTGGCTTCTCTGCCATGCCTTTTTTCCTCCTGGTCACAGACCTTCACAGTTTTTCCTTGAACCCTGGCTACCCACTGGGCTGGCCCCACCATATTTACACTGTCCTAATATACTCAGCCATTACCTCTGCATGCACATGTCTGCACATTCCTTATGCATTCTATGTAATCTACTGGCTAATGATCGCCATCTATCAGCAAATTAGGAGACTCTGCCCAGTGTTGACACTTCTATTTCCAACCTAATGTTATTTAACTCAGCTTACTGCCCTTATTACGAAGTCTTAGCACATTGAGAGGGTATTTAAAAACAACAATTAGCCTTGGGAAGCAGAGAATATAAACAAACTCACTTTATCATTTTGCCAAGCTAAACACATTGGTTTTTTTCTAACAGACCCTAACGATACTAGCTATCTGTTAAATAAACAAAACATTGTAATGACAAAGAAAGGTCAACAAAAGACCCAGTGTGCAATCTGATGATCCATGATGGACATTATCCAGTTGCTGGACTCTCCCTGGTCCATTAGATATATGGGGTAAGTCTCATAATAAGTAAGGAATGAACATTTTTGTCCCTTTTGCGTTATGTACTATCATCTCCCCACATAAAAGAATACCATAATAAGCTATAAGATAAATATTGCTGTACAAAAGAAGGCCCGTAAATGCAAAAAATGGGGGGGGGGAAGTACAATTATTGTTTCATAGAGTACAATGTATTAAAACAGCTTGAATGTTCTGAAGAACTTGACCAATCTTCAAAACCTCTGCTACATGGCCAAGCCCATTGTTGAATACCCCTTCTCAAAGAACGGGAAATGAAAAACTAGCCCTATTTAAACAGACTGTAAGCACCAGGCTAGATGTGACCACTGATTTATCACTGTTTCTTCACCCAATTTTAGTGTATACGGAGCGTGGGTTTTTGAGTAACAGGAGACTTAGTTCTAAACTGACACAGACACCTGTGAACACCCTGATGGATCACAGTTAACACACAGAGAGAAAAGCCTGACCCCAATACTACTGGTTCTATGGTTGTTCCAAGACTCCCAGGTTGCCCACATCCTACTCATGTTCCTGGACACAAAGACACTGACTTAAGTCAAGTCACATCATTCCTGCCACCTGCTTCCTCTAATTACTCTGGTAGAAGTGTTGGTGCTGTCAGACTCCTCTCATTCAATGCTTTGCCACAGACCTAATACTATGAGAGCCTCCTGAAGAACATGTGCTTCTTCTAGCCGTGTCTCTAATGTCCAAGACCCCATAGCACCTCCTTATCAATACTGCACAGGCAGGCTTAAGGATCACTACCTGTATGAATAGTCAGAACAAAATTCTAGGCAATGGAGAGGTAAAAAAATCACTCCTGTCTTGTTAGGATAGGAGAAATAGGAGGACTGACGTGCTGTCTCTCTGCTCTTGCAGAAAGAAGATATGAATATTTCATCAGATAAGAGATTTCCTCAAGAAGCCTGGAGTCTCTCTATGATGTCCTAAGTCAAATATTGTTTGGGCCCTGATTGCTTAGAATGAATATAAATAGCAATTGTTTCCATTTTGACCAGAAATCCTGAGGGTCTTCCCCTCCCAGATTTTCATATACTTACATATATGTGTGTGTGTGTGTGTGTGTGTATACACATATTTGACTTGGTAAAAGAGGCCATTCTTTGCCTCATTTCTTACCTAGCCTTAATCGCTGAATGGGTGTTGCCTCAGTCAAACCTTAGCTTAAAAAAAGGCCATTGTTTCTCACTGCATCTGGGGTCATTTCCAGTCATCCTGATCTATGTCTTGCCATTGAACTCAGATGGCTCTGGAGGAAAAAGTGAGACTGGTCACTTTGCACAGCTCTGCCTCACTTAAATCCAATTCACTTGCAAGTCATGGCATTACCTTTCTGATGTCATGGTCCTCTTTCAGAATGAAGGACAAACAAGTTAAATATGTTTGGCAAGTGTTTATTAAGGTCTAACTATTGACAAGGTACTGTGCCAAGATAAGATAAAAAAAGAGAATACTCAATTTATGCCCTTGATGAGTTTCCAATTTATTAGGGAGGGGAGGTAGGTGATAAAGTGGGCAGCTGGGGGGCAGTGCAGTGGATAGAGTGCCAGGTTGGAGTCATGAAGACCTGAGTTCAAATCTGACCTCATATACTAACTATGTCAACTTGAGAGAGTCACTTAACCCTGTTTGCCTCTTTTTCCTCATCTGTCAAATGAGCTGGAGAAGGAAATGGAAAACCATTGCAGTATCTTTTCCAAGAAAACATCAGATGGGGTCACAAAGAGTCAGACATGACTGAAATGACTCATCATCAACAACAAAAGAAAGTTATGGTATGTGGATAAATAAAATAGAATGAAATAAAGGCAAGGAAGAGAGCCTTTCCAAGATCCATTGATCTATCAACAAACATTTATTAAGCACCTACTATACACCATACACTGTGCTAGGTGCTGGGGATACAAATAAAAAGAATGAAATAATCTGTATATTCAAAAAGCACACTTTCTTGCAGGAGAGATCAAGGCAATGTGCTGTAGGAAGATTTGAGGTGAGAGATCAACCTCAGTGACCTGGAGATGGCATCTGAATTGAACATGGAAAGCTTGGGAAGAGAATTTCATCAGAGGAAGGAAGGGATGCCTTCCAGGATGGGAGAACTGGGGAAGGGATGACTTAATTTTGTGCATTGAAGTTTGAGATGGCAAGTAGCTGTGGGGAAATAGCTGTCCAGTTGGCTAAAACACAGAGTACATGAGCAAATAAGAATTTCTATTTCTTTTAGGAAGTAAAGCTGTGAAGTTTAGATAGAGGCAGGATATTCAATACTTTAAATGCCAAGCTAAGGACTTTGTGTCTTATCTTAGGAACAATAAAGAGCCACAGAAGGCAGTGCAGTGTAGACTGCTGGCTTTGGAGTCAGAAGATCTGGGTTAAAATCCTGGCTTTGCCTCCTGCAATCTATACGACCTTGGGAAAACTATTTGGATTCTCTGAGCTTCACTTTCCTCATCTATAAAATAAGAAGACTGCACTAAATGACTTCTGAAATCATTTCCATCTCTAGATCTATGACCCTATAATTTAAGTTCTAATCCCTCTGTTAAAAACCCAGCTTTGCCACTTACTACTGGTGTGAACTTGAGGATTTTAACCTCTCAGAGTCTCTTTCCTTATCTATAAAATGGGGAGATGGGACTAGATACCCTTTAAGACCGCTTCCATCTCTAAATCTGTGATATTTTGAAGTTTATCGAGCAGATAAATGGCATGGCTAGACTTCTGTATTATGAAGATTTTTTTTTTGGCATTAGTATGAAGGATGAGCTGCAGGAGGAAGACCTTCTTTAGCAGGTTGTCAATATTCCAAACAAGAGGCTCTCATTTGCAGAATACCATTCAATAGTTGATCTATGATGGAAATAACTTTCCCTCACTACCTTTGTGTTCCTCATCTCCTAACAAGTCTATTTATTCTATCTACTGTTTTGAACCAAGGACAAAATCTAGAGTAGATGAGTACAGGAAATGAGAATGGGAAACTGACCTTAGGAAGCATAGTCTGTCTCACCTACTTACAAACTATGTATTTATATAGGAAAGACATACCTGCAAAAGACTCTGTAAACTTCTGAGGATTCAGCATGAAGCTTTGTACCCTATGGGGGCACTTGAGAAGAATCAGATAATGATGATATATTAGATGGGGATCTGCCCTTTCAAATGATGTCATTTAAATAGAAAATTTCCTCTCAGATCAAACATTTTACAAGATGCCTCCTTATAGCTTTATGGCCCACCCCCTTCTGGCAGAGAGCAGTGTTTTATTGTTTCCTGGGTTAATAGCTAGCAGGTTTTTTAATATATGCCAGTCATATTCTGTTGAAACATCAGATGAAGATAAACTGACAATCATTGGCAAAACTTGTAATTATTCAATGGTGTGATTTTTAAATCTAAATTAACTGTTAAGAGGTTATTGCTAATTTTTTTATTAGAGATGAGTGCTGAAAAAGGAAAAGGAGAACCTGTTTGCCAACCAGTAGATCTGGATTCTAAACAACATGTGGTGGGGAAATCTTGTAATAAAGGGATTACTCTTTTCTTGCCATCAGGTAGATATTTTTTATCTGATAGGACTGTCTAGACAAAGTTATTTGTAGATGGAAAGCTTTAATGAGCTGGCAGTTTTCCCTTTGCTTATAATATCTCCTTGCCTGGCTATCTTTTCTCCCTTCAAATAAGCAAATTGAAAGTTGTCCTCTAAATGGTGAGCAATTTGGCAGAGGAAATGCTTTCAAATGTTTTTCTCTGTGATTGATTATTTCTTCAACAATAAAAGTGGATGGCCTCCTCTAGGTTTTGTAGACTCCCTTCTCTTATGCAGTCCCCGAAAGTCATGTTAGATTTGAAACCCTTCATGAATCAACCTCCACTTATAAACTCATGAGCCCCCACTGATGTTTTCATTTATTGGCCAAGCAGAGGACACATTAGTTCAAGGCTAAAGATGTTTAGTAAAAATAAGTGACAAGAAAGATTTCCCCCATATGTACAGAATACATTCTCTCATAGGCTAACACATTGTCATTAGGGAGAGAATACAAACATAGAATGCACCAAAGAGCAAATATAGAGGAACACATATCTAGAGAATATGGATAGCTAGACATACACAGAGGGCATTTACAGGCAATATAAATCCTGCCACAGACACTGAAGAGCCATGTAGACTCTCCAACAATGTGATTGTGCTTCTCTCTTTTGGATATGTCTGCTAAGCTTCCTTCTGCTATGTTTTAACTGCTTCCCCCGGATATCTACTGATTTTCAGGTGTGTGAGGCAGCTTACCTCTTAGGGAGAAGGCTTTATTAAGTTTTTATATAACTCCAAGGGCTATCTTTCATTCCTTTGAGATTACAGTACCAAGTAAGTCATTGGAGAAGCCCTCAGGGATTTTAAGTCTTTACTTCTGTTGTCACTCAACATCTTCTAGTTTAAAGAACTCATATAAATCATGGTCTAAAATTCCTTTAAACTCTCTATAATGTTTTGGTTCCCCAACCTGGATCCCCTAAATCATCCTGGAGACTCCCTTTTAATAATAATGCAAAGGAACTTAGAGGAGGAGTTAAAAGATTCTTTCCACTTACATTCCCATAATATACCTGGTTGCTGTGGAAATCCACTCAGGAATGAGAATGAAAAAGATAGAGTTGGCAAGCCTTGCTCTCTTTTCTCCCTCCCCTTATCAACTAAAATTGATGTACTCCATATATATATACACACACATATGAAATAGCATGCTATTGGTGTATTTTAATGTATTTTTACATAATAGGAAGGTACTTCTCATCCATTAATAGGCCCATGTGACCTTCTTGAGTCACACAGAAGCCTAAGTTATATGGAGTTCAGAGCTATACTGGCATATTCATAGTCTCCCTTAGTACTGTGAATATTGCCTTGGTGATACAAATGGGTATCCTGTTGGTTTTTACAGATGACAAAACTGAATGAGAGAGATTAAGAAGCTTGTCCAAGGATATACAACTAAGAAGTATAGGAGGAAGGATTCAAACCCAGAACTTTCTGACTTTAAATCCAGTGTCCCCTCTGCTATGACTGTGTTTTCTCTGTTGGGGTTTTAGACTGATTTTTTTTTAACTTGCTGGTATTTATTCGGAAATATACTGGCTTCATAATTTTCTGGCCTAATATGACGTGTCCAGACTGAAAGCAAGCATTATGGGGGAGCTGAGCAGCAGCTCGGATTTGGAGTGAGAAGACCTAGATTTAAGCTGAAACTCTGCCCTTTGACAGCTGGATAATTTTGGGCAAGTCTTTAACCCTTCTGAGGGTCTATTAATTCATCTCTTCAAAGGGAACAGGGGAATTAGGCCAGATGATATCTCTAAGGTCCCTTTTTTGCTCTGAATGCTATGATTTTCCCCTTCTGATCAGTGACCAAATAAGCCACGGGTGGAGTGAGGAGCCAAGCTCATGCTTCCCACTTTCTGGAAATGGGGCCATCGCTAATTCCTTTTATTCTTGAGCTGACTGACTGACTAGTCGATGCTCACTTGTAAAAATTCTGTTTTGTTCAAAAGAGTTACAGCGGCTGAAAATTCAGAAGAGGATCATGAATATGATCAGCATGAGGGGTTGCTAGCAAGAGGTGCTCCCTTGAGACTCATGAATTCTATAGCTGAGGTCGTAAGATCATGGCTATAGAGCTGGAGTCCTTCCAGTTCAACTCTTATTTTACAGAGCAGGAAACATCTATAGCTTAAAAAGTACTTCCCAAGTTCAGTTTCACCCCCATATTGTCCCTCCCACCCCCACTCAATAGATTTCAATCTCTCCCTACTGCCTCCAGTATCTAATACAAAACCCTCGAAAGGCATTCAAAGCTCTTCATAACTCACTCCACTCCCTTCCAGTATTTTTACACCTTACTTCCCATCCAGTACTCTGAGCCAATAGTACTGACCTCCTTGAGGCCATGTACATGAACAAAATACTTCATCTCTCAGTTCTGGGCATTTTCTCAGGCTGTCTCCCATGCCAGAAAGGCTCTTTCTCCTTATCTCCACATACTGGTTTCTCTGGCTTCCTTCAAGTCCCAACTAAAATTGTATCAAGTAGAAATGGCACCTCTAAACAGTACATAAGGATCTTTATGAGCCACATACCTCTAAGGGAGAGGGCTTCATTAACTTTATATAGAGCTCCAAAGGTTATCTTTCAGTCCTTTGTGTGACTTAAAAAAACCAAGAAAATTTTGATAAATATTTCACAATTACATTTTAATCTGGTTTGGGCCATACTCCTGAGTCATGTTTGATACCTCTGTTCTGTGAGAACACTGCCCCACCCTCTCTTAATTCAAGTGCCTTTCCTTTTTAACTTATTTCCTATTTATCCTATATGTAGCAAGTTTGTGCATATTCATTTCTTCATTAAATTAAATAGTGAGCTCCCTGAGGGCAGGAACTGAATTTTGCCCTTTTTGCATCCCTAGTGCTTAGCTAAGTGCCTGGCACTAAGTAGATACTTGATAAATATTTACCCAGTGGATGATTTGTTGACTAAGTGTCAAATTCAGGTTTTGAACACAGAAATTTGAACTTAAGGTTATAGAATCATGGAGTTCTAGTTGGAAAGGGAAGGAGAAAGAAAGAAGGGGAAAGGAGAAGATAAATATTCACAAAGAATATACTATACTGTGCTAGGTCCTAAGCCAAGTGTTTCACAGACACTCTCTCTTTTGCTCTTCATAACACAACCGTCAGGGGTAGATATTACTATTAGTTATTATTGCTATTTTAGAGTCAAGGTGAAGTGATTTCCCCAGGTTCACATAGCTAGTAAGTATCTAGGGTTGGATTTGAACTCGGGTCTTTCTGACTCCAGATCTAGTTACTATGTCACCTACCTGCCTCTAGGAACCTCAGAGGGCAGTTAGTCCAACCTACTCATTTCGTAAATAAGGAAACTAAGGATCACGGATGTTATGTGACTTGCCCAAGGTTATCAAAGTTAAGTTTTGAGTCTAGATTCTCTGATTCCATAATCAGTACTTTTTCCACTCTTCCAGCAGTGTTAGAAGTTCGGTGACTTTTCCATGTCAACATGCAGGCTCCCTAAACCCCAGTCATGTGGGTCCTTCCCTCCACACAAAAACCACAGAATCTCTGAGATGGAAGAGGACTTTAAGGCCATATAGTCCAAACTCTGCCTATGTGTAGAGTCTTAATTGGACCTGACGCCATATGGTGAACTTCTGACTGCCAAGATAGAAAACTTATTCTGTTTGACCCAAGAGGAAAGAACCAGAAGCAATGGGAAAAAAATTGTAAAAAGACAGATTTAGAATTGATATAAAGAAGAACTTCCTAACAACTAATATGTGGGTACCTCTGGAAGCAATACTTTCTCCTTCATTGTAAGGCACCAGCAAAGGCTGGTTGACCACTTATGGGTTATATTGCAGCAGGGATTCCTATTTTAGATATTAGTGGGCCTAATATATATTAGATGGCCACCAAGGTTCCTTCCAACTCTAAAACTCATTGATTATGTGAGATGAGATTTTAAAGTACAAGGCCCAGATACCATGCAAAGCTCACTGAGGTCTTACTTAATCTCAGTACTGCTTATGTTTCAAAGATCAGGAAATTTGCTGTTATGAATATTATTTCCATCTAATCAGATGAATGGATTCCAAGACTTTATGTAGTTTCATGAGTTGCTTCAGTCATGCTCATTCCCTTCTTGCCCCCAATTCATTCCAAGTGTGGTATTAATAAATACCACATATTCATGTGCTGTACTCATATAAAAAATCCTCCAAATTACTATTAGAGAAATGCAAAGGTGTATATCTTCTGGATGAATCTTAATGAACGTAACCATACTGGAGCAAATGGTACAAAATATATTCTCAAATTAATTTTTTTAAGAGACAAAATCAGTTGGGGAAGGGTAGAGTGGAATGGGGCTTGGTTGGGAAATAGTTCCTCAGGGGCTTGGGACCAGTGAGAAGAAGGGTTATCTGGGAACTCCCTATTATCTATTTATATGTGTATTTATTCACTCAATTGATCAATTAATTGGTTGAACAGAGATCATCATTGATATCTTTTGTTTTTACATTGTTTACATTTTCTCCTATATTCCTATCTTTCTTGTAACTAAGAGTTTATTTTTTAAAAAAGAAAGGGGAAAATCATCAATAGCAGTGAAACTAGGGATTATTTTACAGAACTAGAAAAAATAATAATGAAATTTATATGGAGACAAAAGAAGGTCAATTCCCAATAGAAATAATGAGGGGGAAAATGAGAATGAAAAGAGCTTAGCAGTACCACATCTCAAACTATGTCACAAAATCGTAACTCCCAAAACAATTTGGTACTGGTTAAAAAATAGAGAAATCGATCAGTGGAACAGATTAGGTTCACAACATATAGAAGCAAATGAAGCTAGTAGACTAATATTCAATAAATACAGCTCCAGCTACTGGGATAAAAACTCACTATTTAATAAAAACTGCTGGGAATTAGATAGTAGCATGGAAGAAATGAGATTTAGACTAATATCTCACACTTTATACCAAGATAAGCTCCAAATGGATATGTGACCTAGATATAAAAGGTCATATCATAAACAAATTAGAGAACAAGTAAAAAAATTCCTATTAGGTCTATGGGGAGAAGTAAAGTTTATAGCCAAATATGAGAGAGAGAGGTTTACAGAAGGTGAAATGGTTAATTTTGATTGCATAAAGTTAAAAAAAGCTTTTACACACACAAATGGAAAGTATCTTTGCAGCAGGATTCTCTAACAGAGGTGTAGTTGTGTGTGTGTGTGTGTGTGTGTGTGTGTGTGTGTGTGTATGTGTATTCACTAGTTAATACATGCTCTAAAGTTGTGAATAGGCAGTTTCAAGGGAAAAAATACAGACTTTTGTTATTCAGTTGTTTTAGTAGTGTCCAACTCTTCATGACATGTTGTAGGGTTGACTTGGCAGAGACACTGGAGTGGTTTGCCATTTCCTTTTCCAGCTCATTTTACAGATGAGGAAACTGAGGTAAACGGAGTTAAATGACTTGCTCAGGATCACACAGTTAGTATGTGCCTGAGGTCAGATTTGAACTCACGAAAATGAATCTCTCAGATTCTAGTCCCAGTACTACAACCACTGCACCAACTAGCTGCCCCCTATCTATATATGCTATCTATAATATGAGAAATACTCTAAATAATTAGGAAAATGCAAATTAAAGCACTTTTGAGTCTCTACCACATACCCATCGGATTGGCAAAGATAACAGAAAAAGTAGAAAATTTTGGAGGGAAAGAAGAGAAAACAGGCGCACTGATGCACTGTTGGTGAAGTTGTAAATGGGTTTGGAATTATATGTAAAAAGTTACTAAATAGTGACCCAGCTATAGCACTGCCAGGCCTGTACCCCAAAGAGATCAAAGAAGGAGGAAACATTCGTATAATACAAAAATATTTATAGCAACTCTTTTTGTGGTGACAAAACCCCCTCAAAGCTAAGGAGATGTTATTGATCAACTGAGGAATGATGGAACAAACTGTGGTATATACAATGGAATACCATTGTGCTGTAAGAAATGGGGGAAAAGATTTCACAGGGACATGAAAAGACTTGCATGAACTGATACAGAATGAGGTGGGCAAAAATGGAAGAGTCATTTATATAATATCAATATTATAAAAATGAACTATTTTGAGGATGGGTATAAACAGATGAACAATGAAATGAGCAGAACCAGGAGAATAACTTATTTGATACTAATAATACTATAAAAAACAAACAGTGAAAACATTTAGACCCCTGACCAGGTCAACGGTCATCCATGATTCCAGATGATCAGTGAAAAAGTGAGATGGTAGACAAAGGTACAAAATTAGACATAGAGTTTTTGGACATGACCAATGAGGGAATTAATTTTGATCCATTATGCATATTTGTTCCAAGGCTTTTCTTTTTTTCTTTTTCTTTTCATTGGCGTTGGCAGTGGGGAAGAAAATAGATTTTTTTAAAATAAAAATTTTAGTTTAAAAAAAACCCAAAACCAAAAAATCAAAAAAAATATGACATATACAACATTCTGAACTTGTGAATTGTCATCTCTGAACACAAGCAAAGGGATATAGCTTCTCATACATCTTTAGTCTTGGGATCAAGTTTATTCTTGATTCTGTAGTATTTTTTCCCATTGTGTCATGGTTGTGTTTTTTTTTCCATTTACATTGTTGCAGTCATTTTGTAAATCGTTTTTGCTGATTCTGTTTGCTTTGCTTCGCTTTAGTTCATCTAAGTCTTTCCATACTTCTCATCATATTCATTGACTCATTAATATTCCATCACACTCATGTACCACAATTTGTTTTAACTCTTCTCCAGTTGATAGGCATCTACTTTGTTTTCTTTTCTTTGCTACTGTGTAAAATGTTGAAATAAATATTTTAGAGTTTTTAGGACATTTCTATCTTTGAACTTTTTTTATGGTGTCAACTTTAAACAGGTTTTATTTTCCAGGACAAAAATTATATTTCCACTTGTTTACAGTGCTGATAAAGTGTAGTGTTCACTTCTCTCCCTCTGCAGACATTCAAGGACTCAGAATGTCCAGATACTACTATAGTAGTATTTAACTTAAATGTTAAACTGCTACAAATTTGAGTCCTTCAGTTTTTGGAAAGTTATGTGGAATACTCTTTGTTCTGGAGCAGTTAGTCTACCTCCTCAATGGTGGATCTAGAAGAAGCACCTCCACATGGGGTTGCTTCACCCCCTAGGAACCTACCAGGCATGCCCACTGGCATGCTCCCTGTATTCTGGTATAGCTTAGTAATGATGGGGTGCAGACCTTCTTCAATTCTTTTTGCTGATGCTCACAGGTTCTTTATCCAGCCAGCTGATTACGTTCGCTAAGGATCTTCATCACCAACTTTGCCTTGCAGTTTTTCATCATTTACAGTAGCCTTCATGTTGAAAGCATAAGATTTAAGAGAATTCTTGGAAGACACCTTGTCTCTCTGCTTCTCATCCTCAGCCTTGTATTTCTCAGCTGCTTGGACCATGTGTTCTTTGCTCAATGTGTTCTTTGCTCAGATGACCTTTGTCATTGGTGATGGCATATTGCCAATGCAAAACCCACAGCAGCTGCTATGAATATGCAGATGTATTTCCAGGGTTGAATCACAAAATATAACAAATTCTCTTCCTCAAAGACAAAACCAAGATATTTATTCAGATACTAGAAAGCCATTTCCACCATGGAAACAAAGAACTTTATATACTTCACCAATCCAGGGAGCACCAACTTCCTTGAGCCTTCCCTTCACTAGGCCTCCCCACAAACAAGCTCCCCTAGCAAAATTCCTCCTTCTCTCACTCATGCTAGCTGCTCTGCCTCACTCTCACTTCCTGCTCCGTCTGTTTGGCAAGCTCCTTCCACCATGCCATGTGACTCAGGCCCCATGTGACCCAGGTTCCTTGTGACTGAGTCTCCATCACAGCAGTCAGCTGGACCTGAGCTCAAAGGAGGTCACGTAGGCTTATTAACAGGTGGGAAAGATCTTCCCATTCCATTAACATTACAGATGGTGACCTTGTTCTCCTTACCTATGCTCTTATCCATAGCAGAAACATTGAGGATGTCATTTGCATCGGTGTCGAATATTATTTCAATCTCAGGAACCCTCCTGGGTGTTGGGGGGATTCCTGTGAGCTCAAACTTGCTAAGCAGGTTGTCGTCCTTTGTGGTTGCTCTTTCACACTTCATAAACCTGAATAAGCACATCAGGCTGGTTGTCCGAATAGTAAATGGCAAAGGTCTGGGTCTGCTTGGTGGGGATGGTAGTATTACATATGACTAAGACTGTCATAATTCCACCAGAAGTTTCAATTCTAAGGGAAAGAGTAGTGACATCCAACCACAGCAAGTCTTGCACATTCTCAGATTTATCTCCAGACAAAATGGAGGCCTGGACAGCAGAACCATAGGCAAAAGTCTCATCAGAATTGATAGTGTTGTTGAATTCCTTGCATTGAAGAGTCTTGCAGAAGTTTCTGAATTTGGGGGATGTAAGTGGAACCCCTCCCCCACCCTTTGCCCAGGATGGTCATGAATATATGAATTTCTAGCTTGTCATCTCTTAAGATGCCTTTTCCACAGGGTCCAGTGTGCCATGGAAGAGATCAGCATTCAGCTCTTCAAAACAGGATTGAATGACTGAGATATAGAAGTTGATAACTTCATAAAGGGAACCAATCTCAATACTGGCCTGGATACTGGAAGAGAGTGTATACAAGTGGTGCGTAGATGGTAAACAGCTCTCTTGTTCTCACTGATGTCCTTCTTGTATTTTCACTTGAACTCAAGAATGAAATGGTTGATCATGCAGTTGTCAAAGTCCATCTAAGTGGGTGTCCCCAGCTATGGACTTGACTTCAAAGATGCCATCTTCAGTGGTAAGAATGGAGACACCAGAAGAACTGCTTCTTACATTAAAGATCAGCGCATTTCTCTCAGCACCAATCTTTCTGTCCAAGCCATAAACAAAGGCAGCAGCAGCTGGTTAACTGATGATTTGGAGCACATTGAGACCAGCAATGGTTTCAGTGTATTTGGTTGCCTGACATTGGGAATCATTGGATTCCCAGTGGCTGGTACTGTGACTATGGCATTTGTGACAGTCTTCCCAAGGTAAGTTTCAGCAATTTCTTTCATCTTTCATCTTGGAAGATAATTCGTCTTGATAGAAACTTTTGGCCTCCCCTTTGTACTCCACTTGGTCCTTAGGCCTGTCTGCACCATCCACCATTGTGAAAAGTCATTTCATGTCTGACTGCAACTGCATCACCAAATCTGCAACCAATCAGATATTTGGCATAAAAAAATGGTGTTGGTGGGGTTTATTGCAACTTGATTCTTTGCAGCATCACCAATTAAATGTTCTGTATTGGTAAAGGTGATGTAGCTTGGGTGAAGGTGATGTTTCTTTGGTCATTAACAACGATCTCCACTTTTCCATGTTGGAAGACTTTCACACAGGAACAAGAGCTGCCAAGATCAATGCCAACTGTGAGTCCCTTTGATATGGAGGTGGGGGTCACAGCTGACCACTATGAAGGAAGAAGGGCCACTGCGTACTAAATAGCTATCTTTGAACTTCTTGGGGCATATATTTGGAAGTGGGATCTCTAGGAAAAAGAGGATGAACATTTTAATCACTTGCTTTTCCTAATTCCAGATTGCCTTCCATAATATTTATACCAATTTATAGAAAGACACTGTCTATCTCTCTATGACCTCTTCAACATTAATTACTCCTATCTTTACCTATTTGATGGACATGAGGTGAAACCTCAAGGTTACTTTGATTTGAATTTCTTTTATTATTAGTGATTTGGAATATTCCTTCATATGATTGTTAATAATTCACAATTCTTTTGATAACTTTTTTGTCATATATTTTAATTACTTATCTATTTATTGGAGAATGGTTTTTGAGGTAGATTCCTCTTTAAATTTCTTATTCTTCTAAACTAAATTCAAATATTTTTATGGTATTTGAGGCCTGAAAATCCAGCAGATCCTTAAGTTTTAGCACTCTGAAGCAAAGTTTTAGGTATCTCTACCCTTAGGATGGCAGATATGCCTTTTATCGAACATGCCATATTTGAAACCCCTCTATCTACCTTGGTAGGAGCTGCCAAAGCTTGCACTCTGCTATTATGGTTTTATGAGCCCAGAGTCAATTCCATGCCATAGTGAGTTTATTAAACACAGTAGGCAACTGTACACTGAGCATTTTCATTGACTACCCATAATGCCTGGAATGTTGCCCCTCCTAATTTCTACCTCCTGGTTTTCCTGACTTCCTTTAAATCACAGCTAAAATTCTGCCTTGTGTAAGAAACCTTTCATGATCCCTCTTACTGGTGGTGCCTTCTCACTATTGATTATCTCCAGTTTATCATGCACACTGATTGATGGTACATACTGTTTTTGCTCTGTCTCCCCTGTTAGACTATAAGCTGCATGAGAACAGGGACTGCCTTTTGCCTTTCTTTGCATTCCTATCACCTAACACAGTGCCTGACATACTGTAGGCATTTAATAAATGTTTAATGATTATGACTTCAGACTGAAGATGAGTGGTGACACCGACTGATTTGAAGTTTCAAAGTCAAAGCTTTCAATCAAGGCTTTTAGAGGGTTTAGGCATCAACAGATTCATTTTTTTCATTTCAGGTATTCAGTCTTACTTGTTCTTAACATTAAGCCTGTCCTTGGGAGTTCTGTAACGCAGACTAAGAAGAGGAGGGGAAGGGAAAGAAAATGACTTGTCTGTTTAGCAGTGCTCATTCATTGAATCTTGTTGATTACAATCTATTGGTGATTTCTACATGCTTCAGTTATAATTAACTTCCATATATTTTATTGGGATTAGTGACTTGTCAGCATTTTTGAAATTTGTTCTCAATATTTGGAATAATAACACTATTTATCTTCTATGTTTTATTTTGGTGGCTAAGTGAGGAGGAACATTAGGTTTTTGTCTAACTATTTTGCTGGTTGTTTCTTAGGGGGACTCTTACAAAGAAAAAATACATTTTAAGAGGAAACAAATATACTTTCAGGAAACTTTTGTTAAGATTTTAGACTAAAGCACAGCCCCAAATTACTCTCTTAGTAAATTCACTTCCCATCCCTGTGGATTACAATATTCTGAGGGCACTTACAGCCCTCAATCACACTCTTCTCTCCTTTATTCATATTCACACTTATTCTCAGCTCTCCTGTATATTCTAAGAATGAAACGGAAGTGGAGACAAAAGAAAATAGAAACCTTCTTCCTGGCTTCAGGACAGCTTCCTTGATCCTTGGGTAGGCAGTGTAGTACAACAAAAAGAGGGATAAATTGAAGCTGAAGGAACTGGGTTTGAATCCTCGGCCTCCCACTTGCTATGTGTGTGACCTTGGGCCAGTCATTTAACCCCTCTAGGCCTCAGTTTCCCAATTCATAAAATAAAGGCTATTGTAGTAGATGGTCCCTAAGCTTTCTTTCAGCTCTAAATCTATGATCTTATTTACTGACACTCTCTAGTAACCTTATCTCTTGTGATCTCAGAAATTCTTGCTGAGAAAGAACATTAAAGGTGAGTAACGTAAACACACTTTCCCCCACTTCTTGACTGGCTTAAATTTTTTTCCCAAAGTGCTATGAATTAGCATTCCGCTGTTAAAAAGGCAGGTCATTCTCTTTCCCTGGAGAAGAGATGACAAGATTGTGGGTAGAGAAGTGAAGATCTCTGGAATGGAGAATGATTGAACATGATTAAGAGGTTGTACCCATGGCAAGGAGCAGCCCAAAGCAAAAATGTGAAGTAGGCAAAGTGTGTACTTAGTATTTGATGCAGGCTGGCTAGACTGGGCCCTTCTCCTCAGAGGCAGGGTGGATAGAGACAGCTTGAGGGATTAATAAATATTCATGAGTACAACTCCTGAGACTTCATTTCTCTGAGCTACAAAAAGACAGGGACAGAGTGTGTGGCACTGAAATGAAATGCACACCTCTGAATCCTTTTTGCATGAGTGAGTATGTTCAGTGTGGATTTGCATGCTATCAATATATACCCAGTAGCTAGGTCAACTAAATGTAAACTTTTGCCTTTTATTGTGAAATCCTGAAACTTGGATGTCTACTTTCTTTACTTGCTGTCTACCTCCAACTTCTGAGAGTTGGAAAAAGCCCTGGAGCTGAAGATAGAAAGATCTGGGTACAAATTCTGACTTTTGATACTTAATGGTTGTGTAGGTGGTGCAGTGGATAGAGCACCAGTGCAGGAGTCAGGAGGACCTGAGTTCAAATCTCACCTCAGACACTTGACACTCACTAGCTGTGTGCTCTTGGGCAAGTCACTTAACCCCAACTGCCTCATCCTGGGTCATCTCCAATCATCCTGAAGAATATCTGGTCACTGGATTCAGATGGCTCTGGAGAAGAAGTGAGGCTGGTGACTTGCACACCCTCCCTCACTCAAAACAAAGTCAAATGCAAGTCATGTCTTATTTCTCTGATGGCATGTCTTCTTTGGCAACAAAGGACGAACACATACAATAGTTGTGGATCAATTTAGTCCTCTCAGCCTCAATTTCTTTATTTGTAAAATGAGGATAATCATTTCATGATTGTAATCCTCAAATAAAGATTATACATATGTGTGTATATGAATATGTAGATTCATCCAATTTAAAGCTTAAAACTACATTAAGACTTTTTGGGTGTTACTGTTGAGTTGTTTCAATCACGTCTGACTCTCCCTGACGCCATCGGGGATTTTCTTAGCAAAGATACTAAAGTGTTTGCTGTTTTCTTCTCCAGTTCATTTTACAGATGAGGAATAGAGGCTCACAGAGTTTGGTGACTTGCCCAGGGTCACACAGCTACGAAGCATCTGAGGCTGAATTTGAACTCAGGAAGATGAGTCTTCCTGATTCCAAGTCCAGTATTCTATCCATTATGCCACTTAGCTGCGCTGACTTTCGTGCAGACCTTGTATTTTTATACACACACACAAATACATATAAATATATATACACACATATGTATATATACATCTATACACACATAGATGTGTATATAAACACACACTATATGTGTAGATAGTGCTTCAAACACTTTTATGCAACATTGGTTGCCAGCTTTCATTATTAGTTTTCAGGCAACCAGAGAATATTTCACTCAGCAGCACCTATTCTTTGAGGTCTTTCTCACTTCCTCCACCACATCAAAACCCAAATGTCTTCCATCCTATCCTCTTGGAACTCTGATTTCTAGGAGGTGAAAGCCAGGAACAACCCTTTCCACTCATTCAGAGTAACACATAGGAATTTGAACACAGGCTTGTTAGAATAAAATTTCAGGCACTATATCTTTTGTGCAAAGCGATTTTTGGGGAACTCCTCAAATGGTGTGATCTCCCTAATTGCTGGGCCAGCCTGCTTTCTCCACCTTTTCTGTTTGAAGAGTTCTTCATATCTCTGCAGTCATCAGACCTTTCACAACTTCTTTCTTGTGTGTCTAGATCATCATGTTAGGGCACTGTGGCTAATTCATAAACCTATTTTAATCCTATTTTCCTATACTTTCCTTTTGGTTAACAATCTTCCACCAGCTGGCTCCTATAAGCCTTTCTTTTCTCTATGGGACTGTTTATGAAAACTATACCTTAGTTGTCAAAATCACTAAGGAAGGATGAAGTCAGTCTGAAAGGCTTGTAAAGCAACTGGAGTCTTAGGAGAAAGAACATATTTTATCTTTTTTCCTACTTTCTTTCCTATCCCTAACTTCTTCCCTTCCAGAATACTCAACAGTTTTGGAAGTATCTTGAGCTGCAGGTATGAAATCTATTATTAGCTAGCCATGATTTGGCAACGCAGCTAATTGTCATATCAGCTAGACACACATAACTATCTCTTTTTTGAAAAGTTCACATTTTTAAATTGTGATATCCTTGAAGATAAGGATTATAGCTAGCCTACTCTCAAAATTCCCTTTGGAATTTAGAGTATACTTCTGCTATCAATGAATCACTCCTTACAATGTTTATTGAGCTGCCTGAAACAAGGTTGTCCAGAAACATCCAGCCTCTTCATGTAGCGATGTAGTCAGTCATTTAGTCAAAGAACATTTATTAAACACTTATTATGTGACAGGCACTAATTTGGAAGACACAGGTCCAAGAAATATTCTACTATGTGGATAGATGGTAGAAATAGAAAGAATTGTACCAAACCAAGCTTCTGGAGTTGGTCTACAGGATTTGGTATGGCAGCCAGGGACATCCTCAAATAATTTGGGAAATTCTAGATTACATGTAATATGTTGAGATGTGTGGCCTTTCTAGCAATCCAATTTTGTTTACTTATAATTGTTGCTGGATGAAGAATGTCCCTCTTCATCTTAGAAAACATTTAAGCAGGATTGTGGAGGGCCATCCTATTTGATAAAACCACAAGAATCTCCCCTCCTCTACTAAAAAGATCTTTGCAAGCCTTGAATCAATTTAAGCCAAATTTAAACCTTAAATCTAAAGCCAAATTTAAATCAGGAGCAAGTGGAAGAATATTTTGCATGTGTCTATGTATGTAAATATACATATTTGTATGTATGTCTGTTTCTATGCACGTAAATATACGTGTGTGTCTGTATATAAATACACATACATATGCATGAAGCTATATAAATATACATATAATATACCATATATAATGTAAGATACATTGAATAATTTTGAAGCTTAACAAATTTAACAAAGGTTTACAAAGCCCTTTACAAACATTGATTCATTTGATCCCCTCAATAACCAGGAGGTGTCATTACCCATTCACAGATGAGGAAACGGATGTTAAAAGAGATTAAGTGACTTGGCCAGAGTTGTATAGCTAGTAAATATTTGATGCAGAATTTGAACTCAGGTCTTCTTGGCTCCAAATCCAACACTCTATCCAACATGCCAACTAATTTTTAACTATTGTAACACTAAAGGAAACCAGGAATAACAGCCTGAAATGTTTTGTGCTTTGCTACCTACAGAAATAATTGTTTTAGTTACATTCAGTTTTGGTGACTGAATATTTCCTAACGAACAAATAATGTCATTAACTTTGTTTCATGGCATAATAGAAAAGGAGTAAGTGCCAGAATAAGAAATGCAGTCATTTAAGATGGTACCAAATAGCAGGGTCTCTGTTGGTAAAGGTAACATGACTACTCCCCACACATTTTCTTTTCACATCCATGAGAGGTATATACATGTCTACCAGTACAAAATTTAGCCTATTTTTCCTATGAAATTTATGTTGACACTATTCTGCCCAATCATTCTCCCCTTTATTCTCATGTAAGGCCATTTTAAGGACCTTACAATTTAATATTAGCCTTTTTCATGAACCTATAGGAACCATAAGCTTCATGTTGGTACTGTTAGGTGCTGGAGCTGATTCACACACTTATTTTGATTCTCTTAACATAATCCTACATTTTGATACCCCGGTCCTTTTCAGTCATTACATCTAGTCAGCCTAATAACAAATACTGTGCTATAAATGTTTGCCTCTTGATTTGGAAAATAATTTCTACTATTTTAGTTATTAGTGTGATTGTTCACGTGCTGAAAGCTCCTTAAATATATTCAATTTTGTTTTATAGGATCATATATTTAGAGCTGGAAGTGACCTTAGAGAACTTTATTTAAAAAAATGCATTGAAACTTGTATTTATTTATTTATTTTTGCAAGGCTCTCATTTCTCTACAACACTCCTACTTCCTCTCATTTTACAGAAGAGAAAACTGAAGTGCTAGAAAATTGTGAATTGTCTAAGGTTACACAACTTGTATGAAGCAGAACTAGACATTTATTTTCATCTTCCCGTGAGTATTTTTTTCTTTTCTTTTTCTTTTCTTCTCTGTGATCCCAGAGCCAATCTCTTCTCTATCCAAAGCAGACAGGCAACAATGAAAATTTTTTTTTTTATATTTTCTTAAAATGGATACTTTTAAGGTTATCTTCCTTTTGACTGTGGGCTTTTAATTCTCTGTTACTGGATTGACAGGCTCAAATTTCCTTTATGCATTGTGTTTAATAATGCTTACTATCTTTCATGTTACAGCAAATAACCATTCTAAGGGAAAGGTCATTAAAAACAATTTGATGACTAGTTGTGGTTAGTCAGTCATTCACTCATGTCTGATTCTTCACGAGCCCATTTGGGGTTTTCTTGGCAAAGATAGTGGAGGAGTTTGCCATTTCCTTCTCCAGCTCATTTCACAGATGAGGAAACTGAGGCCAATCGAATTAAGTGACTCTCCTAGAGTCACACAGTTAATAAGCCTCTGAGACCAGATTTGAACTCATGAAGATGAGTCTTTCTGACTCCAGGCTTGGCACTCTATCCACTAGAGTTAAACACAAAATCAATTTTCAAATGTCACCTTTTTTCTTCTAAAAAAAGAGAAAAAAAGCCTGATTTTATAGAGCTATGTGATTATCAATGGTTTCAAAATGGCTTAGTTTGAACCTGGTTTTGACATTTAGACAGAATGAGTAAGTTACCAACCTAAGATTATCCTGTGATTATATCCCAACCATCTGTATGACTTTAAGCAAGTCACTTACCCTTTTTGTGTCTCAATTTCCTCCCCTATAAAATGAGAGGGAATGCCACTTAGGAAGCAGTGCCTATGTAAAAAATGTTTCCTATATAAAAAGAGCTAAAAAATTAAATGAATAAAAGGAGAGTATTGGAGTAAATGACTTCAATGTTCCCTTCCAATTTTAAACCTTTTGATCCTATAAATCCAAGTTGAGTTGATTCTGAATGAGTTTTCATCATATGAGCAGTCACCTCTGTAGCACAGGTAGTAAAAATAATTTTCAGATAGAAATGCAAAATTTTCAAGAATAGTATATTATGTCAAATTTTGTCAAATTTATAAGAATATGATTCATTCCCCAATTGGTAAATAGTCCAGGAATATGAACAGCCGGTTTTTCAATGAAGAAATCAAAGCTATATGAAAAAGTCATATGAAAAATGTTCTAAATCCTTATTGATTAGAAAACTACCAATTAAAATAACTTTGAGATATCATCTTACACCTACCAGATTGGCTAAAATGATAGGAGGGGAAAATGACCAATATTAGAAGAGATGTGATAAAATTGGGGCACTAATGCAATCACTGGTGGAATTGTAAATTGATGTAAGCATTTTGTATAGCAATCTGAAATTATGCACAGAGTTATAAAACTGTATATACCCGTTGGCCCAGCAATACAATTATTAGGTCTGTTTGCCAAATTGATCAAGGGAAAAGGAAAACTACCTCTAGGTTCTAAAATATTTATAGCAGCTTTTTTTGTGGTAGCAAAGAAAGCAAAATGTGGAAATAGAGGGGGCGACCGTCAATTGGGGAATAGGTAAAAGTGTGGGTATGTGATTGTGATGTAATGTTATTGGGCTATCAGAAGTGATGAACAGGTTATTTTTTTTTATAAAAAAACATGAAAGACTTGCATAAACTAATAAAAATGTGAAATGAGCAGATCCAAAAGAACATTGTATACAGTAACAATAAAGTTGTTTGAAGAATAACTGAATAACTGTGAATATTCTGAGTACTATAAATATTCAAATCAACTACAATAGGGTCTATGGGGGAAGATGCTATCTATTTCCAGAGAAAGAAGGGATAAATAAAAGTATACATATTATGGTTCTATATCTATCTCTCTGTCTGTCAGCCTATTCAAAGAGTGACCTTCTCTAAGGCAGGGTGGGGAGGAAGGAAGACACTTCAGAACTTAACATGTAACAAGAAAATAAATGCAATTAAATTGAAAAAATAAAATACTGGATTTTTCATTGAGAAGAACTGGATTAAAATCCCATGTCCAGTGCTTATTAGCTGTGTGATTATAGGCAAGTGTTCAGTTTGCTCATGTGTAAAATGGGGCTCTTAATATCTGCAGTATCTACCTTAGAGTTTTGTCATGAGACTTAAGCGAGATGCCACATGTTATGTACTTTGTAAATTTTGAAGTGCTAATAAACGATCTGCCATTATTAGTTTGACTTTGAGTCTAAGAGAACCAGCCAATCGCTTTATGAGAGGTGGAGGTGGGAGTAAAAGTAGAGCCTGTGGTACTAAGATTTGTGTTTGGTAACAATTTTTTTCAGTCACTTCATTTCAGTGGTGTCTGACTCTTTGTGACCCCTTTTGGGGTTTACTTGGCAGCAATAGCTAGCAACTATATTTAATAAAGTCAGATCTTCAGTATTTTCATAACATGGGACATCACAGCCTTAATAAGTGGGACTTTGGGGCAAAATGCAGAGTTCAGAGACTGTTCTGATATGAGCTCATCCATATCTCTTAGCAATGTGGTCAGACACATAATGGCTAATGACTGCAAAAGCTGCTAGTTCTCAAGCACTTTTGAGCTATAAATGGTCATTATGGTAGGTATTTTCTGGATTTTATAAATGGCTTCCTTTAATAAAAGGGAATGAGTGCCCTATTTGGGAGCATGGGCAGTATTTTCTTGTCTCCCCAAATCCTTGTTAAGGACCACTTTTATTTCCCATTCTTTCCCTTGGTGCAGGGGTGGCCACAAATAGTGACCTTGGTGAGTGGATAATATTTCAAGCATTCTTGCCAGTTCTTTTCTGAGGAATGCCAAGGCGCTTTCAATGTCTAAGCTCTGTCTATTTCGTCCATCCTCTTTGCTGTAATACCTCAAGGAGGAAGCTTCTGCTGGGCTACAGCTATTAAATGTGACAGATTTTGAAGAAAAATCTTTAAGCTGTGTCAAAATGACCTCCATTTTTCTAAATTTAAATTCAGTCGAGAAGGATACAGCTTGGTCAAGGTCGGTTTAGCTTTTGCTGAGTTATTTAGATGGACTGGAATGTAAATCCTTGAAAACTTGCAAGGATCTGAATTGCAAACACTGATGTAATGTCATTGAGATTTAATTAGCCAATGAGAAATTTCCATTACTTGGAAGAATGAAGCCTCTCCCCCTCTTCACCAGGGCTCTTGTCTTCTATAATCACCACTGAAGTAGGGGGGAGGATCATCGAAGCGATGTCAGCTGTGAACACTTCCTGAGAGGTCTCAAGTAAAGTGTTGCAGTTGTACAAGGAACCAGAAATGGACAGTTTTCCTTCAAATTTCCTAGCAAGGAATTCTGATTTTTTTTTTTGTATATTAGGAGATAAAAGCCCAAGGGCAGTTGCTGAGCTCCTAAAGTAAACAATTCATAAGAGATGACTAAATGTCACTTGATTCTCCAAGGAAATCTCCAGAAATTAGTAATCATACATTTATATAATACTTTAAGGTTGACACAACAACTTTGGAAATGTGCACCTGGAAAATTAGGGTGTTCAGTCAATCATTTTTCAGTTGTGTCTGAGCCTTTGTGACCCCATTTGGGGTTTTCTTGGCAAAGATACTGTAATGCTGTTTCATTTCCTTCTCCAGCTCATTTTACAGATGAAAGAATTGAGATAAACAGGGTTAAGTGACTTGCCCAGGGTCACACAAACTTGTAAGTGTTTGAGGCCAGATTTGAAATCAGTTTTTTTCTGACTCTAGGTTGGGCACTCTATCCATTGCGCCACCCAGCTGCCCTAGACTTAGAAATGGTAGGGACTTAATGAACCATTGAATCCAAATCCCTCATTTTACATATGAGGAAATTGAAACCCAGAGAGGTTAAATGACTTGCTTAAAGACATTTTGTCTGAGGTGAGATTTGAAGCACCAGATTCAGTATTTTCACTGACTGCCCCTATCCATGGAATGCTCTCCCTCCTCCTTTCTGCCTCCTGTTTTGTGACTTCCTTCAAGTTCCAGCTACAATTCTGCATTCTAGAGGAAGCCTTTCCTCATCTCTCTTAGTTCTTGTGTCTCCTTCTGGTGAACATTTCCAATTTATCCTGTATACAAACTGTTTGTACATAGTTATTTGCATGTTTTCTCTTCCATTAGATTGTGAGTTCCTTGAGCCCAGGGACTGTTCTTTACCTTTCTTTGAATCACCAGCATGTAGTATAGCTCCTGGCACATAGTAGTAGCTTAACAAATGCTTATTGATTGACTGACTGACAGTACTGTCCAGCCGGGAGGTACAGCGAGAGTTCAAATTCTGTCCCTTGAGAATCACTTAACCTGTTTTCAATCTCCTCCTCATCTGTAAGAAGGTTTTAATAATAGTAGCACCCATCTTATAGGATTATTGTGAGGATCAACTGAGATAAAATATGTACATCACTTTGTGAACCTTAAAGAGTTACATAACTGCTAGCTAGCTCTTATTAGTACACCATGACACTCCTCATACCATCCCCTGGAGAAGAAAGGGGAAAGGTTCTTATCTTGTATATTCTGATCTGGACCCAAGCATAGATTACTCTGGCAGATCTTTTTGCTTAAGCAACAATTCTTAGTCAAAAAGCCTTCAAATCCTTTCCAGTCTTAGATTTATTTATCTCAGTGTCTTCCAGGTTAGTTACATTCAGCTGCATGAGCTGGATCCTTAACTGAGCCAGGCTGGGAAATTAATATCTCAGAGATCTCTCACCAAATAGTTGTAAGTTAACTTTTTGAAGATTTGAAGGAATGTTTTGCAGGAACTAATCTAACAGATTACTGTAGAAATAGATTCAGTGGGATGAATTGCTTTCTAAAGGCTTAGTACTAGGTATTTATTAATTATTGTCAAAAATTGGTTTTGACCTTTAGAAGTATAATTAGGGTAAGAATATGAGACATTTCCCTAGGGCACTGAAATTTAGGGGGTACAATAAATTGTCCCTTACACATCCTTAGCAGAGCAGAAGAAGCTGAGGGGAGCCTGAATTTCTGGTTGGGGTTTTCTTCTTTTCGGACTCTCCCAGATTTCCTAAGATACTAGTGAAAGAGCAGTGCAAAATAAGATCGAGTTTCAATGAAGGGGGCACTGATGGGACAGAAGAATAGTCTGTTTATGTTCTCTGTCTCATTTCCTGCCCCCTTGAAAATCCCCAGCCCACCCCATCCAACCCTTAAGTCCAGTCTTCTTTCCCTCATCTTTTCCAGGCAAACCAGCACCTTGCCTGTCCTCCCTGTGAAACAGAAAGACTTTCCCAGTAAGGGCAAACAATCCCCATTCTACCTTCCCTCCCATTCTTTGGGTGGGAGAGCAACTGAAGGTGAATTTGAAAGCTGAAGGGACCAACGTCCTGGGGTTTTTCAAGAGGTAACTTCCGAAGTCCGCTCCATTTTGATAACCACTCCACTAACTGATTCTCCCTTTTGTGCAACCTAATTCGTCTTAATAACTGCTTCCATTATTTTTATATCATGAGTTACAAAGCTGATTTGAGGACTGTCTTATGTCACCTGCCAAGAGCATCAAAATGACCAGATATGGCTCTGCTGACTTTATGTTACACACTTTGGGTTTAGCAGATGTGAGCCTTCTTTGGGCATGTATCCATAAAAGTGGTCAGCCTAGAGGCGATAGTCCTAAATCTACCTTTTAGAGTTCAATAATATTATCATGCCTGAATCTTCCTGGTACTTTAACACATGTATAACTAATGAATCTTTCTCTTGGGATCTCTGATAGTATTTTGTGCCTCTCTTATGAACTTAGACTATTCTAATTATCCATTATAGTTATTTGTGTTCCTATTGAACTAGATTGTAAGTTTCTTGAGAGAACAGAGAATATGTATTATTAATTTTCATATCCTTAGGCCTAGTATAGTGACTTATGCTTGTTGTTAAGTTGTGTTTGTGACCCCATTTGGGGTTTTCTTGGCAAAGATACTGCAGTGGTTTTCCTTCTCCAGCTCATTTTACAGATGAGGAAACTGAGACAAACAAGATTAAGTAGCTTTCTCAGGGTCAATCAGACACTATGCGTCTGAAATCAGATTTGAACTCAGGAAGATGAGTCTTTCTTGTTCCCAGTCCAGTGCCCTATCTAGCCTATCATCTAGTTGCCTGGACTTAGACTCAGCAGGTCCTCACTCTATGTTGGTTGAAATAAATGGACAGAGCATTTTTTTTTGTGGGCTTGGTAGATTACTACTAGGTAACTCAGACTCTCAACAATCCTCACCTGAAGCACTGTAATAGATTTCTAATTGGGCTCCCCTCCTCCAGTTTCTTCCCTCTCAAATTCACCCTTTACATTCCTGCCAAATTAATATTACTGAAGAATAGATATGGTCATGTCACTCCTTTGCTCAATAAGCTTCAATTATTTTCTATTGTATATAGACTAACATATAGATTCCTATTTGGATTTTAAAGCCTTTCATGCTCTAGTGATAACTTATATTTCCAGGAATGGAACACGACAGGAAGGACCTTTCTGAAAATATTTGCTTTTAATTTTATACTACTAACAGGTTTCCTTGCTTTAGAAAAGCATTCAGAGAAGATGAAAAATCTCCCAGAAAAAGGAAAAAGAAATCAAATTTTAAAAAAAGGTTAGACGCTATTGACATTCAGTCAATAAATAATTATTAAATACCTGCTGAGGAGAGTATTATTCTAGATGTTGAGGGAGATGCAATGTTTAGATAAGATAAAATTATTTCTTTTATCACAGAGAGCATTGTACTGGAAGACACCCATATGATCCAATCTGTAGAAGGAAAACACAGGGATATGACAGAGACAGAGAGATAAAACAATAGGTAGATTGATTTACCATAAGGTAAACTCACCTCCCTGGACACCATGTGCGATAATAAAATTGCAGATTCATAAGATTCATAACAAATTAAAAGCTAGTGAATGCTCAGAGAATATCCAAAATTAAGCTTCAACACTTTTGATGAGCAATGGACGGTCAGCACTGCCACCCTGAGGCAAAACATTCAAAAGCTCTCTCTGACTTTTCTTCAAACTATTCTGACCTCGAGTGGCATTTCTTCTTGGGCAGGCAAGTCTGATGTCATTAATTAACTTAGCTATAATGTGACTTTAGGTAAAATAAGGATACGGGAGTATATCGCCAATGCCAAAAATATTTCATTAGTCTAGGAAGGATTTCTATAATGTAAGGAGGGCTTTGATTATAATATATTACTAACATCATTCCAAAACAATGTTGCATAGAACAATTTTAGATGGGACATGGCTACACCCAAAGAGACTTACCTTTAGTTTATTTCCCCTAAATTCTCATTTTTTTTTGAGAGAGAGATAGGAGAGGAGAGGAGAGGAGAGGGAGAGGGAGAGGGAGAGAGGAAAGGGGAGGGGAAGGGAGAGAGGAAGAGGGGGAGAGAAATGGAGGGAGAGGGGGAGAGGGAGAGGAGAGAATATAACACAGGTGCTGAAATCATTGAAATTCTGGGAGAGTAGAAAGGATGGGAGGGAAGATTCCTAAAAAGGGATAAGAAATACAAGAAAATGAATGAAACAATGATGGAGAAAGGCAAATAAGTTATACCCCTAAGGGCAGACAGTGCTTATTTCTGCATCTTCACTGCATCTTCAATCCTTAAGGAGAACTTCCTCTCTATTAAATTCCTCCAAGTTAAGTTAATGTCTTACTTTTCCCACTTACTGCCTCTCTGGTTCTGGTCTGCATTTAGTACACTCCTTCCTTGCATAGCTTTAGTTATGTGGGGTCTCATATTATTTTCTTTTTCTAATTAAAAATGTTTCTTATCTTTCTTATAATCACCTATATTTCTCTATATATTCTTCCCTTTACCTACTTCCAGAGAGCCATCCCTTATAACATATGCTATGTTTTATACCACAGCCCCCCCTCCTGTCTCATTCCAGCAAATATATTGGGAGAGGTATCTTCTCATATTTTTTCATCACAATTTCACAGCATTCAGTTTCAGTTGGTTTCTTGTTTTTCTTTTCATTTGTTTTGTTCATTTGGGTATATATTTTTACTGGCTCTGCCCCTTTTCATCATTTTTCTCATTGCATCAGCTCATATATAGTGTCTTCCAATATTTCTCTGTATTCATCATATTCATTATTGTATAGCACAGTAATATTCCACTACATCCAGGTATCACAATTTATTTATCTATTCTAATTAATGGGCATATACTTGGTTTCCAGTCCCTCTTACAAATGTTCAACTACCTTTCTTTTTTGTCTTTGTCCTTCTTGGAGTACAATAAATCTAACAATGGAATCTGGGTCCAAGGACATGGATGTTTTAGGCACTCTCTGCTTAATTCCAAATTGCTTTCCAAAATGGTTGGAGCCTTCCTCTTATTTTTCTAGCAATAGCTCAAATTTAAGTATCTCTGATCTCCTAGAAACTCTAGGAAGTGAGGTAGTTATAGGAAGTGGGGTTAAGTGTTCCTCTATTGGCTTCATTTTGATTAGAAAAAAAGCTGAGTGACCTCCTTCTGGTTACAACTGGCAGGAGTCAGAACTAAGGTAGAGGCTCAGGTCATCTGACTACTAGTTTAGAGCTTTTTATTGTTGATTTTAAGTTTAATACTTATACCTCATATATAGAAAATAATACTTATACCTCATATTAGAAAAAGAAAATAATATGAGGTGATTATTTATATATACTTAGGTAAATATAGGTGATTATAAGAAAGATAAGAAACATTTTTAATTAGAAAAAGAAAATAATATGAGACCCCACAAAACTAAAGCTATTAAACTAAAGTTTAATTATTTAAGGTGGAGAGCAAGCCCTTTATTCATTTTTTAAACTCCCCTAGACCATTTTAATCTTTTGTGATCATTTTATTTTCCAGGTACAATTTGTAGGAGTTTCCCCAAAATCTCAAGGCTGTTAAGACTTTTAGGAAATCTTTTTTAAAAACAATATTTATTTTCCCCCCAATCACATGTAAAAATAATTTTTTAACATAAAAATTTCTAGAGATCCAAGTTCTATCCCTCTTCCACTCCCCTCCCTTCTTGAGACCACAAGCAATCTGATATAAGTTATATGTGTGCAATCATGTAAAAACATTTCCATATTAGTCATTTTGTGCAAGAAGACTTGAACAAGAAAGAAAGGAAGAAAATGAAAACTATTATGCTTCAGTCTGTATTCAGACAACACCAGTTTTTTCTTTGGAGGTAGAGCATTTTTCATCATAAGTCCTTTGGGATTGTCTTGGATCATTGTTTTGCAGAGAATGGCTGTCGGTCACAGTTTTTCGTTGCACAATAAAGTTGTTACTTTGTCCAAGAGTCTCCTGGTTCTGCTCATTTTACTTTGTCTTTCCAGGTTTTTCTGAAATCATTTTTGCTTGTCAATTCTTACAGCACAATAATATTCCATTACAGTCATATACTACAACTGATTCAGTCATCTCCCTCAATTTCTAATTCTTAGCTATCACAAAAGAGCTGCTATAGATATTTTTGTACAAATTGGCTCTTTTCCTTTCTCATCAATTGCATGCATTCATCCATTTATCTATCTACTTATCTATTCATCTATCTATCTGTCTGTTTGTCTATTTATTTATTTATTTATCTCTTTGGGATATGGAGTAGCACTGGTATTGTGGAAATCTTGTATATAAATAAACAACCAATCAATCAACAAACATTTGGTAATCACCTGCTGTGTAGCAGGTGCTGTATTATAGACAGGTAATCAAAAGACAAAATATGAATCAGATCCTGCTCTCAGGGAGTTTATATTCCTTTGAATGACTATAGAGTTATAATTAGTTCTACTCTAATATGTGTATTTTCATGGGTTCAGTCATGTGAAATCTCTAGCCACCTACACACACATATTTTTGGCCCCTCTGATCATTCTTGCATGGTGCTGAGCAGGTGTCTGCAGAGGTTATTTCCCAGAGAGCTGGCAGCTAATTCAGAATTCTGAGGAGCTGCCTGATCACTGGTCACACAAAAGAAAGATACAAGTTGTCACCAGAGGAGCGAGTTAACATCATTGTTTAAGTATATTTAATTACTGGGATTTCTATATAATATCATCCTAGAATGACATCTGGGTAGAAACAGAACATGAGGTTCCTTTGTGGTGAGAAAAATAAAACAGATCACGGACAGTTTCTGCTCCGTTTTGATGTTCCTTGTCCAGTTTCCAAGGGCTGAACTTACCTGTCTGTGACTATTTTGGCCTTGCCAAGATATCAGCTGTGAGATAACACTGGCATTCATCATTTTCAACGTGGAGGGGAAGCAGCAATTGGAACAAAAGTCTCTGAAAGTAAGGAAGATCACAGGGAGTTGTTCTGGTTATTATTTCCCTCTGGTGCCAACTAAAACCCTTTTGTCTTCTCTGTTTGGAAGGGACAATTCCCCTGCCCCCTCCTCCCCATGCATCCTCCCTCTCCCTGTCCCAAACACTGGGATTTGCACATGATTAAAGACTAATTTTTAGTGTATTTGAGGTAGGTCAAGTACAAAAAGGGATTAGATTGTTGGAAATTCTGGCTGCTCATGGAGATGATGAAGACTGACTTGAAGTAAATCCTAGACATAAAATCCAAAAGACAGACCTGATAACTCAGATAACCATGGAATTTGACTCAGGAAAAATTCAGCCATACACAGATGCCGCTTTTGTGACAAGCTGGTCTCTATATTGCCAGATGGAATGCTTTGCCTTTAGTTTTAAATACTTTATTGCCTTGATTCTGTGTGCATTCAATCACATCCAAATACAATGAATCAGAGCCATAGAAAACAATTCTGGTGCCCAGGGCAAGAATCAATAAATATGGCCTGGAACAAACACACTTTCATTTGAGAAGAGTCAAATGGAGGAGGGAGACAGGGAGAGAAACCTAGAGGGCAGAGAAGGGGCTCCAGCACATGAAGCCCCAAAAGGTGAAGAGCCCCCAGGATCTCCCAAGGTCACTATCGAGGGAGGAAATGGTTGTGGGGTCAGGTCAGGGAGAAGCTGCCATGAGGTACAACTGCAGTGAGGAGGAAATGTGACATCTGATTGCATCTATTTTGGCTAATTATTCTTGCTAACTAGATGCTGGTTTAAGCTCAGTTATTTCTACTTGTTGATAAGGTACTTGTGCTGTCAGCACCCTCTAAATTTTGGCATCCTGGTACAAAGTCTCGGTGACTCTGCCTTAGTTATGGCTTTGCAATGAATCCAAGGGAAACATGAACCAGCTGAAGGTTCAAAGCTCTCCTCAAAGCTCCCAAAGCTTTCTTAGTGGGGATTGTGTTGAGATGGAGAAAGAGAACAAGAAAAGATATTATATATTTCCACATAATATCATGTTCAGTGACTTGGCTATGCTACCAAATCTACTACCTCAGCTTCTAGTAAAAAGCATTTGTATATGTTGGATTCTGGGGTTTATCCTTGAGAACCAATGACAGCTCAGCAGGCAAGTGTCTAAACATTCTGAGAAAGGGAATTTACACTCAGGTTACATTATGCCTTGTGTCTTATGCTTTGCTGCAAAGTGAGTTTTTCTGCCAGAACCAATAAGAGAGATTTCAGTTTGCATCTTCATTCTTCCTTCAGTAATTTCATTCGGGGAGTAGACAACTGAAATACTGCCAAAGAAGGAAAACAGATTTTCTGATGAATTGTTCTACACCACGAAAAATGAGATTAGAGGGGTGCCTAAACTAATTTAAGATTGTTACAATCTTCATCTCTGTTTAATTCTCAGTCACTTCAGTCTAGGTTTATGGATAGAAATTTAAAACTAGTACATTTTATCATCTGTATCATTCAGTCTTCTTTTAAAGAAGCCTTGTAATGTTCTCTTTAATTTCCACAGGAATAGATTTCACCTTTTATAACAGTCAAAGACAATTATGCTGTCTTTATGATGAATGATGTCACTCTGATACCAGCAATGAAAGAACAATGTACTAATACCAATAAATATATTAACCATATCACTCATCCTTCTGATTGTCCGATTTTGTTATTGGAAACAATTCAGAACCTTAAAGCTTTAATTTGCTAGAAATTTTGAAAAAACAGGTTTTTTAAGTCTCCTTTAATCCAAGGTCCAAGAAATGGATTATGATTAAATTAAAATTTGAAAGTATAATATTGATATAGTCAATGTTTAGATGATTATGATCTCTGAAGAATTCAAATGTTGCACCTCTTCCGCTTTCATCCAACACTTTTTGTAAGAAGGAAGTAGAGAGGACTAGTAAACACATATGATGTGATAGGCAGCAGCACCCAAATGAATATTTATTTTGTGTGTGTCTTCATCCTTCGTTGCTGAAGAAGACCATGCCATCAGGGAAATAATGACATGACTTGCACTTGACTTTGTTTTGAGTGAGGGAGGGCTGTGCAGGTCACCAGCCTCACTTCTCCTCCACAGCCATCTGGATCCAGTGACCAGATATTCATCAGGATGACTGGAGATTACCACTGGAGATTACCAGCACTTAGTTCTGGGTATTATGAATATCAAATGAAATACAACATGTAAATGCTTTTCTTGTTGTTGCAAACTTTAAAGTGCAATCGAAATGTATCATCACCATCACCATCATCATCATCATCAATCATCCATGTGTGCTAGACTTGGAGTCAGGAAGACCTGGGTTCAAATCCCATCCCCCTCCCCCTCCACGCCTCCCCATTTTAACTAACCTTGTAGCCTCAGGCAATTCACTTTATTTTCATGTCCCTCAAATCACTCTCTAGAAAGCACATACTTAAGACAGGTCACCTTCTGCTCTGAAGGAAGGAGTTAACATTCAAGGAATTCCCTTTAGTGATGAAATAACAAAATCTTAATGTGGTAGACAAAGTGTAAGATAAGGAATGGGTGAGTCCTGATTTTGTCCCTGTTCAATCACTGATGCCCTGTGTGACCTTGGACAAAGTCACTTCACTTTTTTGATTTTATTTTCCTTTTCTGTAAAATGTGGGCATAGGACAGTGGAAAAGCCCTCTCAGACATCATCTGTTCCAGAACCATCTCCCTTCCTTCCTTCCTTCCTTCTTTCCTTCCTTCCTTCTTTCCTTCCTTCCTTCTTTCCTTCCTTCCTTCCTTCTTCTATTGAATGATACCCTCCCAGAATGGCAAAGTTTTTAGAGTATTTTTTCCTTTCGTATTCAGGAAGGTTCTCCTAGGTGCAGAGGTCTGAATACTGTCTATCTTCCTTGGTTTTTTGTTTTTGTTTTTCTTCTTCTCCAGTCATCCTTAGTTCTGGCTTCAATAACATCTAGATAAGAAAAATACATTAAAAAAAACAACCCTGTGATGCCTTTGAGCAAAGTAGCCCCAGGCCATTGCAGATACAAAATCTTGGATAACTGTTTAGTTTCTTCTCTCTGTACTCCTTTGTAAAGAGAAATGAAATGTTTGTTTACTTCCATGTTGGTAAAACTGAGCTCATGGGATAAATTTTCCTTTGAGAAATGGATGTCTTTTGTGTCTTAAATATTACTATAACAAGACAGAGTGGCAGTCCCAGGTATGAAGCTGACCTTGGAATCAATCAGTGAGTCAATAAACATTTATTAAGAACCTTCTAGGTGCCAAGCATTGGGCTAAGAACTGGGGTTATAAATGAAAGCAAAAGAAAGTCTTTGTTTTCAAATAGCTCATAGACGTATCCTGTTTCTGTTATATTCATATCCATTTCTCTCTCTGTCTCTAATTCTATATTTATATCTATGTCCATCTCTCTCTCTCTCGGACAAACCATTTTATTTCTCAGTTGACCTAGGCAACTCTTCAAGACTCTAAATTAGAGAAGAGTTGCCCTTTTGCATTGACGGAACAAATTTCCAGACTTGTCCTGGGAGTTCTCACTAGGACAGGAAAACAATTGTGTTTAAGCTGAATTCTGTATGCCAGTGAATTGTTTCTGCCATGTTAATCTTACTGTATTATATACTAAAGGACTAGCTTGGAAAGGACACTTGGCAATGGGTGTTCAGTGATGATGGGGATGATAAGGAGCAACAAGCCTAAGGAAGCATAAAGTAAGAAGTGAGAAAAGGATTCAGACAGATTTATAGTAGACTTCAAGGTTCCTATGACCCACCTGTGGAATACACTGGGGGATAAGGAGAGTTGTAAGGAAAGACATAGAAATAAATAATGTGACATATGGATGGCAGAGCACCAAAGGAAGATTGGTGGGCCCTGGAATAATTGCTGGAATCAGCAGAATTTATAGTTCTGCGTACCCACACAGGCAAAGAGAGTTAGCAGGAGCTCATCTCAGTTTTCAATTGAAATGTTGAGTGAAAGCCCCATGTTCATCAGAACAGAGCCAATAAGAAACTGAGAACAAAGGATGAGATTTGTGGTCAAATCTTAGTATCCCCTAGTAACAGAGATAGTTGACATTGATGAGATATGCTTCACTAAGCTCTCATCTACATTTGACAAGATGCAATGGGAGGGTTAACTGGAATGATAATTATTTATATGAGTACCAGAGTATTCTTGTAAGCCACTAAAGTGGAGAAATGGGTTGAAAACAATGATAAAAAACAAGATTTACCAGAAGGTCAGGCTTCCTTTATTTTGGAGGTACCCCATTATCCCTTTGGTGTGGACTCTCTTTGAAAATTTTATAGAGAATTATTAGGAACCAAGTGACTTGTTACCAAGGAGCTAAACTTGTCCTTTAAGCTTGGGTAAACCTTGTTCCTACTTTCAGGTCTGTATAGGATACATCTCCACTATCTGTTTACACAGAGGGAGCACAGACACTTGGAACTACCCTGACTCTGGGAACTGGGAGAGGTGATGGAAACTCTCTGGTTGTCTCCCATGCCCAGAATGCACTCCCTCCACGAAATTCCTTTCCCTTCAAGATGCAGCTCAAGCATATTACTTGCACCACCATCCAAATGTAACTTTCCAGGTGGGGAAAGCTGATTTCCCCACGTGCAAATCACCCCTGTTCCTAATAGCTTAAATTTGTTTAGAGTTATTCTGTATACATGAGTAATCTTACCTGATGAAATATAAACTCCTTGAGAATAGGAGTCTTCCCTTCCCTTCCTTTCCTTTCCTTTCCTTTCCTTTCCTTTCCTTTCCTTTCCTTCCTTCCTTCCTTCCTTCCTTTTTTCCTTCCTTTCTCTCCCAAGAACCAAGCACAGCGACTGGTTTGTTGATTGATTGATGGGTAATCCTTATTCCCTTGTTCTCTCAGAGTCCAATATTTCTGCTCTAAACTAATAAACCAGCAAGTTCATAATGCTGTGCCCCCAATATATCAAGTATTGTTCTAGGTATCCCAGAATAGGAATTAAAAATGAATTAGAATAAAGCATCCTTTTTCCTTGAGGAGTTTGCAACATGGATAGAGAGAAAAGGCTTACATACAGGAAATCGAGAATAAGACAGCATGTGGCACAATGAAAGGAAGGTAGCTCTGTAATCAGAGGACCTTGGGGCAGCTAGATGACACAGTAAATAAAGCATTGAGCTTAGATTCAAGAAAATTAATCTTCATGAATTCAAATCCAGCCATAGACACTTGCTAACTGCATAACCCTGGGTAAGTCACTTAACCATTTTGTCTAAGTTCCTTATCTGTAAAATGAGCTGGAGAAGGAAATGGAAAGCCATTCTAGCATCATTGCCAAGAAAACCCCAAATGAGATCATGATTGGAAAAAAAAATGACTCAACAACTCTGACACTTATTGTCTGTGTGAGCTTGAGCAAGACCCTTGGGTAAATTTTCTCATCTGTAAAATGAAGTAGTTGGAGTAGATGGCCCCTGTGGCCCCTTCCAGCTCTAGATCAATGATCCTATGACTAAGTACAAAAGAAATTTTGGCAAGGATTTTGGTGTGATCTGGAGAAGTCAGTGGAGGATTGAGAGAAGCAAATGTGCTGGGTCTTGAACAATAGTCAGGATGGGGATCACAAAGAAAGCCTTGGCAGATTGGAGGAAAAGTATAAGCAAAGGTACACAGTTAAGACTGAATATGACTTTTGTGTGGTATAGAAAGGAAATCAGCCTAACTACATCGGAGGGTTCTTAATACAGAGCAATAGGTGATAAAGTTGGCTAGGTAGGCGAATTGTAGAGAGCTTTGAATTTTGGGAATAAGATTTTAGATCATGTGCATTAGGGTTCCAGTGAAGTTTACTGCGTAGGAGTATGCCATTGTGTTTTCTTTAATTAACATTAGGTATTATTCATTTTCATTATTGGCTCAATAAACAAATCATTTGTTTAGAAATAGGTCAAAACACCCATAGTTTGGAATATACTGCTGAATTATAGGATTTTCTATTTAACTATATCATAAGCATGCATCCATCTGTGTACAATGAATGCCACTGAGAGCCCTATCTTGTCTTTAAGGTCTAATTATATGCCATTGGTCTAGCAAATATAAAGCTTTATCATCTCTGCATCAGCATCCTGATGCCCTTAAATCTCTTATCTGGAAAGAATGATCCCATTTCTGTCCCTTCACAAATAGTGAGCACAGCACAACTGGTTAAAAGGAGAGAAAAATATTTCTAAAAGAACATCACTGCTCTAACACATTTTTCTGCATGACCCTCTGCTTAAAATATAGACAGGTGCTGCCATCTTGTGTTACAAAGGCATATGTAACCTACAGAACCAGCTGGTGCTCTCCCACTGTTCTTGGCTACATTCCTTATGGCTCTATCAGCAAGATGCATTAAACAAATTTGAGTCATTCAATCCAACTGTGGGTTTAACACTTCTAGCCCTGGCAGGGACTCATCTCCCTACAGACAGTATCAGCCCTCCTCTTGAAAAAAAAAAGCCTGGGAAAAACATCCTTTGGGTAAGTTGACCGGGAAGTCTGCCCAGCCTTGATGATATTGCAACTTGACCTTTTGGAGTATGTTGGGAGAAGTGATATTTTGGGTCATTAACCCTCAGTACTTCCCCCAAGGAAGGTTCAGTGTGTCTACTGTATGCAGTAAGTTACCTGCTGGTGATAGTGATTCTGGTCTTAATTCACATACTGAAATGCTTAGCAAACACTTGGATGGTCTGAGCTAGTGGTACTGAAGTGTAAACACCATATAAGGTCCTTGCTCTCAGCAGCAATTCCTTTCAAAATATGGCAAAAGCTGAGCTGTGAACCTAATAAACATGAAATGAGAAAAGCCATCTGCCTGTTTGCTTAACATTTGGACACTAATTCAAATCAAAAATTATCCTGTCTTTGGAGTAGCCGATACTTTCATTGCCCAAACAACACTGAAACTGTCTATTTACAGCTTTTTTTTACCCTTCCATCAAGGAAAGCTTTGGCAGGTGTTTCATTTCTCTTCTCCTTCCCTCTCCCATTAAAAAAAAAGCTGTTGGAGGAAAATGATCCAAAGTATTAAAGTTGGTTTACTTTGTATTATCAACATCTCTGTGATGGATGATAATGTGTGGGGAGGACCTGGGGAAGAAAAGGGAAAAAGAAACTTATTTCATAGATGAGAAATAGTAGAGGCCAATCCTTACTGGTCTAGGGCTATATTCAAAGTAACTTTCTGAGGGTAGAAATGGTGAGAAGGATTTAAAAGGAAAGAGAGGAAAGGCATAATTCTGACCTTAGTGGAGCCTTAATATCACCAATCTGAATTAGTACCTGAAAGTGAGGTATTCTAAGAGCAGATCTCTGGGTAGTGATTGTACTAGCTAAAAAGACTGATCCTACACATATATGGAATAGTTATCCACCTTCACAGATTGAATTAAGGAGAGACCAAAGACTGAACAAATATCTTTTCTACCCATTGACAATACAAGACATGAAATTCTAATGATTAGAATTATTCTTTGGGTCATTCTTTTACACCACAATACTATTTATTCCATGATGTTTATATACCATAACTTGTTTAGTTATTTGCCAATTGATGGGCATCATCAGATTTCCATTCTTTGCCACCTTAAAAAAGAGCTACAAACATTTTGTAATCCTTAGTTGGAGTTTGACTTGGTTAGTATGAAACCCTCCTTTACCCTCCCTCTGATTCCTCATATATACGTATGAAAATCTCCAAGGTAGAAATATGTTTGCTTTGAATGTATGTAATAAAGGTTTTGTTTTTCTTACTTACTCAGTTGGGGGAGGGGTGTGAGTAGGAGGTAGAGAAGGCAGATTTTTGCTCATCAAAAAAAATAATTATACGAAAAAGAAGCATTCTTTTTAAATAAGCCTGGAATTTTGCTTCCAAAAGGATAGGGATTGGAGCTGTGATTTCATTGGCACAACTCGGATAAAGAAACTCCCTCTACAAATATAGTTTGAGAACCCTATTCAATTTACAGCCTTAGAAAGTTGCCTAGAACACTGGGAATTTAAATGATTTTCCCAGGGCTCTATGACTAGCATCTGTCAGAGATGCAACTTGAACTCAGGCTTTTGGCTTTTTCTTTTGGCTCAGAGAACAGTTCTGTATTTCCAATTCCACATAATTGTCTAGAAGGACTCCATTAAAATGTAAACATGTTACCTAGGTGAGGCGACACATGAAGACCATAGTACCCATAGTATATCAGTATGGACTCATTTATCAAATTATCTAACTTTCAGAGTTGCAAGCTTGTTGTGTTTCTCCTTTGTTCTCAAAGAGGACCATGACATCAAGATGATGACATGACTTGCAGTTGACTTTGATTTGAATGAGGGAGGGCTGTGCAAGGTCACCAGCCTCACTTTCTCCTCTTGAGCCATCTGGGTCCAGTGGCCAGACATTCATCAGGATGACTAGAGATAGCCCAGAATGCAATGGGAGACCCTGGCCATTTTAGGCTAAGGTCTTATCGGATTCTCACTTTGAGTGCAATACACCTATTGAATGAACAGGACTCTTTAAGTAGTTACCCAAGGGATGGCTTCTTTAATAAAAAACAATCAAACTAGGAGGAGAAGACCCTCATGGTTCCTGGGTAAAAGAGAAACAATTACTATTTAGTATTTACCTTCACTCTGTGCTCGGGGGGTAGGGACTTCTTGTCCAATCTATGAGCTCCAGAGTGAATTGGGTTTGAGACTTGGTCTCTGAGCAAGAAATCCAGCCAGTAAACCCAAAGGAAAAAGGCAGTTTTTGGTCATTGATGTGCACCTTCCCCAGGGCAGAGCACTCCAAGCTAGGAGAAAGAGGAGAGGAGCGGAGGGGAGGGAAAGAGAGGAGAGCAAGGAAGGGGAGAAAGGAGCAAGGGGAGGGGAGAGGAAGGGAGGAGCTGCTACTCACTCATAGATTGTGCTTGTCCTTCATTCTCAAAGAGGACTCTGACATCAAGATGATGACATGAGAGGTCAGGAAGAGTGAGAAATAGGACAGGCACGTTTCTACTTTAAATCAAGGGAAGGAAAAGATCTGAGGCATAAGAGTTTGTTGAAGAGTGAAACTTGGGATGATTAGTTTGGAAAAGAAGACTGAAGGAGAGTAACATGACTTTTTAACTATCTGAAAGTGTCAGCATCCTGATTTGGGTTGGATTGTTTACCGAGGGAGGAGAAAAGGCCTTGAGTATCTTAACTGTCAGGGATCTGTCTCTGGGGACCTGAACTCAAGGCTTAAAGCAGCACAATCTTAAATGACCTTGGAAAACAATGCAGTTCTACAGCATCAGGGTGGCAGATGAGCTAAAAACATCATTAAAATATTGGGAGCAGATCTGTTCAAGTTAACCTTCTTTTTGCCATTGTCTCTATCTGTAGGTTTCTTTTTGAGGGATAAGCAAGCTCCATCATAAAAAAACAAAAAAACCCAAAAAACAGTGTCTGGCAACAGAACCAAAAGAGACTGAAAAACGAGTAGATTTGATAGATAAAAAGTTGGGAAGGAGGTCAGGGAAAGAATATGGCTGGTAGAACAGGGGTGAGACATCTTCCCTCCACATTCCCCACCCAATCCATACCGGCCCCTCTCTAGTTTAGACTCCCCACTGTTCCCATGATGGTTTTTTCCCCAAGCCCCATCGTTATAATTATTTTCACAGAATGTGTCAAAGAGCATGTAGCAGAAAATTCACCCTGCCTCTCCTCTTTTTAAAGAGTTAGATCAGTTTTCACCAAGATCCTACTGTTTCTGATTATCTTTCACAATCCCAAGCCAGCCTGACCTGATTTTCCCATCTTTCTTGTTCCTTATTGGCTTAGTTGATTGGCTCAGAGTATCCTATTGATTCAAACTCAAATGATTCTCCAATCTAAACACTCTACTTTGGTTGCTAAAATAGGAGTGGAGACTTGCAAAGACCATTGCTTTAGCAATATTTCCCATTGGGCTAAAAATATTGCACTAGTTAGTGCTTACATTTAAACAGATGAAAGGTTCACTTCTTTTATTGAATGGAGATGGGGAAAAGGAACTGAAAAGAGTACTCTTGGCTGTCATAAGAGTATAACGATCATCTTTATTTTTTTTTAAAGCCTGATTAAAACTCCAACAATTTTAGCCTTTCATTATTATTTAACAGTACTCCATTTTGCATCATTCCACTACTTTGATGCCTGTCATATGGATGTCACCCCATATTCTGTGCCATATCAGGGCACACATTTTGGTAGATTTTACCAAGATGTAAATGCTTCAAATTTGGGTACAATGATGAATGAAAAAAGGTATTTATTAGGGGCAGCTAGGTGGCACAATGGATAGATTTCCAGGCATGGAGTTAGGAAGTCTCAGTTTCAGAGTTCAAAGCTGGCTTCAGACACTTACTATCTGAGTGACCCTGGACAAGTCACTTAACCTTGTTTACCTTAGTTTCCTTGTCCACAAAATGAGCAGAGAAGGAAATGGCAAGCTACTGTAGTATCTTTGCCAAGAAAACCCCAGATAGGGTCACAAAGAGTTGGACATGACTGGAAAAAGTATTTATTATATGGTAAATACTTTGCTAAGGTTGGGGAGAGAGTGATATAAATGAAAAAAAAGAAGAAAAAGTGACAGTTCCCATATTTAAAGAACTTTCATTTGAATAGAACACAGAGACCATGAACGGGGGAGTAGTGGCCAAGGGAGGATATTTTGGTCTTTGAAGTTACAGGGCAGTTCAGTGGAGCTGTAGAATAATTGATTGCTAATATTTTGAGCAGTATGAGGATCATTTTAGGGCATCCTGGCTAAGTTGAAAAGCTCATCCCCAGTTTGACTAGAGGGTGATAAATTTTTTCAATGACTCTCAAAGGTATCCTACCAAGTCATGGAGGAGTTGCAGCTCATGTTGATGTAAACAAGCACTCACATTGATAAAATCACATAAAGTAATTTATGTGTAGAGAGTGGGAAGGCTTTGGCATCAGAGGACCTGGATTTCTAGCCAAGTTTTACCACTTATTCCCTGTGCAACCATGGGCAGATTATTGTTGACCTTTTCTGCATCTCAGTTTCCTTATCTGTTAACACAATGAAGGTAGGTGCTCTATCTCATGTAAACTTTATATATCTTGCTACCAAATACCACCACCACTCACAGGTGATGCTTGATAAATATTTGCTGAATTTAAGTGAACAGAAACATTGATGAAATAACTACTCTATTTAGATTATTCTAAGCATTGGAAGAGAAAAAATTAATGACATATTTCCTACTCTCATGTAGCTTGTTGTAGTAAGGAGATGGGGGGATATCCAGAAATGAATGTAAAATAGTCGTATATGATAAGTGCATGAGAAGTACAAACAATGCTATAACTGATCTGAGAGATTAAAAGGTGTCATTTCCTGGAGAATCAGAGAAAACTGCAGAAGATGTGGTGCTTTCTCTGAGCTTTAAATAATGAATTTCAATAGGTGGCAATAGGCAGGGGGAGGTATATCAGGCATTAGGAATGGCAGACTTTAGGATCAAAGGCATAGAGATAGAAAAGAGAAGGGTGGAGTGGCTAGAGTAAAGTATGTGGAAGGATAATGAATTAAGATTTCAAGAAAGGATAGTGCCAGATTACTCCATTCTGAATCAGCCACTCTTCTTGGCATCGACTCCATAGAACAACATGTCCCCATGCCAGACACTCCTTAGTGGTCCCCCTCAGTCCATTTTAAGCTTCTTTTTGGGCGTTGTCTTTCTCTGATTGTAGGATCCTTAGGGGCAGGGAGCATCTCCTTTTCTTATTGGTATTCCTAGCATTTAGCACAGTGCTTGGCATATATAGTTGGTGCTTAATAAACGATTATTGAATAATTGAATTGAGAATGAAAGACCTTGAATAAAAAGATCGTTTTAATGCAAGGAATTTTAATTTTCCTGCATAGGCAATAGGTAGCCTTGGAATGACTTTGAGTAAAGGAATGCAATGCTACATTTTATGTAAGTAAGGAATATGAACTTAGTAGTGGCACAAGGATTGTATATGAAGGGGGAGAAAGTAGAGAGGCTACTGCAATCAACTAGGAAGGTGTTGATGAGGGTCAGGAGTGGTGTAACAAAGCTGGAAACAGGAGGAGAAAGACAGGAAAGAAATTAGAGAAACTCAATGAGTTGAAATTAATCAGAGACCAAATAAGAATTTAGAGACTTGATATAAGACATGAGAGGGAGTATGGGCCTGCCTAGGGAGCATCAGATTGGAGTCAAGAATACCTGAGTTCAAAATTGTGGTCTATGGTTATTATGGAATACTATTGTGCTATAAGGAATGATGAACAGGATGATTTTAGAAAAACCCAGACCTACATAAACTGATGCAAAGTGAAGTGAGCAGGATTAGGAAAACATTATAAAGAAAAATAGCAATATTGTACAATGATAAACTGTGAATGACTTAGCTGTTCTCAGTAATTTAATGATCTAAGACAATTCCAAAGGACTCATGATGAAAAATGCTCTCCACCTCCAGAGAAAGAACTGATAGAATTTGAATGCAGATTGATGCATGCTAGTTTTCACTTTTTTCTTTTTTTTATGTTTTCTTTCACAATATCACTAATAAGGAAATACCTTTTGCATGATTGCATAGGTGTAACCTATATCAAATTGCTTACTGTCTCAGGGATGAAGAAGAGAGGGGAAGGAGGGAAGAAAGAAGAGAAACTGGAACTCAAAATTTTAAAAAATAAATGTTGATTGTTTTTACATGCAATGGTGAAAAAAAATTATTTAAAAAAAATACCTGAGTTCAAATGTGGCCTCAGATACTTACTAGCTATGTAACCCTGGCCAAATTATTTATGTACTGTCTGCCTCAATTCCCTCAACTGTAAATTGAGATTTATAATAGTTCCTATCTCCCAGTGTTTTTGTGATGATCAAAGAATATATTTGCAAAGTTTAGCACAATGTCTGGCATATAGCAGGTGCTTAATAAATGCTTGTTCCTTTCTGCGAACCCACATGGATGCAAACATTAGTAACTGAATGAATGACAGTTGGTGCCCGTGATAAAATTAGATAAATCAGTATGAGTATCCCATTTTGATGGAAATGTAAGTTTAGATTTTCTCTTGTTCAATTTGAAGAGCTTAGAGGACATTTGGAGGATAATGTCCTAGAGAAGCAGATCTGAAGCTTAGCTTTAAGTTCAGGATTACAGATAAAGATTTCAAAATTGGCTAAGGAGTATTGATGGCTGAAGCTATGAGAATGAGTGAGATTGTCATGGTAGAGAATGTAGGGACGGAGATCTTCATGGTATGGTGGAAAGAATATAGACTGAAAATTAGAAGACATGGTTTTGAATTCCAGCTTTACCGTTGACTAAATGGTCTTGGGTAAGTTGCCACTTGCTTAAGGTCCCTCTTAATTCCTTTGCTATAAAATCAGAGTATATGAGGCCTTCCATGATCCCTGCAGGTGTTAGTGACTCCCCTCAAAATTACTTTGCATATATTTTCCATATACTTGTATAAGTACATGTTGTCCTGGAACACAGTAGGTGCTTGATGCTTATTGATTGACTAAATGATCTCTAAAGTCCCTTCTAATAATCTATGATTCTCTTAGGATCACAGATTTGGAGAAAGGGACCTTAGAGACCATCAAATTCAATCCTCTCTTTCCCTCATTTTACAAATGAGGAAACTGAGACCTAGAAAGTTTAAGTGATTTCACATAGGCACAGCTATTAAGTGGGCAAGGAAGGATTTGAAACCCATTTTCTTTTCTCTAAGTTCATCACTTTATCAATTATATACACCTTGTCTCCAAAAAGAGAAAGAGACTGATGGCAGAACCTTGGGAAGACTAACTTTAATGGGTCAGAAGGCCAAAAAGTATCCAAAAGGAAGAGACCAAAGGAATCCTTAGAGAGAAGGGAGTAGTTTCTTAGAAGCTAAGAAAGGCAAGAAAGAGATTTGTAGCAGTATCCCTAAGCTATATTTTCTTTGCTCTCAAGTATAATTTGGCGATATATTGGGAGGCCACATGCACAGTGTTTTTTGAGGTGACCCAAGTCATCGTCTTTTTAATACATACAGTATTTCTAAGAGTGAAAATGTCAGGACCTTGCACAAATTGTACTGACTTGACCCTTAGAGGGCAACAGCATGATCTCTTCCACATCATTAGTTTTTATTACACTGCCCATCACATCTCTGCAAAGGAGCAGGACAAAAAGCCCAGAACTCATCTTGTCTCCTGTCTGGATGAGTCTGTGGCCCTGATGGCACTTTATTGTCTCAGAGTATGTGTGTCATCAGCTCAGTCACCAGTGCAGAATTATGGTTGAGAAGGTCACAGTTACCGTGAGAGGTTGTTTGAAATCCTCGCTCCAAAGTGATCAAACACTGCCACGTCGACTAGTGGTGAAAGGGATGCTGGGGCTGTTCCTTATTAGCTCTGTCATGCCCAGGTAGGTCTTAATTTTCTACATGAATGAGAGGTGTAGGCCTCAGGCAAGAACCAGATGACCTTTGAAGCCCCTTCCAACTTTAAAATGCTGTGATTCTCTGAAAGCAATGCCTTGGTTAAATGGTATCCACAGATAATCACAGATTAGAATCAGTCTCTTGGACTGCCCCCTTCTTAGCAGAACCATGTAAAAAGGGCAAAAAAGGATGGAGGTTTGACTTCGTCACATTTCCTGTTAGGCTTCTCATGAAGGCTCTGGCCAGATCACACCTGGAGTGCTGTGTTGAGCAAGTTTCTAGTTATGACTGGTGAAAAATCATTTCACATGGTAAACTCAATTTTATGATGCTGAATTCAATACAGAGAAAATATAGTTCTGAACAACATTATGTTTTTGTTGTTGTCGAATCATTTCAGTCATGTCCAATTCTTTGTGACCTCATTTTTTTTCTTTTTTTATTTTGGCAAAGATACTAGAATAGTTTATTATTTCCTTCTCTAGTTCATTTTACAGATGAGGAACTGAGTCAAACAGGGTTAAGTGACTTGATCAAGGTCACATAGCTAGTAAGTGTCTCTATCCATTGAGCTTCTTAGATAAGGGATATATCAGGAAAATTGAACTGAGTGGAAGGGATTTTGGTAAGCTAGGTAAAATAGAAAACACATTAAACTTGAATTACTGAAATCAGAGTCAGGGTACCTCATTTCGAATCCAGAGTCTGCCACTTACTGTTTGTGTGACCTTGGGTAAGTAATTGAATCTCCTGACTTTAGCCTTTATCATCTGTAAAATGGAGAGTTTGGATTTTTGCTGCTGTTCATTCAGGCATAATTCCTTGTGATCTCACGGACTATACTGTTCAGAAGGTGTTCTTGGCAAAGATACTGGAGTGGTTTGTCCTTTACTTCTCCAATGGATTAAGGCAAACAGAAGTTAAGTGACAAGCCCAGGATCACAGAGGCAGTAAGTGTCTGAGGTTGAATTTGAACTCAGTTCTTTCTGACTTTAGGTCTAGCACTCTATCCATGGAACCACCTAGCTGGCTGGATTAGATGACTTTTAAAATCCTTTCCATTTTTATATCTATTCTCCTATGAGCCCATGGTCAACCATTTCAATACAAATTCAAATCATTGCCTACAACCAGAAGGATAAGAAATACATTATTTTTTACAGAAAAAGCTAATCACCTGACTTCTTACACATCTGTTTCCTGATCTCTAAGCACTTCATCAAATTCTTACCTGACTTCTCACCTCACCACACATCGTGACAAGATACATATAATATATACATATATACATGCATATTTGAGTCTGTGAATTAACTTTTAGAGAAAAACAGAGCAAATTTTCTTCTCTGACTTAAAGTTCTGGGGGATCAATAGTCCTGAGACTTGGACCAAGACATTCAACAACACTGGGCCTTTAATTCTGACGTCACTTAAATGGAGTGGATAAAATTGATACATAGCACCTCATGGATTATAATGAGCTTTAATCAGTGCTCAGAAAATGTCCATTTGCCGGTCCCCTCTCCTGGGACCAGAGCTCAGAAAGCAAATGTTTTGCCAGTGATAATTTTCAGACAGGATTAGTAGTCTATTATTTCTGCCTATTTGGTGTATTCCACAATTGACAAACCATAACAGAGAAGGGAAGAGCTTTAGGATGAGCCCCCAAGGTCTTGTGGTTCATGTAGAAATCTCCTTGGTAGCATGGATACATGTCAAGTTCTCAGTTTCCAGTACCCAAGCGCTTACTCTTAAATAATAACCACTGAAGAAAATCCTAAATTGGTTCCCTCTAAGACAGCAGCAGTTAGTTCTTTGGCTGACTAGCTTAACTCCTGATATCAGCAGCAGCAGTCCCAAGACCAGCAGGATTCCTCCTCTCGTCTCCTTTGGAATGTCATTTTGATTTAGTCTCTGAGTGTCACATAAACGGTGGTTCTTATTCATTTCTCCCATCCAATTAGTGTTTCTTTTTCTATTTTCTTCCGGCCCTCATCCTGCATGATCAGCATTGTAGGGCTTCATTTCAGATACAATGGAGCTTGTCTTGGTCATTTTGGGGAAACTACACAAATTGACAGCCTGAGGGAAGGGATATATTATTATTAACATGATGTATGTGAGAAGCATTCTGGCATAGAAAATTGAGGACTGGTTTTGGAGCCTGGGAGTCTCAGGTTCCAGCTCTGTTTATGAGATACACTAGCTGTGTGACCATGAACAAGTAAACTCTTAGAGCCTCTGACAATTATTCAAGACTGTAAGTTCTACTTAAGTCTTTGATCTGCATTAATCTCCACGCCAATGAAATCATAAGTCACAATCAAAGAATTTCCAACCCCTAATGTGAATGTGCATACAGATATTTATATTTGTGTGTGTGTTTGTGTATGTGCGTGTGTAAATGTAGTAGATGGTGTTTGTGTGAATTAAGTTTTTTTTAGAAAAGATGGCACAGTGATAGAATGTGGGGCCTTGAGTTAGGACTCCTTTTCATGAATTCCAATTTGGCTTCAGATATATACTAGCTGGGTGATCTTGGGCAAGTTAACTAATTAACCCTCTTTGCCCCAGTTTCTTCATTTATAAAATGATCTGGAGAATGAAATGACAAGTTACTTTAGGATCTTTGCCAAGAAAATCCCAAGTAGTGTCACAAAGAGTTGGACATGACTGGAAAATGATTAAACAACCACAAAAAGATGTGTAATACAGTTAGTACAAAACATTCCCTTGCTAATCTGGGGTGTGTCTTATACAATACACATCATGTCCATGGGTACAGTGAATTCAGTTTTAAGGTAAAATAGTAGTGAAGGCACACATATAGAGAACATGTGTGGCAAAGGGGTTCTTTAAAGAAGGAAGAACCATTTCTACACTGGAAATACTTTTTCTCCTTTTGCTGAGTCCTCATAAAGTTCCTCTTAGATGGAGTTCATTGCTGTAATCTGAGTGTTAGTGACTTTCTAGAGTCCATACCTGGAATTCCTCTCTTCTACAATGGGTCACACTCTTTGAAGTTGCCTTTCCTCAGATGCACTTCGCTTCATGTTTATGTGTCCTTCATGTGCTTCTCCACTTCCGTTGCAGATGATTCTTCTGCCATCTGCCAGTATCACTCTATGCATGCCAAGTTCCTATTAAGTTACAACCTTCTATGGGAACCCTAATGGAGCCTCGAGATGTTCCAAACTCCAAAAGATTCCAGGATTCTTCCATCTTGGAGCGCTTGTTTGCCTAAAATGGGAAATAAATGAACACAAAGTTAAAAGGGTGGCATTTGTTTACAGTCACATATAGCCAGGTGGGAGACAGAAATGCCTCCCTTTGCTCATCTGATTATTGAGACCACCATCATGAAGAAAAGAGAAACAGAAGGGCAAATCTCCATTTTTCTATACCTACTGAGTTGTGGTGCACAGACTCCAGAGTCAGTAGTTCTTCTATCTCTGTTGACAACTTGAGAACTCTTTGTAATATCCCATGGCAAATTCCTGGATCATAATGGCCGGTGCTTGTAGTAAGCTTAGCCCAGGCTTCCATATGGCCATTTACACTGAAAGCAAATGGAATATCCAGTTACCTATGTTCCAAGGACTGGCATGGAGCCAGTCTACTCCCAATATGTCAGTTGCTACTTAATATCTATAATAATAACTGACATTTATTAACAAATTTAGAGTTTTCAAATTACTTTAGATAGGTATCCTCAGCTTCAGTAGTTCATCCCATGGAAAATGCTGTTACTTTATCTTTAAGAGGAAATTGAATCTTAGGGAGTTATAATTTAATTGTTGTCTGAGAGAAGGCCAAGAGAAGACTGAGAGTTTAACTTCTGTTCTTCAAGATTGCCTTCTCTCTAAAAGATACAGTAACACTAACCACAATCTCCCTGTGAAAAGGGCTATTGAAGCTGAGATTACATATAAATCATTTTGAGCTTCACAATGACTCCATGAAGTGTTATCAATTAAGCAATCAAGATTCATTAAGTATCAAGTGCCAGATTTGTGTTCATGTATGATATAGGAAGACAAACATGAAATAAATAGTCTTTACCCTCAAGGAGTTTGTATTCTCTTGGGAGTAGATAATTACACACACACACACACACACATTTAAGGGTGGGACTCACCCTTATCCTTAATTAAAGTAATTACAAGGTGTGTCAAGAGTAAGGGAGGGCACACATGAAATTCTAAATATATGAAAAAGATGGTTTATACCTGTGGCTTCTTTATAGGTATACAATGCTCTTCAGATTGGGTTAAGAAGGAGACAGTATGATTGGCTGACCAAAGAAGCAAATCATGTCCCAAAAGGCTTTAACTAACAGAGGATCTCAGTAGCTGACCCAGCCTCCAGTTGAAGAACAAAGATGAAGAGTCCACCGACTGAGGAGCCAGATGCGTTAGAGGAAATTCTCTTGGAAGCTGAATAGTTTCTCCTTTTTCCTCTCTTCTTGATAGGGTTTCTTCCTTCCTCCTCCCTGCTACTACATTAATAATTTCACTGGAGATTGATCCAGCAGGAGGTAATGTATTTGTCTGGGAGTATCAAGAGATATAACGAGTTCAAACACAGACAAAAACATATAGAAAGAAAGATAACCAACTTGGGAAGGAAACTCCACTTGTACTAGAGGGGGAAATAATTGGCTATGAACTCAAGAACAAGGTTTTGTGAATTAGACCTCTATCCCACATATCCTCCATACCAGTGCCTGGATTCCATAGATAGTATCTTGGATGTTCAAGAGGAGGGTGTGCTTTTGGTTTTAGGGGAATGCTTTGTACTGACTCTTACTATACCATTGGAATAAGTACTTTTGCAAAAAAAAAAACAAAACTAATTGAAGCTACTGGATGATAATTGATGGGAAACAAACTAGTATGAGACAGCCCATAAGAGTTACCCAGAGAACTCTGAGTAGTGCAAATGAACTGACTACTTTCAAGTTCAAGTTGGTTTTTGAGCCCAGAGGGGATGCTACATAAGCAAATATAAACTATGTCCCCCAGACGGGGAGATAGAAGTAAACATACCAGGTTGGCTGAACAGCAAAATATGTGAAGGGTAACAATGCACAATGAAATTAGAAAGGTTGGTTGGTTGGAATAAAGTTGCAAAGAGCTTTAAATGAAAAACAGAGAAGTTTGTATCTGACCCAAGAGATATTAGGGAGCTACTGGAGTTTATCGAGCATTAGAGTGACATGATCAGACTTGAGCTTTTGGAAAATCATTTTGACAGGGTGTGAAGGATGGATTGATTAGGGAACCAATTCCTTGAGACAGGGAGGCAAATCAGGAGATGATGAGGACCTCAGCTAGGGGAATGGAGAAAAAGGAATGGGTATGAGAAATTTTGTGAAGGTAGATTCAATAGACCAGATAGGAGAGTGAAGAATTAAGGTTATGAGTCTATAGACATTATTATCTATATTTTATAGATGAGGAGACTGAGTCTGCTTGCATAACTAATGAGTCAGGCAGTACTTGAACTCAGACTTTTACTGACTCCAGATCTAGCACTCTATCCACCATATCATGTGTAGTCATGGAGACTTAGATGCTGAGATAGAGGGCAATTTGAGATATACTTATTGGATATTAAAGTGTAACTTGCTTATGATTAAGTACACATAAATTCCAATTGTCTCCTTGTCTTGACTGTTTTATAGTTTATGTCTTATCCAGAACAGAATGAAATGCCAGACTTTCTTGATTCCTACAATACTTGAAAGCTCCAATTATTGAGAACTAGTCGATGGGTCTTGGGTATGCAAACATGACCCACTTTAAAGCTCTTATTATCATTCTTATTCATTGAGCATTGACAGAGCTCAGCTGAACAGGCACAGGCAGGATTCTTGCCCTGAAGGAACATAATCCAAGTTAGATTGCTAATAAAGTTCAAAGATAAAGCACACCAGATAAAGTAGTTAAATTGTAGAGCTGCAAGGTACAGATCCTTTGGAAAAAAAGATGGTAGAAGAGGGTGGTCAGGAAGATGAGAGTGACTGTTGTGGAGGGAGGTGGGAATTTTAATTGGAAACCTTGGCAGTAAAGCATCAGGAGGAATCAGAAAGAAACCAAAAAGGTGTTCCCAGGAGAGAGGGCTTTTCCTTTTTGCTTTGTCTTATACTGTAGGTACCTACATAGGTGCAGAAAACAGTATGCAGGACTTTGAGTCAGGAAGACTTGAATTCTAACCCTGCCTTACTTGTTCACTAGCTACATGATTGCAGGCAAATCACTTAATCCTTCTTGGCCTCAGTTTCCTTATGTGTAAAATAGGGATGATAGTATATGCCTCATAGAGTAGTTAGGATCAAGGGGATATCACGTAAAACACTTTGCAAACCTTTAAATGTTACATAAATGCAAACTCTATTAGGTACTTTGTACAGGCAGCTCTCATTCCCCAGACAATGATTTAGCTTGACCTTTCATCAGGTAAATCTCTTCCATGGAAGAGATCATAGATGTCCTGATATCTTTAAAGGGTAAAATTAATTGGCAAACCCCTTTCCATGATAAAATGGAGTAATCTTCTGTTAGTAGAGGATCTACCATAGGATTGTCTTGATCTGCCTTCTTGGTTTAGGAGCTCAAAATTTTTGCCATATTTTCTTTGAGTTTGGGAGCTAATGAGCAGGTGGGCTCTTGTTTAGATCAACGAACTAGGACTCAGGAATCCTAGTTTTTATTCCATGACTGACTTGTATGATCTTGGAAGATGCTGGAGGAATGAGAGAGGTGCCATCTACTTAAGAGAGGAAGAGAGCACATACTGCAAACGATAGGTCAGTGAGCTTGATTTTGATTTCTGGCAAAATTATGACACTGCTTCTATTTCTCTCTCCGCTGATCTTTCTCCCAAATGCTCTCCATCATATTTTTCTTCTAAGATACAGGTTTTCTCATATGAGTATATTTTCATAATACTCAGTGTTACTCTACCATGCTTTTAATTTTAAGGGGAATGATATGTGCTTACATGGAAAGGCAAGGAGTGATCATCAAAGCTAACATGGTATCGTCAAGAACAAGTCATGACATACTAGCTTGATTTTCTAAAAAAACAAATAACAGGTTAAAAGGCAGCATGGTGTAGTGAATAGAGGGTTCATCTTACTGTGTGCCAGGTACTGTGCTAAGCTCTGGGGATATAAATAAGAAAAATAAAGATAATCCCTTCTCTCAAAGAGCTTACAATTTAATCACAGGAGATAGCATAAAAAGGAAGCTAAAAAGTGAGGTAGAGATTTAGGTAAGAAAGTGAGACAGAATAGTGGAGTCAGGGAGGTCAGGACAACCTGGGTGTAAATCCTGCCTTTCGTACAGAAAGTTATGTGAGTAGGAAAGTCATTTAAACACTGATGGACACAAGCAAATTTTTAAGACTGTAAGTTACAGATAAGTTGATGGTTTACTTCAGTAAAATTCCATACTAATGAAATTATGATGTGAACCAAAAAAAAATGTTTGGTAGCTCAGGGATGTGCTTTATTCATAATGTCTAGGGTTCATCAAAATGCTTAACAACATCTCTAATGCTATTCTGTGTCTGACAGAGAGATATGGGCTAGGTGAGAATACAACTAGGCAAATTCAAAAGTGTTAGAACAACTAGAATTGATGGATTATTGTCACCTTGGGGCTTTTCCTTCACCAGGAAACTCATTAGCCTTCTGGATTAGATCAACTTTGGAATTCACATCTACTCCATATCTTCAATGTTCTCTGCCCCTCTGAATGAAGGGCTGGAGGTAAGAATGCCTCTCAAAGCTTCCATTTGAAGGGGGATCTCAGGCCAGCCAACTCTTCATTTCCCACAAATTGCACTTGTTGAACTGGATTCCATCATCCTTCTCTACCTTCCCTAATTATCTCATATACCTTTTCAGTTTCCTTGTGTGTGTTGTATTCCTATATTAGATTGTAAGCTCCTTGAAGGCTGGGATTATCTTTCTTTTTTTTCTTATTTGTGTCCACAGTGATCAGCACAGTACCTGGAACATAGTAAGCCCTTTAATAAAATGATGATTCATTGACTGACTGGGGAAATCTTTATTTTAGTGCCCCCAGAGATCTGTTCGTGGTCTTGTGCTATTCAACCTTTTTTTTTTTAAATCAGTGACTTAGATGACTGCCTAAATGTCATGAGTGTTAAACTGGAAAAGGATAGGAAGCTTGGAAGGATGGCTAATGCAGTCATCATTTTTAATTCAGAAACATTTTTTACTTCCTCCTTGTTTGTCAGAATCAGTTCTGTCACAGAAGTTCCCCTGTTGCTTCTTCCACCTTTGAAGGTTTAAATTATCATTAAGGCAAGTCCAAAATGTGCCAGCTGCTCTGATTTTAATAGACTGCCTTAGCCTATATTTGGATGTTTTGTGTTCTCCATCATTACAACAGCATCTTTCCATTCAACAAGCATTTATTAATTCAATCAGCTTTTAGGTTTATGATCCAGCTTTGTAATCTGTTTCCTGAACTTCTTGTCTAATTATTCCTTCTGTAAAGGTGATCTGTACTCCCAAGATAACACTGCTTCTATTTCTCTCTCCGCTGATCTTTCTCCCAAATGCTCTCCATCATATTTTTCTTCTAAGATACAGGTTTTCTCATATGAGTATATTTTCATAATACTCAGTGTTACTCTACCATGATTTTAATCTATTTTCTTACTTTTAAATAAGACATGTCCTCCCAGAGCTCCTATTTAGTCATGAGCCAGAGTGAAAAACAATTCAGGATTTGGGATCCGGAAAATCTGAGTCGAAATCCTGCCTTTGACCCTGATTAGCTGAAATATTTGGGAAGTCACAGTTTCTCTGAGCCCTAATTCCTAATTTGGAGCAATTGTGCTTCCTCACAGGGTTGTTGTGAAGTTGAAATGAAATACTATATGTAAAATGCTTTTCAAACTTTAAAGTCCTATGTAATTGTCACTTATTGTTGAATCTCATCCCACCTAAACTTAGCAACACCTATGGAGTAAAATTTAACTCTTTGCATTGGAATCTCTAGTTCACCCTATTTTTTTCTGTACATAGTGTGCATTATGTATAGACATCTGAGGACATAGATTGCATTGCTACCTTTCTTGGATGTACTGTTATGAATTGCTAGTTCCTCCTTCTGCTATACGTCCCATATTGTATCTACTGTTTGTTCTCTATTGTAGGGTGCTTGACTTAGGATCCATAGACTTTTTGAAAAACATTTTGTTACTCATATTTTCATATAATTGATTTGCAATACTAGGTAGCTTTTTTATGCATTTAAAAACATTGGTCTGTGATGGAATTCAGAGGCTTTATCTAACTGCAAAAAGGGTTCGTCACACACACACACACACACACACACACACACACACATACACACGCAATCAAGAATTTCCACTTTCTGAGATCATAAAAAAGGGAAAAGGATCTACATGTACAAACATATTTGTAGCAGCCCTTTCTGTGGTGGCAAAAAAATTGAAAGTTGAGGGAATAGCCATCATTTGGGGAATGGTTGAACAAGTTGTAAATGAATGTAATAAAATACTATTGTGCTATAAAAAATAATGAGCAGGAAGATTTCAGAAAAACCTAGAAAGACTTACATGAACTCGTGCTAAGTGAAGTGAGCAGAATCAGGAGAACATTGTACACAGTAGTAGCAACATTGTGCAATGTTCAACTATGATTGACAATGATCCAAGACAATTCCAAAATACTCATGATAGAAAATGCTATTTGTATATAGAGAAAAAACTGCCTCAAGGCAGATCAAAGCATACTATTTTCACTTTAGCTTTTCATAGTTTTTACCCCTTTTTTGTCCTGGCTCTTCTTTTACCACATGATTAACAAGGAAATACATTTTAAATAATTGCGCACATATAACATATCAAACTGCTTACTATCTTAGGGAGGAAAGAGGGGGAAAAAGAAGGGAGAAAAAATTGGAATTCAAAATTTTATAAAAAAATTAAAACTGTCTTTATACATAATTGGAAAAAATAAAATACTATAAAAATGAATTTGTACTTTATGTTATCAAATTTGACAGATCTATGTGGACAATTTCTCTTTCCTCTCTCCCCTCTTTTCAGTTTAAAACCCTGATGCAGCTTGTAAGACTCCAGGAAAATATTTTTACTGGCCTTTGGTTAGGCATACTTCATCCTGGTCTAAAGTCCATGAATCTTAAATTTTAAGTTGTGCTCCATAAATCCAAATCTTCTGTCCACCCAGACAACATCTTCTTAATTAGATATCATCACCCAAATTCACTAACCCATCTTCTGAATCCTCTAAAAATGTGTACACATTTCTTGAGTCATAGAAAGTTAGAACTAGAAGGCCATTTAGGGATCTTATAACTGTCTTCATTTCATAGAAAAGAAATCTAAAATCTAGAAATTGACTTGCTTAAAGTATGTACTAGTATATCCCCTTTAATTCTAGTGCCTTATCTTGATGTATCTTATTTATCCATAATTGCTTGCATATTCTCTCCATCATTAGATTGTGAGTTCTTTGAGATCCAGGACTTATGTTTTGCCTTTCTTTGTATCCCTAGCACTCAATACAGTGTCTAGCACATAGTAGGTGCTTAGTAAATGCGTGTTGACTTGATGAGTAACAGAGACAATAAAAACCCAGATTTTAATAATTTAGAAAACCTATAAAAACTTATAAAATATGTCATCCTCATTTTCCAACACCAGGCTTAACATTATGAAAGGGTATTACAAGAGGATTTGTGGGTCATTAGGGGTCTGGTAAAGCTATATTTTCATCTTTGTCATATACATTCACCCTTTACCAGTTCCTGTGGCTTCTCTTCTTTTGTTGTATACTTCTAATATAGTGAATTTGGGTCGATTATCATGGTTACGTTAGAAGTAATAGATAAAAGAAAAAAAAAACCAGACTGTTGGAATAGCAACACTGAAATATTTTGACCCAATAATTCCATTGTTGAGAATATACCCCAAAATGTTGTTACAAACAAAAAAAGCTACATGTTCAAAGATTTTCATGGCAGCATTATCTACAATTGCACAAAATTGGAAACAATGCTGAAATTTTAACTTGAAAAGTTCCTGTTAGTAAATAGCAAGTTTATTTAGGCATATGCAAATCTTATGTAAATATATGTATAACCCTCCAAGCTATTTTAAGAGTCCAGATGTCATTCTGTAACATAACTCTTGCAAATCTCCTTTGTGCAAGATATTGTAAGGTAGACTTATTGGTGTACCTGGGTAAAGTACTTTTAGATCCTCAAGAGTAAAACAAAATCCATAGTATTGATGATGAATATTCTGAGGGTTTTTTTTGGTAAAAATAACATGTGACAGATTAATATTTTTTATAAATAAGCTTTCCAACTTTAGAAAATCTTGTAGTTATTTTTTGATAAGTGGATGTCCAGTTGCACTGTATTGTTTTTGAAGAGATTTAATTTATTGAGTACATAGGCATAATGTGAAAGAAAAATGTTAGATGTAGATTTATTATCTAATTGTTTTCAGTGAGTTATTCTGAAGTAAAGATATGGTTCTGATCTGAAATTGAGAAATATTGTAAACTTCAAAGGATCTTCCATCTCATAGATCTGAGTATTTTTCTTAATGGTGCCAATATAATCCTTCCATACCTTATCATAGTAAGTGAATCATGTTCATGCCCTACCACAAATTCTACATGGAGGGTTCATTCAGTATGCCAGGGGTCTTCCTCAAGCTTTTCAGATATTCCATGAATACTAATGGGATTTTCTACCTGTCCATTGCTCATCTTTTTTTTTT
>CM053773.1:145046259-145112836 GCA_028658325.1 Potorous gilbertii
TTTCTCATGGTTAATGGGTGAAATGAAAGTCTCCAAGCCCCTTTCCTGCTGTAGGCTCCCTCTCCTGATTTCTGCTTTCCTCTTTTTAACCCAACATCTAGGGTAACCTCGGTTTCAAGTTAAGCCAGTAGTGTTTTGCATTGACTGAGACAGAGTACCTCATTAAAAATAGTTACTTTTTGATTTGAATTATTGAATCGACATAGGATTTATCTGCAATTGAAGTTCTGTAGATGAGTCACATGGCTACTGAAGCTTGTATTTCTAAAGTTCTTTTTTTGGTACCCAGTTCATCCTTCCTCTCCCACCTTCCCCATCTCTAATTTTACCATTATTTGAAATTTCTTGTAAAAACCATGAATTAATATCTTCCTTGGTACATAGTCACTTTTCTTTAGGGACTGCTAAATGATGAAGAGGTTAGGATACTGGAGTGAGGAAGTTCTGAGTTCTAAGCCTGCCTCAGACTTCTCCTAGCTGGGCAAGTGAACACGTCTCAGCAAATCTCTTCATCTCAGTCTGCCCCAGTTTCCTCATCTGTAAAGTGAGGATAGTAACTGTCTTTCCAGAATATTTTGGGGATCAGGTGAGATGACATATAATATTTGAAAGTCATAGAGCGTACATGAATGTTTTGTTGTTGTTAATATCTGATAGAAGCAACCATTTTGTGTGAGGTTAAGAGATGCCATCCCTGTCACTGGGATGTTGATAGGTTTAACACCCTAAAGCACACATCTCAACCCTTTCTTCTCTCCCCCCTTATATTTTCTCTTCCTTGGGTTATACTGATCCTTTTTAATTGCACCTTGTTACTTTTCTTTCATTTCATCTTATTACTTTCCATACTCAAACAGAAAGATAATTTATAACAAAGAATCATGGTTATAAAGGAATCAGCTGCCCAGTTCTCTTGTCTGGCAGCATATGATATGGTGGCTGGAGTGACTCCCTTCTTTTTTGAGAGGAGGGAGGTATGGTTCATCATTTGTTCTCTAGTATCAGTACTGGGATATTTATATCAATGGTTTTAGTATTTGATTTGAATTTAGTGGTCTTTTACATGTTGTTTTCATTTACATTAGTGTAATTGTAAGTTACATTGCTCTCCTAACTCTACTTTCTTCTTTCTGTAACAGTTCCTGTCTTCCTGTATTTTTCTTAATTATTATATCACCTTTTATAATGTATGGCACATTAATCTTCCCATCTATTCATATGTCATTCAGATATATCCAGTACAATTAATTGGCGACCAGTTTGTTTACAGTTTATTGCTATCACAGCAAGTATCATTATAAATATTTTAATAGCTGGATGACATTTCTTTCTGTCTTGGACTTTATCAGTCCTTGCTTTTTGAACATCAGATTTGCTGGCATAGGGATAGTTGCTAGGATGAGTGACATGTACACTGAGAGACAAAAGGAGAAATTTCTGTTGTGTTGTTTATCTGACGTATAGATTTGGCAAAACCAATTAATCAGTCAATAAATATTTACTAAGTATGTAAGATGTGCCAGACACTGTGCTAAGCACTGGATATAAAAAAAAGGCAAAAGATGATCTCTGCCTGCAAGGAGGTTACAATGTGATGGGTGAAACAACAAGAAAACAAATAGAGACAATTATGCTCCATACAGGAAAATTAGGAAATAATTAACTGAGGAACATCATTAGAATTAAGGGAGTTTGGGGAAGGTTTCCAGTAAAAGATGGGATTTTAATGGGGACTTAAGGAAGTCAGAGAGGTTAGTAACTGGAGCAGAGGAGGAAGAATATTCCAGGCATGGGAGACAGCCAGAGAAATACCCAGAATCAGGAGACAGTTTGTCTTGTTTGTGGAGCCACCAAGAGGCCAGGTTTAAGAAAATTGTAAAGGTAGGAAAAGACTAGGTTTTGAAGTGCTTTTAATGCCAAACAATATATTGAATTTGATTCTGAAGGCTGTATGAGAACCACTGGACTTAATTTGGACCTGTGCTTTAGGAAAATCACTTTAGTGGCTGAATGGAGGAAGGATTAGAGTAAGAAGAGACTTGAGGCAGACAGATACACCACCAAGTTATTGAAATAACCAGGCATGAGATGATGGGTCAGCCCTAGAGGGATGATAGTGTCAGAGGGAAAAAGGGGGTATATTCAAGAGATATTGCAAAAGCAAAATTGAAGGACCTAGGTTGTGAGCATGAGGGACTAGGAGGATGGTGCTGTCCTCTGCTGTAAGAGGTAAGGTAAAAGGAGCCAGAGAAGAAGAGAGTTTAGGGGGGAATTTATTGAGTTCAGTTTTGTACCTATTGAGTTTAAGATGTCTACTGGACATCCAATTTGAGATATCCATCAGTTGGAGATGAAAGATGAAAGATGAGCAGAGAGTTTAATGCAGGATAGGTAGATTTGAGAATCATCAGCATAGGAATGGTAATTGAATCCATGAGAAAGGATGAAATCACCAAGTAAAGTAATATGGAAGGAGAAGGTCAGAGTATAGAGAAGAGGGACCAGTATAGAACTTTGTAGGCTATAGGAATGAGCCAGTAAAGAAGGAAAGATTGAAAATAAGTAAGAATGGGGATGGCAAAAGGAGCCATGTTTTGGAAAAGACAGGATGGAATGGCATCACTTGATCAGTTAGAGGGGTCAGCTTTGCTAAGGAGTAAGGCCTCTTCATCATGTGAGATAGGAGTGAAGAAGGAGATAGCATCCAAAGATATCTGAGTGAAAGGAGATGAGGAAGAAGGGAGAAGAGGGAATTTGAGACAAATGATCTCGATGTTCTTCTATATTAAGTCATGAATCTTAGCTAAGAAGTGCAGGAAGGAAGAAGTTTGGGAGGGATGAAAAAGTTTGGGAGATGCACTGTGGAGAGTGGGATAGTGCGTTGACAAAGGAGATAGAGAAGGATTTCCTACCATCAGTGATGGACCAGTTGAAGTTGTATACTATAAATTTGTAGTAGACCCAGTGAGAATGGTTGTGTAATTTTCTCTGTCTTTGCTCAGCAGCATGCATTTAGGAATAATGGTGGCAAATGGTGGGAGTAATCCAAGACTAAGGCTTGCCTAGGCATAATCAGTAATAAACAGGCTAGGGATTCAAGAGAGGAGGATAATGTAGAGCTGAATTGGATCCCCAAGAGATCAAAATGGGGAGAAGAGAGAGTGCATGGTGCAGGGGAGATGGTCTGACTGAGAGGTCAAAAGATTGGAGGTCATGGTGTGTATGAAAAGTAGGATTTTTTAAGGGAACTAGGGAGAGGTGGAAAACCAACAGAATTAAAAGCATTTAACTGATGTCCAATTCAGGAATGCTGACAAAAACTTTTCATCAATCTAGAGCCTTGTCAAGTACCTAATGTTCTGTTACCAGCAATAATGGGGATTGGTGTGCATTTTGACTCCTCTTTCAAATTAGTTCTCTTCAGAACCTTTTGTATTTATCTCATAGAGTGTTGTGATAGAGAAAGCAAGGAAGCCAGAAACTTCTGGGACTTAGGTCCTCAAAGTTCAGCTGTGCTTCCAGCTTCTTCAAAAAGATGCATTATACCCCTGAGAAATATTGGTGACAGAAAAGGAAAAGGAATGATTTTCTGATCAGATGCTTGGGCAAGAGAGATGTAGGGCTGTAGTCTACAAGTATAGAAAAGCATCTGACTCTTCCTTATACTCATTCTACTAATAAGATCACATTTAATAGGGTCCAACTGAAATTTAGCAAAATGACTGAGTAAGAAATTGTGACTAAATCCAGTTCCCTTCCATCCTCTCAAATTGTCAATAAATGTGCCAATACAGTAAAAGAAAAAAAAACACCAAAAAGAGAGGGGAAAGAAAAGAAATCCTCAGAGGAAAAGCTTTGTAGGAAAAGTAAGAAATGTGAGAAAGAAATAAGCAAAAAAAGAGATTACAATAAAACAAATGAATATTATTTATTATAAGAATATGAAAAGAAATCTCTAGAAAGAAAGAATACTACAACAACCACAAATGAATTTCAGGATAAGAAAATAGGTTTACAGCAATAACTTACATAAAGTTTAACAAAGCACACTAATAGTTGTAAAGGAAAATATGATATCTATAAAAATGGCTATAAGATCTTTGAAAGCAAAAAAAAAACCAACCCCAAAACAAGAAGACAAATGCAAAACTTAACAGCTTGGAACATTCAATGAAAAATCTAAATAAAACAATCATTTCTCTGAGGAATAGAATATCCCAGATGGGGAACCAAAATGAAGACATGGTACAAGAAGCAATAAAACAAGAACAAAACACAGAACAATCAGAAGAAAATATTTTTGATCCCTACAAATCAAAGCAAAATCCTAGAGGATGGAACTTGTCAAGACAACATGAAAATTATTGATCTCTTAGAAAAATTTCAGTAAAGAGTCTGAACAGCATATTCCTATTAACCATATAAAAATTGAAAATATAAAATAAAATGCAGCTTGAGAGAATTCATAGGCTGCCATCAAATAGAAACCTTAAGTTTAATTCATCCAGAAATATAATAAACAATTTAGAGTTTTGGTAAAGGAGAGTTTTTAAGTAGTCTGGAAGAAGAAAATCATGTATTTTTTTTAAAGCACAGTTTGATTAATGAGAATTACTCATTGAAACAAGAGTGGTATATTGAAAAATAAAAAAAGCAAAACTGAACATAATATTCATGAAAAAAGATGTTTTAAAAATATGATTGTGGACTTCTGTTTCTCCTCTCCAAAAATACAATGCTGAGGCTTTCAATGTACAAATTTACCAGGGGACAGAGCTTTAACAAAATAAGACTTTAGAAAATAAAATGAATAAGCTATAACAATATTTACATGTTGTAAAATGTTGTCTCTTTGAAGCCTTAGTCTACAAGAGTGTCATTGAGGAAAGAAAGTCTAAGAATTGAGGGAAAAATCTGATAGGAAAAGGAAAAGAAAGATGACTAGGATATAGGTAAGTCAGAAATAAATTATTTTTTCCTGAAATTTGATCATTAAAGGTTTCGATCAAATTAGTATAAAAGTTATAGAGAGAAGAGTAAAAGGTGATTTGCAAACCATATTTCTCTTTGAGATATGTAGTGAATGTAAATGTTTGTGTATGGATATAATTTCAGAAAGAGTAGAATCTTAAAATCTATGTTAGGTGGAAGGGAGAGGGGCATACATAGATCTGTTTGTATTTGTGCAGAATCTAGGATTAAATTAATAAAAGCAAAACAAATTGTACTGCCTCTTATTGATTAAAACATGTAGCTATTAAAATATTACAATAGCACTGATGGGGGGGAGAAATAAAATTGTAGCCATAAATTCATTCAATCATTTATTTAAAATTTCTCTCTTAAAAAATTTAAATAGTATTTAATTTTCCCCCATTACATACCAAGAAAATGTTTAGTGTTAATTTTTCCAAGATTTTGAGCTCCAAATTTTTTTCTCTTGCTCTCTCTCCTTCCCTCTTCTAAAAATGGTAGGTTGTTTGATACAGCTGATACATGTGTTATCATGTAAAACATATTTTCATATTCATAACAGTTGTGGAAAAAAGAGATCAAAAGAAAATAAAACCATGAGAAAGAATAAAGTAAGTGAAAAAAACTGTGCTTCAATATACTTTCTGAGTTCATCAGTTCTTTGTCTGAATATGGATAGCATTTTCCTCTGTGAGACTTTTATATATTTATTTGCGATAAATATTTTTCACATACAGGTCCTTTTCATTTTTTAATGATCTCTATAACCATGAATTTAAACCAATTAAACTCATAAAATATAAATACTATGAAGAATTGATTAGAAGACATAAAGTAATGATAAGTTGCTTATAGAAAATATGTTAAAACATAAAGACACAACCATATTTAAAGTGAGGGACTAGAAAAAAATCCATTATATTTTAGTCAAGTTTAAAATAGGGGTTGCAATTATGAATAATTGAAATTAGGCAATAATAAAAAAAGATGAACTTTGGAAAAAGTGATTTAGGGTTGAGCTGGAGGACGTGGATTCAAATCTTGATTCTGCCATTTACTACATAGGTGACTTTGGACAAATTACTTGATCTTTCTGAGCCTTGACTCCTCACCTGTAAAAAGAAGGCAGGGACAGACGGGGACCAGATAGATTCCAAGGTACTTTCCAACTCTGATGAAACAATGTCAATAAGAACTATTTATTCGCTGACTAGAACAATAGCTAATTTCTTTTTCTTTTTTTAAAGAGCTTTATTGTTTTATGGTCATTTCAGTTGTGTCTAACTCTTTGTGACCTCATTTAAACTTTTCTTGGCAAAGATATTGTAGTAGTTTGCCATTTCCTCCTCCAGATCATTTTATAGATGAAGGAACTGAGGCAAACAGGGTTAAATGACTTGCCCAAGGTCATATAGCTAGTAATGTGTCTGAGGCTGGATTTGAGTTCAGATCTTTCTGACTCCAGGCCCAGGGCACTCTCAGTTGCTCTACCTACCTGCCATAAGAGCATAAATTCAGGACCAGAAGGAACCCTAGAGGACATTGACTCCAATGTACTTTACAGATGAAGCACCTGAGACCTATAGAGATTAAGTGACATGTCCAGGATTTCACGTCTAGTACGTTTTGAAAAGTTAATTAAAATACAAAAAAAATCTAAGCATTAATAGAAGAAGACTTTAATGTTCTTCTTTTGAAATTTGACAAATGTCATAGAAAGATAAATGAGAAGCAAATGATAGGCCAACAAAATATTTTTTAAAGTTGAATTTAACTGGTCTATAAAGAATATTGACTAGGAATCTTAGACATCCTATTTATTTTTAGTCTTACATGGGTCATTTCCAAAAGCTATTCATATTCCAATGCATAGTTATTCATAAGCGTAGAAATGATAAACACTTTATTGATTAAAACACAATAAAATGATAATCAATAAAGGACACATGAACAGATACAGACTTAAATGGAGACTAAACAAAGATACCCTAATAAGTAGGTCAAAGACCAAGTCATAGAAAAAAATAAAAAATTATAATAAGAATGATGACATTATATATGAATCATAACAATGATAGTGATATAATATTCTACAAATATTCTATGTATAGTACATACATTCTATGTATGAATTATAATGAGAATGATGACACACTATTCTAAAATTTATAGCGTGCATCTAAAGCCTTTAGATTTATGCCACTGAGCAAATATTAACAAAAGAGGAAAACTAATGCGCATGCTGCTAAAAATAGCAGAAATCTAACAAAGTAATAATGCAAAAAAAAGTACAAAAGAAGAAATCTTGAAGATCAAAAGTGAGATTTCAAGTGAATTAAAATTGAACAAATTGAAAATAATATTGAATTAATAAAAATTTTTTTTTCTTGAAAGATCAATAAATATGCCAAAACCATTAGTTAATTTAATTTTGCAAAGAGAGGAAATAAATGCAAATTACCAAAATAAAAAAATCACAAGGTAGAAATCCCAATGAAAAGAGAATATAAAGCAATTTATGAGAAACTACTCAATTAAGTGGTAGATAGGTGGCACAGTGGATATAGCATCCATCAGGAAGATCTGAGTTTTAATCCAGCCTCAGGCACTTTCTAGCTATGTGACCTTGGACAAATCATTTAACTCTGTTTGCCTCAGTTGGATTCTTTACTATATACTATACTAAAAAATGAGTTGGAGAAAGAAATAGCTAAAGCATTCCTGTATCTTTGCCAAGAAAAACCCAAATGGAGTCATAGAGAATATGACACAACTGAAACACCTGATCAACAGCAAAAACTCAATTCTATACCAGCAAAACTGAAAACTTAAACAAAATATCTACAATGATATTAATGATAAATTAAGAGAACAATAAGTAATAAATTTAAGAATAGATCTCAGAAAGAAAAATTGAGAAAAACTAAGATCCACGGGGGAAGAATTCCAGACTCAGGATGGATTTACAAGAATAAGCAAGAAAAGAAAAATACATTGAACAACGGGAAACTTGGTGAACTATGTAATCATGGACAATGAGTCAAGTTATCTGAGAGACTGCAGTACAAATGTGCAACTCCCCATAGCAACACTATCTCTTGTCCACATTCCTCCTTAGTACTCAATAACCAACCAAGAAATATAAGCCAGAAAAGGAAGACTCTTTTGCTAATGATAAGGTAATTAATTACCTCTTTGAGTCTCATTTTCTTTATCTATAAAACAGGAAAATAATACTTGTGCTGATTATTCCACAGGTTAGTTGTGAGGGAAATGACATAAATCTTTAATAATCATGTAAATATGAATTATTATTATTTTTCCCAGACCTATGATTATATTGGGAAAAGAAGATCCCAATGAATTATTTATGCTGCCATTGCAGATTGATAACTTCTCAGCAACTTACGATCTTAGAGGACATTGAAAGTTTAAATTACTTGCCCAAGGTCAAACAGTCAGTGTATCAGAGGTGAGACTTGAGCCCAGACCATCCTCACTGCACAGCCAGCTCTCTCTCCATTGCAACTCTACTTCTGTCCAAGCTTGGGTGGCTTTGGTCAGAAGCAGGTTTACATCATTAGGCCATGTTGCTTCTCCTAGGAATCCTTAATATTACCAAGGTCAAGTGTCCAGAAGGCCACTTTCCTCTACTTCATCCCAGGAGAAACTACATTCTAAGTAAACTGCTTAAAAAGAAAAATCAAAGATAATTTCAGGAATTAAGAGTGGCCCATGGGGAGGCACCTCCTCTTAGTTCTTCTAAAGAAGAGCCCTGGAAAGATCCTGCTTCAGCTTAGGAGGACTATAAAACATGGAGAATCAATCAAATGCCCAGATTCCACAAAACCCAGAAGTTTAGGCAAAGCTCCATAGGTTTGGAAGCAGGCAGAGGATAAGTTAAGAGTCAACTTGGAAAACATAAAAATATCTGGGGAAAGGCAATCTGGAGAACATTCTAAGTGGGCAGAAGAAACCTTGAAAGCAGGCTATAGGAGAGACAAGGGACCCATGGGCAGTGAGGCAGAGACTGGAACTCTAAAGGGATCTGGGAGGGGAAACTGAACAGGCTGTTTGGATGCTGCACAAAGAAGCCCGGGAGGCTAGAGTCCTCCTGCATTTGGGTGATACAGTTCTAGGGAAAAGAATATTCCATTTTGTTACCTTAGTAGCAGGAAGATTTAGGCAAATTGGAAGAGGCAAAGAAAAGAGCCATGAAAAGAAAGCATGATTGGTTTCTGATGGAAGATTAAAGGAGCTGAATGCCTGCCTTGGCTAAGTGACTATCATAATAGTCTACAATTACCATGCTTGGAAGGTGTAAACACTGTGGAGGGAGGGGAATTACTTAGCTGGGTTGCAAAGGGATTCAATCAAAGATGATAGAACATAGTTAAGAATGTTTTTTCCTCTCTTTTTTCTCCTTTTCTTTTTGGAAGGTTGAACTTGGGAAAAACTTCCTAGCAGAAAGAATCAGTCAAGAAAGTTTTATTAAGTACTTATCATCTACAAGGTATTGTGTAGGAATAGGAGATATGAAGATATATGAAAAACATCCCTGTCCTTAAAGACCTTACAGTCTTCTTGGGGATGTAACATACACATAGACAAAGATGCTGAAAAATTAGATGCATTCAATGGCAAGTATTTCAATGAGTGGAGAGCAATAGTAAGGGGTGTGAGAGTTCAAAGTAGGAAGAAGTGATTTTCAATGGAAATGATGAGACTCTCTTCCCTTTCACAGTCAAGGTCCTAGAAAGAAGACAAACATCATTCATACTTGCTCTGTACCCATTCACATCTCAGCATTTTGTACTTGATCGTCTGCCCTTTCACTGGTCAGAAATTGCTCTTTCCAAGATGAGCAAAGCTCTTATAATTACAAAATCCAATCTGAAGCTCTCCCAATCCTCCCCTAGCTTCTCTGCAGCTTTCACCACTATCAACCAGCTCTCTTCCTGGCCACCCTCTCCTCACTTGACTCCTTGGGCAACAAACTCTCTAACTGTCCTTCTACTCGACTGATCATTCAGAGTGAGTTTCGTTTTTTGGCTCATTATATATCAAATATTTCCTTAGAGTGGGTATTCCTCAGAAATCTCTGAGATCTTATCACTTCCTATGGAACTCCAGGAGAGCTCCATATTTATTTATCAGCTCCAGGAGAAATGATTCCTAAAGTTATGTAGCTAACCCAGAGCAATAACTAGGATGGGGTGACTGGATTTTTGCCCCAGGACATGGAAATTTAACAGGCTCTCAAAAGACTTTTAGTCTTCTTCACCATAGAAACCACAGTTTAGCACATTTCGTCCTAGTTTACCAGCATACCCTACAGTCATACAATCAAACACTTGACTAGTCCTGTCACCCTAGCAGTGGCCTTTCAGACTGACTACAACTGTTTTGGTCAGAAATCCAGAGGGTCTTCTCATCCTAGATTTTGTCAACTCCAATATGCTGGGGTTGGTAAGAACATGAGATCTCAGGGCCCAGCAACATTGTCAGCCATGAGGGTGAGAAGAAGAGTTGTTCCAAAACCCTTTTCTATCCATGAGCTTGCCTCTTTCCTATAACCTTCAAACCCATGTCCATACGTGCATGGGGCCCAGAGTACATATCACTCTTTAGAGTATGAGTTCATTGAGGACAGTAACTGTCTTTGCCTCTATTTGCATCCCCAAGGCTTACCACAGCATTCTGGCACAGAATAGGCACTTAATAAATGGTTATTGATTGATTGATTATGCTAATGGAGAGTGAGGCCTGGTAGGAAGCTCCTTGTTCCTAGTGGACTCTGTGATTTGCTTATTCTATTTGCTGATGGGGCCCCTAATTGTTCTTGGGGGTGGGGAAGAGGAGAGTAAGAAACTCCCTTCCTGTCCCCAACAATTCCCTTTCAAGGCTTTGCCTATAGTTCCTTTATCACTGGACTGGCCTGCTTGCTGGAAATCAAGGCGCCTAATTTTGTCTTCTTAGACTATACATAGATCTTAGGGTATGTCTTTAGTCAATCACAATATAATTCTTATGCGGCATCAACTGTCTTTATGAAATGATCAAAGGCCTTTATTCCCCTCAAATTAAGAAGTTGTTCACACCTAATTTACACTTTTGATTAGTGATTAAATTTAGCTCTCTGGGTCTTTTGTAGTTCCATTAATTATGGTAAGGATGGAAAATGCTAACCTCTATATTTGTAAGTCACTTATCATCTCTGAAACCCAGTTTCCCCATCTGTAAAATGGGGATGATTATATTTATAACCCTATCTTCTAACCCCAGGATTATTATGAAGAAAGTATACATATGTAAATAGAAATGCAAATTCTATGTGTGTGTGTGTGTGTGTGTGTGTATGTGTCTTTAGTGAGGTAGAATAGAAAAAGCAAAGGATTTATGGTCAAAAGTTCTATGTTCAAGTCTAGATTCTGCCACTTACCAGCAAACCACTTACCCTCTCTGAACCTCAGCTTCCCCATCTGTAAAATAGAGGGAATACTTGTACTATTTATTTCACAGTGAGGAAAAAGTGTTTTTTAAGTTGTAAGATGTTATTTCGGAGTAAGCTATTGTTGTTATTAATTCTATTGAATTCAGACAGCATCAGACCTTGTGAGGCTCCCTGGTAAAAGGATACCCCACTCAGGGGTTCTGACCTTGTATTGGCCTTCTTATGTCCTTTGGAATAACTAGTTCCTTTGGTCCCCAAATGGAGGTAGACCTGAGATGTTTCCCTGGCCTCAATGAACTGTCTTTGGCATCCTCTGCAGTGATGGTTGGCTACAGGAATCCTTCTCCCTGGCTTTCAACTGTCTTCCAGCCTTTGCTTGAAGAGTCAGACTAGAGATTATTCCCTTGTGTTTACAAGTATTCACCTAGAACCATGCATTTTAGAAATCATAGGGCCAAGAAGTACAAGGGACCTTAAAGGAACTATAAGGGACCTTCAATCTGTACTTTTCCCCACACTTATTTCCCTTTTCTTATTTTTCAGATAAGGAAGCTGGTTTAGTGCAGATAGGATATGACTTGGTCAAAGTCACACAGTCAGACAATATTTTGATTTTGAATCCAATCCTCTTTCCACTTTGGAGATTTTGCCATTTGCCTTGATTCGTAACTTCCTTCTCCACCTAGAACAGCACCCTGGGGACCAGACCTCAAGAGAACTTGCCCCATTTCCTGGGCAAATTAAGCAGTTCAGCCTTGAAATTCCCACCCTGGGGCCGAGCTGTTTGGAGAGGAGTGGCAACTCACTTAATGCATTATATTTAACAGGCCCTGATCGGTAATTCACGTCCCTCCACTAGGACATCTTGTTCTTTGTGCAGCTAGGTCTCTCTCCCTGCCCTCCTCCACTTCCACTTCCTAACTGACCAAAAGTCCTTTTCCCGTTCACCAGTCCCCTATCAGTGCTATCTCAGCTATTATAATGAATATAAGTTTCTTGAGGGTAGAAGTGATCTTATATTTGTATCACCAGCACTTAGCACAGGGTCTGGTGCAAAATGATTGTTTAATAAATATTTATTCATTCTTGCATTTCTATCATCCACACTGCCTCTCAAAAAGCCCTTTTGGTTCCAGAGTGATTTTACCCTAATTTTGGCAGAATGATCAGGCGTTTCTGAGCAATCGGTATATTATTTCCTCCTTCCACTTCCAGATGAAAATGTGACTTGGACCATTTGACACATTCCACGGTAGATCCTTAGCATGAAGGAATCAGTGATGGAAAAGGTCAAGGTGTCATCATGTTTCCTTGCAAGGCCCTACTCTTCTTCCACCTTCCCTATCAATATCTCTGTTTTGTTGTGGTTCTCTGTTTCCATCCTGCAAAATAAACAGATTGCTACTGATGTTCTTCCCTTGCCAGGACATTGTCATTGCTTAAATGAGCTCCTGGCTATTAAGCACAACACCAAAAACCAGATGTCATTTTGATTTGGTGTTTAATTCAATACTGAAGTATAACACAGAGGCAGCAGGGAGCTCAGAGGGAAGGCCGACTTTGTTCTTTCCAAATAAAATGAATTTCAAAAACCACTACCATGAGTTACCCCATAAAACAGACCTGCATCTTGCCATGTGCCTTGGATTTGAGGAGCCAAGGAAAAGTGAATAATGTGATTTTAAACATACATCACCAGTAACAGACTTTCTGTCACCCTGATCAATTATTGAAGATGAAATTCATATGCCAGCGAGAAATGAGTGTTGTTACTTAAAGGGAGAAGACAATACTATCTCTTGGTGCAGGGTTTTATTATTTAGGGCCAGATTTTCCAATCTACTATCTGTGATAGTCTGCCAAGCCTCATCATTCCTGTGAGTGGTTACTCATCAATCCATTGCTATCAGAGAGCTAAATTTAGATTGGGTATCTAAGCTTTGAGTCCAGTTTCCAAGTGTCTGCCCAGTTCTTCGTTGTATGTGCTTTTAAAAGTGACTATGAAAAAAAATCTATGGTATGAAGATGCCCTATTTTGAAAAAATCAACTACATTTTATAGCTGATCCTTGGGAATGACTTATAATTACATTTTCCCTAGATTGGTTCATAAGCCATAGTCAATGCCACAAAACTAAGTCAAAGTTATAGGATTCTACTTTGCTTTAGTTAACTTTGATGTCTCTTTTAAACTAGGTCATTTTCAAGTTTATAATTGATAATTTATGGTGTCCCTAGCTCTTAACTTACAGCCAAAACTTCTATGGAATTTCGAGTGTTTAATGGAATTTTTCAGTAAGATCGGGTGACATGGTAGAATAAGAAACAGCTTTTTCATTATGATACCCAGGATCCTTTCTTTTTAGCCCTCCCGGGAAAATCTTTAAGCCTATGAACTATGCCTGTTCACTTTAGTGGACAATGTTTCTATACCGGGAGTTTTCTGCACCAAGAAAATTACAGGTCCAGATAAAAAAAAAAAGGGTTTTTTTTCTTATTAGTAAAATTGTGGCTTTTATGGTAAAATTGCTTTCTTCCTTTAACCAGCCTTGGGGCACCAAGGCAGTAATTAAAACATTTAAAACAACCATCAGCATCATGAATAAAATATCAGATTGCTATCATCGTTATTTCATGTCTACAATTTTAATTTAAATGAGAGTCTGCTTGGCAGAGCTCCCCAGAGCAGCTAGCAATAATAGAAGGTTAATTTATATAATACTTCAAGATATGCTAAGTACTTTATATACAGTACATAGTAGGGAATATCATCCCCTGACCCTGATCTCGCTCAACAAACTCAACCGGGGCTGGCCTCCTCATCCTTGCTATGTGCATGTGATCTCATCTGAGACTCAAACATTCCTGTAAGACAGGTTATTTTCTCTATCTTACAGACAGGCAATTGAGAATCAGAAAAATTAATTGAGTTATCCAGTGACACACAGTAAATAAAGTTCACTACTATATCTATTTCAAAACATTGCATTTCAGTTACTGAAGATATGTACTATAAAAGATAAATGAAAATAAAATGTATCTGGATGATAAGAACTACCCTTGAAAAAGAGGAATGTTTGGTGGGATGTGCTAGGCTGGACTCAAGCTGTCCTGGTTCTCTATGTCATCTCTTCCTATGTTCTCTCTCTCTCTCTCTCTCTCCATACATACATACATACATATATATATATATATATGTATATATATACATATACATGTATGTATATATCATCTATATCCATAAATATGTTTTGAGTTATATTGTAACCAAGACATTTCAGGAACTAAGAATTCTATGTTCCATGTAATGAATTGTCAGTGCTACTTTAAAAAGGTGGCAAACCAAATTAAAAATAGGACCTGTGCTCAGTCTAGATGGCTATCCCCAAGTCTCTTGGGGCCAGTTTGGGCTCAGCCCTTGAACCCTGGATGGTAGTATAGGAATTGTCTACATTGTGTGTGCTACTTTTGCTATTCTTTCCTCAAAAGCAGGTAATTTTGATCTTCTGCAGGGAATGCTCTTCCTTTTCATTTCCATGTCCTGGCTTCCCTGACTTCCTTCAAGTCCCAGCTAAAATCCAACCTTCTTTAGGAAAATTTTCTCAATCCTTCTTATTTCCAGTTCCTTTTCTCTGTTATTTCCAAATTGCCCTGGATACAGCTTATTTGTACAGTGTTGTTGTTCAATTGCATCTGACTCTTTGTGACCCCTTTCAGGGTTTTCTTGGCAAAGAAAATGGAGTGGTTTGCCATTTCCTTTTCCAGTTCATTTTACAGATAAGGAAACTAGATTGAGTAACTTGCTCACAGTCACACAGCTAGTAAATATCTGAGACTAGATTTGAACTCAGATCTTCCCGACTCCAGAACTGGCACTCTGTCCACTGTGACACTTAGCTGTTCAGAACAGGGATTTAATAAGTATTAATTGACTCACTGTCTTCAGCATCCTTTTGTGCTACATTTCATTGTTTCTTTTCTTTCAAAGCTTTGCCCAACCAAAAAGGGACTTCTTAGAAAGTTGGTGGAATGGACTTTATATAAAATGACCCAGCCAATCACACCCTAGTGTTCTATGTTTTGCATTCTTCACCAAGTGTCTATAGTAATTCATATCTGAGATTTGAAACAGGATGCCAAGGAGATGAAGATCCATATTATGGAAAGCTCACACACTATAGAAAATGTTTGCCTAGAGTCTAACTTGATGATTAGGCTAATATGACTTGTCTTTGGATGGAGAGGAAGAGGGAGAAGGAGGGTGAAGGAGAAGGTGGTGGAAAGAGAGAGGAAGATGAAGGAGAGAAAAAGAGAAGGTGAGAAAAGAAGAGGGAGTAATAGGGAGAGAAATAGAAAGGGAGAGGGAAAAGAAGAGAGAGGGGCAAAGGGTAGACAGAAATAGAAAGAGCGACAGAGAGATAGAGTGAGACAGAGAAGAACTTCAAATCTGTTAGCACCTTTTAATTTTCCTGAGGAGGAAACCAAGTCCAACAGTCTAAAGAATTGGGATAATATTATGCAGGGAAAGGCCTGGGCCAGAAGTTCTCAGCTCCTACTTCCAAGTTAATGTCTTTTAAGTTTTCCTAGGGTCATTTGAGTAGGGAGAAAAATGTCTTGTTAACCTTGTTCATCCAGCAACTGAATGCACAATAAAAGGAAAGAAATAGCTAACTAGCTTTTATACTCTGAATAACCATGAGCATATTTTGGTTGAAAAGTTGTTTGTACACTTATGTTTAATGAATAGTCCCTTATCTGACAACATTGAAACACCCATTTAAACTACAACGTCTGTATTTATGTCTGCTGGAGGCATGCTATTATTAAGTTGGAAAATTGCTATCTCATCAGCCTGGTTGCTTTTTTAACTTTGTCTCCCAAGCAAAGCATTTTACAAAAAGCTTTAGTTGTGTAAAGAAGACAAATGCGGAAAGTACAAAGACAAAATTCTTTTGAGGAGATTTAACAACCAAGAGCGGCTCCATGGTTGAGCCAACTCAGCACTTAGAGCACCTAACACCCTTAAAGGCACTCTTTCTTTGCTGACTTGGACCAAGCCTCCTCTTTGTTTTCCTTCCTTCCCCCCACATAAAGCAAACAAAACCCACAAAAGCATTTTGCTCTCTTAAAAAATGAATCTCAAAGCTATTAATCCCCTCTCCAATCCTGTAAGGTAGGAAGGCCTCAGGAACATTGTATTTCTTGTGCTATCACAGAATAAAAATTCTCTTCCTAAATGAACAAATCCTTCGCAGAAGGGAGATAAGCTAGGGCTTCTGTCGAGGAGCTGGGTGCTATCTGAGGAGAAGGAGAATGTGTCTTTTGGATGCTCCCCCTACTCCCTCAGAACTTTATAGGAATTAGATATAAAAATTTTATTGAACTGAATTGAATAAATCCGAATTGTGGTCTTACATTGTGGATATGCATTCAACCATATGCACATTTTCATCTGCAAAGATTATATTTGCCTTTCAATCCCATGGGTGTTAGTGCCATCACTATGTCTCATATTGGCTATTGTAGTAGTCTGCTAACCAGCTACCCTTTTTCCAGTTTCTCCCTCTCTGGAATGTTTTTCACATCACTGCCAGACTAATCTTCTTAGGGTAGAGCTGTGAGGAAAGAAGAAAGGAAGAAAAGAATGAACAAAGGAAAGAAGAAAAGGAGGTAGGGAGGGAAGGAAGAAAGGATGAAAGCAAAGGAGTAGAGAGGAAAGAAAGAAGGAAGAAAAGGAGGTAGGGAGAGAAGGAAGGAAAAAGGGAGGGAGAAAAAAGGAAGTAAGGAAGAAGGGGGAGAGGGAAGGGAGGAAAGAAGGCAGGAAAGGGGAAAAGAAGGAAGAAAGAAAAGTAGGAAAGAAGGAACGAAGCAACGAAGGAAGCAGAACATTTGTATGCCAAACACTGTGCTTGGGGATACATGGGGATACAAATAGAAAAAGAAGACAGTTCATCCTCTTCAAGAGCATACAGAATACTTAAGGGGACGATGAGATGTAGGAGAGTTCAGCTAGCAAGCACATGAAAAGGCTTGGAAGTCGTTAGGGTTCAGGGTTGATGTCAAGGTCCAAGAGTGCTTCAGTTTTGTCAGGGTATCTGCCCCAAAGGAACAACTCATTACTATTGAGAAAGGCAAGCCTCCTCCTGGTCTTTCAGAGACCTAGACTCTAGACCTAAAACACTTTTGTCTTGGATCTTCGCTTTATACCCAGCATATTTTATATCATATTATAATTATGTATGCATATTATATGCCCTCCATTTCTTTCTCTCCCAATTTCTCCAACAAATAATAGAATGTAAGCTCCCATCTACTCCTTTGACTAAATCAGACACTATTGAAAATTTGGATCTATGCCTCCCATCAATAGGTTAATATCTATATACCAGATAATGTCTACAAGTTCCCAGAGACTGACAGCAACGCCCACATTAGCCCCTAGGAGACTCTAAGAGTTGGGATTTCCGAGAAGCCGTTCGAAGTGGATTATCTTGTTCTGTCTCACCAGCTGTTGAGAGTCTTAATTAAGCACGGTTGTTTTTGTCCTTTACTCTTAGTAAAGCACTTTGCTTTATAACTCACTTTGGAACTTTAAAATATTTAATTCAAAACACAATCTTATACCCATCACATAGGAGTTCTGAGAATATTAAGGAATGACTGTTTATGGGAAAACACTCAGAGTGCTCAGTATCTCAGCATCCAAGAGACAAAGAATGTGGATTTTCATCTCAGTTCCACTGGACCACTCTGAGATTCCCCCTTCTCTGGAGGGAAAAGGGGTGGGATGACAATATCCTACCTCCATGGATCTTAGGGAAAGAAGATTAAAGAAAGAACATCTTCAAATTTCAGTTGGCTGCTTAAAGAAAGATTCCTTCAAAATATAACAATCAAAAAGACACTTAGGTGATTGCTGTTAGATGAATAAAACCAGTTATTGCCATCATAATGTTCTTTGTAGCCACAGGGGGACAAAGGCTGGAAGAATATATTGAGAATTATCCTCTTATCCTATTCAAATTCAGTGCAATCTTTTGCCTTAGTATCTTGCACTGTGTTCTATACAGCAGATATCAGATTAAAACTATTATAACCTGACTGACTTTGATTCAGATCTTAGTGGAAAGAGTACTGTTAGAAGTGAGAAGACATGATACATTATCCTGGTTCTGTCACTTAATTAGGTGTGTGACCTTAGGTAAATGACTTCATCTGTCTCCAGTTTTTATTTGTTTTTTCATCTGCAAGGTGGTGATAATGCCTAAAGTCAGGAAGACTTAGTTTCAAAGATCAGCTCTGACACTGTGAGACCTTGGTCAAGTCACTTAATTTCTCTAGGCTTCAGTTTCCTCAACTGTAAAATGGGAACAACAATACTTTTGTCTTTGTATCCCTAGCACCTGGCATAGTTTTTTTGCATGTGGTAGGTCCTAATACACGTGGGTTGATTGATTATACTACCTAGCAGAATTCTTGTGACGTAAGTGCTTTATAAACCCTTAAAAATTTTTAAAGTATATTATTTTACCTCATTATATGTAAATACAATTTTTGGCCTTTATTAAAAAAAACATTTTGAGTTACAAATTCTCTTCCACCCTCACTCCCCTCCCCCATTATTGAGAAAGCAAGCAATCTGATGAAGGCTATGTATGCAGTCATGCAAAACATATTTCCATGTTAGTCATGTTATGAACTAAAAAGGCAGAAAAAAATCCTCAAGAAAAATAAAGAAGTAAAAAAGCATACTTTGATCTGCATTCAGATTCCACCAGGTCTTTCTCTAGTGGTAGATAGCATTTTTCATCACAGGTCCTTCAGAATTGTCTTGGATATTTGTATTGCTGGGAATACCTAAGTCATTCACAGTTGATCATCATACGATATTACTGTCTCTGTGTACGATGTTCGACTCACTTCACTTTGCGTCAGTCAGTTCATGTAAATCTTTCCAGGTTTTTCTGAAAATATCCTGTTCAAGATTTCTAGCTCATTATTTCTTATATATTCCATCACAATCATATAATACAACTCCTTTATCTATTGACCAATTGATGGGCATCCCCTCAATTTTCAATTCTTGCCATCATAAAAAGAATTGCTATAAATATTTTTGTACCTGTAGGTCCTTTTCCTTTTTTAAAAAAATCTCTTTGGGATACAGATCTAGTAGTTGTAGTATGACTTAAAGGGTGGAGCAAGTTTTATAGGCCTTTGGACATAGTTCCAAATTGTTCTCAAAATGGTTAGATGAATTCATAAGTCCACCAACAGTGCATTAGTGTCCCCATTTTCCCACATCCCCTCCAACATTTATTATTTTCCATTTTTTGTCATATTAGCTGTTCTAAACAACCTCAGAGCTGTTTTAATTGCATTTCTCTAATCAATAGCTTTTTTATATGACTAGAGATAACTTTGATTTCTTTGTTTGAAAACTGCCTGTTCATATCTTTTGACCATCTATCAATTGGGGAGTGACTTATATTATTATAAATTTGGCTCAGTTCTCTATATATCTGAGAGATGAGACCTTTATCAAAGAAATTTGCTATAAAAATTTCACCCCAGTTTTCTACTTTCCTTATAATCTTGGCTACAAGGATTTTGTTTGAGCAAAACCTTTTTAACTTAATGTAATCAAAATTATCTATTTTATATTCCATAATGCTAGGATAGCTACATAGCACAGTAGATAGAGCACCACACCTGGAGTCAGGATGACCTAAGTTTAAATCCAGTTTCAGTCACTTACTAGGTGTGTGATCCTGGACAAGTCATTTAGCCCTGTTTGCCTCATCTTTAAAATGACTTTGACAAGGAAATGGCAACCCACTCTACTACCTTTGCCAAGAAAATTCTATTTGGGGTCAGGGAGAGTCAGACATGACTGAAACAACTGAACAACTACAATTCTCTCTCTCTCTTAATTGGTCAATTCTTTCTTCATTCATAGATCGGACAGCTAAACTATTCCCAATTTACTTATGATATCACCCTTTATATCTAAATGATGCATTCATTTTTACCTTATTTTGGGATACAATGTGAGGCGTTGGTCCATACCTAGTTTCTGTCAAACTGCTTTCCAGTTTTCCCAGCAGTTTTGGTAAAAAATGAGTTCTTGTCCCAAAAGTCTGGATCTTTACATTTATCAAACACAGAATTACTCTGATAATTTCCTACTACACCTAATCCATTCCATTGCTCTGCCACTCTGTTTCTTAGTCAGTAACAAATCTTTTTGGTGATTATCACTTTGCAATACAGTTTGAAATCTGTTACAGCTAAGCTACCTTGCTTCATTTTTTCATTAATTCACATGATATTCTCGATCTTTAGTTTTTCTAGATGAATTCTGTTATTTTTTCTAGCTCTATAAAATAATTTTTGGTAGTTTGATTGCTGTAGCATTGAATAAGTATATTAAGTAGAATTGTCATTTTTATTATATTGATTTGGCCTACCATTGAGCCATTGATATTTTTCCAGTTGTTTCAATCTGGCTTTAATTGTGTGAAAAGTATTTTGTAATTGTGTTTGTATAGTTCCTGGGTTTGTCTTGGAAGGAAGAATCCCAAGTATTTTATATTGTCTATGGTTATTTTAAATGGAATTTCTCATTCTATCTCTTGCTGCTGAACTTTGTTAGTTACATGTAGAAATGCTGATGATTTATGTGGGTTTATATTATATCCTGAAACTTTTGCTAAAGTTCTTAATTATTTCATCTGGTTCTTTGGTTGAGTCTACTGGGTTCTCCCAGTATACCATCTTATCATCTGCAAAGAGTGATAGTTTTGTATCTCCACTACCTTTTATAATTCCTTCAAGTTCTTTTTCTTCTCTTTGTGCTGTAGTACATTTCTAGTACAATATTGAAAAATAATAGAAATAGTAGGCATCTTTGCTTCACCCCTGATTTTACTGGGAAAACTTCTATTGATGAACATTATTTAATTATTTAAATTAATTAAATTAAATTTAATTGTGATTAAATTAAACCTGTGATTTCATTGTATGGGGAACTCCTGATTAGGAAATGCTTCTCCTAGTGCTCCAGGATCAAATATAAAATCCTCTATTTGGCATTCGAAGCTCTTCATAACCTGGCTCGCTCTATCTTTCTGGTCTTCTTACACCTTAATTCCCTCCATGATCCAGTGGCACAGCCCTCCTTGCTGTTCCATGAACAAAACACTTCACAGTTCAGCTTCAGGTATTTTTGCTTGCTGTCTGCCATGTTTAAGATGTTCTCTTTCTTAATCTCTATCCACTGGTTTCTCAGCTCCCCAGCTAAAATTTCATGTTCCCAATCTTCCTTGTTCTAATACCTTCTTTCTGTTGATTATTATTTCCTATTTATCCTGGAAAAGAGGTAAGGTAGTTTTAGAGGAGAAGACACTAGTGGCTAGGCAGGACCAGGAAACATCTCCTATAAAAGTAGTTTTGGAGTTGAGTCTTGGAGGAAGCAAGAGATTCTGAAAGGCAGATATAAGGAAAGAGAGCATCTGCTTTGAGGAATTCCATTGGGTGGAACCCTACAGGTTCCTAAGGAAGCCAATTCCTCTTTCAGACAATTCTATTAGGAGTTTTTTCCTTGACACTGGGTCTCAATCTGACTGTAGCTCCCACCTACAACCACCCTAATTTTGACTTCTGAAGGCCAAATAGAATAAGTCCAGTCAGTCTTTTATTTCACCCACGAGCTCTGGTTCTGTGAAGATCTTTGGAAATAATTTTAAGGTATTTTAATTTCTAATAGGGTAAATATTTATAGATATTTCTCACATAAAATATTTTTAGGTGTCCTCAAGAATTTTTTAAAAGTTTATATGGGTCCTTAGACCAAAAAGTTTAAGGACCACTGCTTTAAACTATGATGTGTCTTTTATTCTTTGCATGGATTATTACTCAGATTCCTTGAGTCTATGGTTTTAAAATCCCACAAAGAATGATGACAAAAATTTGGTGATGATGATAGACAATTCAGACTTAATATCTTTTAACAGATTTTTTATTTTTAAAATTTCTGTTGATATCTTTTGAATTTTCATTACCTTCATTTCTCTGATATATTGCTCTCCTCTCTTCTACCCAGGGAGCCGTCTCTTACAATAAAGAGTAATAAAGGAAAAAAAAGAAATTCAGCAAAATTAACTAATGAACTCCCTTCTCAACTAGATCTCATAGAGTTTCTCTTCCTTCTTGCTGCAGCTCAAGTAACACCTTCTATATGAAACCTTTCCTGATTTCTCTGTTAGTGCCTTTTCTCCTTATCTTGTATTTACTTTGTAGTTTTTTTGTAACTATTCCATACATACTTATATTTCTTTGTTGCCTCCTACATCAGAATATAAGATTTTAGGAATAAGGAGTGTTTCATTTCTTGTATTTGTATTATCAGCACTTAGCACAGTTCCAGGCACACAGTAAGTACTAAATAAATGTTTGTTGATTGCCTGATTGATCAACCAAGTCTAACATATGTAGTGTTCCATATCTAGAGTTCCCAGTTTCTGCATAGAAGGGGAGATGTGTTCTCCTTTCTCATGTTCTCGCGTAAGCTTCAAGTAAGCAAATTTTAATTAAGTTCCTACTGTGTGCTCCGCAATATGTGAAGCATCAGGGATAAGAAAACAAAGATTAAAAAAATGTCCTTACCTTAGGCCTTGTGTTCTTCTTGGGAGTACAATATCTAAATAGGTAAGTAATTACAAGACAATATGAGAGGAGAGAGAGTACTAATGACTATATTATGTGTACCAGGGGCGCCATGTTGCAATATCTGGGTTTTTAAGTCTTTCTGAATTTTTAGTACTTTATTCTTTCTGAATTTCCACAGCTGTTTGCTGCAGTGTCTTCTCTGGAGCTAAGTAGTTTTACTGGATTTTTTTTTTTTTGCCATCATATAGGATAATCACATCAGAAGCCTGCTTGTCTTTACCTGTTTACTCATTCAAGGGCACAATTTAATTATAGGTAACTCAGGCAATCTGGAGGAATTGTTTTACTGTGTAACACATAAGTAAGCAGATAATCACTGCAGTGAATTTTCCTGTCAAAGTTTAGACCTGGTCCATGTCAATTTGAAATCCCTTATCCTCTATATAGTGTTTCATTTTAAAAAAAATTGAACTGACTGCCTGACCTGGAACCAGAAAAAAGACCATGCTTAGTGAGCCCTGCACTTTTCCATATTCCTGCAAGCTGACACCACTTCCATTCTATTTACTAAATTCTCAGCTAAATGCCCACCGAGAGGAAGACAGGCTGCATGTGTTTCACAGACAAGAACCACTTTGTGTATTAGGCTAAACCAGCAATGGTGCATATCATACATCTTTGTGCAAAAAGTATATCCATAGCATCGAATGAATCAATTGATGGTAGGTGGCCATCTGGCAGAGAGGACTGGGGTAAATTCTCTGCCCTGGAAGAGAAGAGATCAGAATTATGTTTCTAGCTCCATTAGTTAATTACCTTTTCTCATTTTTTAAGAGGAAGAAAAGGGAGAACAATAGCCCCTACTGCTAGATATGAGCCAGGCTGTGGCTCAGGGGATAGAACACGGGGCCCGGAGGCAGCAAGGCCTGACTCTTCCTCAACTCTAGCCATAGACACCTCCCAGCTGTGTGACCCTTAAGGCACCTAACCTCTGATTGCCTGACTAAATGGATCCACTAGAGAAGGAAATGGCAAACAACTCCAGTGTCTTTACCAAGAAAACCCCAAATGGGATCAGGAAGGGGAGGACACAACTGAACAACAATTGGATGATACAACCATTTTTATATCCTGATAGATTTTCACATGTCATAATACAAGGGCAGCTAGGTGGCTCAATGGATAGAGTGCCAGACCTTAAGTCAGGAAGACTTATCTTCTGAATTTGAATCGAGATTCAGACGCTTGCTAGCTATATGACTTTGGGCAGGTCACTCCACTTTGTTTGCCTCAGTTTCCTCATCTGTGAAATGAGCTGGAGAAGGAAATGGTAAACCACTCCAGTGTTTTTGCCAAGAAAATCCCAAATGAGGTCAAAAAAAGGGTCAGACATGACTGAAAAATGACTGAACCACAAAAAAACTTGATATTTTCTCCTTTGTCCAAAGAGCTAGTTTCCTACTACTGAATTTTCAGATCTCCTGCTTTTCCTGTTGCCTTCATGTATAATCCAATCTGTTACCTAAGTGCAGTGGTGTGGAACTCAAATAGAAACAGCTAAAGCCAACACAAGAATCCCGGTGGGCTGCATATTGACTTAGAAAATCACATATTTACATTATTTGTGTTCTGTTGAATTTTTATATATTTTGTTCCATATTTCCCAGTTACATTTTAATCTGGGTTGGGACTGCATTTAGAAGTGTTGAGGGCCTCACTGAGGCCCATTGTTTTTGACACCTCTACCTTAATGTCCCAGGGATCTGTGAACTCTATATATAAATATTCTACAACCCTGGAGCAGCTACCTAGGTAATGCAGTGGATAGAGTGTTGGGCCTGGAATCAGGAGAATGAGTTCAAATCTGATCTGAGATGCTAACTGTGGGATCCTGAGTAAGTCACTTAACCTGTTGGCCTCTGTTTTCCCATTGTAGAATGAGCTGGAGAAGGAAATGGTACCCTGCCAGTATCTTTGCCAAAGAAAACCCCATTTGAGTTCATGAAGAATCAGATTCAACTGAAAAAAACTGAACAACATTCAAAGGTCATAGGCAACCTTTGACTTATGCACATTTGAGAAAGGGCTCTAAGGACTGATTTGTCATTGACAAACCCTTTACGGTTCTCTGTGCTCAAACCTTGGACAACTTCTAGCACAACCTAGTAAAAAACCTTCTCAAGGTCAACATTTCCAAAATAGAACTTGTTCTCCCCCCTCATTCCTAACCTTCCCCTCTTCTGAAATTCCCTGTCCTTGTAAAGGGCATCACGATTTTTCTAATGACCTAGGTTCCCCACTTCAGAGTCTTCACTCTTCATTACCCCAGTCCATTGGCAAGTTTTCAAGTCTTGTTGACTCTACAGCCACATCCCCTCTTTTCCTCTCTACTCACATCACCACCTTAGATCATTCCCTTATTACTTCTCACCTGGACTATTATTATAATTCCCTAATTAGTTTTCCTGTCTCAAGTCTGTTCCCTTTTCAATATATCTTCCACACAGCTGCTAAAGTAATTTTCCTAAAGTATAGGTCCCAAAACACAGAGCCATGAGCATCTCCTGCTCAATAAACTCTGGTGACTTCCAATTATCTATAGGACAGGAGTTTTAACATGGTGTGTGTGAACTTAAAAAAACACTATATTTCAATATCATTGGTTTCTTTTATTAGCCTATGTATTTTATTTAATTCTTTTAAAAACATTTTTCTAAGAAGGGATCCTTAGGCTTCACTAGACTTCCCGAGGTGTCCACGGCACAGAAACCTTGCTCTAGTATCTTATACAAACTCCTCCCTTTGCAGTATCAAGTCCAGCATAATCTAGTTCCAAACTACTTCCCCAGTCTTATTATACATTACTGTCTTTTTAAGCAATTTGGTTCTAACAAACTGTCTTTATTGTTATTCCTCGTATTTTCTGTTGTTTTGTTCTATCATAGGCTCTCCCCAATATATGGAATGCATCCCCCTTCACCCCTACTCCTTGGAATCCCTACTTTGCTTCAGATCTCAGCCCAGATGTCGTCTCCATGATCCCTTCCTCATCACCCCAGCTATTGGTGCCTCTCCCTCAGTTATCTTGTATGTATCTAATGTATATGTAGCACATTCTCTGTAATTATTCCCCCATCTAGCAAGCAAGTTTTGGATCTGTACAAGCTCCGTAGAGTATGACCAAGTCCATTAACTAACCCCAAAAGATTTCCCATACAATCCCACTTTGTTTCATCTGATGATTTTCAGATATCCAAATTAATCATAATCTAATGTCTGTTATTGATGGAGTCAAAGGAGAAGCCAGGCCTTGATCCCATCTATTAAACAAGTAAGAGTATTCTCATCAGATTAAGGTATCAGACTTTAACATTAATGTCATTTTCTTTAAGTGAGTTGGGTGGGGTAATTTTCTAGACTGACCCCTGATTCTTACATATATTTACTTTCTATCTGAGACTAACCTCCACCAATAGGAGTTATGCTGCTGCAGTGTTTCCCAGGAATAACTCCTTTTATCCATAGTTTTTCTAGGTATTCCGCATTGTGGAACCCCTCACATGATTGCAAGGTAGGGAATATTTTTCTAAACTGAATGTCAAATAGAAGGGAGGGCTTTTCTGGAATAGATGAGAACTTCATGATTGTGCCCTTACTTTCACATTGGATTCTGTGTTGCCCGTTTGAGTGTGTGTGTGTGTGTGTGTGTGTGTGTGTGTGTGTGAGCAGATGCCTTGGGAGTGGCTAATGGCACAGGTAGTGCTCAATAAAACTTTGCCATAAAGGGAGGATAGGTCAGAGCCCAAGGTTGGATGCCTCAGTGTCTTATTATTCCCTTTAGTTGAATATAGCAGAAAGAAAATACGCTGTACTGGTCTGGGAAATACAGAAATCAATGCTTCCTTGGAGACAGGACATTATAACTTGGAAGGAGTCAAAAGTCCAGCTACAATCCTAATTTTCTGCAAAATCTTACTTTCTTTGAGGAGGTCCAGGTCTTCAGTGGACACTATGCCCTGTGGGCATTGTTATTTTTGTGTTTGTGTATATAGGAAGCATTGATAGTGGTTCATGTACTTGGAATGGAAAATACCTTCGCTGATCTTTTCCTCTCTTTTTAAAATGTAACCCTCTTATTTTATTTTGCCTTATTTTGTTTCTGTGATTTTTGAACTTGACAAACAGCAATAAACATGAACATTTCCATATACAGAGAGCAGGAAAAGAGAATTGTATATGAAACCGTCAATTTCTATTATGTACAATTGATATCTTTTCAAAGGATATCATAAATTCAACACAGTTTAAAAACTTCTGATAATTTCTCCTTTTGAATTTTTTTCTGTTCTGTGCTCTAAAAACTACTTCAATGAAAATGTTTCTCCTTCTTTTCTGGCAAAAAATTTATTAGCCCCTTCTTCCACATAATTCCTTCCCTCTCCCTCCCCCTCAAACCCTCAATATAGCAAGTTAGTATACTCAAGCAAAACAAATCCACCCGTTGGCTATGTCTAAAAATGTCTATCTCACTATGCGCCTTTAGTCTATCCCCATTTTGTCAGGAGGGGAGTGGCATGTTTCCACATTAGTTGTCTGGAATAGTAGTTGGCCATTGCATTGCCGACATTCTCTCTTGAAGTTTGGAGCCTGAGAATACTATGTCGTAGTGGAAATACTATTCACCCCTGGAGGATACATGGCAGAACTAAGAAGACTGACAGAGTATTAGCTTAATCTGAGCCCTTTTTAGTATTGCTCATCAACCTTTGGTGTCCACCTGTGGCTCTCAAGATTATCTGTGGCTCCAAGAAGCTATAGCACATCATGGTAAAACTATCTTAGCAGGTAGGGGCAGTTAGGTGGTGCAGTGGATAGAGTACCAGTGCAGAAGTCAGGAGGGCCTGAGTTCAAATTTCACCTCAGACACTTGGCACTCACTAGCTGTGTGACCTTGGGCAAGTCACTTAACCCCAATTGTCTCATCCTGGGTCATCTCCAGTCATCTTGATGAATATATGATCACTGGATTCAGATGACTCTGTAGGAGAAATGAGGCTGGTGACCTGCACAGCCCTCCCTCACTCAAAACAAAGTGTAAGTCATGCCATTATTTCTCTGATGGCATGGTCTTCTTTGGCAACAAAGGATGAACACACAGGTGGCCTAAACCAGGTTGAGGATAACCAAAAGACCTCAAACCTGTCAGTGAGTTAGGAAGATGTCTACCCTAAGTATGTAAAGACTTCCCTGGCAGAATGAACAGATGAGAACAATTTATTCCAGTGGTTATGAAGGCAACTGAAGCAGACACTATGGAGTGTTAGAGCTTGGTCAAGTCACCGAAGACCCCAAGGTCATCCACTGCATCCTGGGCCATCACCAGGATTTTTGTCTAGTCAGACTTTTTGTCTTGCCACTGGAAGTACATGATGACTCTGGGAGAAGAGTGAGGCTGATGACTTCATGACTCACCTAAATCCAATTCACTTTGAAATCAGACCAGATTCTGCAGGCTCACTATGATGCCTTGTTAGTTGGATATCCAGAGAAGGTGAGATCCAAAAATTTAATTTGGTAATTCTAATGGAGATGAAACTGATGATGGGATGTTTAGTGCTCTGAGATTAAAGTTGATGTCAAAACATGAAGGGAATGTGGTAGAAGACACAAAGGATTCTATAGATGTTAACATATTGTAGGAGGCTTGATTTTATAACTGGTTCACCATCTTTATAGGTCAACGTAGCAATTTTTGTGGGATTATTTAGCATAGAATCTTAGAATTAGGGTTATATAGGATCATAGATTTAGATTGGAAGAGACCTCAGATGCCATCTAAATCAAACCTTTCATTTTGCATATGAGGAAAAATGAAGTCCAGGAGAGATAAGTGAGTAGTCAAATGTCACAAGTTTTATAATTATTCAGAGGTAAGATATGAACTCACACTCTTTCTCCAGAGCTCGTCCTTCTTCAAAAGATCCATTCTGTCTTCTAAGTTAGAGAGAACTCATGGGTCATTGAATCCAGCTTCCTATTTGATATAAGATTCCTCTCTGCTGGAAGACATCTCTTGATGGGGAATTCATTGTTTCTGAGGAAGCCCATTTCACTAGGCTATATGATACAGTGAGGAGGCAACTTGGCATTGTGGAAATTCATAATTGGGCTTTCCACTTGGGGAATTTATTTAACCTCATCTGTAAAATAACATAATTAGATCAGAGAAGTTCCTTCCATCTCTAACCCATCTCCAACCCATGACCATTTAGAAACATCTGGATATTTGTTATCTTATAGACATAGCCTCAAGATGCAGTTGGAGTCCTGGGAAACTGACAATTTACTGAGCATTGAAATTGTTTCTGCCGATTGTGCCAGAAAGACCTTCGCTATTTGGGTGGAAGAGGCTGTATCTAGAAAATATATTCTTATTAGAGAGAGTAATAAAACTTCAGAGAGGTTTTCAACTTTTAATTATCAAATGGCAAAATAGAATTTTAGATGAATACATTGGTTCTAATGTATATTGCAATGTTATATTTCTTCATGTACAAAGGCAAGGAAAGACTGCTCTAAATGGATTTCATTGTTTCTAAGAAAGGATTTACAGCACAAGGCTTCAGACATCAAAATCCTGCTCTGGTTGTAGCTTGTCCTGAAGTAGTTAGTGAGGTCTCCTTTCTGAGTCTTGCACCTTGGAAAATGGAGAAGTGAAGAGGGTCTCAGAGCAGACATCTTGGAACTGAATGAGAAATTGCCCATCTAGACCTGCAGCTGCTATGAAGCCTGTTTTTCCTCTTTCATGTCCCTAAGGAACATGACCAAGAATACTAATTAACTTCTCATAAGTCACCAAAAATTATATCGAAGCTCAGGTCTTTACTGCTTAAGTGAGTTTTAGTTGATGTTAATTTAACTTAGAAACATTTTGTATCGTGTCTCATTTGAATTTTTCTACCTTTTATTTTTTTTCTTTTAAAGAGAAGAAAACAACAGTTGTTCACAAATAAAATACAGGTGATATTCCATCTGTTACTCATCTCTTAAAGCTAGTTACTTCTAATTTTTCCTTCAACTTTTGACAGCTCGCTCAAAATGCCGACTTTATAAATTGTTAGGACAATTTTTTTACACCTGTCGAAAAACTTTGCAAAGACTTGATGGAATGGGGAGGGGGGACTGAGGTGACTGGTACCCTTAAAATAATTGCAGGCTTAATCATTGTACATATAAGTTCTGGAGAGAGAGCTCCCAGTTTATGACTCTTTTAAGTGAACTAATCTAAATTAGAATCTTCTGAGATCAATAGCTCATTTTTTTATCACAGTGCATTATAAACGTGTTATGCTGATCAGATAAGTCATCTTTTACAGGGTCTGAAAATTTATGACAGCCTGAAACTATTACAGATTGGGTATGATGAGAGCAAGGTTGTACTAAGGCCATTTCTTGCATAAATTCCAAATCAAAGGAGATCTGCGTTCCTAATGTTGGCTTATAAGAAGCATATCCGGCCTCATTTTTGAATATATCTTTTCTTTTCTAAGACATCCTTGTTTTCTTTTGACATAAAGTCCACTCACTAAATCTCCTTACCACACCATTGGATAATGCGAGCCACTCATCTTTGCCCAGCTACTAAATGAAAAAATTGGGGCAACTTAAGAGGAAGAAAATGATGGGAAGAAAAAATCCAAATTAAACAGGAAACTTTCTCTATTTCTCCATTTACTGTAGTAATAGGAACAGGGATCCTTTCATAATCACTGAAGTGACTGTAAACCTTTCATAGTCACTGAAGTAAAGTTTATTTTCTCAGAGACAAGCATAGTAGCAGTGTTATCTATCATACAAATAACATTTATTAAGTACTTAGGACACTGTTGAGTGCTGAGCAGAATGACAAAAACGAACTATTCTCTGGCCTCATGGAGCTTATATTCTACTGCCATTGTTGTCATTTTGTTTCTGACTTTGATCTCATGTTCACTTAAAAGAGTCATAGACTGGGAGTTCTCTCTCCAGAACTTGACTAAACCTGCAATTATTTTAAGGGTACCAGTCACCTCAGTCCCCCCTCCCCATTCCATCATCTTGGCAAAGATACTGAAATGGTTTGCCATTTTTTTCTCCAGCTTATTTTACAGATGAGGAAACTGAGGCAAAGAGGGTTAAGTGACTTGCCCAGGGTCACACAACTAGTAAGTGTCTGAAACCAGATTTAAACTCTGGAAAATGAGTCTTCCTGATCGAAAGCTCAGCACTGCACCAACTAGCTTATATTCTAAGAGGGAAACAGTAAGTACACATGTAAAAATGAACATAATATAAGGGGAGAAAAGCACTAAAGGCAGTTTCCTGCCTAAAAATCTCCAGTGGCTTTCTATTACCTCAGGGTGAAATATTAAGTTCTTTGTTTGGCTTGTAAAATTCTTCACAATTTGTCCTCTTCCTTTCCAACTGTTCTTCCCACAATTGCTCTATTTCCCACCTCTGTGCCTTTGCACTGGCTGGAGTGCTCTCTCTTTCCTCTCTTCTGCCTCTTGAAATCCTTGGATTACTTCAAGATTCAGCTCAAGTAGCCACCTTCTGAAGGAGGCCTGTCCTGTCTCTGCTCTCCCCCTACCCAAATTGCTAATGCTTTCTCCTCTACAGTTATCTTGCATAGTATCTTCTTCGCATGTATATTGTATATATCTATTTACTCACACACTGTCTTCTCCATTAGAATAGAAGCTCCTTAAGGGCAGGGACTATTTTTGTCTTTGTATCCCCAGTTCTTAGCATGCCTTGTATTTAAAAAGAGAATAATAAATGCTTGATGATTGATTTGAAAGGCAGTTTCTGAAGGATGCAGATGAGATATGGAGTAGGTAGGGAGATACCAATGTGAGCTGCAATGTCCAGTAAGGTTTCCTGGGGGGTTGACCTTGGGCTGAAATAGGACTGGAAGAGACTCAGTTGGGAGGAGCACTGCTGAGTGTCCCTGTTTCCTGGACTCCTGGATTTACAGGTACCAATCACACTCCAGTCTGAACCACCTGAACAGCTCTTTAGCCTCCATGGAGTATTCTGGGCACAATATGGCAGCAGAGGGCAGGCTCAGACCCAACAAGCAGTCATCTGGCCTCTGCTCAAAGCCAACCATGAACACCTTCCACTTTGGGAGAACTCTCATTGTTAGGTTGTTTTCCCCTTCCATCAAGTCTAAACTTGCATTGTATCTTCTACCTCTTGTTCCTAGTTCAGGTTTCCAGGGCCAGGCAGAAAAAGTCTAAGCTCTCTTTCCCATGAGGGCTCTTTAAATGCTTTAAGACCACTACCAAAGTTTGTGCAAACTCTTAGGAATCAGTCTTTAGAAGTAGCGTTTCTCTTCTGTTTTCCCAAATACACCCAGAGTAGTCAGGCCCTTCTCTCTGCCCCAGTATTGGTGAAAATGGAAGCAACAGAAGTTCCAGATCTGTGGGACTTGGATATGGAGGAAAAGAGAGATGCTCTACCTTCTTCAGTGGGGATTTAAGGGCCATTGCAAGACCAGGGGAGATTCCAACAGTACTTCTCAGGCTGCAGAGTATGAGGTGTGGGTATATATACGTGATGCTCACACACAAAGGACAGATGCACAGACATTCACATTTGTGTGCCCACTTTTTCCTATCATGGTTTCCTTTTGTCTCCTGGGTGAAAATAGCTATGAGTAGCCTGGTCTTGGCCATAAAAGATGAATTGAGCCCCAATGGATGAATGATTTCTGTGACCCCAACCATTAGAATTCTGACTGGAGAAGGGATACTGAGCTATAATCAGAGGTAACCTGTTGGACCTGACCTCTCCAAAGACCAAATGCAATCAGACTCACAGTATTTAAACCTGGAAGAGACCTTAGAAAACATCTTGTTCAGGTCCCTCATTTACAGATGAGGAAATTGAGGCTCACAGGGAAGTGACTTATCAAAAATGACACCAGGAACCAGATGACAATTCCCATTCTCTTTCCACTCTGCTATAAATTAGAATCTCTCTTCCCTCCATTCTCCTTGATGTTTGCAAAGAATACTAAGTCATGTACTATTCTGTTAGTCTGACGAAGCCTATGGACCCCCTTCTCAGAGTAACGTTTTAAAATGCATAAAATAAAATACAAAGGATTACAAAGGAAATCAATTATATTGAGATACAATTATCAACCTTTTTTTAAAGTTTAGGGTCCCCAGGTTAATAATTTCTGTACTAAGTAACAGCTGATGTTTCTGCAGTACTTAAAAAAGCATTTTAATCAGAGCCTCATTTCAACCTTCTGGGTAGGTACTGCAGCTGTTATAATTTCCATTTTACAGATGAGAAAATTTTGACTTTAGAAAGGTTAAGTGGTTTGCCTTGTACTGCAACAAGTGTTAGAAATGAGATTCAAACCCAGTTCTTTCTGGTTTGAAGTCTAGCACTTAATCTACCTTGCTGTGATTTTCTTCTTGCTCCAAAAGAGCCATGAGTTATCTGTGCTTTGAATACCCATTTGTATTTCTTGCCAAATCAAAGGAAAATGTACAAAATGATGGTGCTGAATGTGGAAATGATTGGGAAAACAGGGTACCCCAAAGGGAAGCAATGTTGTGAAGGATGTGAGCCCTCCTGTTAGGAGCAGCTGTTTGGACCTGGGAAATCAGTGTTGCTAGGAGTAGGAGAGTCCAATTCTACCTGCTTTGGCTTTTGCCAGGTTGCTGTGCCTCTTCCTGCTTCCAGCTGCAATTATAGAGATGATAAAATGGAAAATAAATATTTGTGCAATGGATGGGAAAAGCCAATTAGTTTTGCACCGGTGAGAAATAATACACAGCTCCTCGCCTCCTTTAATAAGTTGGCTCTCCACATATATTGTAAAATGTATCTTTGTAATCCTAGTGTGTTTGGAAATTTAAGTATGTTCTGCAAGTTGTAATATTAGAGGGAATAGGGCAATAAAGTTTCTGTATTTTATTAGAAGAAAAAATAATTAAATGGATTCTAGAGGTATAATAACTTTCCCAAGACATGCCAGAATTGTCTATTTTGTTTTTTTCGCAAAATGCATATACTCACTTGTTCTCTTCTTTTCTCTAGCTGTCCTTTCCCCATAGGAAGCCTAAAGGTATCTAAGATGTATATATATTAGCAATGCAATTATAGGTTTAATGTCCCAGTCATCTCCAGCTGTCATCTTTAAAATGAGAGGACAGACTAGGGTGGTAAAGACAGAGCAGATTTAGGAGAAAGGGAAGACTGTGCTTTGTTTGAGAAGTAAGGTAAAATTCTGGGAGCAATATCCTTTGATCAAAGGCAGTGAAAAAGAAGGGATTTTACTGTCCTGTCATCCACTGCTGTTTTCTTAGTACTCCTTTGCACACCCCATCCCAGGAGAATGAAGATCTGTCCTTGTGGAACTAAACCATTCTTGGCTAAATACCCCAATTCATTCAATGGACCCTTATATAGTTCATCACCATCCTGGTTGTCTTCCTTTGGATGACTTCAATTTGTCATTGCCCTTTCTAAGATGTCCACTCACTATCTCTTACCTCTGAAATTTTCATAGGAGTCAAAGGCAAGTTTGCTGGCCTATAGTTGGCACACTCCATTTTATACCATTAAAAAAAGAAAGTTAAAGTTAGAAGATTTCTCTTTCTTATGCATGTAGTCTTTTTTCCCATTCTCTATGATACTTTAAAATTCATTAAGAGTGACTTAGCCATCATGTGTTTGTTCCTTTAGTACTCTATATTCCAGTGACTTAAACTGAAGGCCAGCTAGGCACTTCTTTAAAACCTGCTTACTCTTATTGGGTATCCATTACAGTTAGCCATCTTTTAGCCTTTACAATCTAAAGATGACTTTTCTTGCCAGAGAAAACAAGCAAACTAGCAAAGTCCTCTCAAGGATAACAATGGCTTCCATTTTAAGCACAAGGCTCACAGAACTCAAAACATGAGAAGTTTTACTTGCAAGTCAATGGAAATAACTGAGCTAAGAGTCATAACTTAACCCATAAAAGTAAACATACCTATCAATGATAAACTTTTGCCCCAGAGACATGTATATTTAACCTTGTTAGTACCTGTAGCAAAAGTTAGTTGTGGGAATCTTTCATTTAGTTTAGTCTTCCAACATATCTCAAAATGAAGTGATTTTTAGAAACTATTTGGTAAATTGAGGGACTTTAAACAGAATTGATCATTCTGGATAATTCCAGGGCCTCTTGGCATTTGGTTATTTTGGTACTTATGTCAAAAGTGATTTTGTTTGTTTGTTTTTAGAGTTTTAACTGTATGTTAGTAAATTAGCAAACATGATTTGAAAGATTTTAAAGTCGAGTAAGTCAGTGCAGAGCATTCTGACTAAAATAGTTTGTTTTCCATAGTTTAAGAATGGAATCCTTCATTTTTCATATCAAACTACTGGCATCGCCAATACCAGTGAAATATGTTACTTAGAGTGTGTGTTGAATTTACTTTTGAAAGCTGCAGAAAAAAGATCCAATTAGATTAGCAGCTTATACTTATTATTGTATTTTTTTATAATGGGAAATTTCCAATCACTTAATATCTTAGTGAATGTACTTTATTTCTTTCCTTCCTGAATATTCTGGTTTATTTAATAATAATTTAGCCCATATTTTAAAATATTATGCTATGTTGTAGGAAATGAAACTCTAGAAAAAAAGAGATCTACACTGTGAAGAGACAAAGCTAATCATGACTTTAGGGTATTGGAAAGTGTTATGATTTCCCTTTGTGTGGCTGTACTGCCACCATTGGCTTTAGGCCTGGAAGGTTTACCATCCTGTATTATTTCTCTGTAAGGAAAGGAAAGCATTGAGATTTGCAGTGATAAAACTAAAGATCCATGTTTAAGTGGAGCCTTGATGTTCAAGATAATTTTTTAAGCTTTAGAATTTACCTAACTTTTTAAACCACAGGATTTTTAAATGCTCTGAGAAATTTAAAAGTATCATATGATTTGATAGTACTATGTTTAGCCAAAAAGTTAAGATTAATGATCTAGTGGGCTAAGGAATTCAGGTTTTTTTTTAGCTTTGTATTGGTCTTGAACATAGCTTTTCCTTTTCCATCTCAGACAGTCATTTTACTCCTTGTTCTACCTCAATTTTCCAACTTGTAATGTTAGGAAAATAATTATTTTTTGCTTCTCCAGTATGTTCCAAACAATGAATACTATCAAATACCCTGAAGAAGACACACAATTAGGGCACCTTATGAATGTCATAATGTTATTTGCAATTTGATATTGCTGTAATCTACCACACAATGCTGAATATACTATATCACAAAAGCAATTTCATGTCACTTCCTAAAGGGTAGGAGTTATGTTCAAATGAGTTGAAATAGCCTACCCAGGTAAGGATTTAATAAATGCTGTTGGATGATGATTATGACAATATTGAGGACGATCAGCTGTAGCATCTTTGTGTCACCATCTGGATAAATGATGTCTTTGTGAATGGACTTCTAGTATTCCAAGGACCCATTTAAACTTACAGCTTGACATTTTGGCTCTGGATACATTTCACCCCCCTAAATATTCTCTTTTCCTGTGTGAAGGTTAAATCTCAGACCAATGGCAATTAGATAAACCACACGTGAAAGAGATATTTTGTCATTGGCCCCTAACACTGGAATAACTCCATGGGGGCGCAAATAGGACCCAAGACACACTTCGTTTTGCTTATTGACACACAAGCGGGAACATGCCTATAATCCTAAGCAAAAAGGTCAGTTTTCCTGGTATCTCGTCCCCAACCCATTCACAAACTGATATACCCACATCCAACAAACTAATTCATATCCATAGCAACTATTTATTTGTACTGATTACCACTGTGTTGGATTTTTCATTGGTAGTCTCCATTCTTTAAGTCTCTTTCTCCCTCCTTTCTCCTCCTCCTTATCGCCTCCTTCCATCTCCCTCTTTCTTTGTCCTCTGTCTCTCTCTGTGTCTCTGTATCTCTCTGTCTATGTCACAAATACACACACACAAACACATTCCCCTCCTCACTTATTACTCTGACCACAGCATTAACTTTTCATCCACATAACATTCTTTGTACACTTCATACAACAGGTGGTAGTTTCCTGGCCATTACTCTGTCAATTTTTCAATGTTAGGAGAACTCCCATGATCATTCCTTTATAACCTTTTGACAACAAAATTGTCCAGTCTTATACTTTTATCCTCCAAGTATGAGGACTCACTAGTATACACTGGTAACTTGTCTGTAACTTACAGAAATTTGCCTCAAGTACTAAAAGGTAAAGTGTTACTTAACCTTTTACATGGTGTGTATTTTAAACAATATATGTCAGAAGAAGGATTTAAACCCAAGTTCAAGGCCAGACCCCTGTCCACTTATGCCATGCTGACTCTTTGACATGGTTATTTAAATGTATAACCTTTTTACAGGGTTACGAGATTTATAAATTCTGTAAATTCTGGAGATAGTCTATCTAGATTTTGGCAAAGCATTTGAGCAATGATCTCTTTTTCTTTCTCTCTCTCACACACATTACTTAGATTTTGGCAAAATGTTAAACAATCTCTCATGTTATTCTTATGAAAAAGATAGAGAAATATGAGCTAGGAAACAGTATGATCAGTTAGAATTTGAACTGGTGGAATGATTAGACTCAAAGAGTAGCTATGCCCTATTTGATATCAAGTTGGAAGTCTTTAGCATAGTGCCTCAGAGTACTAGTCCTGGGGTTATGTGTGACTATATAAGAGCTGAAAAAGTGGCAATTAGTGAATGAAAATGTGTTGTATTTCTGGATATGGATCTGCATCAGTTTAGTGCACGTGGGTCTATTTAAATATGGGCCCCTCCAATTTATAGATCTTTTAGGGAATAGTTCTCCAGAAGGTGGGCCCTTCCCTAGGGAGGATAAGAGTACAAGACTGGGTGGCATCATAGACACAGGAGATCCAAATCTTGTGGCTATCAGCAAAAGCTGCATGTGTGTTGGATCCTAATAGATTGCTCATAGAGTATTTCCTGTTTGAAGGCGTGGCTAAACAGAAAATTGTCTGAAAAATGCTGGAGGTTTTGATGGATCTTCAGTTTTGTATGAACCAAGAGAGTAATATATGGTCTTAGGCTATGTGAAGAGAAACATGGACTTTAGGATTCAGGAAGAGGTATTCCTGCTATATGCCACCCTATTCAGGTCACATTTAGAATAGTGTTTAATTCTGAGTTTTCTATCTTCAGGGCATGAATAAACTGGAATATCCAGAGATAACAAGATACAGGGTTACAAATGTAGAGCTACAAGTAACATAGAGACTATCTAGTCTAACCCCTTATTTTACAAGTAAGAAAATTGAGCAGAAAGTGGGTTTATTGATTTAGTTTCTAAGGCAGGATCAGAGTCCAAATCTTCCTAACATTAGGTCCAATATGCTATCTACTATACCACATTGCTCTTGTTGGCATGTTTTAACATGTATGTAAGTAACTTAAAGATAATACCTTGTGCAGATTGGTTGAAAAAAAAAAGTCTTAGGAAAACTTAGGAAGACAGAATTCATTTTACTTTGCATCTTCTTCTCTGCCTGGTTTCCACTAAGATGCCCTTCCCAGGATAAGCTCATGGATTCCAATCTCATCACCATCTTGCTAACTCTAGCCTTGATGGATACCACCTCTCTCAGGTTCCTCTCCCCTCTAATTGGAGGACTGGAGGATGGAGTAACAAACTCTCCCAACGCCTTCCTTCATAAAGGGCAGAAATCAGACTCTCAACTCACTCTGCTTTGCATCTGCTGCTCTAGGTTTCCCTTGTTGTCCCATTTCCCTCCCTTCCCCACTCACTTTCTTGCCTACTTTTGAATGTTGCCTCTTCTGAAACCGCCCCCCCCTCCATTAGATTGTAAGTTCCTTGAGTGTTTGTTGTTGTTGTTGAATTTTTTTCACTCCCATCTGACTCTTCAAAACCCATCTGGGGTTTTCTTGGCAAGAATACTGGAACTGGTTTGCCTTTCCTTCTCCACCTCATTTTACCGAAGAGGAAACTGAGGCAAACAGAATTAAGTGACTTGCCCAGGGTCATACAACTAATAAGTATCTGAGGTCAGATTCGAACTAAGGAAGATGAGTCTTCCTGACTCCAGGTCCTGTGCTCTATCCACTGTGTTGCCTAGCTGCTCCCTTGAGGGCAGGGACTCTCTTTATTAATTGAATCTCTGGCATTTAGACAGTTCCTGGCACATAGTAGGTTTTTCAACAACACCACCAACAAGAAATGTTTATTGGATTACTAGATTGGAGAAATAGAAAAGAAGATTGGAGGAGGAAAGATTCGGAGGTAGAAGCTGTGATACCTGTCTTCAGTTACCTGAAGGATTATTTCCTAAAAGAGGGATATAGACTTATTCTACTTGGCTCCATAAGACAAAGCTAAGAGAGATGAGAGAACCTTGCAAAGAGATAAACTTATACTTGATGAAAAGAAAAACTTCCTAACAGAGCAATCCCAAAGAGGAACTGACGACCTCAAGAGGAAGTGAGTTTCTCTTCCTTGGAAATTTTCAAGCAAAGGTAAGATGACTCCCTATTGGGTACATTGTAGAGTGAGTTCTTGTTCATATGTGGATTGATCTGGATGGTGTTTCACATACCTTCCAACTATGGGATCCTGTGAACATGACAGGAGGGTAAGGTGGGAAAATTGACTACTATGGACAACCTAGAGACCTCATTTTCTTTGGGTACATACCATCTGCCCTACCAAGTTTAGCACACTGCATTCTCCTTTTTCTTTCCTCCCTAACTTCTTGTAAGGGCAAGCAAAGTAGGATCTTTTGCTGTTTGAGTTTTAGCCAATCAATTGCCTTTGATTGAATCAATTAAGAGTCTTTGATTAGAAACAGCATATATATTGTAGAGAGAGCAGTCAGAAGCAGAGCTGAGAGAGAATTGAATGTAAGCAGGCTGGGAAACTTGCTTGTGGGGAGGTCTAACTGAAAGAATGTGGTATCAGCTCTCTGTCTGTTGGTCTGTGTTAATTTCTCAGACAGAAGCCCTGTCTGTTTGTGAATGAATTGAGATGAGGGCACTAGTAATGTGTATAAATATTGTTATAGCCCTGTTAAGCTTTGTTTTCCTAGAAACAGAAGCTGTGGGCAGGAGCCTTTGGAGCCTGCTGTCAGGCATAGGCAGGAAGAGTTTGGAGTGGAATGGTCCCTGTGAATTGAGACAAGGAGCTGGAGCAGAGAGCTGACTACTCGTGAACCCAGGCAAAATCTGGGAGTGGTTGACCCACAGAGGAGGAGTGAGGATATGGTTGTGGGTTGGGAGTGGGGGTTAGAAGTCAGCTTCCAGTCAAGATGAGAGAGGACTTTACTTGGACACTGCATATTGACTAAGAAGATTGTTCTTACTGTGACCTAGGGGTGGATGATGTGGCATTATGAAAAAGGACTTTACTTGAATACTTGTTATTGATTAAGGACGTTGCTATTGTTATGTGTGTGTGTGTGTGTGTGTGTGTGTAAAATGAATGTTATGTTTTATTTAAGGATGTTGCTATGAATGTTGTACTTCATTTTATTGAATAATATTTAGTTTGTTGCTGAATAAATAGTTTATTATACTATGTGATTAGACCCTTAAAATCATTCACAGCAGCAGTCCTCAGATGTGTTGCCATGAGTGATTGACTTTGTACTCCTATAACTATTTCTTTCTTTCTCTCTCTTCCCTTTCTTCTCTCCTTCTCTCTGTCTTTTTGTCTCTGGCTCTCTCTCTTTCTCTTTCTCCCTCTCTCCCCTCTCCCTCCTTCCTTCTCTGTCTGTTTCTGTCACTCTGTCTCTCTATCTCTCTCTCATCCTCCCTCCCTCCCTCTTTCCTTCTGTCTCTCTTTGTTTCACTGGCTGTCTCTTCCCCCACCTCTATCTCTTTCTCTCTCTGTCTCTGCATCCCCAAATTACTGGTAAACCATAATGGGAGAGGAGCACTGAACAGGACTCAGTGTTTCACTGGGGAGTTACAGGACAGCTGCTGTTGCCATCACACTTCCCTGGTCCAGTAGGTAGAGGACAAGACTGGGAGTCTCCTAGCAATAGCATGAGGAAGGAAAATGGCTTCATTTTGGATGCAGTCAAAACAGCATCATCACAAATTTTTAACTGGAATGTTTCCCTTTAAAAGGAAATCATTGGCAATGTTTCATTTGCTTTGCTATATAAATTATTAATTGCTATTATGAATCAGCTGCTATCTTCTTGATATTATGACAAACAACTTGCCTTTTGGAAAGTCTTTCATAACCTTGTTTCCTTTTCTCACAAAAGCCTTCCGAGGGAGATCAGGTGTATAATTACATTTGTTCTCAGGTTATAAAACTGGGGCAGAAAGAAGCATATGACTCATTGTCATGCTAAAGCACAGGGAGAGTGACAGAATTAGAACTCACTGCCCTCCAAGGTATAGGCTCTGTCCACACAATGTTTAAATGATGATTTGGTGAAGCCAATGAGAACATCAGCCAAAAGGAGCTACTTGCCTGATTTCAGCTGTCAAATCCAGTAACCTTATGGAGAAATGGTCCCCAGCCTTACCTTATATCACTGAGATTTCATTCAAAGATGTTTACAAAGTGCTTACCGTGTGTCAGGTGCTGTGATAAGTGCTGAGGGTACAAAGACAGAAATGACAATATCTTCCTCTCCCGACCCTGCCCAGCTTGCCAAGGAGCTTACATGGATAATGGCACAAGTAAATACCAAATAAATAAAGGTAGGAATTTGTGATTTCATTGATTCAGGAACACTCAGCGGAGGACACTCCATTTTTCAAAGCAGGGTGGCACCTTTCTGTAATTGATATTCTTAGGGAACTACCCAGAGTGCTGAGAGGTTAAGTGACTTGCTTAGCATCACATAGAGAAGAAAGATCCAAACTGGTGCTTGAACACAAATTTTTTTTTTATCCCTAAGGTCAATTGTTTTTCTACTATGTCATGCTGACTCACACCAAATAAATGCAAATTAATTTGCACAGGACAAAGATAGGTGAAGTAAGGGTGCTAACAACTGATGGAATCACGGGAAATTTGTTGGAGGAGATAAAATGTTAGTTGGGGTTTGGATGGAGCTAGGGATTTAAAAAATATGGAAATATAGAGGGTGAACATTTCAGGGACAGAGCACAGATGTGAGAGATGGGATGTTATATACAAGAAATAGCAACTAGGTCATTTTGGCTGTGTGAGAGGAAAAAATGTGAAATCAGGCTGCAAAATTATGCTGGAGTCAGACTGTGAAAGGTTTTAAATGCCAAAAGGAAGACTTTATAGTTGAGGAAATGGGGTATTGGAACCTGGAGATAGCTTGTTGAGTGGGGTAGTGACATAATCAAATATACTTCTTTAAACTTTGTACAATGAAATAAATAGTCAGACCTGTCCTACCTAGAGAAGCAATCTTTATTAAAGTAATGTTTTCTGGATTATATTTTATTCTACTTGGAACTGAATGGAATAAAAAGTCAAGGGTCTTTAATCTATCTATCTAGTCAGGAATAGGAAGGAAAAGTCTTAGCCAGAGAACATTACAAACTTTAGAATTAAATTCAAAAAGCCACCAATTCTCATAGAGGAGCCAAAGGTTTTGAAGACAAAGGGATAGCTGGCAGAAAGAAGACAGTGAAAGAAAGAAAATTGCTATTCATTCATTGTCAACATACCCCAGAAAAATAGAGACTCCATGGAGACAAGTGGTTCACTCTCTGGCAGCTTGGGAACTTTTCTTAGCCCCATTACTGAATAGCACATCTTTTTGCTTAAATAGGAAATGAGGATAATACACCTGACAACTTACCAATATATTGGGAGGGTGAACTAATAGGTAACTGGAAGACACTTCTAAAAAGAGGTCAAATCAAATCCTACTACACTAAACTAGAGGAAGCTGTCCAAATTACTTTATTGTGCAGAGTTTTGTCACATTGACTATTGCTTGACAAAAGTGGAGCATTGACTGGGTATTGGAAATGCTTTTATTGTGTGGAGGGGGCAGGGTGGTAACAAAAATTTTATTGTAGTAGATTTTGTTCTAATGCAATTTAATAAAGATTTTTCTTAATGATTTGTAGTGAACCTATGACTCAATGGATGACAAAATAACTCTGTTGTTGCAGGGAGCACATAGAAAAGCCTCTTTGGTTTCAAAGTCAGAAGGAAAAAGAGCAGATTCTCATCCTAAACAGTTGTCAAGTCTGATATTTTCAGTGAATTGATAATATTTTCCCATAAACCCATGATCTTTTTCATTATGATGAGTTGAACAGTCTTTCTTCTTGGAGTAAGATGACCAAAAGTGAAATAGACTCCTTTGGTGGGTAGGGTCATAAGAGCAGATAATGTGGGAGAAGATAGGAATACTCAATTCCTATTTTCTCAAACATAAATTATAGTCTTCAGCCTGAAGTATGCATCAAAAAAATTGATGGAGAATTTAAATCCAAATTAAATGATAAGCTAGTAAGAAAGCATTGATTTTTCCTCTGTGAATTCAAGTCATCAGAACTAAACCAACATCATCCCAAAGAACTTGTGGATTTGATTGGCTAGCTATTGTTGATCTTTGAAAAATCAAGAAGAATTGCACAAGGATTGTAGAATTACAAATGGACAAATGTCACCGATTTTGAAAAAATAAAAAGTTGGATTCTTCAAATTATGATTTGATGAGCTTGGCTTTTTTTTTCTGTTGGAATTCTCGGGTTCTAGGGATAATCCTAGATTTACTTTCCTAACTCCATAGCTCATCAGCCTCTACAATTGTACTTCCCATTAGCAATCAGCCAATAATCAAGTATTAACAAAGGTATTCACTAAGATGGTGTAGGAAAACAATACTTATAAAATAGTCTCCTGTAAAACTGAGATGAACTTTCCTACCAGTTCATGAACCACCTTTGAGAGGAGAGGACCAAAACCTGGAGGACAACAGAGAAGTACCTGAGTACTTGTGTGGCAAAGGCAGATCACAATTCCTGCTTCTGAAGGGTCTAGAAATTCACTCTTGTTATGGAGTCCTTACGTGACTTTCAGTGTCTGCTGGATGCATTGCTTAGCTGACTTGCCAGGGTCTGCTCCTTTCCACAGCATGAATTTATTCTTTGTTTCCAAGGTTCAGGTCCCTTGAAACAGTTTCATCCTTCAAATCACTGTCTCTGGATCTGTGTCTGAGTGGAGTATGTGGCTCTGCTCCCTGCTCTACATAGTGCATCTTACCAATTGAACAAGCTTTCTTCAGAGATATAGCTGATAGGTTGGGAAAGGGATGATAAACCCTATTCTATCTTCCAAGAGTGATGTTTTTCTCAGCGACCTGGTTCTTTTTCCATTTCTCAGTTTGCCACTCCCCTCAGTGCCACAGGAACTTGGCTGATTTGTTCAACCAATCACATTAATCCCCTTTTTAACTCAGCTAGAGAGAGGGATGTGTTCATATAAAACATGATATCGATAATCTTCGTAGTTAGTTTATCATATCATTAATAGCTTGTGATAACATTTGGAGCTTTATGGGCTGGGGCCTAATCACAGATCAAGGTCTTTACATATGGTTTGTGATCTGTTAGAAAGGGAAGTAGTGTTCACGGTAAGTTAGCATAGATACATCGAGAACAAGTCATGATCAATTAACCTTACTCCTTTTGTTTTTTACAGAGTACTGAACTTAGAGTTCAAGGAAATAGCACAAGTCTAGTAAAAGTATGCAATAAATACTTATAAATATCAAGTATATTTGGATTTCAGCAAGACATTTGACAAAGAAACTCATTAATCTCAAGCATAAAATTGAAGAGATATGAACTGGATCATAGACAGCTAGGTTGACTCATATTTAGTTGAATGATTGGACTCAAACAATAGTGTTATGTAGTATTACAACATCCTAGACTGTTCTATAATGGAGTGTCCCAAAGGGCTGTTTTGGACCTAGCTGTATTAGAAAATTTTGGCAATGACTTGAGCAAACTTACAGATGTCAAGTTTATCAAATCAAAGATGAAACAAAAATGAGATTTTTAGTTAACATGCTGGAAGACAGAATTGGGAGTCAAAAAGAGCCCTATAGGTCTGAATATTGGGATGATTCTAATAAAATAAAATTTAATAGGGATTAATATAAATGCCTACATTTCTCTCTCTGTCTCTCTGTCTCTGTCTCTCCCTGTCTCTGTCTCTGTCTCTCTCTATGTGTGTGTTTTGACCTGTAAATCTGTGATTTACTTGGTTTAGGGAGAGTTTGGAGAACTTCAACCAATGCTGATCAGAATCTTCTTTGGAATCTAAGAGCACTGCTTACATAAGGCAGTATGCCTAGTGTATAGAGAGGCAGCATTGGGGAGAGGAATACCTGATTTCAAGTTCTTCCTCTGATATATACTGTATAGATTACTCTAGGAAATCTCTCAATGATCCAGAAGGAGAAGGAGAAGAAGAAGGAGGAGGAGGAGAAGGAGAAAGAAAAGGAGGAGAAAGAGGAGGAGAAAGAAGAAGGAAGAGGAGGAAATAATGATGATGATGACAGGGGAGTTAAGCAAAAAAATGCATGTGACAAAGATAATGGTCTTAATCTCTTAGTCTTAGGTAAAGGGGCATTAGAAGTCATATAGTCCAACCCCACCCATCATTTTGCAGCTGAGGCCCTGAGATACTAAATGATTTGCCTAAGATCACATAGTAACAGGCCTGTGGGTATTAGTGGACTACAAGTTCGGTAAGAGTTGATAAAAATGTGTTGAGATTGTCTCCAAAAGCTAATGTGATCTTAGGCTGCCTTAAGAGAACCATAGAGTCCATAGTGAGGGAGCTGGTAATCCCATTCTCACATACCTGGATAGATGACATTTGGATCATTGGGTTCTATTTCTGTGTGCCGCAGTTTGTGTAAAGCATTGACAGGCTGGCTCCAAGGACTAGCATTTCCTTCATAAGGACATTAAGGGTTACTTAAAGTTTGTAGAGTGCTTGAAAGGTATGTATTATTATGTAAGGGTTCTTGTTAAAATATATGCCTTCTGAAAATTTAAACCAACATTTCCCCACTCAAAAAATCTGACTTGTCTTTTTGCTGTATTATTTATTTGGTTTTATAATGCTTAATCTGAACGTCCATACAGTGTGTATCAGAGGCAGGACTTGAAATCACAGTCTTGATATTTCACAGATAACTCACAGGAGGCACTGGAGGTTTCAGTCTCTGGCCATTACCATGAATCCTGAGAAACTAACTCTAAGAAGGGTAACAAAATCTTCTTACATACACCTGACCTCAAAGCTGCCTCTCTATACACTAGGCAGACTGCCTTACTTGGGCAATGTTCTCAGATCATAGATTCTAGAGAAGATTCTAATCTGCATTTGTTGAAGAAATCATTAGAACTCCCCCTAAACCAAGTTCTAGAGCTGTAGGAGACCTCAGAAACCATCTAATCCCAGCCTCTTGTTTTACAGATGATGAAACTGAGGTCAAGGTAGGTTAAGGACTTGCCCAAAGTCAAATGGGAAGTAGCTATCAGAGGTTAAATGTGAACTCAGGTCTTCTGAATTCAGAGCTGGCACTCTTCTACTCCAGTTGCATAATTATTGGTCAGGCTCCTAGTATAAGAGGCTGCTATTCAAGGACCAATATGATGAATGACCTTTCAGGTCCCTTCTGGCTCTAAGACAAAAGGATTTTGGGATGATCTGACCTTCCCTCTCTGTCCTATGCCAGAGAACTCACAGGTGCAAGAGAAAATGGGCTGCCTCTCGTCTTCTTTGGACACAAATTCAGAGAAACAGTTCCATGATGGGGGCTCTGAGATTTGTTGCAATTAGATTAATAGCATTTGTAACATTTTCTGAAAGAAACAAAGTTCATTATTACCGGGAGAAGAGATTAATGAGTAGAGCTGTCTCATAGCTGTGCTTTCAAGCAGAAAAGGCAGCTGCTGCGATTGGATGGATTTTGGACTTAATATAAAAAGCAATAGCTCAAGCTTTTCGAAAAAAACTTCAAAGATGCTCCTTTCTTATCTCTTTGGCTATCTCCCGAGAGTCAGACTTGTCAGCCTTGAGTCAAATAAATCCCAGCATCAGAGTCAGTGGAGAAAATGAGCTATGACTTTGTTTGGCTGACATCCACTTCAGGACCCATTGCAAAAACATTCTACCTCATCCACCCCCACAATATGCATTATGGGTCTCTCAGACTTTTAACTAAAAGAAAGTGAACTGCATCCACGAAAACTAAGAGGGGACATTCTGGGTCATACCCTTGAGGGAACTGATGTATGCTTTATAAACCCTAAGTGTCCAAATCTTAGATTTGCAGTGGGTATGTTTTTGCAGATTGAATATTACAAAGTATTCTTTAGTGCCCCACTTTCCCTTAAGGGGCTGTCCCACTTTAAAAAAAATTGCTTCCTGAAAACCTTCTCTACCATGGCAGTTTGCAAAATATTTTTGGGCTTGGCTATTCTACGTATGCAGCAGTCATCAGAGCACAGAATAAGACACAAACTCCATCTGCATTCAGCTCCAAGGCCTAGCATTTCCCTCACAAGGACATTAAGGGTTACTTAAAGTTTGTAGAGTGCTTGAAAGGGATGTATTATTACATAAGGGTTCTTGTTAAAATATATGCCTTGTGAAAATTTAAACCAACATTTCCCCACTCAAAAATATCTGACTTGTCTTTTTTGCTGTATTATTTATTTGGTTTTATAATGCTTAATAAAAATATTTCTTTATTGTCTCAGTATCAATATTTTAGCAAGGTTTTCTTCTCAACAAATACAAACTGTATTTTTGATAGAAACATTCCTACAGCCCAATCTTCCTAAAAAAATACAACTATGATAAAAAGGGATACAGTTATATAGGAACAATCCATCAAGCAAGGAATAAAACCAAGGGGCTTTTCACTCGGTTCCCCATTAATGCATAAAGGAGCAGGAAGCAATTTGTGTTTTATACATGTGGACTTCAGATTAAAATGAAATTTTCATAATGTTTGTTACTAACATACAATCCAATTAAATCCTCAATGCATTTATTTTAAGTTTCTGGATAGAACTTTTGAATTACTCAGAATCTGACTACAACCCCAAACTGCTTCACTAAACAAATGCTTTACCCACATTTAGAAACAAAGAACCTCACAATGCACTTCAGTTCTGTTTCAGTTATACACAGTACGATGTATTTATTGATTAAGTGCTTTAGAGGAAACTGCAATATTTCAAATGGTCCAGGATTTCCTCAGTGTGGCTATTCCTTCCACTGACACTGATTGTGACCCCTTAATGCCTTAGAACAATTTCTTAAGCAGCTGTCGCCAAAATGAATTTAACTTGATGCCTAACCTTTTGGTATAGAGTCTTTCTGAATTTAGCAAGCTGGTCCTGAGACTAGAGACATATAGTTTAGCCTCCAGACTGGACTAAAAGATTCTACATTTTGAGATGACCTGTCTTGTTTGCGCAGCCTTCTAAAATTCAGTCATGTGCATTATCCCATAACAACAGAGAAGAGCTCTTGTGGGAGACAAGGGAGACAAAAATATGAATGTAAACTCTTTGGGGATGGAACTGTTTCTCCTTTTCTTTGGATTACGAGCACATGGTAGGTGGTAGGCTATCTAGATTGGAAAAAAGATATGGCTTCTTCCTTCAGGGAGCATATAGGTAGGTAGATAGTCAAAAAAAATTTAAGGGTTTACTATGTGCCCAGTACTGTGTTAAATATTGGGAATGCTGACGCAAGAAAAAAGACAATTCTTGACCAAAAGGAATTACATTCTCGTGTGAGAAGATAATACATAAAAGGGAGATGGAAAGGAAGGAAACAAGGGGTACTTGTGGTGAAGGCCATGGTAGCAAAGTTCTTAAAACAAGAAACTTATCTGGACCTTGAACTAAGTATGGCCAACCCAAGACCAGTCCCAAAATGGGGGCCCTAAAAGGAACTCACCAGTGGGAGGAGAGAGCCAATATGGCAGTAGGAAGTTCCAGGGTAACTGACTCATAGTGGCAAAGTATATGGAATCAGAAACACAGCACATAAGGGAGGAAGAAAGGGAATTAGGACAATCACACACACAAAAAATATGTATAGAGATGAATGTGGAAGAGAAATGAAAAAGATACAGATCAAGTGTGTGTGTGTGTGTGTGTGTGTGTGTGTGTGTGTGTGTGTGTGTGTATGTGTGTGCAACTTTAATAATGAGTAACACCAAATGAATTTGGTTCTCATGCCCTTTTGAGGGAAGACATGGTTCCCATTAGGCATCCATCCAAAAAAGGATACACTCAGATGGTATAGAAGTGGGGTCAGATTGCTCTATTTTGTTTGTTTATTGAGTTCTTCATTCTTTCACAAGCCTGAATTATTTCCTCCATGCCAACCTAGGAACAACTTTTCTGTTGGATCCTATAAAAAGCTAAAGCCTAATTACTAGGGGACAGATAGCTTATGTTCCTTTTTCCTGCATGTAAACTGAAATGGCAATAAGAAGACCACATTGGAAGATTACTATCTTCTTCATCATCAGGGAACTTGGTTTCCTGCCTACCCTGGCTATCCATCTAAATATTGTCTTCTTTTTGAAAGCATACATGATTTAAATGAATAAAACTATTTTTTTTCTTCCTCTGAACTTTCATTTTGGTTGGTACTTTTCCTGTGCTAGCCACACTCAACTTCTTATACTTCTTAGTAGTGCACACAAAATGCCTTCTCTTCCCAGTTAGGCTCTAAACTCTTAAAAGTCAAGTACTTGTTTGTCTTTATATTTTGTGACCTTGAAAACAATTAACAACTTAATAGAGTACCAAACTTTTACATGGTAGCTCCCAATATCTGTTTGAAAGACTAGATGGATGGATGGATGGATAAATAAAAGAAATAATGAATGGATGAACGAATGAATAGTAAGGAGTGAAAATGAAGATCTATGAACTAAATGTCCTCTAAGGTCCCTCCAATCTTGAGATTCTCTGACATCTAAAGTCTTTTTTTTTCTTTTGAGTACAGGAGGAAATTCTGCAAATTGTAGGGGATTGAGGAAATAAATGGAAGGATTTAATAAATTAAGAGAAAATTAATTAATTTATGAATCAGACTTGATCTATTTCAGTAAAGGTAGAAACCATGGATATACTAGGTATATTTCTTGAGCAATTTCATTTTTTTAGTCATGCTTCAGCACCTGTAATAACAACTGGAGTCCTGATTTGAGTTGTATGTCCCTTAGTGCTAAGTACAATGTTTTGCCTACAACAAATGAAATAGATTTAATTACAGGAATTTTCTTAGCCTCTACTCCCCAGCAGAGGCTTTTCAAGGTACAAATTTTCACAGTTCCTTTCATTAGCCCAAGGAATATTTCTTAAAGTACTCATCTTTCTAAAGGTATTCATGAACACTTACTTGTAGTATTTGCTATAAGAATTTCACTAATCATTAAAGGAAATACTAATTCTATTCTCCATGCAAAACAAACAAAAAAACTCCTAAACCATCCACTCTCCTAACAAAAACAAACCCCAAGAATTGAGTGCTAATATGAAGATATTTATGTGAGGCATTAGAGATACAAAATAGTCACTGCAAGGCCTCATACCTGCTTTTAATGAGTTTCAAATCTAATAGGAAAGTCTCATCACCTGTAAGCAGGTGATGAGAAAGGAATAGTGATTAGCATGTTTATATAGGTCTTCAAGATTTGCAGAAGCCTCTATCCTCTGGGAGACAGGTACTGTTATCAGCCCATTTTACAGATGTGAAAACAGGTAGACAAAAGTCAAGTGATTTGGTCAGGGTCACCCAACTGTTAAGTGCCAGATTTGACTCCAGGCACAATCTGTGCCACTAAAGACACATTTTTTTTTGCTATAGAAATTCATAGCATATGTTCAGGCTCCCATTGTACTACAAACAATGGAAACATTTTCTAAGTCTTTTCGAAAAAATGGGTGCAAGTTGTGAAAAAATGAAAATTGCAATGAATTCAGTGCTAAGTGGCATAAGAAATGGTTTGGGAAAGGTTGTGAAGTTGGGGACTCTGCACATTGTGATTAAATGAATTAAAGTCTTCATCATAGCTATCAGGGTTTGAAATGAACCAATTACTTCAAAAAATATAATATTCTATGCTCCCAAAGGAGTGGGAACTTTTGCACTTTTACTGTAAAGTAATATGCTCAGTCCTCTTGGCATTATGAACCCATCACATCATCCATCCAATTGTTGACATTTCTATAGCATTTCACCATTACATAACACTTAAAGGTGCATTGTCTTACAACACTATGATTTACTGCAAATATTCTTATCCCTACTTTTCAGATGGGAAAACATGAAAGAATTGAAGCTTTTTGCTCAAGGTCACAAAGCTAGTCAACTACAGGGTCAGAACTTAACCCAGGGCTTTTGAGTACGTCAAGCATTCTTTGCATTGCACTGTAGCTTCTTCCCAGGGGTTTAAATCATGTCAGTTCTCGGAGACCCTCAGATATATGTATATGTATATATATATATATATATATATATATATATATATATATATGTATATGTATATAAGCAAAGGGGTTTTTGGTCTTATATCCCTTCTCTTTCCCCACCCCTGTCCCCCCACATAAAAAGAGGTATTCTGGGGAGGTAATTCACTACAGGGCAGCTAGGTGGTGCCATGGATAGACTATTGGAAGACTCATCTTCCTGAGTTCAAATCCGACCTCAGACACTTCCTAGCTGTGTGACCCTGGACAAGTCACTTAATCCCGTTTGCCTCAGTTTCCTCATCTACAAAATGAGCTGGAGAAAGGAATGCAAGCTACTGCAGTATCTCTGTCCAGAAAACTTCACATGGGGTCATGAAGAGTTGGACATGACTGAAAAAACAACTGAATGAACAGACTATGTTTATGAATATGATATGGTAAATATGGTAAAGTGGCATCAGAGACAGGAAGATCTTTGTTTACATCCTGCTCTGATGCATTTTGGTTGTATGACTTGGCAGATTACTTACCCTTTTATTGCCACAGGAAGCTATGCTGCAGAGGAGATGGCAATCTACATTGATGGAGGGAATTCCCAACACCAGGGGTGGGAATCTGTGGCCTTGAGGCCACACATGGCCTTCTAGATCCTTAAGTGCAGCCTTTCGGCTGAATCCAGATTTTACAGAACAATGAAATCACAGGTTTAATCCAAAGAAGTATTTTAAAATTTTTCTCTTTTCATGTTGATGATCCAAAGAGTCATTTAATCTACAATACAAAACCTCGAAAGAGTGAAATGTATAACTATGGAAATGTGCACATAGATATGATTCTCAGTGACTGGCCAAATGAGACCCTCCCAAATTCAAGGAATGATCCAGAAATAGTCCCAACCAACTACAATATCTGTAGAGAGGAGAGAGAGAGAGAGAGAGAGAGAGAGAGAGAAAGCATTATCTCAAAAATTTCTAGCAGTTGCCCCCATGCATAAAATGGAGGGACTACTCAGGTGAGCTTAAAGCAGTTTTCTTACCATGGTGTCTCTAAACCTCCTTTACATTTGAGAAAATAGAACCCTCGGAAGATGTACTTCAGTGAAGAGGTATGATGTATGCTAAAAATAAATTGGGTTTCTGATTATGTTAGGTTCCAGCTGAAAGACCCAGAGGAAGGTGTAGAATACATGGTAATTTTAAAAAGTTCAATTTCAAAAAGAGTGCAGAAGAGAGAGAGAAGTACTTAACAGGAGGATTCTGAGGAGAATTCAAACAGCAGACCTGTTGTTAGCCTAGGCCACCGTATCTCCTGGTACAGCCTGGATGAGAAGAAGAGAGCTGCCTGAGAAACTTAGCTGAAAACCTTGGCTGAAGAAATTTAAAGAAAGCTTCATATGGGTGGCAAGTGCTGGGTAAAATGAACTGTAGTATTTTCAGAGAATTACTAATCACACCGTACCTTTAAAGCTGAGTCGCAGGCAACGCTGTTTATACATAGCACCTAAACTGAGCACTATTTTTGCGGTCAGACTCTTCATGACCCCATATGGGGTTTTCTTGGCAAAGATATTGGAGCAGTTTGTCATTTCCTTCTCCAGTTCATTTTACAGATGAGAAAACGGAGGCACACAGGGTTACACAGCTGGTAAGTGTCTGAGGCCAGATTTGAACTCATGAAAATGAGTTTTCCTGATTCCATACCCAGTGATGAGCCGCTCTATTACTAATTACACTGCATTTTTTAAGGCTGTTGCAGGCAGTCCTGTATGTACTTAGAACTTAAACTTCAGACTATAGCTGGAACAAAAATGAGTTGGCCAAAGAGGTAGGGTACAAAAGCTGTAGCCATAGCATTCCATCTCTGACCCAATGGATGGTGGAAAGAGCTAACAGGGCTGGTGAAAGAGCTGTAACCACAGCATTTCTAGTGAATGTTGTGCAAGGTTTATTAGGGGAATTGAAAATAATGGGAGTTGATGGGAAGCTGGGAGCAGAGACCAACACCTGGTGGGAACAAGTTAAGATCAGAGACTGACTGCCTGAGAGAATTCAGGAGGGATCGATGCTATGGCATTAGTAGAAAACGTCAGAATTGTAGTAGGGGAAATGTCATCTGCTCCTGCAAGCTGGTACTTTGGTCACCTGTGTTGCCTGCATATATATCCCTTCCCATATGTGATCCCAAGCATTCACCACATAAGAATGTACTAATTGCTAAAAAGGCCCACTCTTTCAATTGAGTGTGCATGTACTTTTGACTGATTAGGATCCAGTAGTACTGGATGGGGCTGGGGGTGTTAGATAATGACCTTATTACATTGCTATTTAATTAAAGTGACTTTGTTCTAGACCAAATGTGCTACCTGATTGACAAAATCTTACTATGGGGTATGGTAACATCAAGTCAGGATCTGTGAACTGTGTCTTAGAGAGCTTTATGGACCATCAAATTCATAGAACAAACAAGCATTTATTTAGCAGTTACTACACTTAACCTCTGTTTTGCCTTTGGATAATGAAATGGCAAACCATTCTGCCAAGAAACACCGAGGACGAAACTCTGTCCATGGGGGTCATGAAGAACTGGGCATGACTGAAATGACTGAAGAACATGTGCCAGGCACTGTGTTAAGCACTTTGCAAATATTATCTTTTTCAGTTGGTATATAACAACCCCCTGGAGTAAGCACTATAATGGTCTGTACTTTTCATTTGAAAAAATTGCGGCAGAGATTGACTTTCCCAGAATTATACGGTTGGTAAATATCTGAGGATGGATTTGAACTCAGGATTTTCTGACTCCAGCCTGGCTGCCTCATGGAGGCCATTAACTGGAAACTTGGAGTCAGGTGGCTTCTTTGAGCTATACAACAATGAGTATTTAAAAGGAACTTCTTGTAATGTAAAATTTCAAATGACATTTGACTTGATAATGATGAATACTTTAAAAAAATGAAACTAGTAGGACACGGGAGACATTACAACTTCGGGAATCTGATATTGAAAAACAGAGGAGAGCTCAATTAATTCTTCTTTGGGCAGGGATTTATTCTGGTGGGGCAGAGGGAGTGCTGGAGGCCTGGGTTCTAGTTTCAGCTTTTCTCCTCATTAGCTGGGTGACTATTGCTAAGTCTTCCTGACTGGATCTTGCTTTCTTCACTTGCAAAATCAAAGAATTGGATTACAGGATTTCTAAGGCCCTCTTTCGCACTCAGTTCTGTGACTTTTATTATTTCTAAATCTGGTAAAGTTTCAAATTCTTGGCAATTTGTTTCCTCTGAGATCTACTTTCCCCAGATAATCAGGGTGAACCCACCCAATCAGATGGGTTCCTGCAAGGAGATCATAGCAATCATAAATATTCCACTTTTAAGATTCATCTATGCAGTCACCGCCCTTTCATATATGAGTACAGAAAATGTCCTTCGCAAGTTTCTTAGGCCTAGAATGTCAAGAGAGGGAGTAATCTATTTAACGTGCTTCTCTAGGGATTTTCTGGGCAATCAGATTTTTTGAAGTAAAATAATCCTTCCTTTTGAATAAAATTTCAGTGTAATGTTTGAAGTGAAATCATTGAAAATTAATTTCTAAGAGCCTCTTGCTGATGAAAGTTTTTTTTGAATGTTGTATTTTCAGATAAATTTTATGCAACATTTAACCACATGGCAAATAACTTATTTAGTGAGATGGATGCAATTGTTGGCCATCAATAAGTAATATAGGATTGGGAACAATATTGACTTTGATGACTCATTTTGTAAGATGCTTCACAATAATTTTCATTTATCCCTTTGCTTATTTAAGTCAATATTTAGGAGGAGTGAGTTTCATTCAGTTCATCATATTATTGGTTTAAAACTTTGAGTGTTTGTTTTTTCAATTTGCTGTGTTTTATAGAACTTTATTAAGTTTCACAATTCTAAGGCAAGAAGCAGTTAATATGGCTTCGAATCACATTTCAAAGACAAATTCAATTGTTGGGAGCGGGAGAAAGCTGGTTCTGGACCAGGAGAGAGTCAGTTAATCAGGAATAGAAGTGAATGAGAGGAAATTGAAAACTAATTATTCTTGCCAACAATGTGCTGAGCTCATTTGTTTATATTCTGCTATAGTTTGTACAAGTACTGTCAATGCCTTTTCCATTTCAGCACCCTGGACAAAGCCCTGATCACCCTGTCCTAGTTACTGAACTCCTGTTTTGTAAGCAAATACCTCCGTAATTTTGTCAGAATAAAGGAACTATTATTTTTTAATTTGGTAACAACAATCACTTCATGTGAGAGTCATTAGATGTAAACTTGAATTAGCAAAAACAAGTGAGGTTTTTTTTTCTGGCTTTGAGATTTGACATTTAAAATAGATTCATGGAAGTTTGCTTCATGACCAGTCTTCTATTATTAACATGTTTGTTTTCTTGTCTTTTTAAACTTCCTTATTTTTTCCCATGTAGAAGTTATATCTGAAACTATTTATAATAGAAATAAATTATACAACTACAATTACAAAATGGATACTGAATATTTTGCAAACACTATCAAGAAAGAGATGAATTAGTATTTAAATAGTGCTTTCAGGTTGACAAATGTACATTACATATATTTTCTCATTGGAGTCTCAAAGCACCTCTAGGAGACGGTGAATATTATCCCTATTTTACAGAACAGTAGAATGAGACAGAGAGAGGTTAAGTGACTTGTTCAAGATCACAGCTAGGAATTTTCTGAGGCTAGATTTGAACTGTTTTCTTGACTCTAAGTTCAATGCTCTATGTGCTCTATAGCCTAGTTGCCCTAAACCTGTGGTTTCTTTGAGAAGACTGCACAGGTAGTCATTCCCACAGCTTATCTGAGCAGTAGGAGTCTTGGCCTTGTGATGGCCCATATACTAACCACAAAAATAAAAGGGCAAAATTTTAAGGAGGCACATGGAGTCAGATAGTCATTTTCCTAAGACTTGGGTTAGCACACCTACTTCCTATATATCTTTTACTGAGTTACAACCTTGTTTCCCCTGCTCTAGTCCAAGTCTTTTAAATTTGAGGTCCTGAGAAAGTGGTCCTTGACCTGTCCCCAGTGATTTACACTTGTTCTTTTTAACCCTTTTCTCTCTCCCCAGGCTAGAGGCCTACCCTTTTTGTCTCAGTCACCAATATTACCCACCATGTGTCTGTAATAGAAAGTAATTGACTTTTGATGCTACTGGTCAACAGAAATTGCTCTCTCCAAAGTTATCAACAATCTCTTTACTTTTAAATCTAGTGGCCTAAGTCTTAATCCTCTCTTCAGGCCTGACCCCTCTTTACACTTGGATAGTTACTCTCTCTCTCTCTCTATATATATATATTTTTGACATTGTGCTCTGTTTTTTTCCTCCTATTTGTCTGACTCATACTTCTCAGCCTCCTTTACTCATCACTCATCTATATCCTAACTATTAAACATGGATATCCCTCAGGACTTTTCCCTAGAGTTTCTTCTCCTTCTACATTATATCTTTGGTGATTACCAAATTATATCAGTTGGTGATTTTGGTGATCAGTTACCATTCAGTGATCATCTTTATTGCAGTTGATTTCCAAACCAAATATCCTACCCTAATTTCCCTCTTGGATCCTACTCCCAAGTTGCCAACTAACTGATGGGCATCTCTATCTAGATAGGCCTTTGGCATACCAGACTCAAAATGTCCAAAATAGAATTTATTATCTATCCGAACCACCAAATATCCCCTCCTTCAGGCTTCCCTACTTCTGTTGAATGTATCACCATGCTTTCAGTAGGAAGTTCATGACCTCAGAATCATCATTGAATTTTCCCTCATCCTCATCCCTTCTAGCCGAATTCTTGCCAAGTCTTGCTGTCTTAACTGTCACAACATATATTGTATCCACTCTCTTCTCTTCACTCAGATGACTAGTTCAGGTCCCATTCACTTTTTTCCCTGAGATTATTGCAACAGATGGTCTCCTTGCTCTCAGTCTTTCTCCTCTCAAATCTAACCTCCCTATAGCTGCCAGATTAATATTCCAAAAATAGGAGTCTGACTACATCACTGCCATTTTCAAACGTCTTCAGTGGCTACCTATTTCTTCTAGAATACAATATAAACTCTTCAGCCTAGCATTTAACACCACCTCCCTCCCCATAATTGGACTTCCCCTTACCTTTCCATATTTTTTAGATCTTTCTGCTCCACACACTCTACATGAAAGCTAAGAAATTCCTAGGTGGTGCAGTGAATAGGAAGACCTGAGTTCAGATACTTGTTAACTGAATGGCCCTGAGTAAATCTGTCTGCCTCATTGTCCCTAGCTGTTTCCCAGGATTGTTGTAAGGATTAAATGATGGTATTTGTAAAACACTTAGCACAGTGTAAAACACTTCGCTTGGAACATAGTAAGTACCTAATAAATGTTTCCTTCCTTCTTCCTTCCTTCCTTCCTTCCTTCCTTCCTTCCTTCTTTCTTCCCTTTCTTCATTCCTCAAGTGTGGCATTCCATCTTTAGTGTCTATGTTTTTAAAAAGACTTTTCCCTGTACTTATAATGTACTCTCCCTTTACATGCACCTTTTAGAAACTCTATAGGGGTGGGGAATCTGAGGCCTCGAGATCACATACGATGCTCTAGGTCCTCAAGTGCAACCCTTTGACATTAAGGGCTACACTTGAGGACCTAGAAGGTCACATGTGGCCTCGAGATGGCAGGTTCCCTACCCCTGGAGCTTACTTCAAGGCTCAGCTCAGGTATTACTTTTATGTGGAGCCTGTCCAGATTGCCCTGATTGCCCTAGTAGTTTGTGGTCTCTCCCTTCCCAAAATATCTTGACTTTACTTCTCTGTGTACATATTATTTCCACCACTACAATATAATGTCTTTAAGAGTAATTCATTTGTTTCCTCAACAGCTAACATAGTACTCTATATACACTTAGTGCTTAATAACTGTTCATTGAATTGAATTAAACATATGGAGAGGTTCCTTTATGTCCTATGAATTTGAAAATGGTCAAACAATGATTCCAACAGGAAGGAATGAGGGACTGTGATAGAATATAAAGGCTTCATTGTGTCTCTGTCAGGACCTAATATGGAATAACATTCTCTAAATGGATCAGTTTGTGAAGAGCATGTCACTGCAATGAAGTGGAATAGATGTACCTAAGATTGTCATAGGGTGCTAAGTTGTTTGGTGTTTTTGCCCGTGACTACTCAGCCAGCACATGTCACAGGCAGGCTTTGAATCCACAGAAGACAAGATCACCACTCTCCCTAATATGCCCAAGATGCTTCTCAGTGCAGATTTAGGAAAGAAAATGTTTGGCATTTGACCTTAGGATAACCCATAGCTTTGATGATGAGACTTCTTTTTCACTTTTTAATAAAGTCTGTGCTTTCTCTTCAGTTATTAGATCTGGGGATCTTCTTCCTTGTTCTTGTATTTTTAAATGTCTAATTTATTAAAACTCTTAGGGAACGTGATGGGAAGCTTTACATATACTTGTATGCACTCTCTCTAGAAGTTAAAGACTGTGCAACATGTAAGACAGGTGTGCGAATTATTTTTGTGTACATATTAGTTTTAGCTTATAATATAGTTTGCAAGACCTTATTAAGAAATAACGGAAGGCAACAGAAAGCGTCAGGAACAGATTGAGTGATTGCATTTGTGTCAGAGCTGTTTATATTGTTGACAGAATATTTATTCCCAGTGGTAACTGTTATAAATTGCATTTTGCCCCTTTCAGTTGCTACATGCCTGTGATAGAGAGTGGGTGGAGAAGACAACCTGTAATTCAGGATTGTGTGGAAGGCAGTTGCCTAGGAAACTGGGATGAGCAGCTTAATAGCCTACCAGAATCAAATGTCAACCAGAGAGCTGATTTTTCCTCTTGATCTCCTTTTGCCCTCTAAGCATATGCTCTGCTGATTTAGAGATGATTAGTACCTTAGCACCTATGTGGGCAGGGCATGTCAAATTAGGCCATAAGGGACACAGGTAGAACTATAACCTTTTCCTTAAAATTGTGAGGACAAATATATATAGTAAGAAAAAAAGTTGAAATTAATGGATTTCCAAGAGAAGAGATTGTGGTCAACTGATGGAAAATATTTTATCAGTGCTTGCACCTGCAGAGGCAATCTACTTGACCATTTGCATCTGGGTTTATCGGAGCAAGTTTTGCTTTCAATGACTTCAAGACAGGAAGGTATTTCCTGCAAAAGTAACTCTAGTTTCTGACTATAGTGAGAAACCAGTGTTTTTCTGATGGACAGAACCATATTTCTTTTTAAGACACAGCTCCAACATAATCTTATGCTTGAAGATTTTCCTGACATTCCCTTCCCCACAACTGCTAATGTTCTTCCTTCCATAATACCTTGAATTTAACTCTTTGATGTATATTTTTAATTTATTCACTATATATTTATGCTATATGTATACACACACACACACATATATATATATATATATGTATATATATACACATTTATATGTATATATTTATATGTGTTCTTGCTGATGTCTTCATTAGAATGTAAACTCCTGGTAAGTAGGGATTATTTCATTTGTATTCCCAGCACTTAATATAATTCCTGTCAGTCAATAAAAACTTGTAGATTAATTGATTTACAGGATGCTAAACAAGGAGCAGAGATTTTTGTGGCCAGCAGGAATTCATAATGAAAGCAAGAAACACTGGAATAGAAGTAAAAACATAGGGCCCTTTTGGATTGGCCTAGCTAGCCCTTTGTTCTTGTTTCTAGCTTTATTTAGATTTTTTCCCATGCAAGTCAGAAAGGGAAGTGAAAGCAGCCTCAACTGGCAGACCCTCACTCAGATCTTGTGGGGATTTTTGGGTAGAGTCCAAGGAATGAGTTTTGGATATGACAATGAAGGATTTAACAAAAGCTAAAGAGGGATTTTCTAACCCCAAGTCAGATAACTGTCTGGCACTAGGAAAAAGGCAATCAAAAGAATAAATTTAATCTTAACTTAGAGCCTTCTGCTGACTTGTTGGCTTTCTAGCAAAAGAATAGATTTAATCTTAGCTTAGAGCCTTCTGCTGACTTGTTGGCTTTCTAGCTGGTATAATGGCTTATATGTCCTTATCCTAGGCTGTGTACTAAAATAACCTTTTCTCTTGCCCCCAGTGCTGGATTCTCTCCTTAAACACTGGCACCATTTTAAGAACTGAGTGGAAAAGAGGTTAGAGATTCTCTTTTATATTAACACCTTTAACTACCTCCCTTATCCCTAAGAGAGTTAAGAGTGAAAGGGCAAGCAAAGCTTGCCAGACAAAGAGTAACTGTTTAAGGTTCAGAAGAGAAGCTGTCTATCTCCTGCATAGAATAAGGAGCTAGATGAGGAGACAGATAAGGAGGCTAGACTAAAACCTCGTTTATTTGGTTATTTTCTGATAGGTAGCTAAGTATTCCTCACCTGTACTTTCAAAATAAAAAAAATGAAATTTTTTTCTCTCTTACATTTTTCTTTTTTGAATTGATTTTGATATTTGTTTTACTTTTTTACATCAATTTGAATTCTATTTCCATCTCTTAAGCTGTTAGAAACCCCTCTTAAGTAATCTTAGCTTTGAAATATGGCCATGTACAGATATAGTTTTTTCCTATGTTTTTCTATCTCTTGGCTCTATTGAAAAACTTCTAATTATGTGGAAATAGAAGTTCCAAGGTATAGTGATAATTTTGCTTTCATCCTACTAACAATAGAATCAGGACCCCATGAGCTTCTCTGGGAAGAACAGATCACTTCTTGGTTTTCAGGCCATCTGAGAGTCAGTCTTCTTGTCCAGGTCATTCCCTGAAACGGAAGAGTAAAGTTAAAAGGCAATTAGATGATGGGGTGGCAACATGGGACATAGGGGAGAGAGGGTTCACACATGGAGGAAGATATATTGTTTAAATCTTTTATGTGTTCCAGAGAGTAAGGCCTTTATGCTTGTAAAGACAGATAAGGAATGGGCTCTATGTTGGAGGGTTACACAAGGAACCGAAATTAGTCTCTGACTCAAACTGCTCTGAGAGCTATTTGATTACTTTCTGGAGCAATAGTTCCCATTTACATAGAACTTTATAGTTTACAAAGCACTTTCATAAGAGTATTTTTACCTTCCATGTTAAAGAGAAGGGAATTGATGTTCAGGGAAGTTAAGTGATTTGCCCAGCACTACACAGCAAATAAGTGTTAGATTTAGGATACATACCAAGTACTTTTGTCTCCAAGTCAAGAATTCTTTCTCCAATACCAAGCTTCTTTTTTTTGGTGTTTCATAAGATCATTTTTAATTTTAGGTAAAATTCCTCTATTTTGAACAATGTCTTTTTCTTTTATTCTTTTTACAATTAATTTTTTAAATTAATAGAAGTTATTTTTTTCTCTCCGAAACCTTCCTTCTCACAAATGGAAAAAAAACAAAAAAATACTTGTAAAATACACACACACACACACACACACACACACACACACATAGTCAAATGAAGTAAATTTTTCCATTGTCCATATTCAAATATATATTTGCATACATATATATGTATGTTTCATTTTGCATGTTTGATTAGACTTCTTAAGTCATATTATTTGTTGATACAGTTGTCGAACTTAAGGGGTTCATAATAGCTCGTAGATAGGTCCATTACTGGAAGTGACTTCAATGACCATTTAGTTCATTACCCTCATTTTACAGGTCTGGAGAGGTAGTAGCTTGTCTAATGTCACACTGGTAGTAAATATCAGAGGTAGGATTGAAGAGTGAGTCTTTTTAGCAGTTATGTGTGGTACATTCTTACGTGGTGGATGCTTGGGATTACACATGGGAAGGGATATATATGCAGGGAATATAGGTGACCAAGGTATGTACTTAAAGGAGCAGATGACACATACCTCAAGGCTCCAAGATTTCACTTTTGTGGATATTCCCTCTGCCAAATTACAGCCCCACTTGAGTTTGAGAGGTATTCCTCTAAAGTTTCTGTAGCTGAAAATTCATCCCCACTGAGGCTAAACTGGTGACAAGCTTTTTCTGAACCTACTGAGGTTGATCCTTGGACAACAGAAACACCTTCCCCTATTGAGTCCCTACTTTGGTCTTGCCATCTTGGTGGGACCTGCTATAGCTCGTATTCAACTGGTTTAGCCTTTGAGAATCCAAGGTCTCCTTGGCAAATGGATGAGCCATGGAAAGAGGATTTTAGAAGAATTCTCAAGCCGTATTGTTTTTAAAAAGCTAGAAAGCCCTGTGTAAATGTGAGATACATTTTTTAATTGGATGAAGGATTTTTAGCAGCAATATATTTTAAAAACCAGTAATCCATCATTTTAGTGATGAGGAGATAGATTCAGCGTGATTAAATGATGTTGGTCATTGCTTCATGGTTGAATGATAGACCCCCAACTGGGATCTAGGTCTGCTAATTCTAAGACCAATGCTCTCTCCATGACATCACACTGCCTACCCATCGATGCTGAGCAAAGATGGTGTTGCTTTCACAAAAAATCTGGAGATGAGAAGGTGTGGAGTGGAATGGCCTCTGGCTAGTAGGATGGGCAAAGGGCCATGAAACCAGGCTTGTTGTAGTGGCCTCCTTAGACTCCATGCCATCTTGTTTTGTGTTACCAGACAATGTTGCAAGGAGGAAAATACCCTCAGTAATCAGCTACCCCTACACCTGTCTGAGCCAGTGTAGCTTAACTCTCACTTTACCACCTATATGACCACATTTGCCTGGGAAGGATGTGTGATAATCTAATCTTTTTCTTTGCAGGCCCCACTTTCCTTTCAAATACAAGGAGCTTTAGCAACAAGGAGACATATCAGTGCTTAGGAGATGGGAGACAAAAGGGAATGTTACTAGGGCAAATTAAAACCTGCCATTTGGTCAATGGTTTTCCTGAGATTTACATGTAAGGAAATTCTCTTTGGCAGTCAAGGACTAGAAAATCCTGGCAGCAAAAGCTTTTATTCTCCTTAGCCATAGGCTAACAGGTGTCTGAGAGTTGTCAGTTCTGTAGGAGCTGAGGTTACCTATCTCTTGTCTATCAAGTCAAGATTTTCAAATATGCTGTATCAGCATCTTTGTAACTGTACTGCTTACAGGTCTCTGTGATTAACAACCCTATCTCTTTTGACTCTTAAAATCCAGTCATGTCCAGAGAAGAAAAAATGTAAGTTCTTTATATCGTTCAAAAGTGACCCCAGAGAAAATCCTTCCTCTTTAGACCGAGGGAGAAGAGAAGAGGGAAGCAGGCTCACAGTGGATCTGCTGCCACCAACACATGTATGTTGGCTTTAATCACTCCTTCATGTGTGCTTTGGAGTTAGAGTCCCTGAGTCAGCAACTTGTAGGACACTGGGGCTCTTCTCCTCTGGCGAAAAGATGAGCTTATCACAGACCATGGGGAAAAAGAAAAGAAAGAGACAAGATAAGCCTTCAGATGATTCAAAATAAGGCCTCAGTAGGGAAAGAGCCACTGTTGGGGAGCAAATGAACCTAGGTAAGATCTGCGAGAAGTTGACCTACCAAGAAGATTATTGTAAGAGGCTTGTTATTTTAAGCCTTAGAAACTTTTTTCTTTTTTTTAAGAGCCTGTGAACATTCTAGTTCTGTTTTGCTTCCCTAACCTGACAGTTAGCTTGGGGGGAAGAAAGAAAATTAAAAAAAATCCTCTTATCATGGCCTCCATGGAGATCCTTGAAAGAAATTATCTTGTGAATGATGGAGCTACCAAGGCATATGCCTTAACACTAGACAGGTAACAGAACTATCTTGCCTGTTTGACAATCTTCTGTGATTTGAATATATGGTGAGTTACTTAATCCACAAATTTGACTGCAAAAGAATTGTAAACTCTCAGGATTCTGGAACTAGGGCTACGTGACTAGGGGCCATTCACAGGATAATAGGATTAAATACTATTGGCTACAGATTGACTTTTCTGCTCTATGACTTGTGGAAATGCAATATCCTTCACAGAGTCACTTCTAGAGCTGATGCGAAAATAGGCCAGGAAATGTCTCTCTTTTATCTTTCTAACTCTGGCACCTACCACTGTGGTGGTATATAGTAAGAGATTAATAAATGCTTGTTGATTGAATGATTGAGTGCCCTGTAGAGTTTCTCTTAATATACCAGCTATTAACTAGTAGATGCTCCTTTGTTTTTTATAGTTGTTAACATATTTAAAATAGTTGACAAAATTTACTGAATAATAACTGGAAAAAGAACAAGGTATTACGTCTGATAACAGTGGTGTTGGTATATTGATCTTAAACTTATTCATTTTAGTATTAATATATAAGTATTTAGTATGTGTCAATGTCAGTAAGCATATTTGTAATGAATATGGCAGAAATTTAATGTTAATGATGACTGACATTTATATAGTTCTTTCAGTTTTGCACAGTACCTTACATATATTCTTGTGTTTATTTTAACACACTCTGAAGGGTAGGCATTGTAGGTATTTTTATATATATTTTACAGATCAGGATACTGAGGCTGAGAAAGGTGAATTGCTCGAGGTCAAATAGCCAGTAATTTATAAGTAGAGAAGATTTGTATTCAGGACTTTCTGAGGCTAAGTTCAACATTGTATTCCCTCTGTACGTCAGGAACAAAACTGAGGAGAGAACTTTATCTATGAATTAGATATGCTTATATTATTTGTTACACGAAGCCATGTTCATTTCTGGAGGAGTAGCAACACTATTTTTGGTAAGAAGTATTGCATTTGGAGGAGGAGCCAAGATGATGGAGTAGAAAGATTCACATATGCTAGTTCTGAAACCACAGCCCATAAATTACCTGTAAAGAGGAACTCCCAACAAATTCTGGAGCAGTGGAAGCCACACAACAAGGGAGTGGAGGAGATTTCTGTTTCAGAGAGCCCTGAAAAACCGACACCAAAGGTCCATCACACACCAGACCCAAAGCAGAGCCCAGCCCTGCCTTGGCTGCATGGCACCAAAAGGACCAGATCTGAGCAGGCTTCAGGGATGGAATCTCCAGTGGCCACATAGATTCATCCACCCACAAACATCAAAGGTTAGTGAGAGAGCCTGTCTGGCTCTCCAAGAGGGGAGTGGGGTGTCCCCATAACTCAGACCCCCTCAGGAGGCAGCAGAGGAGGCAGCAGAGGACAGGGGCTCCCAAAGCCAGGCAGGAGCTCAGATCCATTGTTGAAGGTCTCTGTATAAACCCCCTGAGGGAACTGAGCCCCTGGTGGCGACCCTGCCCCCACCTGAGCACCTGAACTTAATCTCACACTGAATAGCAGCTCTGCCTCCCACCTAAGCACCTGAATTTAATCTCACTCTGAATAGCAGCCCTGACCCTGCTGAAAGTCCTGAGGCTGGGAAGCAGCATTTGAATCTCAAACCCCAAGAACTAGCTGAGCGGATCTGGAGGCGAGGTGGGTGTGAAAAGGAATCTCAGAAGTCAAGTAACTGGCTGGGAAAATGCCCAGAAATGGGAAAAAAAATGAGACCATAGAAGGTTACTTTCTTGGTGAACAGATATTTCCGCTGTTCCTTTTGTGTAGGAAGAACAATGCTTACTATCAGGTAAAGACACAGAAGTCAAGGCATCTGTATTCCAACATCTGAAATAGATATCCAATGGGATCAGGCCATGGAAGAGCTCAAAAAGGATTTTGAAAATCAAGTTAGACAGGTGGAGGAAAAACTGGGAAGAGAAATGAGAGAGATGGAAGAAAAGCATGAAAAACGGGTCAATACCTTGCTAAAGGAGATCCCAAAAAAATGCTGAAAAAAATAACACCTTGAAAAATAGCTAACTCAATTGGCAAAAGAGGTTCAAAAAGCCAATGAAGAGAAGAATATTTTCAAAAGCAGAATTAGCTAAATGAAAAAGGAGGATCAAAAGCTCACTGAAGAAAATAGTTTTTTTTT
>CM053773.1:145113336-145153845 GCA_028658325.1 Potorous gilbertii
GAAATCAAGGTAAACAGTGAGAGAGAAATGTAGTGGGAGGAGAGAGGGTGAAATGGAATGGGATAAATTATCTCTCATAGAAGAGGCAGAAAGGAGTATTCTTAGTGGATGGAAAAAGAGGAGAGCTGAGAGAAAAACATGAAGGTTACTCTCATCACATTCGACTAAAGGAAGGAATAAAATGCACACTCATTTTCGTATGAAAACCTATCTTACAATACAGAAAAGTGGGGGAGAAGGGGATAAGCATGGTGGGGGGGATGATGAAAGGGAGGGCTATGGGAGCAGGAAGCAATTTGAAGTCAATACTTGGGGAGGGACAGGATCAAAGGGAGTAGAAGCAATGCAGGGCAGGATAGGATGGAGGGAAATATAATTAGTCTTACATAACACGACTATTACGGAAGTCATTTGCAAAACTACACAGATATGGCCTATATTGAATTGCCTGCCTTCCCAAAGGGAATGGGTGGGGAGGGAGGGATGGGGAGAAGTTGGAACTCAAAGTTTTAGGAACAACTGTTGAGTATTGTTCTTGCTACTAAGAATTAAGAAATACAGGTAATGGGGAATAGAAAGTTATCTGTCCCTACGGGATAAAAGAGAAGATGGGGACAAGGGATGGAAGGGATGATAGAAGAGAGGGAAAATTGTTGATAGGGGAAACTAGAATGCTTGGTGTATTGGAGTGGGGGGAAGGGAGAAATGGGGAGAAAATTTGGAACCCAAAATTTTGTGAAAAATAATGTAAAAAGTTAAATAAATAAATTTATTTAAAAAAAGAATGATTGCATTTGAGGTGTGATGGATGACAATGGGCATTCCTTCAGGATATTTATGATTTCACCTTCAAAAATATTAGCATAACCTCTTGTACTAATGAATGACAATGGCTTATGGTGTATTGGACAAGCTGTTGGATTTTGTGGTCAAAACTCATCCCTACTACTTGTTACCTGTGTGTGACTTTGGGCAAGTCCTCTAACCTCTCCTTATCCTCAGTTTCTTCATCTATAAAATCAACAGGAGTGGGAACAAATATTTATTAAATGCCTACTATATGCTATGCATTAGATTAAGAATTTTCAAATATCTCATTTGATGCTTACAACAACCCTGGGAGGTAGGTGGTGCTATTACTCCCCATTTTATTTTTATTCATTTTTTAAAAATTAATTTGTTTTCATTTTCTGCAATCAGTTCCATAAGTCTTAGATTTTCTCTCCCTCCTTTTTCTGAGATGGTATGCCATCTTATATCAATTCTACACATGTATTTTTATTAACCACATTTTCACATTAGTCATGTTGCATAGAGGAATTAAAATGAATGGGAGAAACCATGAGAGAAAACAAAACAAAACATAATACAAGAGAAAATATTCTGCTTCATTCTGCAGGTCATTCTATAGTTCTTTTCCTGGGTGTGGATGGCATTTTCCCTCAAGAGTCCTATTACTCCCATTTTATAGATGAGGTAACTGAGGTAAACAGAGGTAAAGTTATTTGCCCAGGGAGACACAGTTAGTAAATGTCTTCCTGACTCCAGGTCCAGGACACTAACCATTGCAGCATCTAATTGCTTCTTTGTGGGGCTAGAGGAGACAGTTCCATCTAATTCTAAAGCTATTGTCCTATGGAAAATAATATTTGACAATTGTTATTGATATTAGCATAAAATAGTTCTCCATACCCAGTTAGGGAGAGCTAAAGTATACCAGCTGCTAATGTATGTAGAGAACATTAATATATTCTTTTATATTACAAATATGATAGTCACTACTTTTCATTTGTATTTGCTATATAGGTAATCATTTTAAAGGTAGCTAAACAGCTCAGGGGTAGCATGAAGAAAGAAGAGAATTCAAATTTGGCCTCAGACACTTGTTAGCCATGTGACCCTGAACAAGTCACTTAACCTCTGTTTTCCTTAAAAAAGTAGAGAAGGAAACAGCAAATCACTCCAGTGTCTTTGCCAAGAAAACGTCTTGGACAGTATGATCCATGAGGTCATAAAGAGTCGGATGTGAATAAGCAACAACAACTCTTCTAATGTAGGAATAAACCAAATGATAATTCTTAGTTTCTAGGTGATATATATATTCAAAGACTCTTCTTAATTCATTAGAGGGCATAGAGTTTTAGCACATTTTCCAGTGGTCTTATGATCTATGAACTCTGAAATGAGTTTTCCTATTATTTATCATGTAATTTTGTAGTTTGTAAGAAACATATAGATTACCCAGCTAATTTCATGGATGGTTTAGTATTAGTTTACATTTAGGTTATTTTTAAATTTTATAAACTCTATATATGTATATATATGATCCATATATATAATATTTATATATATGATTTATATGTTATTTTTATGCTTTTTGTTATTAAAGATTTTATTATTTAGTTTGTTCATTTTATATATATATATATATATATATATATATATATATTTTCTTATTTGATTCTCACAACAGCTCTGTGAGTCTAGTACAGTTATAACTGATGAGGAATTTAGAAGCTCATCCAACTCATACTTGTGAAAAGGACCCTGACTAAAACTCACCCTACAAATGGTGGACCAACTTCTTGAAAAACTCCAGTGAGTAAAGCCAACCTTCTGTAGCAACCCTTTCGGTCTTTGGATAATATTAATTATAGGAATTAAATAATATTTAAATATCTTTTTAATTTTAAATACAATTTAAATTTTAAAAATTAAAATTTAAAAATTCATATCTTGCTTAAGGTCACAGGGCGAGTGAGAGGTAGAAGTACAAGTTGGAAGTTGAAACTTGATTAAAAAATAAAGCATCTACTATACTTAGGCTGTGGACATTCAATGGTAAGGAAAAAAACCACACCAATCTTTTACTTCTTAAATATGCCCTACCAGTTTACATTCTACTGGGTGGGTGGGGGAAGATACACTTATGCAGATTAGTTAAAATAAAGTATTTTGAGAGGAAAGAAAGTACTAACAACTGCGGAGGGGTTAACAACTCTGACCTGATACCATTTCATCCACAGTACCATCATCATTGAGGAAACTAGGATCCAAAGTAATTAAATGGCTTTCTTAAGGTGACATGGCTAGGTTTTGGCAAAAGACCTATGTCTCCTGCCATCCCATTAAGTGTTTTTTCTACCATACTATGGTACCTCAAAATAATTTTTTGAATTCAACACTTCATTTCCTTGTCTCATTTATTTCCTTTTTGTCCTACATACTTCATATTCTCATTCTCTTTTTCAATTACTTTGCTTCACTTGATTTCCTGCCATTTCCTTCATCTTCTCTCTTGCTTCTCTCCACTTATCATTACCTTCTTTTTTTTTGTTTTACCTTCTACAGAGACTTGAACTGCAGAAAATGAAAATGACACTATTTAATTCTGCTGTATGTGTGAAATCCCCAGAGGAGGGAGGCAATGAAAAAATAAGAGAAGGAAAAAAGAAGAGAGTGAGGGAGAGAAGTAAAAAAAGAAATATGAAACAAAGAAAAATAGGTAGAAATTAATCAATCAATCAATAAGCATTCATTTGTCCCTTACCACTGCCAGGTATTATGCTAAGCTTTGGGTACAAAAAGCTATAAGTGAATTACTCCTTCCATTGAAAAGCTCACTTTCTATCACTTAAGTATATAGAAAAATATATACACACATACAAGATAATTTTTGAGGGGAAGAGAAGGTGCCAGATCAATGAAGGCTTCCTCTAGAAGGTGGCATTTGAGCTGAGTTTTGAAGGAAATGAGATTCTAGGAGGAGGAGTTGAAAACAGAATGCCTTTTAGGAAGGAGGGACCGCCAATTCAAAGCTGCTGACAACTGGAACTGGATGTAAGGAACAGCAAAAAGGCTACTGTGGCTACAAAATATGGAAAGGGAAATAATGTATAACATAGGATGGAGTCAGGTTGCACAAGGGCTTAAAATGTCAATCAAAGAAGTTTCTATTTGATCCTAAAGGCAATAGGGAACCGCTGGAGTTTATTGAGTAGTTAAGGGACATGGCCAGATAACAACTTCAGGAAAATTACTTTTTGTAGCTGTGCAAAGGTGGAATATGAATTGGCATGGGGAGAGGCTTATGCAAAGAAACCAATTGGGAGGTTATTGTAGTATAGGCAAAGGTGATGAAGACTTGGGCTAGGGTGTTGTCTGGGAATTAGAAGAAGGGGATGGATGTGAGAGAGGTTATGGAGGTAGAAATAAATATTAGCAACTAACTGGGGGTGTGTAGGGAAAAGAATAAAGAGTAGAGGTGAACACCTAGAGCACAAACCTGGGCAACTGGAAGGGATGCCCTAAAAAGAAAAAGGGAGGTTTGAAAGAATGGTGGTTTGGGGGTCAAAGGTAATAAACTCTGTTTGGACATGTTGCATTTGGAGTACTTATAAGAATCCAGTTTGAGTATTCAATTATAATTGAGAGACTAGAGGTCATTAAAAGGCACTAGGGCTGGATATGTAAGTCTGAACATCCTCTGCATAGACATGATTGATTAAACTCATGGGAAATGATGCATAGACATGATTGATTAAACTCATGGGAAATGATGATGTTACCATGTGTGACAATTAATAACGGAGAAGAGGGCCCACAAGAGAGTTTTGGGATGCACCCATAATCAGGGGCATGATGTGGGGTAGGGATGATAAGTTAGCAATGGTGTCATCACAACATAGAGTATTCAGGAATAGAGGGTGATCAAGGGAACAAGAAGGGTAGGGATTTAAAGAAGAAGAAAGAAAAGAAGAAAGAAAAGAATGAAGGAAGGAAAGAAGCAGAGAGAGAGAGAAGGAGGAAAGGAAGAAAGGAGGAAGGAAAGAAGGTAGCATGAGAAAGATGTAAAGCAAGGAAGACATTTTCCTATTGGAAAGTGGATAATGCCGGAAAATGTTTTTCATTTTTGCCTTTGTGTTCCTAGACTTTAGCAGCAATAAGGTAGAGTAGACAATTCTTTGGTCTTAGAGTTTGAAACAATCTAAATCCTATCCCTAGCAATAACTTTAAGTGTGACCATGGGCTATATGGCCTCAGTATATGACACAAGATTTGTCTATTATGCCATAGCTGGTCTGTATTATTGGAAGAAACTCTCACACTTGACAAAATCACAGATGATTGACTGTATAGTTATATCCTCTGGATTCATGCAGAAGGTACAAGTACCTTTGTATATAGTAGATACTTAAAATTTGTTCAGTTGGATTGAATTATTTTGTAACATTTTTTCCCTCTTACAATACAATTCTTTATACCTTGGAACTGTGGGAGGTAGATATCTCTCTCTTCTACAACCAAATGTGTCATAATGTTATATTAAGATAGATGACTTCAAATGGTATAAGAAATTAGAGGTTACTGGGAAACAAGAGAGGCTTAAGAGCACTAGTAGTACATTGAGAAGGAGTAGGACAGAAATTGAGAAACCAGAATTGGGTTCTAGGCTATCTCCAGAGGGATGTGGGACATAGAACAATTCTTAGGGGTATAAGACAATAGTTCTTAACTTGTGTGCCCTGATGTTTGCTAGGTGTGCCATGAAATTTTTGATGTTATATTATTGCTGGTAATAACAGAAATAATATTAACTCTAAAATGATTTTCAAATAAATTTTATTTATCTAGCGTATGTTAGTATAGAAAGTAAAGTATTTACAAGATATGTGAAACTTTCCTGTTATGTATGTACTAACTTCAAAACCTGTCAGATCTTGAGCTCACAAAGAATTCAACAAAATGGGTGCTGTTATTGAAGAGAAACTATGTGTGTGCACACACATGCGCGTGTGTGTACATACAATGTCTATAACTTGAACATCAGTGTGCTTACATTCTCACATGGGGCAGAACTTGCATGGGGCAAGCAATCATGTGGTGGCCAGAAGAGACGATACAAGGACACTCTCAAGAACTTTGGATTTGACTGTGCAACATGGGAGACACTGACCCAGGACCACTTAGCATGGCATGCCCACATCAGAAAGGGTGCTGTGCTCTTTGAGCAAGGCAGAATTGAGACAGCACAAAGTAAATGCAGGATGCGCAAATTTGGGGTATCCACCCCAAATATTCACATGGACTATCTGTGCCCCAGCTGTGGTAGAGCATTCCGAACTCATATTGTCTGATCAGTTACAGAGGGACACCCTGAAATTTCACTTTATCATGGTGATGTCCTTTTGGTCCTCTTCTAAGATAGATAACAACCAACCAACCAACCAGCTTACATTCTTCACAGAGATTCCTTACCTTGAGCAAAAAGCTATTTGAAAACCATGGATGTAGGAGGTTTAATTGACACAATACACTTTTATTTCTCTCCCCTTTCTTACCTCCCCTTAAAACTTTTATTCAGTCTGCTTTAATCAGACTAAAGTGATGATCAGTGGTAACCAGGTTAAAGGGCTAAGGCAAGGTCAGGTGATAAGATGAGTATCTGGAATTACAGAGGAGCCAGCACTGGTGACACTGCAGTAGTATGGATGTATGTGACCCTCCACAGCAGGTAGTCAACTTCTCCCCTGCATCCTACCTTCCTGAGTTACTGTACAGTTGCTGACTCCCTGGGGAAACTAGATGACACAGTGGATAGAGAGCTGAGCCTGGAGTCAGGAAGACCTAAGTTAAAATCCAGCCTCAGACACTGTCCTAGCTGTAGGATCCAGGGTGAGACATTTAAGTTTTGTCTGCCTTGGTTTCCTGATCTATAAAATGGGGATAGCAATAGTACCTGTCTTACAGGGTCGTTATAAGGGTCAAATGATATAGTATTTCTAAATTGTTTAGCACAGTGGCTGGCACACAGTAGGTGTTTCATATATGCTTACCATGATCTCTTCCCTTCTTACAACAAACTGAGACAAAACAAAACTCAGAGCCTCCAGTCATCTCTCTGATTTGATGAGACCTAAGGATAATGCTCGTCGTGTATGCAATACGCTTGATTTTTAGCAGGTAAGCTACTTGAGAAGAGGTGCTTCAGGGCAATAGTTCAATATAACCATTTGACTTTGTCAGGGAATCAGACTGGCAACACTTAGAAATCCATAGAAAAAAGGCATTTTTACAAGTCAGAGCTCTAGTTATCCTGTGTAAGACTGATGGAGATAGTTTATTGAGGAGATACTAGCAGTACAGTGGTGTTCATGGTGCTACACATTATAGACAAAAAAAATTATGAAGGAGAAGGAAAATCACTGTGTAAAGGTGGGATTAGTTGAGTAAATTAATCAAGTTACCTCAGATCACTTAAGGTACCAAAGGAGGTAAGAACATAGCTTAATGAATCAATCAATAAAATATTAAAAAGTCTGTGATATCTTCACAGACATTGCACAGGAAGAGTGTTCTGATTGTCTGAGAAAGCTTGGTCAAGTCCTATATGTCTTCTATAAAATATCAGGGGATAGAAATTTAAGTAAGGAGATGACTTTTGAGGGTCTGGCAACCAGGAGAAAGCACTGGGAAATCAAGAGCAGAGCTTCCAACAATGAGAAGACCTTAAACAAGAAGTGAAAGGAGAAAGGAAATGGAAGACTGAGTTATAGAAAAGAAGGGAGATATGGAGAGGACTATTTGCCCTACAGGCATCTCAGAGCAGAAGACTTAGTTTGACGTTATCAGATGTATTCATCTCCTAATGGAACGCTGGAATTTCCCAGAAAAGATCTGTCCTCTCCTCAGCTTTGCCTCCTGGTGCCTATCTACAGAGAAACAAGGTACAATATTCTTCTGTGTCTTTACCCAAACATCTCTGATAACTCGAATTTATCACAAGAGTGCAATGGGATCTCTGATTGTAACTTACAAACTTTTTATTTACTGTAAACTTTTTGCAGGAGCAAAGGAGGAGACCATAACATAGCATTGCAAGTGTGAAAATGTCATCAGAGAAATATAGATTGTGGGTTCCACTGGTAAACCAGTGTCAAGAGAATGTGTGGAAGTCACCTCTATATTGGGTGACATCCATACAGGACAACATGGATAAGAAAGTCCCAGCATCAGCAGACAGGACTAGCTTATAATCCACATCATTGGTGGTAATGTTTCGCATGAATGAGATCACAAATCCATTAGAATATAATTATTAATCTTGTAGCTTACTCATATGATGTAAGGAAAATACTTGTACAAAGTGGCCTGCATCTACTAAATAGCAGTTTACTTTGATAAGGAAGTTTAGGGGTGTTGGGTTGGGGATTTATTTTTATTCCCTGCAGTACATAAGAGGCAGGTAACCTGGGGGAAGGCAGGGAGATGTCATTGGGCATTCTGTTTCCACATTTCTCTACCATGTGGCTTTCAGTTGTGTGAATGATCTGTGGTCAGGATCCCATGCTATGGCCACTTCTCTTCTTTCCTCTTGCCCACCCCACCATATAAAATTATTTAAAAATGCAGGATGAGCTCTAATCCTGTATATCCTCCAGGAATGGATGGAATACTTGGAGCTTCCAGGGGAGAATGGAGTGTGGTAGCCCAAAGTATTTTCCAACACATTAAGTCTATAGAGATGGAAAAGCAGAAAAAACTAGCACCCTCATTAAGGAGGAACCCAAATGAAGGCATTCCCAACTCAATTGCTGTCATAAAACAAATTATCAAAGAATTCGAAATAAAGCCGGAATCTGACTGCTCCTTCAGACCTGGGTCTCTACCATCTCTTTCCTTCCCTTATATTTAAAGACAATCAACTCAGCCTTTCTCATTTCTTTTTTGTTTTCTGTATTTTGCTGTCTGCTAAATCCTTCCTTTTCCTCTGCCCCTGTCTAATGTTCTTTCAAACCCTGCACATATTGGACTCTGACCACAGCAACTGGAAACAAGTGAAAAGTCAGGATGCTTTATCTAATTCTCACCCCTCTTCTTGCCTTTGAAGTACCTCTTCTTTCTTTTCCTTGCACTGCAGCACCTTTCAACCAGAATCCTCCAGGTTCATTTCTCTTTTTACATCAAGGGGTAAATTCAATGTTTGAAGACAGAGAGAACTTTCAGGATGTAGCTTCTTCAATTGTCAAATGAGAAGATTAGACTAGATGACCTGGAAGGCCCCTTCCATCTCTAAAACTATGATCCTGTTTTCAGACATTTCATTTTGCTGCTATCACATGTTTCAAATGTAGTTCTGCTGTCCTTGACTATTCTTTTCCTTCAGATATGTGCTACACTCAAACCTCCATGGTTTTGCGCATGCTTTTCTCTACTATTGAAGTACTCTTCCCTTTCTTTGTTGAGTTTCCTACTTGTTCCTTAAAGACCAACTCAGACACCACTTGCTCCAGGATGTGCTCCTTAATTCCCCAATTGTTAACAACCTTTTCCCTCATGCCACACATAGCACTTCATTTTGTATGTCTTGGCATCTAATATTGGGCATTATAGCTATCTGTGCTGTGCCTTATCTCCCATTATACTGTAAATTAATAAAGGTGAAGTATCATGGAACCACACAATCTCAGAGTTGTAAAAGAACAGAGGTGATCTACTCTAATCAATAAATACCTGCTCTAGAATCTTCTTTATAACTTACCCAGCAAATGATCATCTAGCTTTGGCATGAAGATCTTTACAGGTGGGGGGAACAGGAGCAGCCCATTCCTTTCAGAGGCAGCCAATCAGACTTCTGTATTTGTCAGTAAAAAGAGACTGGGACTTGATATATTGATCTGGGAGTCATCTACATAGAAGTGAGTGTGTGCGTATATGTGTGTATGTGTATGAGAGAGACAAGGCAGTGACAGAGAGAGCAAGAGAGACAGAGAGACAGAAAGACACAGAGAGACAAGGAGAGAGAGAGAGAGAAGAGAAGAGGAGAGGAGAGAGGAGAGGAGAGGAGGGGGCCTAGCACAGATATCTTTAGGGATATTCACATTCAAGGGACATGGTGAGGTAGCAGAGGAGACTGAGAATAGTTGGATGGTGTAGGAGGTGAACCAGCAGAGTATATAAAAAGAAAGGTTGGTCACCCAACCTCTGTCTGCCTCAGTTTCTTCGGTTGTAAAGTAGGGATAATAAGAGTATCTACCTCCCAGAGTTTTGGAAGGTCAAATGTGATAATATGTGTAAAGTACTTGGCAAATAAGTAGGTGCCCTCTAAAGTTATCATCATCATTATTAATGTATTCAGTACATACAGATGAGAGACCTCCTCCAGCTGTTTACCAGGTCTTGAGTAGTAATACAGGATGATGGTAGTAATCCAGGGTCAAGCTTGGGCAAGAGAAGAGCAATGATAGGGAAAGGAAGCAAGAGACTCAAAGTTGGCCAACTGTTGGGTTGAGGCTGGAGAAGGTAAGGGGTAATGGCCTGAGAAAGCACCAGGCTTAGAGGAATTGGATATCTTGATGAAGGCAAAAACAGACTTAGGAGGGGTAAACCATAAGAAAAGATAGAATTACAGGAGATTCTGGTCTGATGGGGAATATCAAAGTTTCTAATGAGGAAAGTGGAACATTTATGGTAATGGTGAGATCTAATGTGTTACTCCTCCTTCTCATCATTTCTCCCTTCCTTCCTTCCTTCCTTCCTTCCTTCTTTTCCCTCTTTCATAAAGTTTATATACCGTTTGGCAACTGTAGTCTCATTATGTATCTCACTTCATTTCCTCAATGATATCTATAAGATCTAATTTACTTTTTTGAGATATGTTTAGATTAAGTTGGTTGTTACCCATATTTTGTGCATTTGTAGATGGATCTGACATAAGTTTTATTGTGGGCTTAGATTTTGCTTCTAAGTGCTATTAGTTGCCTGTAGTGCTATTCATCCTATAATTATGACTATTTTCTACCTATAATGGTGTCTGGTTCTCAGGCTAAAGATAAGCATTTTCTCCTATCATTCTTTCTTTTTTCAAATTGAAGTTCTTTTGATTGCATTTGCAAGGCTGTTGGCAAATACATTTTTACTAGTTCTTATTAGGTGTATTCTATCCCTGGTCAGAAACCCATTTGGCTTATATTTGAAGATGTGGTCTAAAACCATGAGGTCCTTTCTCAGACATTGTCTTAGCTACCTCTTCATTTCTCAAATTTGCCTTTCTCTTCTGAAGCTCTTGCCTTTGAACTGTGGCAATTATGAAAGCATGACCTGTGACCTTAAGACCTTCATTTACTTTCTTAAAACATTAGGGATTTTTATGTGACAGCTGCCCAAACTCCTTTAGCTGGCTGCTTTATTGATCAGGCCTGCATTATACCTTTCTCCAGTCCCCGCAGAAACTACTGTCAACCTTTAGAGGTGACAAACCAGGGGCTCAGATGAATGACTTGTTTTCTGATGCATCATTGGTAAACGACAGAGCACCTATCAAGAGTTGGAAGATTTGGCTTCAAAAGCTACAGAACCCACAAAATGATGGAGTGAAATAAATCTCCAGCTCAAGACAGCCTGGCAGGTCAAGAGGAAGCATCTATTGCTGGGAGTGGAGTGGAATGCAGTCTGGTGTGGACTGTGCCAGCAAAAACAGGATAGGAGCAGGCTTCAGGGGACTGAATAACTGGCAGCTGTGGCAGTTTTCAGACTTCTCAACCCAGAAACCCAAAGATAGTATAGAAGGTCAGTTGAAAAACATTTTGGGACCTGGTCTGGCTGGGGTCTGGCCCCAGGCCCGGGGAGTAGGGGGAAGAGGAAGTGCTGGTCTGTGTTGGCAGCAGCAGCAGGGGCAGTGGCTGCTCCCAGAGCTTTGGGCCCGTAGACAGTGAGGGATCAGGCAGCTGATAAAAAACCCCTGAAACCTAAGACAGTACACTTACCTCCACCCCTACCCCCACTGGAAGCAGAATCCTACCTTGATAAAGAGGTTGATATCTGACTGGGAACATGAACAAGACTATAGAATCTTACTTTGGTGACAAAGAAGATCACAACATACAACTAGAAGATGACAACCAAGTCAAAGCACTTACATCAAAAGCCTTAAAGAAGAATATTGATTGGTTACAGGCCATGGAAGAGCTCAAAAAGGATTTTGAAAATCAAGTAAAGGAAGTAGAGGAAAAACTGGAAAGAGAAATAAGTGATGCAAGAAAATCATAAAAATGAGTCAACAGCTTACTAAAGGAGACTCCCAAAATACTGAAGAAAATAACACCTTAAAAGTATACTAACTCAAATGGCAAAAGAGGTCCAAAAATCTAATGAGAAGAATGCCTCAAAAAGTAGGATTGGCCAAATGGATAAAAAAAAAAGAACCAAAAGCTCACTGAAGAAAATAATTCCTTCAAAATTAGAATGGAGCAAATGGAAACTAATGACAATGAGAAATCAAGAAATTATGAAACACAACCAAAAGAATGAAGAAAGAGAAGACAATGTGAAATATCTCATTGGAAAAAACCTGACCTAGGAAATAGATCCAAGAGAGATCATTTAAAAATATTTGGACTACCTGAAAGCCATGATCAAAAAAAAATAGAAGAGCCAAGATATCATCTTTCAAGAAATTATCAAGGAAAACTGTCCTGATATTGTAGAACCAGAGGATAAAATAGAAATTGAAAGAATCCACTGATCACCTCTTGAAAGAAATCCTCAAAGGAAAACTTTTAGGAATATTGTATCTACATTCCAGAATTCCCAGGTCAAGGAGAAAATATTGCAAACAACCAGAAAGAAATAATTTGATATTGTGGAAATTCAATCAGGATAACACAAGATCTAGCAGCTTCTACATTAAGGGATTGAAGGGCTTAGACTATGATATTCTGTAAGTCAGAGGAGCTAGGATTAAAACCAAGAATCACCTACTCAGCAAAACTGAGTAAAATACTTCAGAGAAAAAAATGGAATTTCAATGAAATAGAGGACTTTCAAGCATTCTTGATGAAAAGACCAGAGGTGAATAGAAAATTTGACTTTCAGATATAAGAATCAAGAGAAGCATTTAAAGGTAAACAGGAAAGAGAAATCATAAAGGACTTATTAAAGTTGAACTTTTTACATTCCTACATGGAAAGATGATATTTGTCACTCATGAGACCTTTCTTAGTGTTAGGGTAGTTGGAGGAAATATAGCTATATAGACAGAGGGCATAGGGTGAGTTGAATATGGAGGGATGATATCTAAAAAATAAAATTAAGGAGTAAGAGAGAAATATATTGGGAGAAGGAGAAAGGGAGAGAAAGAATGCGGTAAATTGTCTCACACAAAAGAGGCAAGAAAAAGTTTTCACAATGGAGGGGAAGAGGGACAAGGTGAGTGGGAATGAAAGAACCTTACTCTCATTGGATTTGGCTTAAGGAGGGAATAACATACACACTCAGTTGGGTATCTTACCCTACAAAGTAAGGAGGAAAGGGATAAGGTGGAGATGATAGAAGGGAGGACAGATTGGGGAAGGGGACAGTCAGAAGCAAACACTTTTGAAAAGGTTCAGGGTCAAAGGTGAAAATAAAATAAGTGGGGAGAGGATGGAGGGAAATATAATTGGTCTTTAACAACATGACTTATGGATATGTTTTGCATGACTCCATATGTATAACCTATATTGAATTGCTTGCTTTCTCAATAAGGATGAGAGGGTTATGGAGGGTGGGAGAGAATTTGGAACTCAAAATTTTAAAAACAAATTTTAAAAATTGTTTCTATATGTAATTGGGAAAAGTAAAATTTTTTTAAAAAGTAAAAAAAAAGAAAATGAGCTCAATCAATCAACAAACTGTTATTAAACATTTTGCTATGGGCCAGGTGTTGTTCTGGGCTTTTTGGATATAAAGAAAAACAGAAAATACTCCCTAACCTCATGGAATCTACATTCTCTTGGGGAAAATGACTTATATAAAGGTAAGTAAATATCAATACAAAAACAATATTGGGCAATTATTGGTGGAAATTGGTGGAATAACAGACTACTGTTAAGGGATGTTGAGTCTGTTGAACTTGTCTTTTTGAGTTGCCATATTTTCCAGAAAAAACTGGACCGAGAGCACACAGGAGGTCCTGAATGTGTCAAGGATGAAGCCCTACACATTCCTAGCTGACATAATTTGTTTTCCTCCACGCTGGATTCCCTGTGTGTCCTTGGGAGGCAAGATAGTCACTAGACAGTCTGTACAATGTTGGGAAAATGCTCGTGTAGCTGGGATCGTTTGTAGATAAGTGATCTCTTCTATCTTTGCAGTCAAACAGTTCCCAAGGGAAAAGAATGCCCCTTTTGTGATCACCTTGCTCCTATCCTTTGGGAGGGGCTACTGCACTGTCCCCCTCCTATGCCATGGCCCCTGTGTGTACTATCATACATATGCCATCTTCTAAAAGGACTTTGAACTCTTTGGCTTCCACATGCATGTTCATTTTTCTTGTAATAAACCTGATTTTCACATAAGTCTCATGATGTTGTTATTAACATCATTAGATCTCCTATTGAACAGTAATTCTGAGAAGAGGTGATGCTGTCAATATGGTGTTAAATAGCATTAAGACTCCTGCTCCTGTCTACCTTACAGTGCAAATCTCCTGCAGACGCAGTCAAATAAAGACCAGTACCATGTATACTGGTCACAAGAGCTAGAACTGAGAGTCTCACATAGCAACTCACAAGTCACAGAAAACAGGAGGAAAGAAGAAATCTACACCAACAAGAAGCTGTATGTTGCATCTGCAATCTCCTTCATGTTTACAGAGGTTGTGGGTGAGTATCTATTTTTCAAGGAGGATTTTCTGATTAAAAAAATAGAAGCTACTACATGGCATATGGGCAGCAAAGTTCCAGATGTTTGAAAAGCACTGGCACTTAACTGTTTTCAGAAAGTCATTTTTGCCAACAGAGAATATTTTGGGAGCTCTATTTTTATTACATAGATTTATGAGATTAGAAGCAATGCTTAATTTCTATTTTTTTCAAATGCAGTTTTTTGTCCTTAAATTAGAAAATCTGGTGTTCTAGAAATTCACAAAATAAAAAATCAATGACACCATATTGTAATGACTCACTGGCTAATCTCTACTACCTGATTTCTCTAGCGTGGTCCTCAATCTGCTTACTCCACAACTCACCTTGAGTACTACCTTTTCCTATCTGATCATAGTGCCTTTTGTTCCCCTCTCCCCATCATTTTTCAACTACTTTGTTAATCTCTTAGTATATATTATCTGTAGAATGAAAACTCATTGAAGTTAGGATCTGTATCACTTTTGTCTTTTTATCTCCAGAATGGAGCATAGTGCCTACCACATAGTAGGTACCCAATACTTACTTGCATGGTTGATTAATTGGTTGTCATCAGATAAATATCTTGAAATGGAACTTTTTTCTCTCACTTCCAAGCTATGATGTATGCCTTGAACTGAACTCTTGCAATTGCTCAGCATCCTTTATCTTTACTCTTAACTCCGTATCAACCTTGCTCGCCATGCAAGCGATCTAATCCTGCCTCTCTTCTTCAAGTGTCCAAACCCTGCATTCACAGCAGATGAGCCAGCCTTCTACTTCAATAGAAACTGAAGCTATAAGAGTTTCCTCAGTCCTCTTTTTGTATTCATCAAAACTGCTCATCATTGTTCCTGAAACTCTTCTTCCACCTGGTCAAAGAAGAAAAATAATCCCACACTGCGCATTAAAGCTAATCACTTCACTTTTGCCCTGGAGTCCACTCCTTCCTGCCTCCCTCCTCCAGGATGTTACTCCAGCTATCATTCCCGCAGTCTCTTGCCTTTTCACTCTCTCCCCCTCCAAAGGCTCATTCTCAACTGCCAAAAGCCTTCATATATCTCCCCATTACTGTAATGCTTTCCCTGGACACTTCTATCCCATCTAACTACAGTCCTATTTCCTCTATCTTTACTGACAAATATCTTGAAAAGAATGGCTATGCCTGATGCACCAGCCTCCTTACTATTCATTATTTTCTGTCAACCCCATGCCATTGTTCTTGTGTTCCTCCCACACTGAAGAAATGTTCTTACCATCATTAGCCATCTTCCCTTCTCTCTCTAGATACTATTTTCTTTTCCACTTAGTAAATTTATTCTTTCCCATATCTTCTACCACTGTCTCTATGCAGATGATTCCTAAATCTTTATTTCTTAACTCTCTTCTGACTTCCATACCCTCATTCTACAGGACATCTGTGTCATACTTAAAACTTATTATCTTTCCCCCAAAATCTGTTCTTTCTTTTGACTTCACTATTTCTGTTTGCAACATCACTGTCCTATATCCCATGTGTATAAAACTGTTTTTTAACTTTTTCTTTCAATTCCCACATCTAGTCCATCACTAAGTCCTATTAAAATTATGTGCCTACAATTTCTCACATCCATCTGCCATACTACTTCCATTTCCACCAGCTAACTGTGAATCCTCATTAATGACAACTTGAACAGCTTCCTCATGGGTCTAATCATTTGCAATCTTACTGTCCCCTCTATTCCATACTTCATATAGCAGCTAGGCTAATCTTCCTCATCCACATATATGCCTCTCTTCTGATCAGTAATCTGCATTGGTTTGTCACACTCTAACAAATCAGGGCAAACTCTAAAGCCTGACTCTGAAGACCTTGTATGTTTGGGTACTGGCATACCTATGCAGTCTTATCTTATGACTCCCCTTCAGGCACAGCATTCTGGCCAAACTAAATGACCCTTCTCTTGACCATGACCTGTGAATGTTCCTTCCTCTGTGTCTTGTTAGGCTATTCCTTATACCAGAAATGTCCTCCTTTATTTATTTTCCTGTTGAATTTCTTTGTGTTTATTAAAGCTCAGCCTACATGCTGCCTTACTAAGCCTTTCTTGATTCTCCCAATCAGTCAATAATCATCTTCCTCTTTGAGTTTTATAGTACTTGGTTTTGTACCTCTCTGATATATTTATCATCAATTATTATTTATGGTATAGTGAGCTTTATTCATATACTCTTAAAGGAGGCCCTCAGAACTAAACATAATATTTCAGATGAGGTCATCTCACCAAAAAGCAGTGAACCTGTCATCTCCATTGTACTTAATGAATGCAGGTCTAAGCATTAATTAAGCACTTACTATGTGCCAAGCATTGTGCCAAGTACTAGAAATATAAATACAAAATTGAAGACATTTTACTGGGGAGAGCCTACACATATAAGAGAATGGTGGCCAGGGAGAATATTTCAGTTTGATGAGCTTTAGAGGTAGTGATCGGAGCTATAAGGATACAACCTATGCAGCAGCAATGTTAGAGCTTATTTTTTTAATTGCAGAACAGTAATATGGGAATGGAGGGCGCTGACAGGGAACGGACATTCAGTTGTCATGGTAGTTGGTGAGACTGCTGGAGTATGGTGTGAAACCTGGCTGGAACCAGTCCCAGATGGAATGGGCAGCTGAGGCAAGTGTCCATCAACAATCACTCCCTCAGACATAAAGGAGTTAAGTCCTCCAGCGTTTATAACTTTTTTAAAGCAGCTTAAGTTTTTATTCTTGGTCACAATGTTGACTCCTATTGAGCTACTGGCCAGCAATTCTTCCTCCTCCTCCTCCATGTATATTTACACTTCATCTTCTTCATCTTTCTCTAAAGTTGAGTTTTAAAACCCTAAGGATAGGACTTTACATTTAAGTTGTGTGTGTGTGTATATGTGTGTGTGTGCATATGTGTGAGTATGTGTGTGTGTACATGTACGTGTGCATAAAATCAACTTCAGAATCAGGATGTTGATGTCAAATTAGATGACCTTAAGTATCTCCCAGCTCTATTGGTTTTTTCCGTTAACAAATGTCTTTCAGTTTTTATATGTGAACAATGATATTACCAACCAATGCTCTTGGCATCCAGCACCCTCCTTTCGTTTCATAAGTTGAGAGAGATTACAGGACATACAGAAGGGAATTTTGAAATAATCAGGTACAATCCCTTCATTTTACAGTTGAAGAAACTGAGTCCCAGAGAAAGGAAATGAGTTTTCCAAAATCACAAGCATAACAAGTAGCAGAACCAGTATTTGAACCCAGTTGTATGGACTCCATCTACTGCCAGATGGTGGTGGTTGGTAAGATGCTTCCTAGATGAATGGTACCAGAGTTGATCTTTCTAAGTCCATGAGGTACTATATTGTGTGTGTGTGTGTGTGTGTGTGTGTTTAGTCCTCTTTGTAATGCATATAAGCAATATGCATTCTTGGTTGTAGTCATTTTCCATTTGCCCCTATGCCAGAGCAGTAAAAATGAACAATAGTAGCTGACATTAATTTATATGACATTTTAGTGAGCAGAGCACTTCACATACATGATGCCATTTTGTCCTCCAAACAATTCTGTAAGGCGGGTGTTGTTATTTTCCTTACTTTACAGATGTCATTACCTAAACTGTGATGCATTCAATGATCACCCTAGGGTAACAAAACTAGTGAGTGTCAAATGTGGTACGCGACCCCAGGTTCTTCTCAGACAAACTCCATTGTTCTTTCCATGGTATTCTATTGTCTGCCATCATGGAGTAGTCCTTAGAGAGCTAGACTCAGTCAGAAAAACTGAGTTCAAGCCCTGAATCTAATGAGTGCTGGCTGAGTGACCCCGTGCAAGTCATTTAACCTCTCAGTGCCCCAGGCAATGCTCTAAAATAAGACATTGTAGAGTACGTGTTGGTCTGCTTTGGTAGAGGGAGTCCCAAAGTTGATAGTTCCCTTCAACAATGAAATTAAAACAACAAAAAAGGAGGAACTATAGAAGAAGAAAGAAATATAGTATTATAGGTTGCGTTCAGAAGCCAATGGATCACAATGTTCCTTCTTTTCCTCCTTCCATTTCTTGATGGTCAGTATCAGCATTCATATTTCTGAATTGTTGTGATGGTGGTGAACTGTCCTTGCTTAAAAGCACTGAGTCTCAATACCCTCCCCCTCCAAACAAGTCTTTCTTCTTTCCCAGCTGCCTTCGAGTTCAGCCCTCTAGTTGAGTTTCTTTGTGATGCTGTGGAAGGTCTCATTTTCTCAGCTCAGGTCAACATTTCAGCATCAAGCTTTGGGCATGTCCCCATTATTCATGGCTAAAATTCGTTCCTGCGACTTATCCTGGTGCAGGGCTTTCCTGGGCAAGAAATAATGCATTATTAACACAGCTTTAATATCAGGCTCAAGTCTGGCAGATAGAGCGACATTCGAGGAAGGACAGCTGATCTGTTAGCAAAATGTTGCTTTTTGGCTAATGAATCATTCAAGTTTTTGCTCTGGCAGCTCAGTAACAAGCTTGAAGACGACTTTGCTTCAGACCATTAAACTTTGACAAACCCGTTATTAACTGCAGCTACAGCTAGCAGTCTATGAGGATTATTGCAATTATGAGCCATATATGTAATTTTTAAAAAATCATTAGGCGAGACAGGGTGCGCTTCATGATGAAGGGCTCAGTGACTGACAGTCTCTACTTCTTTGTAGTACACAAAAGCAATAAACAGCTGCAATGAATAATCATCAATCAGCCAAAGCCATTTGCTAGAAATATGATGTTGAATCAGAAAGGTGACTGTTATTACACAGCGATCTTTCATCTGGAAGGAAAAGGCAATGTTATCGTTCACTCTCTGTTTTCAGGTTGAGGGCTTTTTCTGAAAGAAGAATTAAACAGAATAGAGCAAATGGGAATTTAGTGTCAGTTTAGCAAGCAATAATTAAGCACCTAACATATGAAAGGTGATTTACTGCATGGAGAATGCAAAGACAAAACCAGATACAACACCAGCCTTCAAAGTGTTTACATTCTACTGTATAGAAATTCACAATAACATGAGAAAAGAAGTTTCTGAAGGCAGCTTTTCAAATGCTTGAAGGAGAAGATCGGTCTCCCCTGAGCCATTGCTTCTCTTAGTAGGACCTGATCTGGGAATAATCAAAGAAACTTGAGAAAGTAGAGAAGATAGATTAGTGTCTTAGAGGTGGTCATGGAAAGAAAAGGAACTGTCTGAAGGTTTCTCTGAATTACAATGTTAAATGACAAGGGATATCTAAGTTCTCCATAAACACCAATGTCCCATGTCTTACAGAAACATCTGTTGCTATGTAAGTCTCATGGTGTTGATAAGTGGTATTCTAGTCTTATAGGTGGACACACGTCTGGAAACCTTAAGGTAGTTACTGATGTGGCCCACCTCTTGGTTGACTCGATAAGCTTTCTGCTTTCTCCTTGTGGTTATCCTCAAAACTCCATTCCACACAACTAACCTGGGGATGGCATCGAGCAGGTACCATTTGTGTACTGCTTGACAATGGCAAACCAGAATTGTGTGATCCAGTACCCAGCTCAAGAAGTACAAAGCAGGGTATTATTCTCTGATAGTATGTGGAGTTGGATTGCTGGTGTTCAAGAAAAAAAAAATAAGTGATTTGGGAATGTACTCTCTCAACATAGGCTGAGCAAAGCAGCCAGATTTTTAATACCTTCTTTTTCCATTGGACCAGAGAAAAGGGTATCCCTTGAACATGTTTCACCCATGATTCCTGCAGTGCTTTCATAGCTCTGATTTTCTTCATTAACCTTCTCAGCATCCCTCGGTGATGAGGAGACAGGAACTATTAACCATATTGAAGAGCTAGGAAAAAGTGAGAACAGAGTTCCCAAGGGAATCGGCTCAGAGTAAAAAAAAACAGCTTTACAGACAAGTCAGGAAAATAACTTGGGACTTCTTTTACCTTTCTTGCCCTTTATCAGCTAAGAGATGGAAAAGTAGTGTGGAATAATGGGAAAAACACAGGATTTGGAAAGAGAAGATTGAGTTTGAACCTCAGCTTTGTTATTTACTAACAGTGGGATGTTGGGAGATGAAGAATAAAATTTATTTTTAGCACTTTAAGCTTTATCAAAGGCAGGCTGGAGTAGTGGACTTGGACTCAGGGAGATATGGGATCAGACTCTCTCTAATGGGTACTTTTTAGGTGATTTTGTCCAAGTCACTTGACTTCTCAGCCTGTTAACTCTCTAAGACTATAAAAGTAATTCTGTGATTCTATTGCCTCTCACTGAATGAAAAAATAAAACAAGCGGCATACCTCTGCATGCCTCATTTCTTTGAATGATGATGGTCCTTTGCATTTAGTTAATATCTAAAATGTTGCAAAAATCCCTCTCTATCCTTTTTATTGCTTTTGGGTAAGCTGTCTTAGCAACATGAGTTTCTGAGTGAGTTTAGAATGTCAAGGATTTCTTTCCTTTCTTTTTAGTACAGTGACGAGTAGTGATAAGTGGTATTGGTAAATAAGAATGGGGATCACTGAAAAGTAAATGCTGATAGCATGTTCCAGAAGCCTTAGTGCTTTTTAAAAGTTTTAATAGCTTAAAGCCCTGTATATGCCTTCTGGCTCTAAGTATCCATGAGGTAAGGTAATTCCAATAGGGAAATAACCTTGGGCTTCAGATTATAGGCTGTTGGCAGGAAACACACACAAGCCCACACTTTACTTAAAGCCACTCCCACCCACTAATCACACTTAATGGAGAATGTTCTCAAGGTGGAAATGCCAAGAGGGAGAAATTGCATGATCACATGACACTAAAAGGGCAGCATCAAAGATTATGCTTTTTTGTTGAGTCCAAATCAGCAAATTTAGAGAAGAAAAGTTTTCTATCTAGAAGCCTTCCCTAACCTCCACTAATTCCAGTGCTTTCCCTCTTTTAATTACTTCAGATTTACCCTAAATATAGATTACCATGTATGTTTGTTTGTTGTCTCCCCCATTAGATCTTAAGCTCCTTTTTTTGTACCCCCGAGTTTAACACAATGCCTGGCACACAGTAGGTGCTTACTTGATGTTTATTAATTGAATTGTCCTCTTGGTTTATGCAATCTAGTCCTTATTAGCTTCTGCTCCTGTTGAAGGCAGTTAGCCTATGTTTTGTTTTATTTTTGCATTCTCCATACAATTAAGTGCTTTGCACATATTAGGTGCCTAATCGTTGCTTGCTAAATTGATAATGAATTTCCATTTTCCCCCATTCTGTCTAATTCTTCTTTCAGAAAAGACTCTCAACCTGAAAATAGAGAGTGAATGCTAACTTTGGGTTATGTTTATTAGTGTCAAGGACTCTTACAATGCTGGTGATCTGATTAACTGTTTTTTCCTAGCTTACTCAGAATGTGGAACTGAACGATTGCACCACCAAGAGGCTCCTACAGAACCTGGTACTGGAGATAATTCTGTTTCTGTACTATCCAAGAAGTCCTTTTTTAGTGCTTTGTGTGTGCCTGTAATAATAGTAATTAATTAAAAATAAAGAAATAAAGCTAGCATTTGTATAGTGCTTTATGCTTTACAAAGTGATTTACATATATCATTTCATTTGATTCTCACAAGAGGAGAAGTAAATTGTCTTAATTTTACAGCTGAGGAAACTGAATCTGAGAGAGGTTAACAGTTTTGTTCACACAGTTTGTAAGTGCCTGAGGCAACATTCTACCTTGGTCTTCCCGAGTCCAAGTCCAATGAACTATCCAGAGTACCACCTCACTGTCTAAGGACGCAGCCTGTATCTTTTTCTATATAATTTCCTTAGGGAAAGGCACAAAGAAAATGTGTCTTGTCCTGCTGTACCAAGAGAAAAGGGTATACTCATTGGAACTCATATACAAATCTGCATAAATCTGTGAGTGATGAGAGAAACTGGTCCTAGGGATCTTGTTTGCTGGGGCAATAGTGACTAATGAGAAGTGGGCTGATTATTAGATCCCAGTGAAGTTCTGAGACTTTTCTGAACCCTAAAGGAAAAACGTCTTGGAAAGAAGATAGAACCATCTTATCTGGAGCCTAGCTGCAAGGTTGAGTCAAGAACTAAAGTAAGGAATCTGACTTTTCTTCTTGGAGAAGCGAATGCACTCCCCATAAGGAAAGGATCAAGTGTCTTTATATTAAATATTAATGTAAACGCCTTCATTATGATGCTTCCTTTCCTTCCAGTTTCTCTTAAAATGCAGTTAGTGTATTGATAACACTTTGAGCTCTCTTCTGTATGACTAATTTATCCTGTTGGCAAATGAAGCTCATTTTTCTTGAATACTCTCTGAAGTCTTCTATTTTCATTGTTTTATTCCATTGAAGCTGCTGATATTGGCTAGTCATAAATGTTTTATGGCAAAATTAAGAGCTTCTAAACACATTTTGCTCTTTGCTTCTCATTCTTTCATCTCTTAATAAGTTTCAATCATTTTAGCACCTGTTTAAAGTGAGAGCCCAAAGGAGAAGGGAGGGGGCAGGGAGCAATTAACATGCTTTAAAAATTTGTAAAAAATACTTAGCAAAATGGAGCATAATGAACTCAGATGCCAGTGTTTTACTAATGGAACATCAAAGCACCGAAGGCTATTCTCTGAATTCCTCAACCATTTTTGTTTCACTAATCCTTATTTAAAATATGATATAACCTATATGGAAGAAGTAGTGATAGAGAAAGGATGGAGAAGCAGCACCGAAGTCCAAAGTTCTGGATTTAACTCCTGGTTCTGACACTAACTGGGTGATCCTGGAAAAGGTGCTCAGTTGTCTCATTTTATGGAAAAGTCACAACCTCTATGAGTCTCATTTTATTTAGCTGTCCAATGGTGATGTGATATTGCTTCTACAAACTCCTTCACAAGGTTGATGGGAGTATCAAACATCTCAAAACTGGACAAATGTGAGTTATGATTGTTGTTCCTGTTGGAGACTCACTCCTAGGTAACTTCCACCAACATCCTACTCACCTATACACTTATACTGGCACAGAAGTGAATCTGGATTCACAAAGGCAATGACCTGGGAAACAAGCTCTGGAAAATTCTCTCAATTTTGAAAAGCTTCAAGGATGGCCCTGGTGATTGACTGTGAATCTGTCATTTAAGCCTGGCTTACCTAATTTGATGAGGTTTATTATCAGAATGCTGGATGCCAGTTGATATTTTTGTTTGTTTATTTTCAAATTTATTTTATTTTAGTACTTATTCATTCATGTATGTAGACATACCAAGTCTTGAGGATGTCTGTGGAAAGATGAAGGGGTTACTAGCACTCATGGTAGAGGGAATCCATACATTAAAGAAATTATGGATGATATGAAAATAAGAAATGTTGGAATAAAGGCTCCACGAGTAATTCTTTTTTTTTTTGTCCATTATTCCCTAGAAATTCTTGGTGCCTCGCTGTCCATCCTCTGCATTTGGGTGATAATGGGTATGCTGCTGTATTTAGCTTCTGAGCACCTACTACATATCCCAATTATCAGATCAAGACAACAATTAGCTCATCACATTTGACTGTGTAGTAGTAGCCAACATTGGGTAAGTGATTGAATTTTTGGTTATAAATCAGTTTCAACTGATTCTAAGTCATATATTCTTCCTTTCTGCAAGGTAATTCAAAGTTTATAAGCAATGAACTTCTAAGTGACCCTAGTCAAATACCCTTCTCTAGGTCTGGAAATATAAATTGAAAGTAAAGGTATTTAGGCTCAAATAATAAGATATGATTTGGAAATGCTTGTTAAGCATAATCTTCACCTTGAATTGAGATGCATAATCTCCCTTGAATTGGGCAGGAAGTGGTAAGTTTCTCACTGGCTTTTGCAAAGATTCTGGGAGGTATATATTTTTTTCCAAGTTGGAAACCGTGGAAGATGATTGAAGATCAGGACTAGAGGGAGTGAGGAGGGTTGTCTGAGTGTAGTGGGAATTTTGGAGAGAGAGAGAGAGAGAGAGAGAGAGAGAGAGAGAGAAAGAGAGAGAAAGGGAGGGAGAGAGAGAGAGACTGAGAGAGAGAGGCAGAGACAGAGAGAGGCAGAGAGACAGAGAGACAGAGAAACAGAGAGACAGAGGAAAGGAGAAGAGGAAGGTGGCAGGACCTGGACACATGGACCAGCAGTCAGATTACAGTTTGGTGTCCATCATATCTCCATTCCCCTTTGTATGGGATGGCAAGACCCCTACTCAAATTGACTACTCAGAGGCATCTCAAAGTACAAATAGAAAGTCCTTTGGTTCTTGCAAGAAGCAGACTGGAAGCATTTTACAGAAGCAGATGTAAGGTTATGTAGCAGAAAACCACAAACCCTGCCCCCCTTATCCTTTTGGTCAAGAGCCTGAGCTAGCAGTCCTTATTCAGAAATAAGGAAATGGGTTAAGAGAGACTGGGGAGAGGGGCAACAGATGGTTTCACAACTTCAAATTTCCTGAGATCATATGATTTTTGATAAATTGAAACGCAGACCTTATATCTGCTTTACTTTATATTTAGATCCCTGACTGACTTGCCACATTCACCTTCTTCAAACCCAAGCCTCCCTGGGAAACCAAAACAGGTGATTTCTAAATGGATAAGTGGAGGGGTATATGACATTTTTTAATCATAGGGAATCAGTCTACTAATTGGAACACAGAGTGAAAATTATATACTAGGGACTGGTGGTCCTAAATATGTGTACCCCTCCCTTCCCTCCCTTTTCAATTGAGTGTGAACAGCACTTGTTTCTAATGATCTCACTGGTGGTTGATCTTGATTGACTTCACAGACATGAACCTAATAATGGCTAAAGGTTGTAGTAGGATCATAGACCAGGATCATAAAATCTGAAAGTTGTACCTGGACAAGAATTGTCTCTCCAACTTGAAGGCCTCCAATGAAGAGGGATGCCATTACCATCTGAGGCACCATTCCACTTTTGCATAACTCTCAACACAAGGAATTTTTTTCCCTAACATCAAACCTGAATCTTCTTCTCTACATCTTAGATCTCTTGCTTCTACCTGGTACTGTCCCCTGGGAGTGAGAAAAAAATCTAATCCATCTTCCAAATGACAACCCTACTAATGCTTGAAGACAGCTTTTGTATTTCTCCCGAGTCATCCACAAATTTGATAAGCATGCCTTCTGTACCTTCCTCCAAATCATTTATAAAAATGGGCAAAAGCATTTTAGAGCTAGAAGGATCCTTTGATATCAACTCAATCAATACTTTCATTTTTTCTGACTCAGGAAACAAAACCTTAGGAAAGTTAAATGATTTTAACCAAGGTCACATTGTTAGTGTCAGATAGATCCAGGATGTAATGTGGGTTTCCTTCTGTTTGGTCCAAAACTCTTTCCATGATCAATCAATTAAGTCATAAGAATGATTACTTCTGTTCTCTTTCTCTCTGTCTCTCTCTCTCTCTTTCTCTCTCTCTGTCCCTCTCTCCATATATATATATATATATATATATATATATATATATATATATGTGTGTGTGTGTGTGTGTATGCATATATATATACACATAAATATATAATAAAATGCATATGTAAATAAAATGTATATATAAATTAATAAAGCATGCATCTCAATAAATATTGTGTTTGTGTAACATACACAATTATACCAAACATTCTAAAAGTCTTAGTGCAGTTTTAAACTATTAAGTTTAAAGTCTCAGTGCAAGATTATTAAAGTTGAAAGTGAGATAAAGATAAGTGATTAAGTCCTACGCTATCAAATAAGATATTTATAAAGTGTTTAACACGGTTCTTGGCACATATTAAGCACTTGATAAATGACGGTTCCCCTCAATTCCCTACCCTGACAAAATCCTCTACTCATATCTTTTTGAAGCCTACTGCATTTAAAGTAATATTTTGGTACCTTTAGTATACAGTGCAACTTAATCTGTTGCTTAACCTCTATCTGAGAGGTGATGCTGTCTGTGTTCCTTAGTGATAGAGGGCAGGCAGTGGGGATAGAAGGAAGGACAGAAGGATTGAGAGGGTATGATGAGAAAACTAAGTCAGACATGGGCTTTTTCAGCATGCATTTGTTATGCATTATGAAGTGTTAGGAATTCTCAGAATAACTGATATGGTCATACACAAATGTGTGTATAAGACCATGTAGATATTCTCATGTTTGGAGTTATTCATACCACTGGGTACCATTCTAGGATGGTGACATATTTTTTAAAAGATTTATTTCCTAAGGGCTAGTGTCTTTCAGATTATGTCTGACGTTGTTACTGGACAGGATCAGAACACAATTTCCAGGCCAAAGTAACGGGACACTTTTCTCTCATGGAACACAAGACAGTTTTAGTTAAAGCCAGAGTCTGGACAGATTTAATACATTTTATAGGAGATCAATTTAGAGTGCAAATATACTAATTAGTATATTAAAAATCTCTTCAAGGTCAGTTTTGTAGAGCTTGCTTTCCTTCATAAAAACAGGCCCAATACAGAGGCAACATGGCATAATAGGCAGAGTACTGGACCTGGAATCTGTATTCAAACTCTCCCTCACATACTCATTAGTTTTGTGATCACAGGCAAATAATTTTATTTGTCAGCAGCACTTCAGATTCCTTATTTGTAAGAGAGGGAGGGAGGGAGAGAGAGAGAGAGAGAGAGAGAGAGAGAGAGAGAGAGAGAGAGAGAGAGAGAGAGAGAGAGAGAGAGAGCATAAGAGAGCTTGAATGTTTAACTACAGGGAAAGTTATTTTCTAGCAGTTACATCTTTGTTAGATTGATCATATTAAAGCCAGACCAGAAAGTTAGAAGACCAGTATCTTTGTATGTGTTCCCTCATCCTTCCATATTTCAAGATGGGCTATTTAGTAACTTAGAAATTTGATTAAGAGTACCTTCAGAGTCAGAGAAGTTATATCCATTTGTCTTTTTGTGTCCTGGGGATATGTCATCCTACAATAACTGTTACATGAACACCATCGAGGTTTTCAGGGCTGGCTTATTGGTTTCAATACACAATACATAATTCAATTCCTTGTAGTGAGGGAATTTGTGAAGTTTCTAGTCTTTTCCATCAAAGGAGGAATTAGGATCTAAAAGAAGTTAGACAGGTTCAAAATGAACAAAGTATATAGTGGTGGGATAGGTAACAGGATGCACAGAGAATCAGTTTTCTGGGAAAGAAGACTTAAATCCAAGACCTACCTCTGACATACTCTGCAAGTGTGGGCAAGTCACTTAACTTCCTCAGGCAGCAATCTAAGATTGTAAGCTGCAAAGAGTTTCCAATTTGCCTTAGTAGACGTTGGGAGTTGCCTACACTGATGAAATCCCAAGTCTGGACCACATGACTAGGCAGAGTAGGATTATATGAGGAGCAAACTAAAGAACAGTCATTAAGACGGAGTAACAGGGCATGCTCAAAGCTGCCCTATCTGTTTCTGGGCCACCACATGTGCTTACTGAGTTCTTAGGTGCTTTGAGATTGAGAACTTCCCTGGTGGCTTTTAGCCACAGAACCTCAAAGCTTGAAGATGCCTTAGAAGTCATCTAGTCCTAGTCTTATCTTAGAATTATGTCTAGACAGTTAGCTAATAAACATTAATTAAGAACGTACTTGTGCCAGGCACTATGCTAAGCAGAGGATACAAGGAAAGCTAAAAGACAGCTCCTATACTGAAGGAACTCCAGAGTAATGGGGAGACAACATGAAAACAACTTGCACAACAAGACACATATAGGGTAAATTGGAAATTTAGAAGATACAGGATGAATTAGAAATAGTTTAGAGAAGGCACTAAGATGGAGGAAAATCAGGAATTGCTTTCTGTGGAAGATGGAATTTGAAGGGAGCCAAAGAGCCAGAAAGTGAAGATGAGGAGGGAGAGCATTCCAGGCATTGGGGGCAGCCATAGAAAATGCCCAGAATCAGGAGATGGGCTACGTTGTTTGGATAATAGCAAGGAGAGCAGTATCACTGGATTGTGGTGGAGTTGTGTGTGTGTGTGTGTGCGCGTGCATGTGTATGTGTTTGTGTGTGCATTTGCATGCACATAATCAAACAAATAGTCATCCTATGTCTGATTAAAAACCTCTATCAAGGAGGAATCTGCCACCTCTTGAGACAGTCCATTCTATTTTAAACTCTACCTGTTAGAGCATGTTCTTCCTTACATCAGATTGATATGTTACTTCTACCCATCACTCTTTGCTTTTCTGTCATTTGAGACCAGACAGAGTAAGCCTCATTATTTTGTCCACTAACTACATATTTCTAGGAATCCTTCCTACTATAAATTATATTCCTATCTGTCTCACTCTGTAAGATTGCTCTCTATGTTGTCTCAGATTTGAAGCTATGGACCAGATCACGTGTTATAGCCTTTCGAAGGAATATTGGACACCAGGATAACTGGGCTTGAGAACATTCATTGTTGTTCATGTTAGTATAAATGTCTGAATGACAGCTGAAGAATTCAATCAAATATTCATATTTGCTCTATATGATTCCAAATTCCAAATGGTAATATCCAGATAACTGATGGACTTTTAAAAAAATTATCCAGGTATTTGGCATCCTGTAGAATAAGCCTTCAACTTCTGTGCTTTCTACAGTAATTTCCAAATTTCATTATAAGAAACTTTTAAGCAAGGTTGTGGTTCATTATATACCATGTAATTTTAGGTTTCACAATCAGTAAATGCTCCAAAAATGCTGGTTGATAATCATTTTACAGAAATGGTTTTTATTAATGCAATAACATTTCACTTAGCACTAAAAGTTTTCAGCTTTGGGCTTGAGCATTTGTTTTTCTAAGTCACAGATGTATGAGTTTTCTTTGCTGAGGCAGTGTGGTATGACACAGATGTTGTTTTTGCTACAGAAGACATTGGCCTTAAGGGGCAGAGCATATACATTTGTGTAAATTCAAGATGAGTACCTTCCAGCCTTTGTGCCTGTCTGTGCAGAGATGCTCCAGTGATTCTCTTTTCTTCTCCTTTCCTCTGCCCATTCCCTCTTTCCTCTCTTTTTCATCTTTCTTTATTTTTTCTTTCTCCTTCCTTCCTTCCTTCCTTCTTTCTTTCTTTCTCTTCTCATTCTCTTTAGTTTTGTATGAGGATATGAATCTGTTCAATTTGCTTCATCAGGAAAATTGCTACCATTGTGGTTTTCTTGGCTCTGTTGCTGAGATGGAGAAGGTTATCATATTGTGGAAGAATCTCTTTTAAAAAATCTAACACATTTTCTCATAACTTCCTTGATAGTTATGATAGGTGACATTTGTATATTGCTTAATAGTTGCTAAGCATTATGTGTGCTTATCTAATTTTACCCTCACTTAAGAACCCTGTAAGATGCAATGGAATGAGTATTGAATTTGGAGTGGTAGAGTGGAAGATCATAGATATAGAGTCTGAAATCACCTTTGAGTCACCTAATCCACCTAATCCAACCCCTTTTTTTGTTGATGAATGAACTGACTGGTTAAGGGAATCATCCAAGGTCAAACATATAACAAGTGACAGAGGTGGGATTGAACCTATCTCCTCTGAGCTCACATTTCAATTTTTTGGAGATCATGATGTTTCATGATTCATAGTCATGTAGCATCACTTTAAGAATATTGATTTAATTGGAGAAACTGGGTTCAAATCAAAACTGGGTTCTGCCACTTATTGCCTTTATGAAGTTTGGCAAGTTAATGAACTTTCTGCCTCTCAGGTTCTTCATCTATAAAATGAAAAGTGTTTAACTAAATGTCCTGTAAGATCCCTTCAAACTCCAAATACATAATCCATTTTTTATTTTCTCTGAGGTATTAAGACTAAGAGAAATGAACTCATTTGCACAAGATAGTAAGTAGTAGAATGAGGACTTGAGCTTTGGTCTTTGAGTCCAAATCCAATGATCTTTCCAGGACACTGGAAAGTAGAAAGTATTTAGGACACTCAAGAGCACTAGGGACAATGAGAACAGGTACTTTTTCTTATGATACTATTTCCTCTAATGATACTCAGTGGAAATGAGAAGCCTGTCTTCTCTAAGGAAAGATCTAGATATAATAAGAGAAAGATAAATATGGTGACTGACCATCATAAGCCTTGATGATGCTCCTAGAATGCCTAAGCATTCAATAAAAACAGGAGCATTCAATAGTTAAAAGCACTACCTGCTTACTGGTGGTGACCACATGCTTAGTACTTCCACAGGACTAATGAAATAGGCTTAAGCCAGGGTTTAAATTGTGGAGGATTTTAAATTTTGTGTTTGCAAAACACAATACTTCCTGATAATACAGGTAATTAAATTTGGAAACAGATCACTATTAGAGAAGAGGAGAATATAACACTCCTATTCCTAGACATTTCAGTGTTTTGGAATTACCCATGACATCATCAATATGGCCTTTGCTTCCAATAGTGCTGATTCCAATTCATCCATACCCTTACATCCTGAATGATTTTTGACCATGCCTTTCTGTGAATCTTCCAAAGTGAATGTGCCCAGTATACTGGAGGGTTATCTTCACAGATATAAATATTTCATGAATATCTTTGCAACAATTGGGATATCTTTTACCCCTTAATCTTGTTGTGTGATTGGCTCACTTTTCTTTTCCTGTACATACACCGCCTTGGTGATGTCTTTTGTACCATTTCATCCTGGTAAGTCATTGTTTGTCATTTCCTTACTTATGCTATCCTTGCAATTCTCTGTTGACCATTACTTAAAATTGCGATTTTGATAATTTGGACATTGTGCTGTTATAAGACTTGTAGTCATGTAGATTTAGTAGAAAGATTTTGATGATGAAAAGAAAACTACTCATGTCAGTGTGAAACTTTGGATCATTAAGAGGCCCACACAATTGTCCATGTGTAATCAAGCCCACTCTCCCTCTCCTATTCAATTTAGGACTTGGCTCATTGTACATCTGGAGTTCAGGGACCTTTTGGCTCAAAAACCTATGGCCCCATGTTAAAATTTGGGCAATCAGTCAGATTCCTCATATGGTTGGCTAGGCCAGTCTCTTGAGTAGCTACAGATGAGGATTCCTCATGGAATGAAAAGGGGCATCTAGGTGGTACAGTGGCTAGAATGCTGGGCCTGGAGTCAGGAAGACTCATCTTCCTGAATTCAAATCTGGCCTCAGACACTTACTAGTTGTGTGATGTTTGGCCTTAATCCTTAACACTTAACCCTGCTTGCCTCAGTTTCCTCATTTGTTAAAATGAGCTGGAGAAGGAAATGACAAACTATTCCAATATCTTTGCCAAGAAAACCTCAAATGAAGTCACAAAGAGTTGGTCACAACTGAAAATGACTGAACAACATGGTATAAAAACAGGAAGTTCTGCAGAACTCACCAATAGAAACTCCGTCTTTCATTTCTGATCTATTTAGGCCATCCTTTATGACACTCTTGGTAAGTATATTGCTCTCTGTTTTTCCTTCTTTGTTGTTGACAGTTGAAGAATCATAAAACAAAATTAGCTTTGAGCTGTATCTGTCAAAGGAACTTGTAAGATCTAATTATATAAATGCTTTGTTGGCACAGATTCTTTGAGGCTTGTTTTACATTATAAGGTGTTTTTTTTTTGTAATCAGTAAACAATTGACATGAGAGGATCTTGGATTCTACTGTGTGTTTATGAATATGTAGTTTACTATGAATATTTGTCTGCAAAATTCTGCCTCTTTATACATCGTATTTTCACTGACACTCTTAATGCATGTGTAGACCATTCTATTAAAGATTTTATTAGAGATGAGAAAGTAAGCAATGTGTTGGTAGTTGCTAATGGATTTTTCGTTTGCCTTTTTTATATTAATACCATCTGTGACCTTTTCTATTCATTAAAAATCTTCTTTCATAAGATATTTTGAAAATGGTTCCCAGATAGTCTTAAATACCCATTATGAATTTTTTCTTTGTGCATTTGATAAGATCCAATTCTCCTCCTTATCTCATCTTCTTTAATGTCATTTCTATTTTACTGCAGGGCAGTTCAATGAAGTGTTGGCATATAAGTGTGATGGTTTCACTGTCATGAACTATAAGACCATAGATTGAGTCACTCTTTTTACAAATAAGGAAAATGAGGCTGAAAGAGGTAAAAATGACTTACTCAAGTAGGTGGTAGTGCTGGGATAATAAAGTGTTCTGACAAGGAGATAAATATAATGAAATCCTAAGGCTGCAACATCTAAAACAACCTCCAACCTGAGTCCTTCTACAGGATACTTGATGTTCTGCTTCAACCTTCCTACTTCATTCTGAGAATGTAGAATACGGTCCCCAACAGAATCTCTTGAATGCTAAAATACAAAAAACTTTGGTGAGGTCCCTGAGGGGCACCAGCTTCTAATAGGTACGTAATTCCTTCAGGATTAGGCAAATTAACCCCTAGAATTAATAATTATGACCTCCTCTAAGAGCAGAAATTTTCACAATGCCTTTCAAGCTACTTGGTCCATGATTCCCACAGTATTAAGTCATATTCATTGTGTTTTCTCTTTTACTAAGCCTTTCCCAGGGGAGGTTATCTTCCAGCAGATTATCTCAGAATTATGACAGTAAAACTTGAGACTCCCAGACATAAAAGTCCATAAAGGAAGTCATTAAACCAACATGAATTTTTGTCAGACTTTTTACCCACTTGTCATTTAGTTGTTCTTGCCCCGTTAATCCCAAATCTTGTGCCACCCTACCCTACTCCACCATTTTCTTTGTCAGTTCCTCCTCCCCAGATGCTAAGGAAATTGTTAGAAGTTCCCAAACTCTGCTAACTGGGTCCACTATAAATTCATGCTATTTACACTCAATGGGACACACCACTTCAGCAAAATCTTTCTGTTTCTCTCTGACTTCCTTTCTTTCTCTCCTTACACTTCCCAAAGAGGAAATTCTTGCAGTTTGCCTTTGCTCAATATCTTTTGTGGAGGGGAAATGAACCCTGAGTGAGGTTTGGATGCCCCTCAAACTTTGTAACCATCTTTTTCATGGTGTAATTATGCCATGTGCATGGATACAGATATGTGACATAGAATCATATGATTTAGAGCTGGGAGAAACCTTAGAGGTCATCTGTGCTTTTCTTTTAAGTTCTAATTAGCTAAACCCTAATGAGCACAAGCTTTTATTCATTACTAATGGGTGTTCATGGTGGTATGTGTATAATATAATAAATTTTACTGATCGTAGTGATTTTCCCAGAGTTCCTTTCGACCTTTCCCCTCATGTATCTACTGAGCCAATGATTCCAGTGTCTTCTTCCTGTCTCCCACAGCACTCGTGGGTCAGTATGGCCTTGAAATCTGGTGTAAATCTGTTTGGTCTTCCTTTATTATTTCTTCCTTCATGCTTCCCTGGTCCCATTACTTATCTTCCTTGTCGTTGGCAGCCTCATTGCCAACTCTGCTGCATTCCCATCCAACTTGCTATTTCATGAATCCATTCCATTGTTCGACAGTTTTAATTAAAAAAATTGTTTCTTATGATTGGCCTGAAATCTGTATCTCTATAGTTTCTAGCTTGTGGTCTTAGCTCTAGACTAGATTAATCATCAAATATTTAATACAAGCCTAATAGATGCAAGGTTATAGGCTTACCCAAATGAAAAAAGTCACCAAAACAATTTAATCTCTCCCCTCCCTCCAGGACTTTATAACGTAATGGAAGGTGGGGTGTTAGACACATAAATACGATACAAAAAAATCATGATCAGGGCAGAGGAGAAATTTAAGGAGGGAGAGATTATATTCAAGTACATGGATCAGGGCAGGCGTCATGGAGGGACTGATTTCTGAGTTTAATCCTTCGAGGAAAAGGAAGCTTATTATAATTTGGTGGAGATGGAGGTAGGAGCAAGGAGCCAAGGGTGAGTGAAAGTGGAAAAATGGAGGTGGAAACTAAATTGGGAAAAGGGGCTTAAAGAGCTGCTCAGAGTGACTGAGATAAGGAAGACAGCAAAACCTCCAAGGTTTTACAATTTTGTGATTGCCATCCTCTGGGTGTCTCCTAGTGTGCCAATGACAATTAAAATAATATCACGCAGTTAGTAACTATCTAAGGCTGGATTTCAAGTCAGGTTTTCCTGATTGTAGGTCCAGCACTCTATCTACTGTGTCACCTACTTACCTTTAGGGCTAGCTATTAAAAATTTACAAATACTGTTTTACATGGGCTTTTTGTTTTTCCTGATGCTAATCCTTTAAGAGGCACAATGATATATAAGGGAAACTTAGAATCAGAAAGACATGGATTCTGAGACCTGGGGAACTTCTAAGACTATCAAGATGAGTTGCTGATGTGCATCAATGGAAGGAGTTACCCCACTTTTAATTGCTCATATCAACAGAATTACAGTTCAGACCCCAGCTTTCCAATACACACACACACACACACACACACACATACACACATGTTCATATATGTGTGTGTGTTTCCCTTTAAGGCAACCAGGTGAACCTAATTTAACATGTGTTGCTTTTAAACAACCACCAAAACGTTAAGCAGTCTGTCCTCCCCAACCTGTCTTAGCCCTTGATGAGGGTTTTGTAACCATTTTCCCCTTTCCAGTGGGCATTTTTTGACTATCATTAGTCTCCGTTTTATCCTTCATGTCTCTCTTGGTCAGGGATGCCAAAGTGAATGAATTACAATGCTGTCAAAAAAATATCTTGGCTGTGGCCAGGGTAGAGGTTGTGCACAACCTTTGCCTCTGGTCTTTCACAACGAACCAAGTTCTTTGTTTATGTTGCCACAGGTCAGTGAGCTTATCTAAACAGAGAACAAGTGTTCAATTCACGTTCTGTAAAGTTGGTGACTTTCCCTTTGGTTAAAACCACTTATCTGAGTCTGTTGCCTGTCAAAGCAATTGTAATAATTTTTACGCCACAGAGGACCTTCAACAATTCCCCTTTAGGGAGATTTCCATAGCAACAGAGAGTGACCACAGAGAAATTATTTGAGATGGACTATAACAGACAAATGGCTTCTTTTAAGATTCAGTTCAATCTCACCTTCTTTGACAGGCCTTTCTGTTGTGTTCGTCCTTCATTGCCGAAGAAGACCATGCCATCAGAGAAATGACGACATGACTTGCACTTGACTTTGTTTTGAGTGAGGGAGGGCTGTGCAGGTCTCCTCCAGAGCCATCTGAATCCAGTGATCGGATATTCATCAGAATGACTGAGATGACCCAGGATGCCCTGGGAGACCCTTTAGGCCAAGGTCTTTGCGGGCACTCACTTAGGGTGAGGCAATGCCCATTCGTTGAATAGCCATAGGCCTGTCTATATCCTACTTCTGGAGGACATTTCACCCCATTCTTGCCTCAGACATTTATTAGTTGTGGGACTCAGGGCAGGTCATTTAACCTTCCTCATTCTCGGGTTCCTTATCTATAAAATGGGGATTTTAGCACCAATTTCACGGGGTTATTCTATCAAATTCCATCAAATAACACATCTAAAGCATTTTGCAAACCTTTAAGTACTAAATAAATGTTAGCTATCCTCATCATTGTTATTGGGACTCTCTCTGTATGTCAGGTTGGTGACTTTGTGACCTGTCAGTTAAAGAGCAATCACACCCTTGTGTGCATGGAAATTATAAAGATACCATGGTTACTAGATGGATCACTGAAGGTCCGAATATGCCTTAGATACATGTGAGCTTTGTGACTCTTGGTAGATCTTTGAACCTGTTTGCACAAATGCAAAATGAAGTAATTGGACCCAGAGATCTGTAAGATCCCTGGTATCTCTAACTCTATGATCTTATGAGCTTATGGCTCTTGGAGATTGTGACTAACTGAACTAATCTATAGAATTAAAATGAGAATTATATTAAAGAAGAATTTTTTAGAATGGGGGACAACCTAGCCAGGCACCCATACAGGGTTGTCCTAGAATTGTGGTGATGAACCCAGGAAATAGACATCCTTTGCCTTAGGACAGATCTCAAGCAAGGCAGAGAATGAGAGACCACAGGAACAATTTAAGGAGGATTGAGTACGGTATGGGGACACTGGTGGCAGCCAAAGGAAAACTTTAATTCCTTATAACACCCTACTCTCCTTCAGGGGAAACTCAAGATTGGTTTTAGCAAACTAGCAGGAATTCATTCTGTCATGCTTTTATATCAAAACTGAAATGTGTGGATCTTCTTGGTGTGGGCACTCCCTTTCACAGATCATGACTCCTTTAAACTGAACAGATTTTTTTTTGAGAGATGTTGCGCTCAAAAAATTTATCAGTCATGGACAAGCTGGTCAGGAACTTCTCCAAATTAATTTAGTCTAGTTCTCAGATGATAGACATATTATCTAGCACTTGGTCCGTATCTTAAGCCTTTCCAGCATTGTAGAACCTGCCAGAGGCTGAATTCCATTGGCACAGCTTTTGAGAACCAGGTCCATAGATAGCCATGCCAGGAAAAAGCATCAGGGCAAAACTTTAGTGGAGCAATCAATCTTTCAAAATTTTCTTTATTTTTTTTATAGGCAGCTCACATTTTCATTGATACTTTTAAGCACACCTTGAAGGTACTTAATTTAGGACCTCTTGACAAAAAGGAGATGACTGCCAGAGGCACTGCTCAGAGATTTGTAAACTTCAACTCTGGATTCTGCCTGGTACCCATCATAGGATTTGGAAATAAATAGGATTAGATTCAAGGGCTTTATCCTAGATATCCCTAGAGACCAATGAATAGGGCTGAATGAGAAATTAGATGGCAGGACTTATCTCTCCCTTCACACATGGAACTCTAAGGGATCTCCAGACACACAGGGGACTTCCAGGCTGGTAGAGTTATTCCCATAGTTATGAATCCATCTGCTACTCAAGGTTTCCCCTGCCCAATTTGTGCAAAAGAATGGGATGGTCCAAATTAATCTGGCTCAGGAGTGTTCTTTTTTTCCTACTATGAAAAATGTTTTTTAAAAAAATCAATCTGGAATCTTTGCAGAACACTGTGTGAGCAATCATAGATAATCTTCTCTGCTGTTCTTTGTCAGCAACAGCCAGCAAGGATCATCAGCTCATCCTGAAAAAGATTATGGAAGTTCTTGGCAACAGCTTTGCCCTTCATTCAGTTACCATTCAGATAGAATCAAAAGCAGACCAGGAACCAGACTCTGTCTTCCATCAAGGCCTCAAGGAATATCACAGCCAGTGTTAAGTGTCATCTGCCTACCTGAGGTGATCCATCAGTATGGATTATGCCACCCAGTGGAGCATAAGTAGCAAGAATTGGAGGACGAAGTTGAAAAACTCCTGACACAGTACAATGAACATTTTTATGATTCTTTATTCGGCTCTATCCACCACAAAGGAAAATATATTAGGTCTATCAATCAGTTGAATTATATATCCATCAGTGACTGCATTTCAATTATAAAAATGTGTATCTAGATTACTCTTTACTGGGACCAAAAATAACAGCTGTTTGTAGCCAGAGGCAATAAAAAACTAACCATCCCTCAAATTAGCCACATATTACTATTTCTGGGATGGTTGGTTGGAGTTAGACTCAGTGCAGGCTTAACAGCAATCAAAGGCATGGTCATGGGGGCAAGGAGACAAAGAAATATGAGAAACAGAAATGAAGGGGAACAGTAAGATGGAGAAAGAAGAACCTGGTGCCCAGGGACATTGTTTTTCACCATGATTCTCTCACCTTGCTTTCTAATGTAATTTGGAGGTCTCTCCTAGTAACCATGTTCCTTTCCCCAAATGGAGTTTAAATCATACTGTTTGTTTACCTTGTTTTCAAAGATAGGATAAGCATGATTGAGAAGATTGTCCTATTTTGCTCTCCACTGAAGAAAAGCTTACAAATAATTCATTTTTTTATAAAGAGAAAAAGATCCCCTAAAGGCAAGCGAAATCAGTTCTAGGTCATAGTGCAAATCATGCAAAATACTGAGACAAAAATTTCTAACTCCTTGACTTTCTTTTGACTGTCATGTACACAGCATCTCAGACCAAATTATCCGCAGCGACCACAGATATAGGTCCATGCCCTCCAACATCAAAAACACTGGCTACATTTTTTATCTAAATGTTCTGAATTCATTGTTGAGGTTGGAAGAAAGTATCTAGGTGTATTGAGAGGTGGAGGAAAGGCTGTTCCTTTGTGAATTTTGGGGTAGGGTCACTAAACTGATTCTTTGATTATCCATGGAGTGAAGGTGGGGAGGGGTTGTTAGGAAAGAGAAAGGAGGAGTGTGTTTAATTAACCTTGTGATCAACTGAGCTGATGTATGATTCAAATGCAACACCTCATTTGCAGCTACCTTGCTTTTCTGTGCCTCTTTCCAAATTTTCTGTTGTTTTCTGCTGTGAACTTTTAATTTTGTTCTCCCGTCCTCCCCATTCCACCCTATAGAGACTACCATTAGATGCAAATATGTAGATGTAAGTAAAACCATACTAGTATACACACTTCTATATATCAGGTCTTTCTCTGAGTGTGGATAGGATCTTTCTTCATAGATCCTTTGTAGATGATTTATTTACCTATGATTTATAGAGTATTTATAATACTCAAAATGACTTAGTCATTAAAGTTGTTCTTAGAACAACTTTGCTGTGATTGTGTACAAGTTCTTTGAACCTTTATTAATTGAGATTGTTCCAGTGTTTGAGGAGCATCATTCTGAGCACTATATTGAACTATAAGAGAAGATAAAAAGGGTATATGAGATTGTATTGACCGTAGGGGTATTATATGCCTTGAAAGGTGTTTGCTTCATTGATGTTGTATTGTTGTTATATAAATCTCTAGCATTATCTATCTAAATACTGATAAAAGTTGGTTAATTGAGCATTTTATTCAAATTCTTGTTAATAAAGACTTTACTGTGAATTAATTTTATAAAATTATCTTTTCACATCCAAAAGTGTTACCATGTTATATGAAGAATTATTGAAGTCATTACATTTTCTTTTTTCTAGGAGCTTGGTCCATGGCTGTTGAGCCTGAAATTGAGTCTAAAGACATGTAGGAGACCAAGATCATGGCACTCAAAGAGTTCTGAGCAATAATCAAGTCCAAAGTTATAGTAGATGGCTGAGGTAGAGTTTGAAGATCACTGTCTTGAAAGATGTCAAGGAACTCTGAGACCAAGAGATGGCAAGAGCCATTACTGCGAATATTGAAGACATGAGGTATGATAGTTGTGATAGGGTCAAGAGAACTATCGACCAGGTGATAACATTTTGGAGAAAGGTAGAGAGGAGTCCTAGAGGTTAGTAGAAGACAGAGGCAAATAGGGAGAGGGCACTATCCCTCTAAAAGATAAAAAATAATATATAGAGAACCTTACATGGGCACTCTAATAAAAAAAAGAATCAAGGAAAACATATTTTGGAATTAAGTATTACAATTTTGAGAAATAACTTATTTCAGCACTTTTTTTTAATGACACTAATGAATCATAGCTCCCATCCTAGGTCAAGTGGATCACCCTTGGGTTAAAGGATTTAGAATTATTTGGCCTAGACAAAAGAAGGCTGGGTGCTAATTTAATTACTTTCTCTAAGCATATGAAAATCTTTTATGAAGAGGAAGCTAAGCAGTTTTTCATTGTGTCCTTGGACGACAAAATAAGGGAAAATGCACTTAAATTAAAATGGGGGAAATGTAGGTTATGTTAAAGGATATAAGCTAAGCTATGTATAAAGATTGTATTGGATGACACGAATAGGTGGAAGACAGGGCTCTAGTTCACTGAAGGCTAAAACTAGTTGAGCTTGTGTCTTAGTAATAGTAATAGTAGAATGAGAATTATAAATATAATAGCACCTAAAAATAAATTGGAACATCTCAAAGCAAAGCTG
>CM053773.1:145154345-145180093 GCA_028658325.1 Potorous gilbertii
CTCATTCAATGTCAGTAAGTCCTTTATTTTTTGTCTGTATTTGTACTGGCCTAAATTTTAGAGGTCTAAGGGGACATTCAAGTTGACTGCAGTTCCCTCTCCACGAATCAATCAGCACCATTGAAACAGCCACTTAGCATTCTGTTGGCAGCTGATGCTTCCTTTCAGGGAGACAAATACCCTCTTCCCCACCTCAGTAAACACATTTTAGGCAAAAAAGATTAGAGTCACTCAAGTACCTAGCTGCCTCCTGCATTATCCTGTTCCCTGGGGGTAAAGGTTAGCTGTCACCACATTACTTTTTGTTTCTTAAGTACTGTTGAAGAAGTTGGCTTTTTCATTTTTCATGTTGAAAAGAGAGGGATTTTTTTTAAGTCCTTAAGAACAGATAACCTAGCAAGGCCTTTTTTTAAAAAAAGCAAAAGTTGGGCTTTTAAAATTTATTTTTTAAAACATATTTACCTTTTATTTTGAGTTAGGAATGCACCAACAGGCAAGAATTTGTCAGGGAAAAGGATTTGGCTGGATGGTATACTAACTGATCCTGAGGACAGAGCACAGGTTCTGGATTCAGAAGACATGTTTCTATCCTGTCTCTTACCCTAAATCTGAGCTTGATCTTGCACAAATTACTTCTTCTCTCTACACCTCAGTTTTTTCATCTGTAACAGAGGAGATTGGACTAGATGACTTCTGGCGTGGGATTCTTTCCAGCTTCCCACTGGGCTGCTAAATGGTGCAATGGATAGAGTATTGGACCTGGAGTCATGAAGACAAGAAATCAAATCGTACCTCAAACACTTATGAACTGTGTTACCTTGGGCACATCATTTAACCTCTTCCTCAGTTTCCTCAATGTAGCAGCAAGCTCCCCGGCATACACAGCCTGATGTACAGGTTCTTAGATCTGCTTTTCTAAGAGGAAAGCCACTTTTGAGGGAATCAACAATCTCCTTAAATTCCATTCACTAACAGAAAAAATGCAAGCAGAGAATTCAAGGCCAACAGATGAAAAGAACCTTGGACCACCCATTCTCACCTCCTCAGCTTCAAAAAGCCTCACCTGTAGATGTCTTTCCCCTGCCCCCGTCTAATATAATGACTAGTGCTCACCCTAATGAAAGACAGGAAAGAAATGAACATTTAATAAACACCAGGGACTGCGGTAAACACTTTATCAATATTGCTTTATTGAGCCTCACAACACGCTGTTGTTCTGTCTGATCATAAGCAATACATACATCACAGATCAACAGACGGATCCAACTGTCTGACCATTACATGCATACGTAGTTATCAAAGAATGAGAAGCACCAACATCTTGGTTTTCAGAGCGTCTGTGAGGAGGTCCTTAATGGCTACCCAGAGTCTCATCTGGCACATGGTTCTTCTTCCAAGTTCCCAAAGCAAAACCTCATCTCAGAGTATACATACACCTTTCAGAGCTGGAGGGCATCATGACCCTCCTCATTGACCCAGTGCCTCCTTGGAAATGAAAAAAACTTCCCTTAATGGTTTCAGGTGAGGCCTATTAATGGGTGGGGAAGATCTTTAACATTAATTAACATTACACTCAACTGTAAAGTGGGAATAACTATAATAATAAATCATGACAATAACAAAAAAACCCACATCCCTGGGTTGTTGGGAGGATTCATGAGGTGATATTTATGAGGTGCTTACCGCAATCCTTGGTACATAGTAAGTGCTTAATAAGTGTTTATTTCCTTCCTTTCTTCCATTAGGGCAATCTTAAGGTGGAACAGGGTATGGGGGTTGTTCTTTTTAAATAAGCATTTAAAATGCCAACTCTGCACTAGTTATTATCTACAGGTGTCTGTATGACTTTTTAGGCTGAGGAGGTGAGACTGGGTAGTCTAAGGTTCTTTTCATCTCTAACATTCTGTGTTTCAATGCTTCTTGAAAGATAACCTTGAGAGGTAATGGGTTGCCTGCTTTAAAATTCTTCATGTAGACATGGGTTGAACTAGAGATCCCTTTCCCCTTCTGAAATTCTGTGGTTATGATTTATTTCCATGGAATTTTAATTTAAAATCACAAAGTCGCAGAAGCCAATCTATCTCTTGCCTTAATAAGATGGAGTTCTTTATGCATTATCCCCCTAAATGGTTGCCTGGCCTCTGCTTGTTTGTAATAACCTGATCAGGTATGTTCTGACTTGCTGAACTGCTAAGTACTGCAGCGTACTTTTGTGTTGGCCCTCTGAGTTGTTCCACCATGAAATTCAAATGAGTCCAAGACAACTTTCTTCAAAAATCCCAGAGAAAGGCTGCCAGAGAGGCAAAAAGCTTTGGGCATTTTATTCTCTTTTCCCCCTTGATAAAGCAGAGAGGGTTTCGAGATGAAAGGAGCAGATGCACACCATCAGAAGACTTTAGCTCACTGTCTATGAGACCTGTATATCTCATTCCCTCTCTCCCTCTATGTTCTACCTTTCTGCAGATTAACCAAGCTTAGTTGGTATTACTACCTATTGAATATCTGAGAGAGTACTGTAGACTTTTCCATTTGGAGAGACCCAATCTTTCTTGCTGCCAGGAATTTAGTTATCATCCCAGGATCCAAATCCCTTCTATAGATCAGAACATTATATTAGGGTAGTTAGACCTTACAGACCATTCCAACTGTACTGCCATCCTCAAAGGGGAAATTGAATGGTCCAGATGTCTAGGTTTTAACACAGGACTTCTCTAGCTAGTATTGTGGTGGCATATTGAAAACCCACAAGGGATGAGTCCTTGGAATATGGAAGTAACACTGTAAAGGACAGGATCACAGAATATTATGTATTTGAAAAGAACCTTAAACTACATATTCTTACCTCCTTTTTGAAAAAACTCATCTGTACATAAGAAACTGGGGACATTTATGGGACAGTGCATCATAAAGGAGGGAGAGATAGAAAGACAAGGACAGAGAGAGAAATATTATAGTATTTGTGAGCATTTTATATTAGGTGAAACTGCATTACAGAAGTAATCATAAGAGAATTGATCCCTCTGTAATAAGTATAGATCACAAAACTCCTGGTTCTTAGCATTTGGTACAGTGTTTGACACATAGTAGGTTCTTAGTAAATATTTTTTGATTAAGTAAATTTAAGCATCAGATCAGATGTCACTATCTTATTTGTGAATGGAGAATGTCCTTCCTTTAGGTGTGGGATTTGGTCATAATGTATTAATATGTAATGAACTAGTGATGGCAAAATTATGTTTCTGGTGATGTTATTTAGGCTATGCTTATATATGTATACATATGACCATATCTATACATATTCATACATATGCACAATATTTCCATTGATAGTTAGTTGATTGATGGTGCCTGGGATTTCATGGATGTGTTTCCCTTCCTGGTTGCAGCTCATAACCCACTTATTCCTTCTCATCCATTGTGACTTCTGTTCATTTCCTCCTGAAACTCCTCTGAAGGGGTTCTATCTGATGTTCTGGGGCGGGGGCTTCCTTTAAATATCTTGATAATACTTAGGTATTAATGAAGCATGTAGGCTGCATATTGGATTTCCCTTGCTCTCACTGTACAACCAACCCACCTCCTTTTCTGGTCCTACATCTATAAAATGACACACATCCTGAGCAATTCTTCACTGATAAATAACATGTAACAGCCTATTACTCACAGGTGTTTATTTCCTTCTGGGTGACTCACAATTTTAATTCTGCAGAGATTTTGGTGTAAGACATGCAGCCAAAAAGTATATAATGTATGATATGTCTATATGTGTCTGAATTTATAATATATAGTGTACACATGTGAATTTATACACATATGTGTTTTATTAAACTTTTGATTTCATTGCTTTCCTGGTGAAGAAACACCCACCTATTAATTTGGATTCAAAGCCTTCACTGCAACTCATAAACTTAGACAGTTGCTTGAATAAATGAGAGATGGACCACTATAGCCAATGTGTGATGAAGGCAGAATTTGAACACAGGTCTTCCTGACTCTGAGGATGATTCTCTTTATACCACAACATGCTGCCTATTACCAGGAGAATAATGATGTTAAATAGATGACCTTTTGTTTCAAGGACAAGCTTTGGTTCATCAAAAACACTGCACACCTTCTGAAGATGATCTGGTTCACTCTCCTCTTCCTGTTTATTTCTGGCTTTGTTCATTGTCTATTAACTTTTTCTGTTCTTTTTTTGGTACAAGTTAGATTAAAAGGTCTCTTTCAATGTTCAAATTCTGCAGTTCTAATTTGCTGTAATAGATGTTGAATGGAATATAATTGACATGTGTGTAAATTATTTTCATAGTTATTTTGTAGAGATGGGAACTCTCTCTCTCTATAGATATACATGAATGGTTATTGATACTTTCTTAGTTTATTTTTATCATAGCACCTATGATTTTTCCAACCATTGAATATCGTTCTAGCTTTCAGATAGCTTGAGAATTGTTCTGTCAGTGTTCTCAACTGTGTCACTTCCAACACAGACTTCTGCACATGTCCAATCAAGCCCCTCTGCCCTTCCCATCTTTGTTTTTTTTTTAATCCCATTTAAGGAAAAACTTCCTAACAATTAAACTGTTCAATACCACAGAAACGGTCAACCTCAGAGGATGGTGGGGGATTTGCCCTCATTTGAAATCTTCAGCTAAGGGCCATCTGGGTGACCACTTCTTGTGAGAAGGGAGACTCTTATTCAAGCAGGTGTAGAATGACATGGTCACTACATTCTCATTCATCTCCCACATTTATAATTCTGTGACTTATGTTTACATGTTAGCATATGTGTCCATATCCTGACCTTTAAAAATCCTTCTCACATTGTTGGTAATTTAAGTTGGTAAGTTAAGGAGGCCCTTCTCTTAGATGAAACAATAAAAGATAGGAGAGATGAAGGCATTATCAGACTTAATGAAAATTTTGAGCCCCTTTCCACGCAAAGACCTACATTTCCATTTCTGTTTTTCAACAAATGGCAAAAATAACTATACAAGGAATATTTACTGGCTAAGATGATATATAATCATAACAGTGACATGTAACCATAACGGTAGGAGTTATAATTATCCAATTTCTGCCTCCATTCCGGACAAGTCTCTTTTATTTTTCAAAGTGATACCTTTATTTTACATTACAGTTATTTCCTGATATACTTGAATCTACCCCTTTACTGAACGCTTCTTTATAACAAAGAAAAACAGTGAAGCCAAGTCAACTGATGACGAAACCACATGTAAAAGTGTATGCAATGTTGTACATTCTAAAGCTTCCATCTATCTTTGGAGAGTGAGTATTTGTTTCATTTTCTGTTCTCTGGGACCAGGCTTGTTCTTTGCCATTTTTGCCTGTTGCCATTTAGCATCAGGTTTTGCATTCTTTTCTATCACTGCATTCAAACCTTCGCAAGTTTCTCAGAATTATTCACATGCATTACTTAAATAATACTCCATTTCATTCATATATCACAATTTATTAAATCACACTAGGTCATTGGCACCCACTTTGCTTCCAGTTTTTTTTGTTGCTGTTGCCACAAAGAGACCTGTTATAAACTTTTGGCATACAGGACTTTTCTTTTAGTAGGGTCATTGAGACAAAGTTCAGAACCATTTAGGAACTTTTCTCACCTAACTCCAGATTACTTCCCAGAAAGGATAGACCAATTTCCAACCCCACCAAGAGTGTTTAGTATATTGATGGAAGCCCCATTTTGTATGCATCTCATACAAAGTAGCCCATACTAAGTAGCCCTCTTCTGTCCTGTTTAGATGGCTTCTCTCTTTCATAGACACACTTTTATTGATGTTTCTGACTCAGCTTTCTGAGCCATAGTCTTGCAATTCAACAAATTTACTTCCCCTAATCATCTAAATTCCTAGGAATCATAATAGAAGTCATGTATATATTAGAGGTGAAAGGGACTTTTAGAAAGATTCCCACCAACTTCAAGGAGAATATTTACTTCCCTCTCCTACCCCCAACCAAGTGAGATTTGACCCAAAGGAGTCTGTAAAGAGACAAGCAAGCCTCATTTTCTGCAATTAGCTCTAAAGTGCCTTTAGGAAATGTTTGTCTCAGCTCATCTCCTTGCACTCCATGGTTTGGATCACAGGCTAATCTGTTTAAATGACTAATTACAGAAGTCATTAAAGGCACTGAGAAAACGCTATCCATGGATACCCAAAACCCAAGTTTTGCACAACCTGTTTGTTATGGCAAGGATGAAATTTCTCAACAGTCCAGTACAGGCGGATGTTTTAAAAAGAAGGGCCATATGCAGCTCCATCTCTCGACTCTTCCGTTTCACACGTAGGTTTGTCATTCTGTTAATGGGCACCTGTTTGAGGTTTATTTTAAAATGTTAATACATCTTGTGAGAATATATAAGGATGAAGGGTGTTTGGGTTAATCTGCCATTTCACATCAGAGAAATCCACCTCAGAAACTGTTTCTCATGACACCAAGTCACATTTTAATCCAACAATGTCCCTCCCCAATTTTTGAGCTAGTGCTGATAAATGTTTACATCTACTACATTACAAATTGGAACTAACATAGCATTCTGGAGACCACCACATTCTCCAAATGCCCTCTGAGAGCCATGGACAGAAGAGTCATTAAATATGACAAAAAGGGCAGGTAAAGGGAAGAAGTCAGAAAATGAAACAACCCATAGGATAATAGATTTAGAGCCAGGGAAGTTAGAGGTCATTTGGTCTTAGGTCCTTGAAGGCAGAGAATGTTTTTTGTCTTTCTCTATACCCCCCAGAGCCTGGCACATGGTGAGCACTTAATAATATGCTTATTGACTTGTGAAGAAACTGAGTCTAGAAAAGGGAAGGGATAGATTTAGATCTGAAGGGGACCTTCAGGTCATCTAGTATCTCCTCATTATTTTTCACATGAGGAAGCTGACACTCAAACAGGTTAAGTGACTCACTCTGGTTTACATAGTTCAGTAATTGAGACAGTTTTTGAACTTAGGTATTCCAGATCAACCCTAGAATCAGAAGCCCTCATAGGCTCTTTCCAGCTCTTAATGCTTGATCGTATGAGTTCCACTCCCCTGTCTTCATTTAGTGTATTAGTAACTGGTTTACCCTTAGCCATACTCCTCTTAATGGTGGCAATGCTTTCTGAAGTTCATTCTCAGGGAACCAGAGTGCTGAGACATCAGAAGTTGAGGCAAAGCTGTTTCTGGAATACCTCCCTCTCCAATTCTTGTTTGCTGGTGATGCTCCAGTAGAAACCTTAGCTACATTTATCTTTGCATGAATATGCTAATATTCACAAAACCCATCTTCGGTGGATAAAGGATTACTTGCTCTTAGATATGACTCAGGCGACTGCTTCAGGGTTTAGCCTATCTGGCTAGCTTCCATCTGCCATCTAGGGACCTTTTGCTAGGCTACAGCCAAAGTTGAAAATAAGAATTAAAACCTTGTGTGACTAGGAAGTGAAGAAGTGATTCCAGAAGCTGCATGAGAACATTCATTTTAATTGCTTTATAGCCACATCTAGCTCAGCTACTTGGGAGTAGGAACAACTGAGAAGTAGAAGAAAAGTTTGCATTTCTACTAAAAGTACCATGATGTAATTACAGAAAAAAAGATGTGATCATTAGCTTTTCAGCTTTGGTGGAAAGTTGTCTGTTTGCCAAATGCTTACATTAGCTCTTCCTCCCAGCAACTCAGCACCAGGAATCAGTTCTAGTCTCTGAAGGTTAAATGCACCAGTGTCCTCACGGCTGCCTGGTTACTTCGCCAAATCCTCCTTGGGCTCTTACTCTTTGCTCTATGCTTTGAGACATGTGTACACTTAAAGGTTATTCAATAGGATACAAGGTGTAATTTCTGTACCCATTCTATATGGTCTATGACAGGTTATATCTTTTCTATGGGAATGGTCTGCTCTTTTACCAAGGGTTTAATCTTTGACCCACAATGAATATGATAGTGGAGACCTGGGGACTATGTATTCCAACATACTCTGGGAGTAAGAACCATATTATGACTGGTTCCTAGTACAGAGATTTTTCTCTTTTTAGACAATTCAATATATGAAAACCCATGTTCTAGGCAAAATAGACTATAGCTGTTTTCTATACTTAGAATTCCATCTCCTACCTCCATACATTTACACAAGTCATCTTCTGTCCCTGGAATGTACTCCCTCTTCATTCTGATATGACAAAAATCATTCCCCTCTATGCCTCAATTTCCTCATCTGTAAGATGATGTATTGGACTAAATGATCCATATTAGAAAGTAAGCTCCTTGAGAGCAAGGCCTATTTCACTTTTGTCTTTGTATCCTAAGTGATTAACATGACACCTTGTACATAGGAAGGGCTTAACACAAACTTTTTAGTGGATAGAATGAGGATCTGTATAGTTTCTTACAGTTTTAAGTTAGATTGCAATTGAAATATGTTGACTTTTCCATAATGGAGAATACAGTGTCTATACTGGTTGAAATAAGAGAACTAGCATTCATTTGCCCAAGGAAGTTCTAGGATGTCAGAACATCTTAAGAGTTGTGACTAGACACAGTGCTAGCAACAAAAAGTATGGGCTTATTTTTAAGAAGAAAATATCTATAGAAATAAATGATAGTGACAGGTTCTTATTAGCCACAGTAAACATTTTGAAGAGAAAAGGTGTCTTTGATCAGAGCAAGGAAAAGGAGGGGGTTACACGATTGAATTTGTAATAGTGTCCCCAACCCAGGACCAACTGGCCATGGAACTAGTGAGTCTGTACCTGACAGGTAACTGCAAATCTTCATACTGGCTGCTAAGACTAAGAAAAGAGAAGATAGGACAATCCTCACTCTGTCTCATTCAAAGAAGGATAATTTGGCCACCATTGAATTAGTTACCTTGGAAGTAGGCATTATTACCTCACATATGCTCTTCAGGAGGTTCTTGCCAATTTTCATATGTGATGGGGGTGAAAGGATGTTAGAATTGAGAATGATTCTGTTATTCATTTATTTTCCTGGGAGTTTACCTTGTTATTTTGTTTTAATTAAATACTTTGCTAGTTTTTGTATGGAATAGAGAATGTACTAGATGGAAAGGGGAATTAATCCTAAATTTGTACCTCTAACAACCCAAAACATCCACATTGAAACTGAAGGTAGCTTTAGGAACCTCAGAGTTGAGGATGGTCTGTAGTTGCAATAAGGTTTCCCTCTGGGGTTAACTTAGCTGCTTACCCTTGCATGAATTTGTTACTCATTCCCACAGTTGTTTATGTTCTCTCCTTCCTCATATTAACTTGTATTTATTTGTATATATATTTGTTTGTATATATATGTATATATATATATATATATATATATACATATATATACAAACAAATATATATACAAATAAATACAAGTTAATATATATATATGTTCTTTTACATACAAGCTCCTTAAGGTCGAGGACCATCCTTAGTATCCTAGCACAGTATCTTGTGCATAGTAGGAACATTATAAATGTTTGCTATTGAATATTGGGAATATTTGAATATTATTTGTATGGGAAGCTCTTCTCATGCTTTTAAAACAAGATATTTACTTCAGAAATAGACCTAGTAGTGGTATTTCTGGGGCAAAAGTGAAGAGGCAGTTTAATAATGATGAAAGGTGATTAAGAAAAAAATAGTAGCCTATATGTTCTAAAATATTTTTAGCAGTTCTCTTCATGGTAGCAAAGAACTGGAAATGGCAGGGATGGCCACCAGTTGGGGAATGACTGAACAAGTTGTGGTGTATGATTGTGATGGAACACTCCTATGCTATAACAAGTGATAACCTCAATGACCTTAGGGAAACATGGAAAGATTTTCATGAAATAACGAGGAGTCAACAGAGCAGAGCCAAAATATTGTTTACAGCAACAGAAATATTGTTTTAAGAACAACTTTGAGTGAATATGTCATTTTGACTATTATAAATGCCCAAATTAACTATAAAGGACATATGAAGAAAAATGCTATCTGCAACCAGAGAAAGTACTGATGAATAAAGGTATGTATAGAATAATTTTACATATTTATACCTATTTGTACCTAATGGTAGCTGCCTCTAGGGTGGGAAAGAGAGAATAAAGGGGGAAAGAAAAAAAGAAATTTACATGGTAACTTTGTTGCATATTTACAAGAAATAGCAAGTTGTACATAACGATTTGCAGTTTCATATGCAATCATCTTTTTTTATTATGCTATGTGTCAACAGGCAAGCACAATGTCATGAGATTTAAGTGAAAACCAGATTTATTGCAAGAGAAATGAACAGGTATTGAAAGTTTTGAGGACATTGAGAGACAGATTCATAGAGTACTGAAGGGATGTGATGGGAGCAATATTCTAAGCCTCACTCCTATTTCTCTATCCAACTTAGGCTATTTAAAAAAAATATATTGAAACTATCTTTGAGATTTAATTGGTTCAGGGCACCCAAACATGGGTTACTGATGTAGCTACTGATGTAGCCTGGGTACAAAGCAGCTTGTGCATGAGAGGTTGGAGCTCCTCCTTCTTGCTTGGGACCAGAGACCCACGGCATGGACCACCCTGGGAAGATGTGCTCAACTGAATTGATGCTTTATTCAGGGAGGACACCATTCTCTGTTCTGGATGTCCTTCCCTTGCTATGGCTAAGTAAATGTCTGAATGCAAAACATACACTTGCCCAAAAGAATAGTTTATGGAGAACTCACATAGGGCAAACCCTCACATGAAGGGATACAAAGATACTCTCAAGGTTTCTCTTAAGAACTTTGAAATTGTTTGTGTGACTTGGGACACATGGTATGTTCACATCAGAGAAAGTGTTGTGCTCTATCAGCAAGATAGAAGTGAAGTAGCTCAAATGAAATTTGGGATACACAAATTTAGAGAATCCATCCCAACTCATGTTGATTATTTGTGCCTGACCTGCAGTAGAACATTCTGCGCTTGTATTGGTCTGATCAACCACAATCAGACACATTAAAACTTGATTCCAGCCTAGTGCAGTCATTCTGGTCCTCTTTAAAAACAAAGAAAATAACCAACCAATCTTATAGATGTACTGTGAGTTTCTTATTTTATTTGAACTTTGGACTTAATCTTCTAGGAGACTAACCTGAGTAAGCGATGCGTGTATGTGTATGTGTACACGTGTATATGTGTGTGACTAACTTGAGTAAGGGGGTGTGTGTATGTGTTTACAAGAGAAATAGAGACAAAAATCGACAGAGGGAGACAGAACTGGAGAGAGAGCATAACATAATGAGATGTGTTACGACAATCAGAACTGTAATGAACCCTGGACCACATCATAGCGTGCCAGCATCTTGGTAGGGGTGGGTCAATTCTACCTTGTGGTAAATGCCTTTCCCATATCTCATATCATGATCAGTCTTTCGGTCAGCCATCTGTTGACTTTCATCACTGCTTGGTACATCTACTACCAGATTGAAACCCTCAGGGTTTTGTCATTGTACCTTGTTCCTCTCCTTGAGCTGACCAAACCTCCACAGTCTCCCCACTCTTCAGCATCTCTGGGGAAGAAGATTCCCCATCCCCTAGCACAAGTGAACACACAGTTGAAGTGTCCTTTGTTCCACTGCCATCTCACTGAACTAAAATTATCCCAAGCACAAAAATTCCTAATTATATCTTTGACACAAACCATCTTGGAAATCAACTTTACTGTTCTGTATTCATAAGAATAAAAAGACAGAAAAGAAAGGGGGCCTTACGCCAAGACTTGCCCATCACTATGGCTATAAAGGCAAAAGAAACACAAACACCGGATCCTTAGAAACACCTTTGGTGGAAGAGAATTTAATTTGAGAAGATCTTTCCTATGGGTTAGAAGCATAGAATCATAATAGCTATCTTGTCTACCTGAAGCATGACTCCCTTTTACAACATCTCTGACCAGTGCCTGGGTGGGCTTCTGCTTGATCACCAATGACAGCAAAAAATTTCCATTTTTTAATGAAACCATATCCAAAGTTTGATTAGCTGGAATGCTTAGAAAATGGAGAATTCTGTTTAAATGAATTTTTAATTCAATTCTAAAAGCCTGTCCATAGCAGGCATTTAAAAAAATGTCAATGAAAAGAATATATTGAGCTCTAAAAACTTTTCCCTTTCTTGAAAATCTTATCAAAGTGTTTGAGTCCACTTTTCTCCTTTAGTAGACAATGGCAGTGCAGGATTGTGGAAAGCACGCTATGCTTACAGCCAGAAGTTCTAGGTTTAAATCTTGCTCTCCTAGCTATATAAACTTTATGTTGTATAATAGAAAGGCTGATTGATTTTGAAGCCTTTGTGAACCTTAGGTGACCTAGATTCTGAATTGAAATCCCAATTCAGTCATGGACTTGTGTAATGTTGAATATGTGACCTCCCTTGTCTGGGCCTCAGTGTCTTTATCTGTAAAATGGAGTTGGGCTAGACGATGTCTAAGCTTCCTTCTAGCTCTTCATCTACAGTTCTGTGATTCTGTCTTTCATTAGCCTCAGTTGTTACATCTGCAAAGGGGGGATAATCATGCTTTCATCATTCATCTCACAAGGTTGCTCTGAGGAAATTGAGTGTTATATAATGTGAGTTGTTAATATTACAGGATAGTGAGCCAAATGGAATATTCCTTTGATGACTGAGAGTTTTCGCAGTGCCTGTGGGTTTTGGTTATGAATATCAATGATCCCAGTGCACTAGCTACAGAATATCTTGAAGAAAGTGTTCTCATTTCAGGACGCAGAAAGGATGTCGGGTTTGGAGTTTTAATCAGTGTTGGCTAGTAGCTTGTTTTTGATGTGCACTTCTAGCATTGTTCTAATAACAGCAACAGCACATAACAGTCCTGTTACATGTGGGCTCTGGTAACAGGGTCTTCGCTGATGGCTTGCTATAACTATGAAGTATGGAAATGTCTCCAGGGGTGGAACGCTGCGGGTTTCAGATGTTCCCTGTTGAAACTGAACTTATTGGTTCTTTACAGTGCAGGCCTGCTTAATAAATTGGTGTGCGGATTCATTCTTTCACTCAGCAAATATTTATTTCAAATCCTGACTCTTCAACTTCCCACCTGTGTGACCTCACGAAAGGTGCTCAACCTCTTTGGACCTTAGTTTCCATAACTGTAAAGTGGGAGGTTTGGATTAGATGATCATCAAGGTCCCTTCTATTTCTAAAATATACGACATGATCTTGTGATCACTGTATTTTTCTTCTTTCTTTCCTTCCTGGCAATCAGGAATAACTGACTTGTCCAGGGTCATACAACTAGTGTCTGAAGCAGAATTTGAACTCAACTCTTTCTGACTCCACGACCAGTGCTCTCTATCCACTAGGCCCTCTAGCTGCCCCCATGATCACTCACTGTTAGCAGAGCGCTGGGCTAAGGACTGAGATAGATGAAGAGTTTAGATAAGACCCTGTCCTAGTCCTCATGGAGCTTGCATCTAAAGAAAGGTTTGACACATGTGGACAACACCAATACCTAGCATTCCATGGTAAGTAAGGTAGAAGTTTACCAAACAAATGTTCTATGCTTTGAGATAAACTCAAGCCTTCTAACAGGGCCATGCGTAAGGGACAAGCAAAGACTGAAAATGACAAGTATCAGTCTATTGTAGAGAACTTAATTTTTTCACTAATCAGGATGTTGGAGAATGATCCCTGCATTGGAAAAGCACTGGTTCCAGCTGTGGGTGTGGGGAAAATGGAATTGAGAGTTCAATGCTTCCTGAGGTTGCTGGTAAGCTCATGAATTTGTCTGTCTTGTTCATCCTATTTCATCTCCCCAATATGAAAGAGGCTAAAGTGAAGACCCAAGTCTTCTCATCTAGAGAATACTCTCTGTCTCTTTCTCCATCATATCACAGAAACGCAGGATCATAGATTTTTAGCTGGAAAGGATTTTATAGGTCATCTAGTCCATTTAACCTATGAGGAAACTGAGGCCCAGTGAAGTTAAGTGGCTTTCCCAAGGTCACGCAGATGGCAGGTGGCAGAGTCAGGATTTGAACCCAGTTCAAGATCCAATGTTCTATACTATCGCCATATAGAAGTCGTTTTGTCCAACCCTCATTTTACAGATGAGGAAATGAAAGCTTCAGAGAGATTAAACAATTTGCCCAAAGTCACAAAGTAGTAAGTAGAACAGTTAAGATCTGAACCTTGTTCTTCTGGATCCAAATCCAATTCTCTATCAGATCACAGTGTTAAATAGGCAAAGACAAAGGGACTCCCACCATCACTGGGTAATGTGAGAGGGGAAAGGTATAAAGGCCAGTTTCATTTTCTTTCAAACAAGGAAGTTTTAAGTTACAGTGGAGAAATCTGGTTGACAGAAGTGACTAAAGACAGCCGTAAACAGCCGCTTGAGAGATGCCAGCTCCCACACATCACATGCCTCTTTGCAAGGAATTAGCATCTTAGACAGGAAGGCTAGGAGAATTTTAATGTTAGGTTGATTAGAATCCAAGCAAGTTGGTTTAGTCAGAAACCCCACAGGTGTCTTGGGAGCTCCTGACTGCACTGCTCCAGATGGCCTCCATTGGATATACTACCCTCAGTCAGCCAGTCAGCCAGCACCAGTCCCCTCTGTGTCGTGCTGGTAGAGATGCATCCTCCCTCTCCTTCTGCGCACCAACAAATACCAAGTGTGCAGTCAGTGCTCAGCGAATATTAAACAATCATAACGGCAATGATGATGAGAGCTTGAAATTTCCCATCACCGGCCGACTGGCTACTGTGGGGGAAATACAGAGAGGATTCTGACTGACTAAGCATTGCTTAAGAGAACCCAGCCATCTTTTTTCCAGAGGGACTTAACCCAGATTTATGAGATTGGATACTGACAGCATATCATTGCCTTTCTCATTTTGTGACAGGGAAACTGAGGTAGCAGCAGGGGAGGGTTTTGACTTGGGGGCTAGTCAGATAAAAGTGGGTGTGAGGGAAGAAAAAGAATACCTCTTTCCTCTTTCCATTACCTTCTGAGACTCAAAAGAGGGAATGCTTTCCCTCCCCAGAAAATTTAGAGTCAAAATGCATCTCTTGTTTCTCTTTGTGCTCCCACAAATGCTCAGTGAATATTAAGCAATCATAACAACTGCAATAGATCAGAAATTGAAACTTTCTATCACCAGCCCACTGGCTGCTCCGGGGAAAATAAGGAGCTTATAAATAGGAGTATGGATTCCAAATGGCCTTTTTGTTTCTGTTTGTGACATTTTTCTGAAGGAAAATGGCAATGTTGGTGAGTGAGTCTGTCTGCATGCCGAAAAGGTTTGTTTGTATGGTTCTGTCTCTTTGAAAATGGCAAAAACATTGGTGTTGATGGTAACAACTGCCACCAGTCTTTAGAGAGAATGTTGAAAAAAACCACTATTTACTATGAGACTTCATCCATAGGGCATCACTGGGAAAAGCTGGTGCTAAAGAAATAGGTTTCTTGGAAGCAGACAGACTGTTTGAGATAATTAAAAATGATTTTTTTCTGACATAATTTTGAGCCTGTTCATTGTCAGCCTGCAAGTAGACTACCTCTTGTGCTTCCCTCCTTCTCTTAGAATCCCTAGTTTCTTTCAAAGCTCATATCAAATGCCATCTCCTATATAAAACATTTCCAGATTTCCCCAGCTGTAAATACCTCTACCACAAATTACCTTCGAAACATTTGATATATATACTTAAATGTATACCTGTTATTTCTTTCAGCAGAATGTAAGTTTCTAGAGGAAATGGTTTATATAATTTCTATCTTTCTATCCCCACTGGAGAACATCATGCCTGGAACATAGTAGGCATTTAAATGTTTATTGATTGATTCAGCTTCATTGCATCATCTGACTTATATGTGTTTTTCATCTGCTTTGTTTTTCAAGTATGAATAGTTGACCCATATCATTTTTATCGCTGTGCATTTCATTGAAGAGGTTATATTGTGCTTGGGTACTCTAGGTAATTAATATATGATTTATGAATTAGGTCTTTCTGAGAAATTATCACCTTAGGTTAAAAAAGTCAATAATACAAGTAGAAAATGGAAAAGTCAGGACTACAGAGAAGATAATGTGACAAATATTTGAGGGTTTTAATGGACTCCATGTTCAATATGAGTCAACAGTTGACATAGAAACAAAAAAAAATGACCTTAGGTTTTAGTAAGAAATGCATACTATCCAGACCATGGGAGGTAATAGTTGCGATATTCAGTCTTGTTAGACCATATATAGAGTACTATATTCAGTGCTGGGAGCCACATTTTTGGAAGGACATGGACAAAATGAAGGTCATTGAGGGTAAGATGACCTAGATGATGAGGGAATTAGATAATATGCCAAAGGAACTGGCGATGTCAATAATAGGAAGACATGATGTATGAATTTCATGAACTATGACATCTAATTCCATTGAATCATATTAAATTTGCTCTCTACTAAAATTCTTAGAACCTTTTTTTAGACATTATTCTCTAACCATGCCTCATCTTTCTTATGCTTGTACCTTGATTTTTTGAGCCCAAGTGTAAAAGTTTGTATTTATCTGTTAAACATCATCTTCTTCAACTGAGTCCAATGTTCTAGATCAGGGGCCAGAAAACTATGACTTGAGGGCCAAATCTGCCAGATTTTGTCCTCAGGCCATAGTTTTCTGATCTTTTTCTAGATCCTGAATCTGTTATCCAGTGTCTTTGGAATACCATGAAAAATGACTTTTCATGAAATACTATGGAAAATCTCTTGGCTATTCCTACCAGCTATGTGCTGTTGAAAAATTTGATAAGGCTTCTGCTTATCCAAGTCATTGATGAAATAGCAGAAGTTCAAGCATGCCTTTCTGGGAGCACTCTAGTAAAGATTATTTTTTTTCTAATTTGACAAAAATAACTAATGAGTACTCCTTATGTCTAACCATCAGCCAGTTCTGAATCTACTGAGCTGTATCACCTTCTCACTCATATCACTCCATATTTTCAATAAGAATAACATGAGGGGTTTTGTCAAATGTTTTCTAAAATCTAGGTAAATTATATATACAGAATTCTCCTGTTTAACATCTATTCCAAATAAAAGAGGCATGGGGTTAGCTGGGAATGACTAGTTCACTGTCATCATGATTCTTCTTTCTGTAGATGTTGTCCATACCCTTTGACCCAGAGATCCCACTAGTAGGCATAGAACTCAAACATCTGCAAGTTGGAAAGAAGAGCCCCATATGCATCAACAACTCTAGGGTAGTCTTATCCCTAGAAATAAATCCACTAATATGGAACTAATTTGGAATGCTGCCTAAGTTAAATGTAAAGAGGAAATTATTAATGCCATGGATTCCCCCAAGACAGAGAATTTGTAATAATGTATGTACTATATTAATGTATATAATAATAATAGTGAAAGTTGAGTATTCCTTAGTTGCATGTTATTAATTTCTTTTGGACGTATAGGCTGGATCTGTAATTTCATCAATAAAGGAATTCTTGGTAAGGAAGTTTTTCTATTAAAATAAATAGAGACTTGCTTGGCAACTTAACAGTCTTAGGAAATCAACTGGGATATATAGAAGTTAAGTGACTTGAGTAAGGTCACACAGACAGGGTATACCAGAGTCAGAATTTTACTTGAACCCAGGTTTTCCTGATTCTCAGATTTTGGGGATGATGACTTCAAAGTTTGCAGTCTATGAAACTGAAAGAATGATGGTATCACTCTCAAGAATGGAATAACTGGGAAAAAAAGTTCCTACTCCCTAGTGGCTGATATATCCCTCCAGCTTACCTTTCTGCTTTTTGCTTACCTCTAATTTCATATGAACAAATCCGATCATTTCACAGGTAGATACGTCGTTGAAATAGTTGGGAAAAAGAAAATATCAAGTAAAATGTACTAGAAAAGAAGTGTCCATTCAAGTTATATTTGTGAATATGTGTTTGAAAATATTTTAGCTAATCTGATATTTAATTTGTAGGTGTTGATTATTTTCCCTTAGACTAAGAGCTTATTAAAAGAATTGACAGAAAAGGAAATCTCTAGTTCAAACAACACTTTAGTTTGCTAATGTTTTTGGAGAAAAAAAGGAAGTTGAAAAATAGAATCTGTAGGGTTGCAAGGATATGGTAAGCTTCATTAATTCAAGAAGGTGAAAAAATAGATGAGAATTTTTTTTTTGTAAATAACAACAACAAAAAAGAATATGTGAGAGGATGCAGTAGAAAAAACTGGTCAAGGAAAAATAGGAAAGGATTTGGGAGAGGCAGGGCCAAGCTGGGAAAGTATGAGGGTACAAAGGGAGTTAGTGAAAAATTCATCACTAGGGCAATAATTCTGAGTGTTGAGCATGAGGGGAAGAAGAAACTGAAAGGTAAAAGCCACACTGAAGAGGCACTTCTAGTTTTTCAACTGTTCCACTCTTGTTAGTGATACCTCTACTTTCTGATTTCACAGATTATAAACTTTGGAGTCATCATCTCAAAAACATTTATTGTCTTCTCTTTCTTTATAGGAGAAATATAATTGGAATTTCTTAGTTTAGTAATTAATACGCTTTGCGATCTGCTTACTACTTCCCTCACTAACATTCTCTCCTGATATGCCCTTACTTAACTCCTCTACAGTAGAGAAATCAGTTCCCCTGATATATTAAAAGAACACAGTAAGGCTTCTTGAGAACTGCATGAGAACCCTTTAGGAGAATTTATGGAAATACTCAGGCAAGAATTGAAAAGGAAGAAAAGAAGCGTAGTTCTTGTGATGTGCCCTGGGAACACTTCCACTCATGAGATCATCAATGCATCTAAACATCTAGATCAGTTTTATGCGTTTTCTTCAGCTATGTATGACTAATTAAAAGCTAGGGACCTCATAAGTGCTAATCCCCATTATGATTTGTCTCTGGGCAATTAAGTGGTCAAAATCATTTTGATGTCTCTGCTCTGTCTACAAATGAGGAGAGTACACTATGCTGCAGTGGGTTTTATTAAGAATATAGAATTAGCATGAAGCATACTTGCTCAGGTTTGATGCTTGATGACAAAGAACTAATGCAAAGCTGTATACCTGATGAAATTTCATGAAATACGTGTGTGTGTATGTGTGTGTGCTCTGTCAATCTGGAATAGGATACTTTCAAATGTGGATTATATCCATAATATAAGATAGAGAAGTGATGGAATCAGGATATAATATCTATATCTACATAGATATTGAACATAGCCAATGAGGGAATTTTTTCTTGACTAAGTATATTTGTTACAGAAATTTGATTTTCTCCCCAATGTAATGGGAGGAGAAGGGAGAGAATGTAGATTTATTAATTAAAAATAAGTTTAATTTAAAAAAAGAAAGGACAGCTTGTTAAAAACCATAAAGGATTGGTATATATACAGACATGTATATATACATATTTGTATATGTATGTACACATGTTTAAATATGTAGATATGTGTATGCATACAAATACTAATTATAGGGCCCCTTATACTTCATGAAAGTAGTACATTTGAGAGGAAAGCCTAGGTCAGAGGCAGAAAACACTCCACTCTGAATTTAAATCCTACCTCAGATGCTTCTTAGCTGTGTTACTCTGGGAAAGTCATTTAACCTCTCTAAGGCTTATCTCTTCATCTCTAATGGTGATCACAATAGTCCCTACCTCACTGGATTTTTATGAGGATGGATGAAATAGCACATGTAAAATACTTTGCAAATTTTAAAGCACTATACAATGGTACTGGAGCCGGCTCAAACAAACCTGCCATCATCATTAGTAATTAGAATATATTATAATTATATAATGTACAATATAATATATAACAATATAATATATACTATATTAATAATAAATTATTATAATTATATAATATAATATATAACACAATATAATATATAATATATTGATAATAAATTATTAAATTTTTAGTGTGAACATTTACATCTGGACTTGATTTATTGTTTTGCTGATTATCTAGACTTAGCAAAGTGCTAGTAAGAAAAATTGACTTTAAAAAAAGCCATGTATATATTATATTATTATATGATATATATATATATAATATGTGAGAGAGATAAGTATTTACTAGCACATTCAACTATATAAATGTTAGTTATTGCTGTTGTTTTTGTTACAATTTGTAAGGCATACTAATGATCTGTAGTCTCATCTTGGCACATGACTCCCTCTACCCCCATCATCTTTTTATAAAGTAAGCTCTTTCCAATACCCGTGTCATCACTCACCTTTGGTGGCATTCTTTGCTTGTCATGTAGTCCCTTCAGAAAGAGTCTGTACCAAAATCACCTGCATCATTCTTCATCATTTCATTATAGGTCAGTACCCTAATACACAGGTCATAATGTTGAACCCCATGAGGTTAAATTCTTCTGTTCTGATCTTAATATGTATTTCATCTTTAGTTACTATTGCATTGTTGTGTCTGAAACTATTATTAGTATACATATACTATGCTCATGTACATATACATGTTTCCTTTTTGGAAGGAATTTCATTAGTATAATAATTTTCCAAAAAGAAAACTACCTGTAACAATGCATTTAAATTTGTAGTCTTAGAAAGTTGACTGGTTATGTTAAAAAGTTAAGTGACTTACTTATAATCACTCAGTCAATGTGTTGGCACAAGATATGGACTTGGATCCAGATCTACCTGACACTGAACCTGGCTTTCTACTTATGACACTATGCAGTCTCTTACATATGTGTGTGTGTATATATAAACACGCCTAAAGGGATATATATGTGGGAATATGTATGTATGTAAATATGTATGCATGTATACACACATATATCTATCCATTTATTTTACATATTTGTAGATATACATAAAAGCATATAGATACCTACATATAGATAGGTATCAATACAATTGTCAATTGGCTGTCAATTGTCACTGCCAAAAAGCCATTTAGTTGGTGGCTTGAGAAAAATGAAATCCAATATCTTGTTATCTACTATTAAAACTCTGGCACTGTAAGGTGTGTGACTCATTAACCTTCTAGCTAGTGAACCCTCCTGGGACCATTTTTTGGTTGTGTCTGTATTTAAAAATATATAACTAACGCATATAGGGACCCTAGACACCACAAATCCAAGATGCTGGAATGTGACATTTGGGCGTGATGCCAAGAAGGTGGGAGGATGAGAAGAGAAATTATTTTATTAACAAGAAGAGATCTTATTAATCAGAGGACTGCCATGAAGCAGGAAGCACAGGAAAGCTATGAGACAGTTTAATGGAAGCTGCTGAAATATATACTGGCTTCATTTCTACAGAGTCTCTTCAGGACAAGAAACATGGGGGTTCTACTGCCAGGGATGTTTTCATTAACCTAAATGTATACTCCATATGTACTTGACCAGGGGCAGCCATGAAGATCTTTCTTCTCACATATTTTACCTTCACTTCCCCCTGTTTTAATTTCTTTCACATACAAAAACTCCTTCTCTCTCCCTTTCCCAAGTTTAATGCCCAGCATGGAGAACTCAATGCCTTCTCTAATAAAAACAGCATGTAATGACCAGTATACAATTTGTGGTCATGAGCACAATCTCACAGGAATCAAAGTGGCATTCAGCTCTGAAAAACTAAATATAGATCGAGGATAGATTACTGTTTTCATTTCTTTTCTGCAAGGCATCCAGCTTGTTGAACAATAAGCATTCAAAGTTATCTGTTCATTTGTGGAAATTAACTACTCCCACAGCTAAGTGTAAGAGCTCTCCCGAATCTCAGAGCTGTAAGGGATCATTAAAGATCATCTAGTTCAAATCTAGCCTCAGATACAAGCTGGATGACCCGGACCAAATCACTTAACCTCTGTCTACCTCAGCTTACTCACTTGTAAAAGGCAGATAGTAACAGCAACTGCTCCCAGGTTTACTGTAAGGACAAAACGAGATGATATTTGTAAAATACATCACAAGCCTTAAAGCACTATATAAATGTTAGGTATTGTGATGATTACTACTGAATCAATGCTTAAGACTTTCATATGTGTAAAGTCAAAGATTGACACTTGACCTGATTTATGTATTAAATTCAAGAGGAATCTGTTTGCTAGTCTAAATCCCTTTGAGATATGGGCGTATAAGGTAAGGTGGACAGATACAACCTTCCCTCGCCCCACTCAGCACTGCTGGCTTATCTCCTTATTAATTCATTATCTCTCTGGATTCAAAAGTAGACCAGTGCTCTCAAATATCTTCAAAATTTGCCAAAATTGCAGAAACACTCTTTTGGCTCCCATCCTAGAGTCAACCATGAAAATCTTTTTTCCCATAGGTTAGCTTCACCTCTCTCCACCTCAAACTCTGAATTTATGGATTTAAAAAGATCACTCTAAATGACTATATACTGTATTGACATTATCAAATAATGTAGAGACACAGATACATATTTAAGTGAGATTTAGAAGGTTGACATGTTGTAGGGAGGTGGTTATTAAAAAGACTACCTCTTATAGGGGAAAGACAGGAAATGTTGATGAGTATTTCTCTTACCAATTGCCTCAAATACCACAGCTGTCAGCAATTTCACTTGGTCTCAGCTCCAGACAACTCCCATCCCACATGTGTCCTCTCTCCTTCCATTCTCTGATCCAGGGGTTCTTTTTTCTGGGCTCACTTCTCTACCTTTCCTTTCATTCATCCCAAGACTTGACTGAAAGTCTCTGAGTTCAAATCTAGCCTCAGACACTTACTAGTTGTGGACCCTGGTCAAGTCACTTAACCTATGTTTGCCTTGATTTCCTCATGCAGATAATGATAGAATATACCTCCCATATGCTTTACATGTATAGGATTAAAGGTTTGCAAAACAATTTCCATGCATCATTTCTTCAGATTCTTAATACAACTAAGTGAGGAAGGTGATGAGAAAGTCAAGTCTCAGAGAGATTAAGCAAATTTCCAAGGCACACAAAGCTAGTAAGTATTTGAGGCATTATTTGATCCCAGTTCTCTCCAGCTATAGAACTGTGATCCAGAGTTATAGTCACTTTCCCTGGTGCATATGGCTTTCATGCATTAGTAAGCAATGCATTAGTTGCATCAGCAGTAGTTTGTACCTAAAGAACTGGAAGGAATATGATGGATAAAAGTACTAAAAAAAATTCAGATTGATAAGTCTGTTCTTTTTCAGTAATCATAATGTTATTTGCCTTAAGGCAATTTCCAGAATCTTCATCTTGATGTAACCACTGCAGCCAAATGATGAGAGAAAGGCAGATGAAAGACTTGTAAATTGGAAGTTATACTTGAGAGTCACACAAAAAGCCCTTGATGTGTGTTTTGCAAATTAGCTTGGTTTTTTGATTTCCCCAAAGCTCAGATTTGCTAACTAGCAGTCAGCAGGAGAGAAGATTTCTGAGTCTCTCTCCCCTTTGCCCCCTATATTCTCCATGTGTATTCATAACAATCCATTAATCCATCCATCTATCTACCTACCTACCTGTCATCTTTTCCTTCCTTCCTTCCTTCCTTCCCTCTTTCCCTCCATCCCTCCTTCCCTCCTTCTCTCTCTCTCTTTCTCACTCTCTCCTGCTCTCTCTTCCTCTCTCTCTTTCTCTTTGTTTCTTTCTCTCTCTTCCTTCCTTCCTTCCTTCCCTCTTTCCCTCCCTCCCTCCTTCCCTCCTTCTCTCTCTTTCTCTCTCTCTCCTTCTCTCTCTTCCTCTCTCTCTTCCTCTCTCTCTTTCTCTCTCTCTCTTCCTTCCTTCCTTCCTTCCTTCTTTCCCTCTTTCTTTCTTTCTTTCTTTCTTTCTTTCTTTCTTCTGGGTGGGTAGAAGCATTAGAGGATGGAAGCCCCTTCTTTTTTTATATGGAAATGAGCTTCCTTGAGGTACTGGTTCCTTTTCCAGATATTCTTCACGCCCACACCCTCACACACACACACACACACACACACACACACACACAGCCACAAACAAACACACATATACACACACTCCAACCACATTTGTTAAGTTCTGTAAAACACCTCCATGCTATGAACTTTACTAATAACCTACTTTAAGTTATATACGTCCTAGACACCAGAAGCCACTCTTAAGAAATCCAGTGGTTGGAACATATTGCCATGAAAAATCCCGATGAGGAGGGCTGCTACTATACGTAACTCCCAAGGTCATAAGGAAAGCTAGAACTTATACAGCGCTACCTGTTCACACGTGCTATCTCAGCTGATCATCACCATAACCCCGGAGGAAGGTGGCATTATTATCTCTACTTTCAGATGAGGAAAATGAGGCAAAGACTGATTAGGGGACCTGCCCAAGGTCATCCAAGTTAGTAAGTGTTTAGGGCAAGATTTGGCCCTGGGTCTTCCTGCCTCCAAGTCCAACGTTCATTGTATCGCCTATCAATCAGCCTCGCACATATCACCAGATCACATACCTGGTTTTTTAAATTAATTTGGAATCTCTTAGATTCAGACACTAAAGGAATTTACATGAAATGCAGTATGCTATTTTGGAGTCAGCAGAAATCTGAGGTAAAATCTGGTCTCCAATGATGTTTAGAGCATGTCATTTATCTTCTCTCTGCTGCATTAGTTTTCCTACCTGCAAAATGGGTATACCAGGTTTATTGTGATGAGAAGAACACTTGGTAAATCTTTAAATTACTATGTAAATATGCATTATTTTTATTTTATGAGGCATGGCAACATAGTAGATCAAGAGCCAGCCTCAGAGCCAGGATGATTGCAGTTCAAGTCATGTCTTTGACCCATATGGACTGTGTAAACCTGGGCAAATCACTTACTCTCTGACGACTAAGACTATAATTTGCAGAGAATGGGCAAACTTGAACTCAAGAAGGGTTTCCTCATCCATGATGATCAATCATCTAGTTCATATCTTATCCTGTTATAATTTTAGAATCTTCCTGAAAGAAAAAAATGTCATATGCCAGAAAGAGTCCCATTTTCTTAAAAACAAGTTTTCCCGCTTTTTAAAAATGAAAAGCATTTCTTTTTAAAATTCCTTTAACTTTGATTTATTGTTTCTTTTTAATAATTATTTTATTTGTTTTCAGTGTTCTACAATCACTTCCATATATCTTAGGTTTTTCCCTCTCCCTCTCTCTCTCTATCTCCCCTCCCTCCCCCACCACCTGAGACAGCATGCAATTTTATACAGGTTCTACATATACATTCTTATTAAATACTCCTTCACCTTAGCCATGTTGCATAGAAGAATTAAAATGAATACGAGAAATCATAAAACAAAACAAAACATAACACAAGAGAAAATAGTCTGCTTCATTCTGTGATTCAATTCCATAGTTCTTTCTCTGGATATGCAGACATTTTGCCTCAAGAGTTCATTCTTTAGGTCCTTGCATTGCTATGAAGGGCTAAGTCTACCAGAAAAATTCCTCACACACTGTGGTTGTTGCTGTGTAGAAAGTTCTCCTGGTTCTGCTCCTTTCACTCAGCACTAGTTCATATAAATCTTTCCAGGCTTCTCTGAAGTCTTCCTGTTCATCATTTCTTATAGCACAATAGTATTCCATTACATTCATATACCATAATTTATTCAGTCATTCCCCAATTGATGGTCATCCCCTTGATTTCCAGTTTTTGGCCACCACAAAGAGAGCTGTTATAAATATTTCTGTACATGTGGGACCCTTTCCCATTTTTATGATCTCTTGGGGATATAGTCCTAGAAGCGATATTGCTGGGTCAAAGGGTATGCACATTTTTGTAGCCCTTTGGGAATAGTTCCAAATTG
>CM053773.1:145180593-145230755 GCA_028658325.1 Potorous gilbertii
CAGTTACTTGACTTCTGAGATTTCTTTACACACCCACCTCACCTCCAGATCCACCCAGCTAGTGCTGGGGTTCTGAGATTCAAATGCTGCTCCCCAGCCTCAGGGCTTTCAGTGGCAGGCCTGGCTGCTATTCAGGGTAAGATTAAATTCAGGTTATCAGATGGGGGCAGGGCCACCTCCCAGGCTTGGTTCCCTCAGGGGATTTATGTGGAGACCCTCTGTAATGGAGCTCCTGCCTGCTCCAGGAGCTCCTGGCTACCACTGCCTCTGCTGCTGCCTCCCAAGGGGGCCTGAGTCATAGAGACACCCCGCTCCCCTCTCGGCCAGCCCAGAAGTATCTCTCACTGACCTGTAGCGACTGTGGGTGGAGGGACCTTTGTGACTGCCAGAGATTCCATCCCTGAAGCCTGCTCGGATCTGCTCGCTCCTCTTGGTGCCATGTGGCCAGGGAAGAGCTGGGGTCCACTCCCATCCAGTGCGTGATGGACCTTTGGGATCAGTTTTTCAGGGCTCTCTGGAATAGAAATCTCCTTCACTGTGTCACTGCGTTGCTTCCACTGCTCCAGAATTTGTTGGAACTTCTTTTTAAAGGAAATACATGGGCTGTGGGTTCAGAGCTAGCATATGTGAATCTTTCTACTCCGCCATCTTAGCTCCTCCCCTGAAGAAAGACTTCTTGCGGGAGAAAGAACTTGAGGTGAGCCTTAAAGGGAGTCAAGACGTCTAAGAGATATAGGTGAGGAGAAAGAATTCTAGATATGGAACACATTTGTGAAAAAGCATAGAAGTAGAGGTATGGGGTATATCCAAGTAGAGTAGTCTGGCTAGAATATATCATGTGTGAAAGAGAATAATGTGCAATCAGCCTGGAAAGATTCTCTGGAACCAGATTATGAAGAATGTTGAATGCCAAATAGAGGAAGGCAGATTTTTTCCTAAAGGGGACTTTTAAAGCTTCTTGAGTAGAAGAGTGGTGTGATTGGATCAGGGACTTGGGAATATGAATTTATCAGCTATATGGAAGATGGATTGGAGAAGGTATAGATTGGAAAAGGGAAACCAATTTGGGAAGTGATTATGAAAATGGAAAGAAGGGGGCATATTCCAGAAATGTCACAAAGATACAATCAACAAAACTTGACAACCGATACAGAGAATGAATGAGTGAGGAATGGAATATTGACTCTGAGGTTATGAACCTGAGTGACTGAAAGCATGGTAGCACCCTTGACAGTAATACTGTAGTTTGGAGGACAACTTGGTTTGGGGTTACAGGGGTGGGGATGAGGAGTTCTGTTTTGGCAATATCTAATTTGTGGTGCTCATGGGACATTCAGTTAGAATTGTCCAGAATGAAGTTGGAGATTTGAAAGTAGAATTTTGGGAAAATTTGAAGGCTGGATATGTAAACTTGGGAGTCATCTGTAGAGAGATGATAATGGAACTCCTAGTTACTGATAAAATCACTAAGGAAGTATGTAGAGAGAAGAGAGAGCCTACAACTGAGTAGCCCTACTCATAGTGGATAGGACATGGATAATTAATCTATAAAGGAGATTGACAAAGATCAATGGAACAAGTAGGAAGTGAACAGGACAGAATAAAGCCATGAAAACAGGGAGGGAAAGATATCCGGAAGGAAAGGGTGACCAACAGTGTCAGGGACTGCAAAGAGTTGAAGAAGGATAAAGTCTGAGAAAAGGCTTGGAATTTTCAAGGGAATTCACTGCTAAGCTTGTAGAAAGTTATTTTCTTAAAAATCTGGTTTTTAAGGTATTAAGAAGTAAGTGGGAGGGAAGAAAGTGGAGACAATGAATGTAGCTGGCTTTTTATCTGTCTCCTATACTCTGCCTCCTCTCCTTTTTCTCTTAGAATCTCTGGCTTACTTTAAGACTCAGCTCAAGTAATAATTTCTGCAGGAGACCTTTGCCAATCCTCTTGGACACTGGAGACTTCCTTCCATCTACTCTGTGTGTCCCTATTTATTTATGTGTTTTCTCACGAAAATGTAAGTTCATTGTGACATATACTGGTTTGTTTGTTTTTTCCTTCTCTTTGTTTCACTAGGGCTGACATATAGTAAATGATTCATAAGCAATTAATGCTTACTGTTTGATTTTCTTAGAATTTGGCTGTGAAAGTGAAGCGAGATTATGAGATTAAGGATCAGAGTTTTACAAGATGATAAGGTAAAGTAAAAAAGAAACTTGCTTCTCTCTCTCTCTCTCTCTCTCTCTCTCTCTCTCTCTCTCTTTCTCTCTCTCTTTCAGGATAAAAGATATCTTCTTTTTATAAGAGAGGAACCAGTGATAGATTCAAAGAGGTTGAAAATTAGAGGAAGGATAGTAGTGGAAAGGTCAATCTCTTGGAGGAGATGGGAGAAGTTCGGATTTATGGCAATGGATAGAGATTAGCATCAGTAAGAAGAGTCACTTTAACCTCACAACCTGGTGTAATGGAAAGCCTGGTGGATGTTGCTAGGGTAATTTGAAGTATGAAACTAGAAAAGGGATAGAGCACAAACTGTATGACCTCAATTTTTTTGGTGAAATAAGAATTGTTCTTCTCTGCTAAACAGGAGTCAGGGAGGTGGTGGTATAGATAGCATGAGAAAAGAAGAAAAGATTTGTAGCATCATCTGTGGGGAATGAGAGAGAGTCTAACACGGAAGAGTAAATCGGTTGGCATCAGCAGTAAAGGTTTGGTTGAGCTTGCATATGTGACATAAATTTATAGTGCTCCAATGCATCGTTACTGTTGGACTTTCAGTAGGGTAGTTGAGGACATCTGTGATGGGAATAACCAGGCTTTATAATTTAAGTAATTCAAGGGACTTGTAATGAGGTGAATGGCCATTGGACAATGGAGGAAAAAACTCAAGAGTCAAGGACAAGTATAAAGTTGAACCATTTCATTAAAGTGTTAAAAATTTGAAGGGAAAGTCAGTGAAAGGTGAATAAGGGTGATGACTTAGAAAGAAAGGGAGGGTGGAATGGTAGTATATGTTTCAGTGAAGGCAAAGAATAGGTTTTGGGGAAAATAGCCAGAGAATGGTATAAAATTTTTCATTGATGTGATATTGAGCCAGAAGGATGAAGTAGCCAGCATGTTTTGCACTGTATTCGTTACAGCTTACATACTGTTATATCTCAAATGCTGCCTCTAGGACAAACTTGGCTCTTCAAACAGCGCTAGTTATCACAGAAGAGTCAGATGGTATTAAGTCTTAAGTGTACACTCCTATTGACCTTCAGATTGCTCCTGCAGATTTCCATTAACTGAACATTCCTCTTAGAGATGATATCAATGAAGTTCTAAATTGATCCTTTTAAAGGTATAAGACCAATTTAATGAAGAACTTTAATTTCAACCTCTCTCTACCACTGTGACAGTACTAACATGACATTTAGACCATTGTTCTGAGCAGAGCTCTAACCTTTTCCAGACTAAAAATAAAAGTCCCTGTATTTTTCAAAGATTCTATTGCTTCAATTTTTCCAAGACACAGAGACAATGTTCGTCTTGACTAGCTATTCTAGCAGGAAGTATAAAAAGTGGAAGGAGAATAAGATAGACGGAATAATGCTAGGAAAGGGCTTTCTCTAGTCAGGAGCAGAATTGGTAAGAAAGGAAAATGCCTGTTAACATTTGCATGTATAACAAATGAAGAGAAATGGACTCCTCACAGTGGAATCCAATTAAAACACGTGAGAATGAGGAAAGGTCACATTTACAGAGCACTCCACAGTTTCAGCCTATCTTCATATGCAATAGCCTTGGGAGGTCAGGAGCACAAACAGTATCCTGCTTGCCAATCTTCAGTGAGCATCAGTTGCCTCTAAAATAGCCTAAAAAAATCTCCCACCTTGCATTTGCTGTATTGTAGCTCCCACAGCTTTAATATTATTCTTTAATTCTTTATTCTTTAATATTTTTAATTTAATATTCTTTAATATCATTCCCTTGCATGAATTCTTTTTCTCTTAAACTGGTCTACTGGCTACTTCCATGACATGATATTGTATCTCATGTCTCTTTGCCTTTTCAGAGATGGGTTACCATGTCTGGAATAAACTTCCTCCTGACTTCAGAAGGTCACCACTAGATGTAACCCCCAAAAGGTCAAAGAAATACCAAGAGATAGATGCAAAAATATTTGTGTTATCTCTCTTTGTGTATACTCCAAACTGAAAACTAAAGGAATGTGCATCAGTTGAGGAATATCTATGAATAAATAGTGGAATATGAATGTGGTGGAATACTATTGTGTTACAAGAAATGAGGAATAAATTATTTCAATGAGACACTTGAAAGATTTGTAAGAACTGATCCAAAGTGAGGTAAGCAGAACCAAAAGAAGAATTTGTACTATAACATCAAGATTATAAAAATGAACTTATTAGAATCTCTACCACTCTTCAGTTCAATAGTTCATTTGTCACTTCCACTATCAAGCCTTTTTTTCATTCTCTCAGTTGTTACTTTTCTCTGCTTTTTGAAATTATATTGATTTACATTGTATATATTTTATCTTAACTGGTAATGTTGGCCATTAAAATGAGGGAATTATGTATATGTGTGTCGATCTACTTTATTGAAGGACAAACAGTATAATGGTTGAAATTAAAACCAACATATTCTCCATACCTAGGATATTTGTTTTCCTTACGTGTGTCTCTTGGAATCTTTAATTACTTCCGAGACTCAGCTCAAATGACACTTGCAGCAAGAATCTTTTCTTAACACTTTTAATTGTTAATGTTCTTTCCCCCAACTTTAAAATACTTTGTATTCCTTCATTTATTCTTGTACTTTCTTATCTACATACCTGTCTTCTATGTGTCCTGCATAGAATACAAATGAAATGTTGGAGGGACTGTGGGAAAACAGGCACACTGATGCACTGCTGGTGAACTTATGCATGTATATATACAACCATTCTGGAAAGAATTTTAGAATTATACACAAAATTACCACTGTTAGGCCTAAGCCAAAAAACATCAAAGTGATAGGAAAAACATTTATAGTAGATCTTTTGTGTTTCCAAAAGTTTGGAAACTTTTGTGTTGCTAAAAACTGGAAACTAAAGGAATGCCTATCAATACAGGGATGGGTTTGAATAAATTGTAGTACATGAATATATTGGAATACTATTATATTGTAAGAAATGAGGAAATGGATGATTTCAAAAGACACTTTTCAGGCATGAACTGATGTGGAGTGAGATAAGTAGAAACAGAGGGAATAATTTATAACATCAAGATGATGAAAATGAATGTGAAGAGTTGCTTAAACTGATAAAAAATGAAACAGGCAGAAGAAGAGTTTATACAATAACAACACTATAAAGACAAATAGTTTTGAAAGTTATAATTAATTCAATGACCACCCATAATTTCAGAGGATCAGTGATGAAACCTGCTAACCACCTCCTGACAGTAAAGTATGGATTGTGTTATCTGCACATTTGATAGGCATTATCATCTATTCTCATATTTGATTTAATACTTGATTTAATCCTAATAATTGATTAAAAAATAGCAACAGTACAGCATCTAATAGATTCCTGGGGCACTCTACTGGACACATTCTTTCAGGGTGACCAAAGAAAATTATTCCTTAGGTCTGGTCATTCAATAAATTCTAAATTTTATTAAATGCAGTATAATGCAGTACACATTTCAGCATTTTGTCCATGGAAGAGAACGAAGATTTTGACAGTGCTCTATTCCTAACCAGATAATTATAACCCTGTCCACATTGAACTTCCTATTTCCAACACTGCCTTCTCTGACCTAATTCTTAGCCCTGTTCCTTGGAATTTCTTGCTTTATGGCTTTGATTATAACAGCTCAGATTTTTTTGACCACTTTAAGATTTACAAGGTACTTTCTCCACAACTCCCTATGAGGGAGATATGAGTAGCCTCAAAACTGAAAAACAAAGTGATACCTAAGGTCACACAGCTACTATGTTATCTTAGATTTAATATGATTCAAGTTACTTCATTTTTTCATTATGGTTGTTCCACAGCCATCACTCTAGGACCATGTATGATGGCTTCCAAATGACATAGCAATAGAAGGGATCTATTATTTCATTTAAATCCAATCCCCCTCATCATACATGTGGGGAAACTGAGTCTGAGAGGGGTGAAGTAACTTGCCCAAAATCACATGGGCACTAAGTAGCAGAATTATTATTTGAACATAAAGAGAGACCGTTACTACTAAATCCAGTTCTGTTCCAGGATGACTTCATTCAATTTCAAAGTGACAGGTCAGAAATTAACATCTTGTCTCAAGGACACTGTTTTAAAGGAAAAGAGTATGTCGATTATTATTGAAGTTATATAAAATTACAAACAGATGAACAGAATGCTGGTGGCATACAGATGAGCCAAAGAAGATAGGAAGAGATTACAACTAGATAAATAGTATGAAAATTTCATCTAGGATATATTATCAAACTGCCACAGAACAAGGCTGTCTCAGATCAAGTGCAGGGGAGTGGGAGTTACGTGAATTGTAAAATCAGTAAATGAAGAATGACAGAATAGCAATGTGGTTGAAATAATATGCATTAAAATACTAACAAACAGAATGTTAGACAATAATATAATAATAATATCCGAATATAAGAATTTGACAGCTAGAAAGAAACTACTAACTATATTTTACAAACTGGTCAACCAATTAATATATATTAATGAATAATCTACTATATTTTAGGCATTGGGAATACAAAGAAAAAAGGAAATAATATAATATAAAAATAGTGTTTACATGTCACTTTAATGTTTACAAAGTACTTTATATCCACAAGGTTATTTGATTCTCATAACAGGGTAGGAACTAGAGATATTGCAATCCACTTTTTACAAGCAAGGAAACTTGAGGCTTAGATAGGTCAATGAATGTATTTATAGTTATACAGAAAATATCAGAGATGGAAACCGAACTCAGGGCTCTACTGATTCAAACTTCAGGACTCCTTCCATTACTCTCTTCCTTAGATAAGAAAACTGAAACTAAATATGTGCAATGATTTGCTCAAGGTTATACAATTTGATATTGACAGAATAAGGTCTAGAATCTGAACTCAATACAATGTTATTTCTGCTTCTTTCCATATTAATGGAATGGACCATCTTGGTGAGTGTCACTTTTCTGCCACACCTCCACTTCAAGATCAAGTGAAGAATAAATGACCAGACAGCAATAAAATTTCAGATATAGAAAGATGAGATCTCCTCCATGATGTAGGAATTCACCATAGAATTTGAGAATTGAAAGGGACTTGACTAGTCATTTGGTTTCTTATTTCACTTCTGACAGCTCTTATAAAGTTTTTTGGTGACATCAAGTCTCAGTTTACCTCTTAAAACTTTTATCCTGTTTCCACCCTCTGTGGCCAAGCAGAACATGTTTAATACCTTTTCTACATGAAAATTGTTCAGATTCTTGAAAGAACTTACCATGTCCCTAATGAGTCTTTTCTCCAGGCTAAGCATGATCAATCCCTTCTTATAACCTTATATGGTATGAATTTGAGGTTATATCCTTCTTGTCCTTCTCCGGGTACTCTGCAGATGATACATGTTGCTCTTAAATTATGGTACCCATAATTGAATGTAGTCCTCTAGGCAAGGTCTGACAAGAATGATTTGCAGTGAAACTTTTGCCTTCCCATTCCTAGAAACTATGCCTCTCAATGAAACCAAAGATCTCATTACATTTTTTTTTGCTGCCACATCCCACTTCTGACATCTATTGAACTTGTGATACATTAAAACTTCCAGATTTTTTTTTCAGAATAATTCTTGTCTAACCATGCGCCCTATTACACTTTTGTACTGTGAAGTTAATTGTCTGGTACCCAAATGAAAGACTTTACATTTGTTATTACTGAATTAGATTTAATCAATTTCTAATTGGTTAAGATATTTTTGATCTTGAACTTACCATTTAGTATGTTACCTGTCTCTCCCAACCTTATATTGTCAGAAACTTTGATGTGTTACCTACTGATCAACTGTGTATGACAGCTATTGTCAGCAATACAGTGATCAAAGACAATATGAAAGAACTCATGATAAAAATGCTATCTATATCCAGAGAAAGAACTGATGAAGTCTGAATGAAGATCGAAGCATACTATTTTCGTTTTCATTATTTTTGTGTGTTTTTCCTTTTGTTCTGTTTTTCTTGCACAACATGACTAATATGGAAATATGTTTTACATGATTGCACATATATAACCTGTATCAAATTGATTAGCATCTTGCAGGGGAGGTAAGGGAGAGACAGAAATAATGTGGAACTCAAAGTTTTTAAAAGAGGAATATTAAAAATTGTCTTTATGTGTAATTGGGAAAAAGTAAAACAGTTTTGAAAGTTTATTTTAAAAGAATGCTATCTATGACTTCTTCCAAATCAGAGATAAAAGTGTTCAACATGTAGGATCAAGCATAGATCCATGGAGTTCTCCATTGGAGATCTCTTGCTAGGCTGACATTGAATGACTAACAATTACTCTTTGATTTTGGACCTCCAAACATTCTGAATGCCTCTAACTATATTATAATTTGATCCATTTATCTCTAGTTTAGTTGTAAGAATAGTATGAAGTAATTTATCAAAAGCTTTACTAAAAATTAAGATAAACTATGTCTAGTATATTGCCTTTATGAGTTTAACACTCTTGTTATAAAAAAAATAAGGTTAGACTGGCATTATTTATTCTTGATATAACTATACTGATCTTTTATAATTGCTGCCTCCTTTCCAGGTACTTGACAATTCTGCCGAAATATCTGCAGAAATTAAAATTAAACTCAATAGCCTTTAGCTTGAAGATTGTTCTCTTTTTTTTGAAAACTGGGTCAAAATTTGCCCTTCTCCAATCTTTGGTATGTTTTCTGTTTTCCATGATCTTTGAAATATCACTGAGAGTGACTCTACAGTCATATCTGTCAGTCCTTTCTACTGCCAAGGATATAATTAATCTGAGCCAATTGGTTTCAATTCGTTAAGGACAACTAGGTGGTCTTTTACCATCTCTTTAGTTATCTAGAGTATTAACTCACTGTGAATCATGGATTTTTCCCCTGTTACTTCCAGTGCAAGAATCATTTTCTTTGGTAAAGAAAACAAAATTAAAGAAAAAAGCCAGGTAATCATATGTAATCTCTGATGTCAGTTATCATTGGCCCTAACACCCCATACCAATGTTCTGTTCCTTCTCTTATCCTTTTCTTTCCCCAACCCAGTATAGGTAAAATGAACAAACAAGATTAAAACCTCTCTTTATTTTCTTAACAGCACAGCCTAATCTCATTCTGAACATAAAAGTATTTGTGATACTATTTTTATAGGATCATACTGCACTCCTTTATTCACCCTTTATTACTTGACTGTCTTTTTAAAAAATGTTTCCTTTTAAAATATGTTTGGTTGTTGACTTTCCTATGTATCCACAATGATCTCTTCAGATAAATTCCATTTTTCATATCACTGGGATTATTTTCCTTTGTGTCTTCAGAATCTCTGTCTTAAATATTTTCCATTCTTACTGAGCTGATTACCCCTACAGAGTTTTACTTATTGGCAGCCTACTTTGCTTTCCTCTGAACATTGAAATCTCTTTTCCCCCAAAACTAAGGTGCATATCAGACAATGATCATATTTCCTCACCTTTTCTATCACAAACCCTAGCGAAGGTTATTACTTTTGCTTTCCCCGTGATTCCCTTCATTCCAATCCAACCAACAGTTTCTTCATGTTACTAAGATCAGATTAAGAATAGAGTTTTCCTCTTCTTGATTCCTTCACCTTTTGAAGAATAAAATCATCATTAAGTCAAGTCAAAAAGGTGTAGGTGTGTGTGTGTGTGTGTGTGTGTGTGTGTGTGTGTGTGTGTGTATGTGAGGGAAAGGGAGAGACAGGCAGGGACAGAGACAGGGACAAAGTCAGAGAGGCAGGGACAGAGTCAGAGAGGCAGAGAGAGACAGAGACAGAGAGACACACAGAGAGAGAAAGAATCCCACATCACTACTAAATCATACTTCCATATCAGGCTTGTGATCTATTTCCAAAATTCTTCATTTATCCCTATGACCAGATAATCTGTAGAATATTACTACAAAATGACCTGCTTCTTTCATTGACTATCACCCATATATTTCCTGTTATATTTGCCCGTAGATTTCCCCGCATTAGTATATCTTTTAAAATATAATATATATTGCCGTCTCCCATTTACCTATCCCTTTTTATTGAATAAGGTATATCAATTCAGGTCCTGGGTAGCCATGAATTTTATCCCCTAAAGCATCAATAATGCCTATGAGGGCAAATTTGCTTCCTTGCATTAGGACCTTTAGTTTCTTTTGTTTGTTGTCTAAACTTGGAGCATTTCTGTATAAACATTGAGGTAATGGGTTTTACTACTGGTTCCTTTATTAAATTTTGTCTCCTGTGAATTTCTGGTTGGCTAGATTACTATCCTTCTTCCTTCATAGCTACTTTCTATGGCATCTAGCATGGGGGTGTATGTAGATAGTTTGTCTCTTTGACAACTTTTGAAAAAAAGTTCAAACACATTTTTATTAGAATTATAAAACACCCAGTAAATAATTTCTTTTCCTTGTTCTTTGTTGGGGTACTCTATCTCTGAGAAATTTATTACTTTTATATTTTAAGCCATGATCCAGAAGAATATAGCTCATTCTTAGCAGTTAATTTCCCAGGTAAAATGTTCTCTTCTAATCACCTTCTGATTCCTTTTTCTTAAATGGGCATCTGTACCCTTGAACTCAGGTTCTCTTGACTCCAAGTCCAGTACTCTCAGCATTGTGACACCTAATTCAGGCTGCTAGGTGGTGGAGAGCCTAGAGCACTGGGTCTGGAGTCAGGAAATCTTAGTCCAAATCTGACCTCAGACACTTAGCTGTGTGACCCTGGGAAAGTCACTTAACCCCTATATAGTTTAGTTCATACTCTGTAAAATGGGGACACACTGGAGAAGAAAATGGCAAACCATTCCAGCATTGATGGCAGCAAAGATACTGGACTGGTTTGTCATTTCCTTCTCAGTGTGTGTCCCCATTTTGCACAGAGTTGGATACAACCGAACAACAAAAAGCTGTTGCGATCATCATCACTGTGGTTGTTAATATCAATATTTTAGTCAGTACCTTCACCTTTTCTCTCTTGATTCTTCCCTTTAAGTTTGTGCTCCCTGATCATCCTTTATTCTCCTTAATCCTTTTTATAGACTCCTTAATTGTCATTGATTCTGCTCTTGTTTTAACCCAGAAACAGAAACTTGACCTGAATCTGAGCTTTAAGATTACTCCTCTTTAAATATTATGCAAAATTTCCCCAAATTTCATTAAATTTATCCTCCTCATATTAAAATTCTGACCTGCCCCACTAGGGTATCCCCCTCCAAATCATGTATGTTATTTCCCTCCTATTTTCCTCAAGGACTTCTCTTTTTTCTTGTTCATTTTCCCATAAAAGCTGAAATTAGAAATTTTGTCAGCATATAACATTCTTAATAAGTAATCATCCAGTGTCTACTTAAATATCTCCAGTGATAGTAAAAAAACTCAATAACTCTCAAATCAGCTTCCTGCAGTTTCAAATAGCCCTAATTGTTAAGACCTTATTTTCCCCATGTTGAGCTGAAAGCTACTTCCTTGTTACTTCAACCCATTAGATCTGGTTCAGTGTCTGGGAGCTGCCCAGAACAAGTCTAGACTATTGTCAGTGTCCCAAGTATCCCAAAGACGTGATAAACTTAAGTGTCTTTCCTTCTCTAAGGACTTGCATTCTAAATTATCTTTTCAAGACTATCTTACCATTCAGGAGAGTGTAATTAATGCTTGAAGAGAAGAATATGTCTAATTAACATGAGATTAGAAGAGATATGGGAGCATAGGAGACTTTGGTAAGTGAATGGAGTTCAAATTTCAAGACCTTGGATGTTGTGGTACAACTCCATGGAATGGTGGAAGCTCTGTTAGGACAACTGTACTGTATGACTAAAACAGGAACTCATGCAAGCCAATGAATCCAGCTGTTAGAATGCTAGTGTTTGTCATTATAAGTATTGAAGGATACTGGCAGAGAAGCAGGTAGAAAAGAAAACTAAGAGCTCCATTTTAACATCATTGACAAAGCTGGGAAATGGAACACAGGAACAGGAATTAATGGATAGATTGATCAACAAGCAGTTTTTAAATATGAGGAAATATACTATGGGCCAGGTGCTATGCTCAGTGTTCAGGGTATAATGATATCAAGTTCCATCAAAGAGCTTGTGTTCCATAAGGAGACATATCATGTACATATATAAATATATATATATATATATATATATATATGTACATATACTTATACTTCTACATGTATAAGTATAAATGAGATATCATAAATTCAAGGCAACATGGTACAGAGAAACTAGAAGCTAGGGAGATCAGAACAAAATGTAGAGAAAATGAAATACGAAAAGATTAAATTATATACACTGAGTTAGTTTTATAATCTGATTGGATGTCTTCCAATGTCCCTTCTGTATATTACATTTCAAGATTCTGCGTTCACATGAAATTTTCCAGGTTTTAAAAATGAGAATTAAATATCTCTAGTCTTCCCTTTCTCATTCTTATACCTTGTAGGTACAAGTACATAATAAAACATATGCAAATATTACCTGTAACTTAGAAATCATATCTTATGCATTTAAAGAGAAATGCTTAATCAGAAAAAGGTGAAATATAGGTTTTCTTTTCTGGTTTCAGTCAGAGGCTAGATGATCTCTTGCAGTAGTTAAGTTGAAGAAATTCTATTTGTCTCAATGTGGAACAATGAGTATTTGTTAAATACCTGCCATGTGCCAGGCATTGTGCTGTGCTCTGGGGATACAAAGAATGGCAAAAGATAGTCCCTGCCTTCGAGGAACTTACAGTTTAATTTTAAGAAGAGACAAAGTGCAAACAGCTCTGTGTAATAAGATATACGCAGGATACACTGGAAATAATTAATAGATAGAAGGTACTAGCATTTAGGGGGTTGGGAGAGGCTTCTCTCCCAAGTTTAGCAGTATTTGAAAAAAAATGAGGAGACAGAGGTGAAAAGAAAGAGAATTCCAGACATGGGAAATAGCCAGTGGAAATACCTGGAGCTGGGAGATGGAATGTCTTGCGTGAGGAACAACAAAAAGATGAATATTATTGGAGTATAGAGGAGTGGGAATAAGTAAAGTGTGAGAAGACCTGAAATGTAGAAGGAAGAAGCAGGTGATGAAGAGCTTTGAATTGCAATGAGAGGATTTTATATTTGACCTTGGGTGTCATAGGCAGTCACTGGAGTTTATTGAATGGGGGTGGGGACGTTGTTCTTGACAGTCGAGAAAGGGATAGATTGGAGTGAGGAGAGAATTAAGGGAGGGTGTCCAAGGGAAAGGCTATTGAGATAGTAAAGGGGGATGAGGGTATTATAGTAGGGATTCTTTTTTGTTTGTTTTGTTTTTTGGTAATGGCTTTTGAGGTCCTTTGGAACTTTAAAATACTGATTCTATTGTCTTTATTAAGGCACAGTTTCAGTGTTCCAAAGTTGTAAAGAAATCTCTTTATTAATCTAAAGTGCCATAGAATTGAATTATTAGTGTTATGCATACAGAAATTTTTATTCCTGACTGTAGTACTAAATTTTTTTTTGTGGGAAAAGTAGTAACGGAGAGTCAAAAAGTAGTGCTATTATCAAATCAAAATTCCTTTTAACGTAATAATTACAATTTGGGTTTTCTTACATGTATGATAGTCATTCTCCCTCCAAGAGATCCATTTTGGATATATTTTCCCCTTAGCCCACTTGTCTTCTGCATGAATTATAAAGTGATCCTGGTAACTTGGCAACAACCTCAGCTATCATATTGTTCCTTGTGTTCCACTTGCATGTTAAGTGGTCTAAAGATTGCTTTATAACTGATTTCTTTTTCTAGTGTGACTCTAATTACAAAATGTATTCAATTTGCTGCTCCCAACCATGTGTGTGAGCTTACTGGTTTCAAAGACATGTATTATTTTCTATAGATGTGATGGAGCTTGGCAGAAAGGAACTCAAACAGAAAGATTCATTCTTCCCAGGTGCACATCTAGGATCCAGCTAGGCACCCACACAATGATGTCGGAGGAGTTTCAGTGTTAGTTCTTACACCATCCACAGATGAGTTTTGGAATGAAGAATAATAGATTATTTGGATAAGGGAAAGAAATGGAAGAAAAAAGGGTGATGGAAAGAGAAGAGGGCAAGGGAAGAGAGAGAAGGGAGGGGAGGACAGGGTAGGATAGGGGATCTTTTGGAGGGGGAATGACTGTATATAATGACTATACATAAAACCAAAACTTCCAATTATTTTGTTCAAAGGAATCTTGGGTAGGGCAGGACAGAGCAGGGTAGTACAAAGGAAGGAAGAGAAGGAAAAGTCAGGAAAAATAGGGCAGGAGAGGGAGAAAAGGATAAGGAAGAAGAGGGGAGAGGAGGGGAATGAGAGAGAGAAAGGGGAAGGAAGGAGAAAGAAAAAAGAAGAAAAATAAGGAATGAATAAAGGAAGGAAGGAGGAACAGGGGGCAGAAGGAAGGAAAGAAGGAAGAAAGGAAGGAAAGAAGGAAAGAAGAAAACAACAATGGTCTCAGGATAGATACTTTCCAGGGCAATGGTGAAGCTTGGCACCTTTTCAGAATCTTTTTTTCAGATTCCTTTTCAGGGCATCACAGAGAATGAGACTGTAAAATCCATATCTAACCTACATATTCCTCACACAAATGTACAAAGCTGAACAGTTGAAGTTAAGTATCTTATGTCTCCAAATTCTTTTGCTGAGACAGAATTCTCTTCTTTTTAAAAAGAGATGATTAAAAAACCCCAAACTTCTAAAGCACCAGAAAACTATGTCTTCCTGTCTTATGACTATAAAAGTAGTATTCAGTCATGGTGACATTATCTTAGCATCAAAGCTGAGGTTCAAAGTAAAATTGTAAACCAGATGAAGTTTTAATTTGCAATCCTTCCCCTTTGCCTTTACTCCAAGTGTATATGCAGATGCTCCCACCTAAGCCTTTGCTCCCTTGGCAAATCTCTTTGTTCCAAGCTTTTTCCTAACCACTCCTATGGCTACCTGTCTTTTATTCTGCATATATTTTGCATGTGCTATCTATTTATATGTCCTTTGTCCTATTGGTAATACAAGATCCTTGAGGACAGGGATTCTTTTTTGTTTTTCCTCATCTCCTCAGCACTTAGCACAGTACTTGTCAATCAGTCCATCAGTCTGGAAGTAGGTGCAACTAGGTGGTGCAGTGGATAAAGCACCAGTGCAGGAGTCAGGAGAACCTGAGTTCAAATCTCACCTCAGACACTTGACACTCATCAGCTGTGTGACCTTAGGCAAGTCACTTAACCCCAGTTGCCTCATCCTGGGTCACCTCCAGTCATCCTGATGAATATCTGGTCACTGGATTTAGATGGCTCTGGAGAAGAAGTGAGGCTGGTGACCTACACAGCCCTCATTCAAAACAAAGTCATGTGCAAGTCATGTCATCATTTCTCTGATGGCATGATCTTCTTCGGCAACAAAGGATGAACACACACACACACATGCTTTCCCGTAGGCTAGTTGATTGATTAATTCTGTGTCCTATTTTCCAGGATCCCTTGTGTTTTTTTTTTTATGAATCCACAGGCTTTATATGCTATACCGCCTAGGTAACAGGACATTTTGACTCAGGTTTTATGGAAATATTTCCTCTACTCAAAGGAGTGACTACTGATCAAACCTTCAAGCAACTTTCCAATTCATAAGTTGGGTGGTGGGTGGGTTGTTGTACTGTTCAATTCACATGAGGAAATTGACAACTATTCTGTTTATACTTAGAACTAGTTCTAATTACTCGATAATAAAAAAATTCTATTTTAATGTACTCCAAATTCAGTGAGAGAGGGGAGAGGAGGGGAATAGTGCAACATAGTGCACATAGCACCAAAATAAACAAACAGATAAATAAAAAGCCAAAGAGACTCCAAAGCTATGTTATGAGAATTAAAGTGTTCAGAATGAGAGTGATAGGCCTACTCTGTGCTTTGCCCTATTCAGATATTCAATCCCACTTACAACATTTTTGTAAAGACATTGCCAAACTAGAGCTCGATAAGAGGAAGTAGGCAGGATGATAAGGGGACAAGACCCAGTGCCATATAAGTATTGGTGAATGGAATTAAGAATATTTAACCTACAGAAGACACATTGGTATATTTTAACATATTTGAGTGGTTGTCATGTAGAAGAGGAATTAGAAGAATTAGGAAGAGTCTCCCTGACTCTAAAGAACAGTCAGGAAAAAGGATTACAGAAAGGCAGATCTAGGTTTGAAATCAGGAAAAATTTCTGATAATTAGAACAATCTAAAAATGTAATGAGTTGCCTCATGAGAGAGTGATTTCTCCCTCCCTGAGGCTCCTCAGGTAGAGCTTGAGTGATCCTACGTCCATCCATGTAGATTCTTAGGTTTGGGCCAGTTGGCCTTTGCATTCTTTTCTAACATTAAGATTTACGTAGTTTGGCATGTCTTCTCTTTAAAGCTTTTCTTTTCTTTTGAGAACTACGTACACCATGTATACTGTTTGCCTTATTCAATATAATTGACAATGACAATCTTCAACCTTCAACTAGATAACTACATATTAAATAGGGGGGAGATAGCCTTTGTGGTGACCCTTAAACTTCACTATGTTGATCATATGGTCATATACCTTCTCTGTCAAGACTCAGGGCTGCCTAGTTCCATAGTTTCTAGTTCCAAAGAATACTTTTTAAGCATTCTGACAATAATGTAGCACATCGTTGTGTGACTTGTCCTTCATTCTTGAAGAGGACCACAACGTCAGGGAGATGATGATATGACTTGCAATTGACTCTGATCTGAGTGAAGGAATGCTGTGTGAAGTCACCAGCCTCATTTTCTCCTTCAGAAACATCTCGGTCCAGTGGCCAAATACAGATCAGAATAACCCAGGATGCAGTCGGAGATCTTAGCTCTTTTAAGCAAAAGTCTTTTCAAGTTCTCACTTTGAGTGAGGCAATGCCCATTCAGTGAATAGACCTCTTTAAGAATTAGGGAGTCAAGGGATGGCCCCTTTAATAAAAAAGGAAGGAAGGAAGGAAGGGAAGAAGGAAGGAAAGAAGGAAGGAAAGAAGGAAGGAAGGAAGGAAACTGGGGAGGGAAGACCCTCAGGGTTGCTGACCAAAAGAGAAACATGTACTATTTATGTTCATTCTGAGCCAGGAGGGCCCAAAACAACCCCATTAAGTGGTGTTTGGGCAGAGATCTATTATCCAATCCATGAGATCCAGAGTGAATTGAATTTAAGGCTTATTTTATGAGAAAGAAATCTAACCAGCAAACCCCAAGTTAACTAGGTAGCTTTTGGCCATCAAAATTTACCTTCCTTTGGGCAGGACACCCTCAGGTATATATGCAACAGGCTGACTAGGGGTCTGCAGTGTTCCTTAGCCATTGTCTCCCATCTCTTCTGTAAAAGGAGAGAAGTGTATTCTCATATCTCTTTGTTGGAGCCAAATTTGGTTATTTTAATTATACAATGTTCAATTTGAACTCTTTAAAAAAATTTTTTTGGTCTTGAAATTTATGTTGTTGTAATCACTGTATATCATTCCCTGATTGTACTTTTTCCTGTGTATCAGTGCACATGTTTTCTTATGCTTCCCATAAGTCTTCATATTTATTGTCTCTTATGGCATGGCAAAACTGATTATTTTCTCCCTTCTTCCCTCCCTCCCTCCTTCATTCCTTCCTTTCTTTTTTCCTTCTTTCCTTCCTTCTTTCCTCCCCTTCCCTCCTGTTCCCTTCTTCTTCCTTAGTCTATTTATTTTACCTGATTTTTAAATAAATGCTTGAGTCTGCATTCTTTTTCCTGAAACCCAACAATTTTGCCAACATGAAATAATTCTTCTACAAAATAATTCCTCTCCATAAGTGGAGGAAATCTAACTTAGTGTCCTCTTTCTATTCTGTCATCTTTTGAAATATCCTTTTGTGGATTTTTAGGCACTACTATGGCTTCTTAAGCAGCAGTCATGCCTCTGCTCCATGTGGTTAAACAGATTCTCATCATATGCTTTATTGCACGTTTTTCCTTTGTGATTCTGCTATATAAAACACCAGATTAAGAGGACTAGATCTGGGAACATCACTGTTTTCTTTCTTCCTCATCTCAATGTCTACTAGCTGAGAAAAATGCTACCATGCAGCTGCCTTCCACTTATCACATATCTTGCTAACTGAAACAGACCCATGTCAGATCCTTAGGGAAAGGTGCTTGCTTTATGCTTGCTTGTGATGGGATTGATTGACATTCTCCTCCTAAGGGCTATGGGTTCCCTTGTGCCAGGAGTTCCCTTTGAAGTTTCAGAAAGCTCAGCCTCTGAAAGGATGCCTGATAGAGGGGTGTATATGTGTGTGAGGGGTTGAGAGAAAAAGGGGTTTTGAGAGGGAGTAGGGATTTGGTAGGATCTCTATTATTAATATGGCTTTCTCTGTGGACTAAGGCATTCTTTGAAAAATGTCATTGAAGAGGTTCTCTGGTGGTTTCTTGGTGTCTGCTGTTTGAGATGCCCTCTGAAAAAATTCTAGGATGAAAATTACCTGGGTAGCCTTTTCTGTTTCACAATGAATCTATGTACAATTACAAATTGCTTTCCAAAGTGGGGAAAAAGTGAAGAGGTTACCATTGACTCCTATGGTCAGGGTTAGTAGGGAGACCCACACATTTGGAGAGAGAGGGAATTTGCTGCAAAGGAATCTTTATGTAGGATGACATACTTTGATATAACTGATATCTTGGTTATATAATAGTTCAAGAATACATAAAATGTATGTGATGTTACACTTGAGACCAAAAAATTTGTTCTTATTCTACAAAAAATTTCAGTCTAAGGACTTTTGTTAAAAGGGAGACTTTCTTTTGTGAGAAACCAGGAGGGCCCACTTAAAGTTATTATCAGTTGTACATATTAACTCTGAAAAAAAATTAACTCATTAAGCTTAATGGCTCACAAAGCATCCTGGGATGCTTTGGAAGTTAAGCCTTTAACAAAGCATCACAGTTCTAAGAAGGCAAGTATTGAACTTACAAAAGAAGAACTCTTTAAAGTGGAGATAAGCAGCCAAGCCATTATGGAAAAAGCCAGGAAAGAAACAGTATTTTTTCACCAGCACAGTCATCCATTTCAGAAACTGTACTTTTTTTACACTCTCAGAAAATGATTTCATAATGGACAAAGAAATGAGACAAGAGTAAGAAGGCACAATTCCAAACCCAGGTTCCTGGATGGGGAACTGGGATTAAGAAAGGAAGTCACTTAGGACGATATAACTTTAGACTCAGAACTGGAAGAAAGCTTAAAAGTCATGTGGTATAACCTTTCCATTTGACAGTTGTGGAAAGTGAGTTCTAAGAAAGTTAAATGACTTGACCAAGGTCACCCAGATAAGAAAAATAGAATGATTTCTATCCCTGACTCCAAATTCAGAATTCTTTCTAATACACCACACTGCCTTCCTTAAAATGGAAGGTGGCAGCACGTCAGTATGTGTGTGTTCTATTTTTATAAAAATATATTTGTGCATAATCCTGAAAATGATTGTGAATAAATAGACTAAGGAATAAATGGTGACCGTTAGAGTAGTTATTCTTGGCTCTTCAGTTCCCATCAGTATCCAGATGATGAAACAATAAAATAGAAAAGAATACCCCTTCCCAATTCTTTATTTTCTAATACAGGAAATATAAAACAAGGACAATGAGATCATAAAACTGAACGTAACATCAGAAGGAAAAGATAGCTAATTGAAAAATCCTTCATTTAATCAAAAAAATTAAATATCAGGATCTGGAAGCATGAATCTCCAAGATTCCATTCCATATTTCCTTATTTGCAGGGCATTTTATTGAGGTGCTGCAAACCAGCAGACGGATGTAGGCACAAGGCATTGGAACATCTTATTTTAAGTCATTAACCTAATAGTTCAGATGTTTTTCTTCCTAATTTATTATTACTGGAGACTTCCTTCCAGCTCTTTCTGCCGTTTTTCTTTCTACATTGCATCTCATCAGTCATTCAGAGATATATCACTTGTCTTGTTCTTGTCCAAATTATTTGCAAAGATACTATAATTTAACATTGGCCAACTTGGGTTCATGCTGGAGTTAAAATTATTGCTTGCCTCGGGTTTTCATTTTGGTCCCCTGATAAGTCATTTCAAATGTGAGCCATGTGCAATACATTTCAATTTATTACTCTTTTTAAGTGAACTAATCTAAATTAAAATCTTCCAGAATCAATATCTCATTTTTATCATGGAGTTTTCTGATTCTATCATATGGAGCTTTTAGCTGTTGTTCACTGTACTTATTTATTTCTAATGTTGGGAGAGGAATTTGATTTCATATAATGAAAATACTACATTTGTTGACCATTATTTTATGGGGTGCAATAGTTCTCAACTCAGAATACCTAGGTTCCAATCCTAACTCTAGCATTTACTATCTGTGTGACCTTGGTCATCAGAGAGGCTAGGTAGCCCGATGGATAGAGTGTCAGATGTAGAGTCAGGAAGACTTCCCTTACTGAGTTCAAATCTAATCTCAGGCATCGTGTGACCTTGGGCAAGTCACTTAACCCTGTTTGCCTCAGTTTCTTCATCTATAAAATGAACTCGAGAAGGAAATGGCAAACCACTCCAGCATCTTTGCAAAGAAAACCCCAAATGCATTAAAGAAGAGTCAGATGTGACTGAAAACAACTAAGCAACATGTGGTCACAGATTCCTCATCTATAAAATGGAGAAACTGAATTAAATTAGACTTTCCTTCTAATCTTAGATCTATGACCTCATAATCTTATGTGCCTATGACTAACTTTAAATATCACCATCTTTGTAAAACCTTCCATGGTCCTATTGCATTCTTTTCACTTTATATATCCCCACAAAGTTTCTCTAACTCCTTATCATGAGGCCAAGCAAATGCTTAGCGTAGTATTCACAGTATGTAAGATTACACTCTGAAAGTCTGTCACCAAAAAACCCCCCAAAAACCTGGTTAATAATTTCTATGCTTTCAATTTTCTATTACAATCCCAGTCACCAGCTGAGACAAATGGGAAACCATTTTCAGGTTCTCCAAATGCTATTAGGTTGCTCCCCGACACATTCATTTTGTATGTTTCTTATTGGTTTTTACAGGTCTAGTGTCAACGCTGAGCTATTGCAAAGATCGTTAACATACATACTGCTCACCCAAAACATCCTCATTGGTGACATAAAAAGGAACAGGAGCAAAAAGTGGTACAAGGGAAATCCATTCTCCTGACAAAGATCCTTTAAAAAAACACACCAGAGAATTACTCAGTCAGGTCTCATCCTTCCCATTACTCTTTTATCCCCTACTTGTATTACGCAGTCTATGGCCAATCCATAAAATAATATTAAAAAAAGAGTCTTATTTTATGCAAACACGTATTCACTTGTCTGCATAAAATGGGCAATGCATATATTTTATGTTCCAAATTCCAAATGGCCTCACATATTTCTTTTCTTTTTCTCAGATTTCAAAGGATTGTTTTCTGGATTTTTCAGGGTAAAGATTGGAAATGAATTTTGACTAATGCTTGGGAAAAAAAGTCAGTCTTTCTTCTTTCCACCTGTTACTAAAGGGTCAATCTTTGGGGTAATTTGCTCCTCTTCTTCCTCCTTACAATTTTGGGAAAGATTTATGGTAAACACTCCAAATTTCAGATTGAACATATATCTGTAAGAATGGCAGTGTGGATGCAAATCTGGATAAACAGAAAGAAGCATCAACTAAGACAACTTCAAAGGATATGGAATTAAAGTTAAAAAAAATGCCATTCATAAAGGTCATAGATGTAGAAGGCACCTTATTGATCATCTAGTCAACTCTTTCATTTTGATATGAGGAGAGTGGGACTCAGTGAGGTAGAATAACTTCCAAAGGGTCCCACAGGTATGTGATAGCAATCCAATTAGGATCTTTTGCTGTTTTTGTTTTACTAAAAGTGCCTCTGATTGAATAATGTGATTGGGGAGGATTTTTCCCATCCATGGATGGGCCTGCCTGTTGTGGGAAGCTTGATTTGGGGAATTGTTTTGTAGGAGGGTCTCAAGTTACTGAGTCAAAGGGTCATGCCCTCTGGCTCTAAAAATTTTTTAAATACTCTGAGGGTGAGGTTTTCCTTTGGGGATTAGTTTTTGAAAGAAGGTCTGTGTGCCAGATGAGACTCTGGGAAGCCACTAAGCAGCCCTCTAGCTTTTTGAAAACCCAGATGTTGGTGCTTCCCTCTCTGGTAAAAATGTTTATATGTTAGTGGTAAGGTAGTTTGGAAGCACTGTCTGTTGATTTTTGATTTTTCTGAAATTTTGACTTTGATTTTTTCTGATACCTGTGCTTGTTAAAGTGATTGTTAATGCCTCAAAAGCTGCCTTTCCTTTTATGAATGCAGATCTTAGAACCTGTGATAGCAGGTCCCCCTATGTATGTTGGGTGCTTACTGTTACAGGGCACTGAAACATCAAAAGTAGCCATTCTAATCCAAAGCCACTGTGCTTTCCACTGTAGTACACTGCCTTCCACTGACTTCATCATATGGGTAGAGAATGATAGACTAGGTAGTTGTGCAAAGTAGAGTACTGAGCATGATATCATAGAAAGAGCATTTATTGTAGAGTAGGCTCATATATAGGTTCATAGAACTTAAAGAGACCTTCAAGCTCATGTACTCTAACTCTTGCATTTTATAAATGAGGAAACTGAGGCCCAGAGAAGTCATGTGGTCATACAGATAGTAAGTAGCAGAGCCAGGATTTGAACCTTGGTCATCTGATACCAAATTCAATACTCTTTTTGTGGCATAATGTTGCCTCTCTATTTAGGGTTCAAATCTCAGCTCCAGTCTTTGGTACCTATATGACCATGGGCAGATACTAGAATCTAGGAGTATATATTTAGAGCTCATAGGAAGCTTGACAGTTAGGTGGTGCAGTGGATAGAGTGCTGTACCTGGAGTCTCTCTGAGTTCAAATCTGGCCTCAAACTAGCTGGGTGAACTTGGGCAAGTCATTTAACTTTATTTGCCTTAATTTCCTCATTTTTAAAATGAATTAGAGAAGGAATGACAAACCACTCTTGTATCTTTGCAAAGAAAACCCTAAATGGGAGTCACAAAGTCACAAAAATATGACTAAACAACAACAACTGACAGAAAGAGGAAAATCAGGAGAAGGTTGCAGGGAAGTTCTATTTTTGGCATTTTCAGATGTAGGTAATAATAGGTCACTATACAAGAAAATATTGGAGTCAGTAGAGACATGGAGCTAAAGTGAGGTCAAGGCAGGAGAAGTAGACTTGGGAGTCTTATTTATTTATTTATTTAAATTATTTTAGTTTTCAACATTCATTTCCACAAGATTTTGGGTTCCAAATTTTCTCCCCATCTCTCCCCTCCACCCACCCCAAGAAAGTGTGTCTTCTGATTATCCCCATCTCTTCTATTTTCTTGTAGGGCAAGATAGATTTCTATACCCCATTACCGGTGTATCTTTTTTCCTAGTTGCATATAAAAACAATTTTTAACGTTCATTTTTAAAACTTTGAGTTCCAACTTCTCTCTCTTCCTCCCTTCCCACCCATCCCCACTGAGAAGGCAAGTAATTTGGGATATGTTATACATGTGTAGTTATGAAAAAGACTTCCATAAAAGTCACATTGTGAAAGTAACTATATTTCCCTCCATCCTTTTCTGCCCCCATTTATTCTATTCTCTCTTTTGACCTTATCCCTCTTCAAAATTGTTAACTTCTAATTATCCCTTCCTTCCATTTGCCCTCCTTTCCATCATCCCCCCTCAGCCCACTTATCCCTTTCTCCCCTAGTTTCCTGTAGGGTAAGACAGATTTTCATTGCAAATTGAGTATACATGTTATTACCTCCTTAAGCCGTGATGAGAATAAGGTTCACTTTTTATCTCTCACCTCCTTCCCCTTCCCCTCCACTGGAAAAGCTTTTTCTTGCCTCTTTTATGTGAGAGATAATTTGCCCCATTCTATTTCTCCATTTCTCCTCCCTATATATTCCACTCTCATCCCTTAATTTTATTTTTTTAGATATCATCCCTTCCTATTCAAATCACCCTGTGCCCTCTGTCTATACATATATAACCCCTCCAACTACCCTAATACAGATAAAAATCTCAAGAGTTACAAATACTATCTTTCTGTGTAGGAATGTAAACAGTTCAATTTTATTAAATCCCTTATGATTTCTCTTTCTTGTTTACCTTTTCATACTTCTCTTGATTCTTGTGTTTGAAAGTCAGATTTTCTAGTCAGCTCTAGTTTTTTCATCAAGAATGCTTGAAAGTCCTCTATTTCATTGAATTACCATTTTCTCCTAAAATTAATATTTTTGAGTATGTGAGTATAATTACTCAGTTTTTCTGAGTAAGTGATTCTTGGTTTTAATCCTAGCTCCTTTGACTTCTGGAATATAATATTCCAAGCCCTGCAATCCCATAATGTAGAAAATGCTAGATCTTGTATTGTCCTGATTGTATTTTCACAATACTGAAATTGTTTCTTTCTAGCTGCTTACAATATTTTCTCATTGACCTGGAAGCTCTAAAATTTGACTACAATATTATTAGGAGTTTCCTTTTGAGATCTTTCAGGAGGTATTAGTGAACTCTTTCAATATATATTTTACCCTCTGTTTCTAGAATATCAGGGTGGTTTTCCTTGATAATTTCTTGAAAGATGATGTCTGGGTCTTTTTTGATCATGGCTTTCAGGTAATACCACAATTTTTAAATTTCCTTTTCTGGATCTATTTTCCAGATCAGTTGTTTTTCCAATGAGATATTTCACATTCTCTGCTATTTTTTCATTCCTTTGGTTTCATTTTACTATTTTTTGATTTTTCATAGAGTCATTAATTTCCATTTACTCTATTCTAATTTTTAAGGAATTATTTTATTCAGTGAACTTTTGGACTTCCTTTTCCATCTGGCCAATTCTGCTTTTGCAGGGCATTCTTCTCTTCATTGGCTTTTTGGACCTCTTTCGTTATGTGGGTTAGTCTATTTTTTAAAGTGTTATTTTCTTCAGCATTTTTGGGTCTCCTTTAGCAAGCAGTTGACTTGTTTTTTATGATTTTCTTTCATCACTCTCATTTTTCTTCTCAATTTTTGCTTGGCTTTTCTTACTTGATTTTCAAAATCCTTTTTAAGCTCTTTCATGGCCTGAGAACATCTCATATTTTCCTTTGAGACGTTGAGTGGAGGAGCTTTGATTTTGTTGTCTTCTGTTTGCATGTTTTGGTCTTCCTTGTCATCAAAGCAAGATTTTGTAGTCTGATTCTTTTTCCAGTTTTTGCTTATTTTCTCAACCATTTACTTGACTTTTGAGCTCTTTGTCAAGGTAGTTCTCTGCTTCCAATGGGGATGGGGGGGTGTACTCTCAGTTGCTTAATCCCCCCACAATCTGTGGGCCTAGAGCTCCACAAACAGTGACTGCCACTGACCCTGCTGAAGTTGTGGCTTCCTCAAGTTCCCCCACCCCCTCCTCCTCTGCTGCCCTGGAGCTGGGGCAGGACAAGTCTACTCTCTCACAAGGGTCCCACAGGTTTTGTTTCACCGACCTTCCAATTTGTCCTCACCATTTTGGGGTTGTGAAGTCTGGAAAGCCAAAGGAGTGAGAGATTCAGTCACCCCAAGGCCTGCTCATGTCCCATCTCTGTTGGCACAGCCCATATTGGACTGTGCTCTGCTCCTAGCTTGGCATGATAGATACTTTCCAGTGACCTTCCAGGCTGTCTTGGGCTGGAAATTGCTTCACTCCATCATTCTGTGGACTCTTCAGCTCCAGAATTTGTTTAGAGTCATTTTTTACAGGTATTTGGCTGAGCTTGGGGGGAGCTCTCTAAAAAGTCTGTGCTGTTTCTCTGCCATCTTGGCTCCACCCCCTGGGAGACATATTTAAAGGTTCATGTTTCAGGATATTTTTGTTTTTCCACTTTCATTCCTTCCCATATTCCATTCCTGCTTGTCCCTTCCCAATACTTTATCAGTCTGTGCCCTTCACTTCTTTGCACACCTAATTCGAGGATTATTTCTCTAGAAAGGTTCTTAGATTATTTTATTCCACTTTGAAGGAGAAAGCAGTTTACAATAAGTAGAAAGAGCAATATGTTTGTAGTCAGAGGATTATGGATTTGAATCCTCCCTCTGATGCTTACTGTATGTGTGACCATAAACAAGTCTCTTCTCCACAATCTTTTCTTATGTAAAAGTGGGAATTGGGCTGGATGTTATATGACTACAAATATGAAGATGAAAAGACAAAAATTCTCCAGAATCTTTAAAATTCACAAGGTCCTCCAACCAAAGGGTGGAAGTGGAGGCAGAAGGGAGGAGACCAAGGCTAGAGCCAAGACTCAGGAGTCTGCCCCTCACCACTATCACCACAATTCACTTCCCTACCCCCTATCAATTTCTTCTCAGCATTTTATCTGGGATGCCCTCTCTTCTGTAAGTCTCAAATATTAACTAGCTCCCTGATTTTTTAGGGCTCTACAGGATGTTTCAAAGTTCCTCACCAAATTGGAAAGACTTTCTGTCACACTTCAGGTCTCTGAAGTCCCTCCCAGTTCTAAATCCTATGAATGTTCCTTTTAAAATAAATTCTAACCTATGTCCCCTAAAACTCTGTTATTTCGTTCTTCATTTCATTTCTTCCATCCTTACAGGAGATGTACCTCAAAGAAGTATTTTTTAATACTAGATTTGTTTAAAGAACTAAGGCAGTGAGTCCAGAGGTCCAGTGAAAAGAGAATTGAAGGTTAGAAGCATCTCAGTTCCAATCCTGCCTCCATCACTGCATCTATAAAATGAGTGTTTGTTGTTGTGTCTTCTTTGTTCATGAAGAGGATCAATGACACCAGGAGGAGGATGTCTTGAATTGAAAGTGAATTGGTTTTAAGTGAGACAGGGTTGTGTGAAGTCATCAGGTTCACTCTCTCCTCCAAAGTCATCTGAGTCCAGTGGCAACAGATCAGGGCAATTAGAGATATCCCCAAAGGCAGTGGGAGACCTTGACCTTTCTAAGCTAAGGCTTTTCTCAGGTCTCAGTGTGTCTGAGGCAACATCCATTCAGTGATTTAAGGCTAGGTAAGAAATGATGCCCCCTGTACCCCCCCAAAAATTAACTGGTCTGCCTATAAAAAAAAATCAGTCTGGAAGGGGAGGATCCTCAGGGTTTCTGCCCAGAACAGAAATAAATGCTACTTACACTCAATCTGATCCATCAAAACCCAAACGGTGACCAAGTGAGGCTTGGATTGGACCTATTATTGGTCATTCAGTGAGAGCTAGAGTAATTTTGGTTTAAGGTATAGTCACATAGCTACATTAGAATCTCAATATATCAAAGCCTGGCTTTTCGGAGCTGTAGTTCAAGAAATCATGAATGAAACTACATAGGGCAGAAGAGTTAATTGTCCTAGCTTATAAAATGAGAGGGTTGAATTAGATGATCCAACTGTAGATCCATGATCATGTCTTTGCCTTGTTCTCCCTTCATGATTCCTTCTGATAATAATAGATCAATTTGAATTATTTTTAAAAATGTGATGATGCCTTCCAAGCATTTGCTGGGTTTTCCTCCTCAATGACTGAATTACATGCTTTTAGAAGTCAAGGGCTCTGTTTTATATTTATTTTGTATCCTTTTGTAGTTCCAAGTACAGTTCTCTGCACCCAGCAGGAGATTCACAGATGTGACATATGGTATATAGGTGTGTGTCTGTGAACTAGTGTCATGTCTAATGTCTGATGTAAGCCCTTAAAAATGTGTGGAATTCATGATGCCTAGGGAGACTTGTTTCTCCTATGTCATGGGTGAGCATTCTCTTCCCTAGGCTCAACATTTTTCCCGTTTTTTCCAAATCTCATTTGTCATGAACTCAAGATCTTTTAACCATCCTGGTTGCCTTCCTTGGGATAGCTATTATAATAGCTCCAGCTATTATAGCTGGATAGCTATAACTATTTTATTATTGTATCACTCTTTTAGAAAAGCTTTTTTTTCTTCTCTGTTCTCTTTTCTTTCTTTTTATGACTTTAGGTTCTTCAATCAGACTAATTTTCTTGAAGTCACAGAGCCTGGCTTATAGTGTGAAGTATTCTGCCCCCAACAGAGAACTCAATAAATAGTGACCACCTGAAATGGTACTCAAAGGTTGTCATGTATTTACTGCACACTGGTTTTGATTTCTCTCTCTTGGTTTGATACAGCAAAGAACAATGGAACCTTAAATACTTAGTCAGGGGAATGAATAATTCTCCTCATTTTGGAAATCCCATTTAGTGAGGTTAACTCAAGTACAGTAGGTACAAAAGTTTGGTCCTTTAGGAGGTTTTAGAGCCATGGTCCAGAATTTCTCAATATATTTGTAAGGAAAGGGTTCCTTGATTACCCTTGTCCCACTTAAAAGTCAGGAAAGAACACTTTTTGATTGAATCCATTAACCAAAACTGGAGAAGAAGGCCTATATATCTCCTTGAATCAGTCAAAGGTGTTTCAACTAGGAGCAACAGAAAGTCTATTCCAATTTTGTGAGGAGCTTTGAAAGTCCTGTAGGGCCTGTACAAAACTAGGGAGATAGTTCAGAACTTGGGACGTTTGAGAGGGCATTCCAGCTGAAATCTCAAGAAAGAATCAAGGGTTGGTGACGGTGGTAGTGGTGGTGGTGAGGAGCAGAGTCCTGAGTCTTGGCCTGGTCTTGCTCTGTTTCTTCCCACCCCCTCAGCCAGAGGAACTTGTGAACTTTAAATGTTCTGTAGGATTTTTGAGTTTCCATCTTCATGTCTATGCACTAGCAATGTTTGCAGAACAGCTGAAGGACATTACATTGGGAATCAAGGTCAAAATGGATGCAGATTCAAAGATTTACTAAGAATATCACAAAACAAGCTATCAGGGTTGGGGAACCTGCAGCCTTGAAGTCACCTGTGACCCTCTAGGGCCTCAAGTGCATACTTTTAACTGAATCAGAACTGATTGGATTCGTATCAAAGGGGTCTCATAAGGGGATTCTTATCTTGAGGACTGCAACTAAAGGACTTCCAAGAACTGTAAGGTATCAAATATACTTTGCCAAATATACTTGTAAGCTTTATCTTTCTTTCTCTTGGACTCTTTCTATACTTATGGTAGAATGTGTCAAAGATTGGGGGGAGTTGCTTTTTTTTTCACCAACTCTTTTTAATATGCTCCATAATAAATATACCTTTCTAAAAGCTAATTAAATTTGGGTAATTAATTGCTAGCAATTTATAATCATGTCAAAAATCAATTAGAGAATGGCTGAACAAGCTGTAGTATATGATTGTAACAGAATAATATTGTACTATAAGATATGATGTGCAAGACAATTGCAGAAAAACCTGGAAAGACCCACATGAACTGATACAAAGTGAAGTGAGAAAAACAGGAGAACATGTACACAGTAATAGCAATATTGCGTGATGATTAACTGTGAATGACTTGGCTATTCTCAGTAATGCAATGATCTAAGCCAATTCCAATAAGGACTCGTGATCAAAAACATTATCTGCCTCCAGAAAAAGAACTGATGGAACTGAATACAGATCAAAGCATGCTATTTTTTTTCACTTTATGTTTCTCATGTTTTTTTTTTGGTTTGTGTTTTGACTAATTGGACTAATGAATAATACAGAAATGTGTTTTGCATAATTGCATACATTATAATCTATGTCATCTCAGGAAAGGAGGAGGATAGGAAGAGAGGGAGTAAATTTTGAATTCAAAAATTTTAAAAATGAATATTAAAAATTGTTTTTACATGTAATTGGGAAAAATGTTACTGAAAGAATAAACATAGGGGAAGCACACTGGTCAAGGCTCAAGAGCTATATCTTTAGAAAGACAGTCTCAAACCCTCTGGAACAAAACTATATCCTTGAGGGACTGTAGTAGGCATACCAAGAGGATCCAAATTGTCATTATCAGGGCGGGTTAGGATAGTACCCCAGAGTATATGTTACATCTGTATTCTAGGTAAAATATATATTTTCTTTTATCCAGCACCTGGTCTATTATGCACTCTTTGTAGATGTAATGAGGAGTTCAGAAGTAAGCAGGACTGATGAATTATGGAATCCATGTATATATTCAATGTAGTAAACAGTTTTACCCTGCTCTCTTTGACACTTTCCCACCCTCACTGATGTAGGACTATAATCACTTTCTACATCCAAGAAAACAAAATGTAATTAGTTAATTTGCATTACAATTTTAAGAGCATGATCATATGTTCCTAGATGCTCAACTCAACTCTCTCTGTGCTTCTATTAAGTCTTTGCTAACAAAGGCAAAGCCAAAAATCTATTGTCGGCTCCTACCTATTAATTATACATACTGTATATCCTATATCCTACCAAATCTAACAATTAAAAAGGAATTCCCAAGTACAGTGCTTCTATCCTCGGTAATGTGAGTTATATTCTTTATCCAAAAAATAAGGATCTTTAGGTTTAGGACATTCTGTCTTCACAGTTTTTATGGACAAATTTTCAAAGAGAGGACACAGACTAACCATGCACATATTTTGTGGATAAATCATATCTAAACATACATACTAATTTTTGCTGTGTAAATATTGCATTTACTTATAAATGAAATAGCATGTTGAACATGGAATCATACTTTTACATGTTGAAATTCTGAGTCAAATATGATTTCAAGGCATACATTGTCATGAAATCTTCATATGCTTTCATATTATATTAAAGTCCATCTATAGGTGTGATAAAATATTTATTCCTTGCTTTAATTTTAAATTGTACTTATGAATAAGTTTGTAAAAGTTTGTTATATTATTGTACATACTGTGTTTTACACAATTGTACACAGTATCCTGAAACAAATGAAAATGGGCTCTGAGAAGGGAACACTGTCTTATGGCAAGTTAAACAGATGTCACTGTTAGCTATGAGCAGAGAGTTGAATTTGCCTTTAAATGTCACTTGTAGATCATTTATGAATTTCTGTCATCCTCATAAACCTAAGTTATTAAAGTTTAAAAGTAGAACTACCCAAGGACTTATGAAGTTCCTGCTTTATTTAAATGTGATATTGTACATTTTCTCTGATTATGGCAGACACTTTTCATTGAATGGCCAAAAAGAGACCAAGCCCAAGCCGCTGAAGCTTATCATTTAGGTTCTGAAGGCTTAGAATGAGTGTAAATAGTATAAATAACAACTACTTTCTGTTTTGTCCAGACACTCTGAGGGTATTCCCCTCCCAGACTGATATATTTGGGATGGTAAATAGGGCCATCTTTTGTCTCAATTTTTACTGAGAAAGACCTTAATTTAGAAAGTCCAAGGTCACCCACTGCATCCTGAGCCATCACCAGTCATCTTGGCCTTTGTCTTACCACTGGACTCTAATGACTCTGGAAAAGGGAGCAAGGCTAATGGCTTAGTGCAGTCCTGCCTCACTCAAAAGCAATTCATGCACAAGTCAAGACATCACCCTCATGATGTCATCAGTTCTCTTCCAAAACAGAAGGACCAATGATATCAACAGCAATGGCAACAATAGTGGCAGACCCTGGGAGACCTACTTAAGAACTTTATCATTTAATCATGAATGAATTTATTCAACAAACATAAGCACCTACTGTGTGTGGACACTGTATTAGACACTGGGGTAGATACAGAAATGAAATAAGGTATTGTCCGTGCCCTGTTGGAGCTCACAGTCTAGTAGGGCAACATGACAAAAATGGATAGTAACTTTCTATGATCTTATTTTTTCACCTTTTTTGGGTATTTTCCCAGTCAGTTACTTGACTTTTGAGTCTTTTGTCAAGTGGAGGGTATATTCTAGGGACATGTAAGTTCTCAGTTCCTCCAAGGTAACACAATCAAGGGAGAGGAGTTTACTCCTCTCCAGGCCTGCCCTCTGATCTGTGAGCAACCATAAGCACTCTTTTCTGCCCTGGATCTGTGAGTAGGATTCCCTTTCCACAGCCACCACCAGTTCCACCATGCCAGTGCTCCTCCTCATCCCAGGACAGTCACTCAGGATTGAGACCCAGATCAGCCATTTGATTCCCTCAGGGTTTTTAGACCAAGGGTTCCAAAAGTGGACACTGCTGCCGCAGTGGCTGCCACTGCCCTAGGGCCAGTTCTGAAGCTGGACCACATTCCCCTCTCACTCAGGTGAAAGACCTTTCTTACTGACCTTTGAAATTATCTCTGGCATTTGTGGGTTGAGAAATCTGGGAACTGCAGCTGCTATCCATGATTCTGCACCCTGAAGCCTGCTCCAATCCTGTCCATGCAATGCCGCATGGCTGAGGTTGGGCTACATTCCGCTCTGAGCCTGGTGCGATAGACCTTTCCTGTCAGCCTTCCAGGCTATCTTGGGCTGGAAATCTCTTTCACTCTGTTGTTTTGTGGCCTCTGCTGCTCTAGAATTTGTTTAGAGTCATTTTTTACAGGTATTTTATGGGCTATGGGGGGAGAGCTAGAGCGGGTCTGTCCTTCTACTCCGCCATCTTGACTTTGCTGCTCCTGTCTGTGTATTTCTTACTGGTTGCTTCAAGTGAAGGAGATATTCTGTAACCCTGGGTTCCAATAGGCCCTGGGCCCTATTCACCTAGGTCAACATGTGGCCTGTAGATAAAGGACTCCATTCTTTGCCTGTTAGCATTGTTATTTCCTCCTTTTTGGTTAAAGAGGATCAGACTAGACTGCAACCTCGTGAGCTTTGAAAGTTTGGGCAAATGAACCTCCAGAAGTCTGGGAGCTGGAGTCCATGCCAGATTTTGTCAACAGTCAAGGGTCAAGAGTGATTTTAAGGGACCTGTGGGATTTCAGACAGCCAAGAGAGAGCAATAGTAACTCATTTATCAGCTGTGCTGCATTCTAAAGTCAGTCAGTCAAGAAACATATATTAAGCACCTACTGTCTTCCAGGTACTGTGATAAGTGCTGAAGTGCCAAAAAGGAAGAGAGAGAGAGAGAGAGAGAGAGAGAGAGAGAGAGAGACAAAGAGAAAGAAACAGAGACAGAAAGTGACACAGAGAGACAGAAAGAGACAGACAGAGAGATAGAGATACTGACAGAGAAAGAGACAGAGACAGAGAGACACACAGAGAGAATTCCAGTCCTTGGTGAAGTTATAGTCTAATGGGGGAAGATACCATTAAAAAAAACAACCCTGAAAAATGGGACTTGGGTGGGATAGAGCAGAGGGTACTGTTGAGGTGTGAATACCAAAGGTGATTCCATCTTATGACAGGATATTTTTTAAGAATGAGGTTACTGGGGCCATGATGGAGATGTCCAAATGAGAGCAACAGGTGAGGCATATGGGACAAAGTTACTTGGTTGGGGACAGATATATGGTAGCTTCTATTTTAAGGCTCAGTTCTCTCTCCTCAGGATTCTCAGTGGTATAGGGGAGGATATAATGTTTGGTGTTAGGGGGAAATTCTTTATTACTTCTGTTCTTGATATGCTTTCTCAGTAATATCTCTTTGTAAAAGGCCATTGATGTTTATTGATTAAATTATACTGGAGCACTAATCACTGGTGGTTAACATTAGGAAAAATACAGCAAAATGTTGACTCAAGTATTAATGAAAGCCCCACTGCTCTTTAGGGGTACACATAGACCCCTCAGGGGGATCAAAAGCTAGTCTGGACTCTGGTAAACAATACATTAGTGTGAATGTGAGTTGGGATAAAGACCCCAGTTTCTCTAAAAGGGCACATCTATTTTGGATTCATTTATTTATGACCATGTTGATTCTCCCAAGGGGAATGAGAGCTCCTTGAAGACAATAACTGTTTTTGATTTTGTCTTATAACTTCTGTGCTTGGCTCAGAACCTGGAGCATAGTCATGCTTAATAAACTTGAATTTAATTGATTGCTATACTTGTTCATTGAGATTCCAAGCCTATTACTCATAAAGAAACAGATTAAGTATCCTTGTCTATTGGTCTGTGGGGATGAAAAATGTAGTTCATGGGAAGGCAAAACTCAACAATTTAGGTGAAATTGAAGTAGTGAGAGGGTTTACTTCAAGTAGGTTAAGATGAAATGAGAAAAAGACTTCTGCCTTCAAATGAAAATTTATTTCTTTCCTCTTCTTTCTTCAAGAATATGATTTGTAACAGATTGCCCTTTTTCCTCTACAAGATCTTAATATTACAGTTAAAATTCAGACTGGAAGGAATCTCTTCTAGACAAAAGCCTCCGATTTCTATTAGCATTGATAGGAGGGAGGTGACTGCCCCAAGAAGATAAGAATGTATCACACTTCTTGAGCATCAGTTCCCACCTGGCTAAAAGGATAATTTGATCCGAACTTTATAAATCTCTCCCCAATCAGCAGATCTGTGCCCCATCTTTTTCAAAGCTATTAATGACATGTTGCCTGACATTCAATTCCTCTCACTTTATTTAAGAATCATATTTACAATGTTAATAATTAACAATTTCATATAATTAGAGTTTTTAGTAGTTTCAGCCTCTTTCAGATCTTTCAAATCAGAACACATATACTAATAATTCTCTTTGTAAAGATAGCACTTGCTGCAGCCTCCCCCTCTCCACCTGCGACCCAATTTCCTGACTGCCTTCACTCAGCTAGCCATCAATCTGCATATCAACCTCATCCTGAGCAATATAATGCCTCTGCTCTTTTCTAATTTCTCACACTAACCTTCTCTCTAGCTCCTATTTTTAGCATCTTCCATTCTATCGTTCCCAAATTCACTTCTCACCCCCTGCCCACAAAGAGGGCTGTCTGAGAAAGACTCTCCAGTAGGCAGGGATCAGTCTCTATCCTTGGACTATCTCCTCTCCTATAGCTCATTTTGCAGACATGACACTGATGGTTCAGCTTTGGCTGAGGACAATACAGGATGTGTTCGTGTCAGTTCTGGCAGAAATCTGTTTCCCCTTGTTGTAAGGTAGTTTTGAGACATTTTCTATTCTTTCTTTTTTTTTTTAAATGTGAATATTGTTAAAGCTACTTATGATGAATATAATGTAAAAAAAATCAACAACACCCCTTTTAAGTCCCCAAACATGAGAATCTCTCTTCCTGGAGTCAGGTAGATTTAGGTTAAAATCCTGCCTCTGACAACCAGCTCTGAGATAGTCAACGATTCACTTGACCTCTCAGATTCTCAGTTTTCTTATCTATGACATGGAGATTATAACAACTATAGGTATTTAGCTCACAAGTATATGTGGGGCACAGATGAGTTAATGTATGTGAAGCACTTTGTAAATTCCAAATCAATATATGTATCATCTGTTAGTATGATTATTTTAGAGATTATTCATTCAGGCAAATGACTAAGAAAAAAATATATATATATATATATGTTTAATGATAGCAGTTCACAAAGACCATATAGATTAGGAGTTCTTAACCTAGAGTCCATTAACTTAAATATATATTGATAACTATATTTCAATATGGTTAATTTCCTTTTTAATCCTACATGTTTTATGCACGTAACAATATTCTAAGAAGGGGTCCTTAGGCATCATCAATTTCCAAAGGTGTCCAGGACACAAAAAAAATCTTAAGAACCCTTGCTCTAATTCACTTTCAGTCAGCATCAGGAGAGCCATTACCAATGAAATCTGGGTTCTCCTGGAATAGGAAAGAAGTAGAAACAATAGGGAAGCCACTCTACATTGATGCCATCATGTAAAGCTTTAAATCATCACTGATCTGGTTTGGTGTCTTTTCGGCATCGTACATTCATGGTGCTAGACTAATTAGACACCAATTAGATAACAGATGCCAAGCATACTGCAAATGTTTAGACACAATATAAAATCAACAGTTATCATCATTGTTATTACAGAAGATTTTTTTTATTTTGAAAAGTCACCTTAAAGTTGTCCTTTAATGATGTTCTGCTCACACAGCTGAGTGAAGACAAGACAGATATCTGTCCAATTATCCCTAGGGAGGAATGACTACAAGTGGTTTCAACATGCTTAAGTAACCCAAACTGGAATATGGAGGTGCAGCATGATCTCAGCAAAGGAAGCTGGCTTTAAATCCTCCCCCGATGCTATTAACATGGTTTTGATAAGTCCTAACTTCTCTGAATATCAATATTTTCAAAATGAGTTGCCTTGAAGCCAGGTAGATCTTCTCTAAGGATTCAGCTAAGGATAAATGACTTAATAAGTAAATAAACATGTGTAATTCCCTTGAAGAAATTAGTGAACAAATTAGTGAATAAACATTTATTTAGCACTAACTATATGTAAGACATTATACTAAACACTGGGGATTCATGTTTATTTCCCAGGCCTTAACAGTTGAAAAATGCTTCAAGTGCTCTATTATTTCCTACTCTCCCCAAAGACAAACTCCTAGTGACAATGTAAGATCCCTGAAGGCAAAGAAAGTCTCATTTTTGTGTTTGTACTCTCATGGCCACGTCACCCTTTCCCTATTCAATAATCTCTAATGGCTCCCTATCACCCTCAAGATCAAATATAAAATATTCTGTTTGACATTCAGAGCTCTTCATCATCAGACCCTGTCCTACCTTTCCTAAGGTGTAAGTCTTCTTACACTTTGTACATATCCACATACTCTGATCCAGTGACATTTGTCTCCTTGTTTCTCAAACAAGATCTCTCATCTTCAGATTTAGGGCATTTTCACTGGCTGGTCCCCATGCCTGGAATACTTTCCCTCTTCCTTTCTGTCTCTTGGCTTCTCTGGCTTCCTTCAAGTTATCTCTATTGATTATCTCCCATGTATCCAGTATATATCTTGTCTGTACAAAGCTCTCTTCATATTATCTCCCCCATTCAATAAACTTCTTCAGTGCAGGGACTCTCTTTTGCTTTTCTTTGTATTTCCAGTGCTTAGCAGTATCTAGGACATAGTAAGTGCTTAATTAAAGCTTGTTGATTGACTGACTGACCTAATACAGTGCTTGGCACCTAATGTTTGTTGGCTGATTGAATGAGGTTCTCTTTTGTTAATACTTCTTTTTCCTTCAGGATTTCTTTCTTTCAGCTCTTCTGCCAAAGTGAGACAGTATTACAGTGAATAAAATGAGATGAATGATAGATATAAAAGGATATTTAAAATTTTTTTCTATCCTATTTTTCCTTGTTTTCAGAATGATATTCAACATAATGAGGATTTTTTCTTTTAATGAAAAAGGTTCTATCACTATATTTTCCCCAGCTTATTAATTTCTTTAATTATGGATTTTTACCTTTAATATAATTTGATGGAGCAAGCAAATTAAATGGAACAATGAAGTTATATTATTAGGTTTGAATTTGGAATTATCAAATTCAAAAATACCACCAGGTTGTCCTGGATCTTTAGAGAAGGAGAAAGGAAATAATTCCCTTATTCTCACCATGGATTACCTCACATGGCACTAAGGGAAGCCATTGACCTAAAGTCTAAATTGAGGATTAATTTTAAAAGGAACACTCTACGGGCAAATAATCTTCCATTCTAATTCTACCTACTTTGGGTTCAAAGCATCCTTTTCAGGTGTCTGCCTCTCACAGCGACGCAGCTGCCTTAGCATCTCTCAATGTTTCTCAAGATCCCTTTTGGCTTTGAAACCTTGTGGAGTCTGTGGTTAAACAAGTCAGACATTTGAAAACATTGCATAGACTCAGAAGAAAACTTATTGTATGTGTGTGTTTTAATTTTTTTAAAAAAATAATAAGTTCCCTGAAGGTTTTCCTATGTTTTGAATATAAAGGAATTTTCTGCAATAGTAATGGCACTTATAGTACCTGACATTTTCATGGTGCTTTCTGTGGTTCAGGCATTGTGCTAAGTGCTTCACCAATATTATCTCATTTGGTCCTCACAATAACCCTGGGAGATATTGCCTCCATTTTACAGTTGAGGAAACTGAGGCAAATAGCACTTAAGTGACTTGCTTAAGATCACACAGCTAGTAAGCAACTGAGGGTGGACTTGAACTCAGGTCCTCCTGACTCTAGGCTCAGTACTGTACCAAGTAATTGCCCCATTACAGGGACAGATGGAGTCACATCAAATTTCACAGGTGGGATGTGATTTTAATGAGAACTTTCACATCCTTGGAGAGAATCTCTAAGTAACTTGTTTCTTACTGACTGATTATTGGATGCTAAGAGGTGAATATATTCTTTCATCGAATAAGCATTTATTATATGCTTGTTATGTGTCAGTACAAAAAGGAAACAATCTTTGCCCTCAAGTAGCTCACACTCTATTGGGGGAAGGGAGAGGATAACACAAGGAAATCCCATATATACAAGGTAGACATAAAATCATGGGGGGGGTGTAGTTTGGAACTAGCACCTGGGTGGATCCAGTTTGTGTCATTTTGGAGACAGACCTTTTCTACATTTTCATATATCATATATCATCTAGTTATCGTTCAAAGCAAGAAAATATACTTCCTTTGTGTATGATGATGATTATAGAGCTCAGGTGCTATAACTAAATCCCATCCAAGAGGGGCTTGAACCCTTCCTCATCATAAGCCCGTACAAGAGAATATAAGGCATTCCCTCACTTCATCAGACCTAGTCTGATTCATGCATCATTTTGCCGAAAAGCTATGAAAAGAAAGGTTGTTGAGAATATTCTTAGGAGCCCTAGAATGGCCTTCCTCAGTGAGCATCCCAAATGGTGCCAGACCACTGTTCTGACATGAGAAAGGGCTAAAGCTACTCTTTCTATCTAAGGACTGGAAGGGGAGCCTAGGTAATGTTACCGTGTTAGCTCAATGAGAACAGCTGGTCCTGCTCGTGATCTGAGGCAGCAAAAGTTACCAGGAGTGTCAGATTGAGTACCTGAGAAGGTAAATCCCAAGATTTCAAGATTTGATTCAGGACAATGTTTGGGTGGCTTTTTTAGGGGGCAGAGTGAGTCCTTTAAGGAGCCCATATTTAAGTACATCACATCTGTTAATTCCTTTTTCGGGTATTAAGTCACAAGGAGAAGCTGGTCTGCAAAAATGGAGCACCTCAGTCCAGAGCTAGGTTTGGGGTCTGGTATTTGAGTAGCTTTTTTCCTTTGTCCCCTTCAAGGAATTGCTGACTAAGGAGGAGAATTTGAGAAATTCTTCTGAAGAAATATGTACTCTGGAGTCCAAGGTTTCATGTTCTAAAAGGATGATTCTCTAGACCCTTGTCTGTGGAATCCAAGTTTTGTGCATGGGAGGGAGTAAGGAAGGGTGGAATTGGTGGAAACTGGGAAAGGAAATTTGGCTTCTGGAGACCTGGATGAACAACCGAAAGCTCTGTTAAATCCCTGCAGAAAGGATTGCATTCACTTGCTGTGAAAGTGCTCTGAGTTATCAGAATGTCTAAACAATTAGAGACCTAGAGAACTGAGTGAGTGATCAGGGGCAGGAGTTAAAGCTAAGTGAAGACTTAACTGAGATTTTGAAATAGGGTGACATAGATATGCAACTCAATCAAAAGTTAATAAGGAGCACAGAGAGATAGAGAGAGAGAGAGAGAGAGAGAGAGAGAGAGAGAGAGAGAGAGGGAGAGAGAAAGAGAGAGAGAATAGTGCTGGGCAGTAGGACAGCGCCATGGTAAATATAAAAGTTCTTCTAAGGGCTGCTTGGCACACTCCAAGTCAGCTTGCTACTACACCAGCAAAAGAGCTCTCCAACTGGGAGGTATACCACCACTTTGTAGCAGAGTATTTAATTGATTTGGACCAGAGGCCAGTGACTCCAATTTCTATTGATCTAACAGCATGGAAAATAAATAAGTTATTTCCACCAATTTGTGGAATGATGGAATGTTTTCTCTGGCATACGCAATAAAGGGGACTCCACCAAGACCTTCAGTAATATGCAGATATGTCAACCCAAGTGTTATAAATGGCAGTATAGATGCAAAGAAGTCTTCTGATTTTGAGGGTTGGGGCAAAAGAAATCAGAGAAAGGAATGAATGATTCCATTTCTTGACAGAGAGGTGATGGGCTCAAAAGAAAGAATAAGATACGCGTTGGTAGATGTAGTCAATGTGGGAGACAAGGTATGCTTGTTGCAAGAGCTTTGCTTTCTTTTTTCCCCAGTGGAATGGAGAAGAGCAAAGAGGAGATAGAGATTTAGCAGGAAAAAAGGGAAAGAATTGTTTTTGGTGGAGGGAAGGGAGCAGAGAAGAGAACAGGAGGAAAACCAGAAAGAATCACAGACAAGTGAGACAACTCTGAAAACTACAAGTTAAACCTAGCATACTTAGTATATGCTTTCCCAGTCACCAATGGAGTGAAGTGAAGCAAGGCTGTGTACTTGCTCCCATGTTTTCAGTCATGTTGTCAGATCCCTTCAGTGAGGATGAATACAGTATCGAGTTTAACTATTGCACTGATAGTAAATTATTTAACTAGAAAAGGCTACAAGATAAGACTAAAGTAGAAGGAGAATTGTTGCAGGATTTTTTTTTTGTTTGCAGATGATGGTGCACTCAATGCAGTCTCTGAATCTGAGATACAGCAAAGTATGGGTCAATTCTTTGTTGCTTGTGTTAATTTTGGCATAGCAATTAGTGCCAAGAGAACACAGGTACTTCACCAGTCAGCACCACACCATCCATCCATGGAATCATCAGTTACAGTAAATGGAGAAATTGTGAATACTGTGGATAAGTTCCCTTACTTTGGTAATATTCTTTCCAGGGACGTACACATTGATTATGAGGTTGATGCACACATTGCCAGAGCTAGCTCAGTATTTGACAAACTCTGAAGGGAAAAGTGTGGAAAAGAAGAGGTTTTAGATTGCCTACCAAACTGAAGGTCTACAGAGCCATTGTGTTGACATCATTGTTGTATACTAGTGAAAACTGGACAGTATACCAATCCCATGCCAAAAAATTGAACTGCTTCCATTTGAATTGTCTTAGGAAAATTCTGAAGATCACCTGGCAGGATAAGGTACAAGACACGGAGGTCCTTTCTTGAACTAAACTGCCAAGCATTCAAATTCCATTACAGAGAGAAACTCCAATGGGCTGGCCATATTGTTGAATGTCAAATATAAGCTTACTTAGAAGACTATTTTATGGAGCACTCACACAAGGCAAGCACTCACATGGTAGTCAGAAGAAGTGATACAAGGGCACTCTCAAGGTCTATCTGAAGAATTTTGGGATTGATTGCATGGCATGGGAGATGCTGCCATATGACTGCCTAGCATGGCATGCCCACATCAAAGAGTGCTGTGCTCTGTGAGTTTAGTGGAATTGCAATAATTCTAAAGAAACATGAGGTGGGCAAATTTAGAAAATTCACCCCAAATGTGCACGTGGACTACCTGTGCCTGACCTGTGGTAGAGCCTCATGAAATCATATTGGTCTAATCAGTCACAGTCAAACACACTGTAACTTATCACTTACATACTGATGTCCTTTTGGTCTTCTTCGAGATTGAAGGACAACAACTAACTTAACAAAGAAAAGTTATTTGTTATAGAGATATTCAGGTTCATGTCCAATTTTCTATTCTACTATGTATGTGGGAACGCCTGGTGCTTGTTAAGTTCAGAATTTAAAAGAAAGAGAAAAAAAGGTATGCATGAAAGTGAAGCTTTTCAGGATTGCAGAGCCCTGTACTTTGTCTTGAGAGATATCTGTTATTCATGTAGGGTTCAAACCAAACATATATTTAAGAGTGATAGAAGGACAGGACCTGAGCATTGCGATCACAGGAATAACTGAAGGTAGTAAGTTTCACTGCTACCTCTTGCTTTGTCCGTGGCACTCTCCATCCTTCAAGAAGTCACTGCTCATTAGTCACTCAATGCTCAGGTGTACTGATAATTCAGGATAAGAAGTCATTCTTTGCTTTATGATTGAGGGGTCTAGCATCCATTTCTTGATTATCAGTAAACATGCTGGAAGCCGGACCATTGACAGGTGTTTTCAGAGCTGTAACAAAAGTACCGTGATCAGAGATTTGAGATTAACAAAAATAACGAGTTAAAATAGGAAAGTATCAGATAATAAGTATTATTATTTAATTACTATCCTAATAGTTATTAATAATACTCATATTGAACTGCTGTAGTTGCCAACACCATCTCCTGATCAATTGAATTTGTTTTGTGCTTTTCATGCTGTTTGCCCTGGCTGCTAAAATGATTAATTCTAGTTTTGGGTGATGGGAATGAATGTAGGAACTAGGGTTTCTAATAACTCATGTGCGTAAACTAATTTTCAATAACAAATGAAGAACCCACCTGGCCATTTTTGAAATTGACTGGGACTTGGGGAGTCAATCCCAAAATGCCATACTTAGGTGACAGTCCCTTACAGAAGCTCTGGACTTGGCAAATGAATTATTATGGTGAAATAAAAATATTACTATGAATTAATATTCATAAAGTGCTTTAAGATAGAAATAATTCAACATATATTATCTTATTCAATAAGTTTGGGGATAATGTTGAAATAATATATAGGAGCCATTTGACATTAATGACAAGGAATGAGGAATGCCATTGAACCTTTCTGTGCTTAAATTTCCTTATCTACGTAATGAAGAAGTTGAAAAAGATGGCTTCCAAGAGTTCTTCTAAAATTACGTTATAATTCTGTATTGACTATACCTCAAGGCATGGGAGGGATGTTCAGCATTGAGATGCTGATGGGTTGGATACTGACCTTATGGTAGGTGAGGGGTCACTAGAGAAATCTAGCTCAGAAAAAGTGTCTTCTTCTTGAGGAGGCATTTTGGGAAAATTTTTAGCTTAAAGAATTAAAGACAGACCAAAAAACCTAGGTGTTATGCTCTTTGCCATCTTCCTAAACCCTCAGATTTGTTTATGAATGATTGTCTCTCATGCTGTCACAGATCTCTCTGTCTCTCTCTGTCTCTCTCTCTCTTCAAATTATCAAATTTGCACAGGAATTCAGTTTTTTCGAAGGAGGTGATGGTCCAACTTTTGGAAATCCTAGAAAGTAGCTAGCAGCTTCATATGGCAACTCCTACTATCATCTAAGAAATGTAAATACTTTATAGAACTGAAGAGAGCTGTACATCAACCAGACAGGACCCACAGCTAGTTATATTCTCTAGATGGGCAACATAAGCATTTGGAGAAAGACTAGGTCAGGGATGGGGAACTTGAGTCCTCTAGACAACATGTGACCTTCTAGGTCCTTGGTTGTGGCCTTCTGATTGAGTCTAAGTTTTATAGAACAAATCCTTTTATTAAGGGGATTTGTTCTGTGAAGTTTAGATGCAGTCGAAGAGCCACACTTGAGGGCCTGGAGGGTTAGAGGTGGCCTTGAGGCTCCAGGTTCCCCACCCCTGGGCTAGACAATATATCATCTGTCAAATATTTTATCTTTCTTAAGTCCATTTGGGGGTCCTCCTCCATGGTCATGTGTCAGTTAGGGACAAGGGGCATATGTTTTTTAAGTATCCGAGTAGAAGAACTTTGGATTGTGGATATGAGTCCATCACACTGGTAGAATTCCCAAGCATAGGGTCTGGAGAATAGGTCATGTTTATGTTGCGTGCTGCAATTTTATATGCTCTGTGTTTGTTGAAAAAAGGTAAAGAAGAATTTCCTCCAGAATCAACAAAAAGTGGCAGTGCCTTGACTGTAATTCTAATACAGAAAGTCAGATACAGCCCTCCAGGACGTTACTGACTAGAGGAAAACTTTAGGTGACCACAATTTTCAGTAGGTATAGAAGGACAGATGTTGAGATAAGACAATGTAGAGGAAAGGAATAAAAATATTATACTATATTCACCATATGCCCTAACAATGAAAAGGGGATCTCATGGATGTGGGTGTCCCCTCTAACAGGGCAGATTGCAACTTTTCCACACCTGTTCATCCTGCACAATTCCTGTCAATGTCCTCCCAAAAGCTCACCAGAGGTGTGGGGAGTTACTTCTGTCATTGCATTCTCTTGATATTGCAAGTACAAGAGACTGGTAATTGAAAGGCCAGGACCTATTCACAGAAAAGGAGCTAATAATGTGAGAGAATACTAGGAAGTACCTAGGATGAGATTTGAACTCAGGTCTTCCTAACTGCAGGCCCAGTATTCATCCTCTGTGCCACATACAACTAGCTGATTTTTTGTGTGATTCTAGGTAAGAGACTTAACTTCATTCAGCCTCAGTTTACTTGCCTGTAAAATGAAACGTCATGGTGGACAGAAGAGGTTGTGAGGTCTCTCCCTGCTCTAAATTTATGATCCTTTGAATGAGAGGTGTTAAGCTAACTGTAAAGATGCACCTATGCCAGATCCCATTATGAGGTATGGACAGGTCCTTTGAGTGAATTAGAAAGGGGGCAAGCTGTTGTGACCACATCTTCTACCCCCCCCACCACTACCTGATGTATATCTGCATACCAAAGGGAGTATGTGGGCCACCCACAGGCTGGCTCTTACTCTTACTAGGTCACTGGCTCATATTTGTGTCCAAACATACATTTCTGTGATAATAGCTTTGATAACACTCCTCTCATGTAATTCTGAGCATGTAATGTGAGGTAGTTTATTCCACCTATCATCCATTTATATGATTTGGATAAAAGGCAGGCTTGAGGACATAACATAAATTTAAGGAAAACGTTTTGTAAGATTAGGATAGGGTCATGCAACAATCTCAGCAGTTAGCCAAAAAAAAAGAGTATTCCCAGAATTTTCTGGAACATAGGTCAAGCCAGAGGAGAAAAAAGAGGAATATAAGGGAGCACATTCTTTAAAGAGGTTGAGCATATTCTTTGGGATTCTAGGAGATCCTTATTCAATAAGATGTATGGCATCATGAAATAAGATATATTCAAGTTACTCTGGAAGTTGGGGAGAGGGAGAGAGAGAGGGATTAAGACCAGATATACCAGGACCTTTCTTCCCTACAAAGGAGATGGAGACAGAAAAAATAATATCACTAGAGACAAAGAAATAGGAAGACAGTAGGGAGACAGCATGATACCCTAGATAGAACATCCTGCTCAAGACATTAGCTGTGTGACTGTAGATAAGTCATCAAATCATTCTATCCTCAGTTCCAGATTCTGTAAAATGGGAGACATAGACTTGAGGGCCTCTAATATCCTTCCCAACTCTAAACCTATGCTCTTACAGTCCTATTTCTGGATAGGCTGATGAAGAGATCAGCGTATTGTGGAAACTAAGTGGTTAAATTAGTAAGCCTCAGTAAGTTCATCAAATGAACAAGTGTGATGAGAAGCCAAGACTAAGGGAAGGAATACTGCCAAGGATGGCAAACTTAAAGGGAGGAAAATGCAAGTGACACCAGTGAAATGCTCCAGAAAATTGCGTCTTACCACACTAAGTGACGCAGGCGGTGGGAAACAGATGGCGACTGCAATGTCATCAGGAACTTGACAAGCTGGGTAAATAATTGGTGCCAGGAAACAAATAACAAAAGCACAGTTTTGTCCATGTGGGTCGTTGCCATGATTGCAGTGGCCTTTGGTTCCCAAAGCATTTTTGGAGATGATGAGGAAGAAAATAAATATGGCTGTGACTGAGGGAAATCAATTAGATTCTCACAGATGGGCCTTCAGTACGCTGTAAACTGTTATTATTGCGAATGTTAGAGGTTAAAGAAGGCAGGAAGAGAAATCACACCCAGAGAGGGTCATATACAGGAATTCAGAGAGATAACCTTATTAAAAGCCAGAGAACCCAGTGCCTGTGGGAGAACAGCTGTGGAGGAAGGGACTTCAAATGAAACAGTGAGTGTGTATCAGGTCTGGGCTCAACCTGGACCCCATTCATTTCAGACCAAGCTACCTAAGGGATTTGGAAAACTGCTTGTGCAAATGGTCTATGGCATGAGAGCTCAGAAAATTTCACTAGGAAGAGATGCCAGAATGGAACAGGTTGGAGCCTGGAGCATTTTCTATCATTAAAAGATTTTTGTACATTTTTTTAGCTACTATCACACAAATATATATTATATACACACAATACATGTGTATAAATATATAAATACATATATACATAATGTGTATGTGTATGCATGCATATGCATATATGAGCATACATACATGAATATAGAGTATAGGACCAGGAGTCAGGAAAACTCAAATCTGGTCTCAGACACTAGTTGTGTGATCTTGGGCAAATCACTTACCCTTTTTGTCTCAGTTTTCTCATCTGTAAAGTGAGATGGAAAAAGAAATGACAAACCATTCCAGTATCTTTGCCAAGAAAACCCCGAGTGGCATCACAAAGTTGGACACAACTGAAAAGGCTAAACAACGTGTATGTGTATGATATATTATGGATATTATCTACATATATGTGGAGAAAGAGAGGAAGAGAGAGACAGACAGGCAGACACTCAGAGAGAGAGAGAGACAGAGAGACAGAGAGAGACAGAGACAGAGACAGAGAGAGAACATCATTCAACAGAATGGAAAAGAACCAGTGGCTGAAGAGAGCTAGGAACAGATACAGAACTAGACCTACCTCAATCCCCAGTGAATCCGTCCCAGTTGCTTGTTACAGTTGTATGTGATGGGGACTTCCTATACTTGCGAAGATATCCAAAGGAGGCCTGAAATAGAGCATTTAAAATTTGTGTTTGCATGAGACTTAATGGTATCTTGAACTACCTACCTTAAGAGGCATAGCTTCTAGGAATAAAGTCCCACTAGCAAGAGTCTACACTGGTCAGACAATGTCTAGAGAATTTTTTTCAGTTCTGGGCACCACATTTTAGTAAGGGAACTCATAAACTGGAGACAATCCAGAAAGGGACAACCAGGATGGAGAAATATGTGGAGTCTATGCCGGATGAAGCTCCTTCAGTCTGTGATATATAAGGATCAGCAGAAGAAACAAAGAATGTTCCGCCCTAAGAAGAGAAGACTTTGGGAGTGGGGGGGGGCACTATAGGTGTTTCAAAAATTTAAAGGGTTACAACTGTGAAAGAAGGATTAAACCTGTTCTTGAATGACTGAACGTGATGGGGGGAAGGGAACAAGCATTTATAAAGTGCCTGCTGTATCCCGTGACCGGCATGGCCAAAACCTATCTAGAAGGAGTCTCTATAGTAACATACCTGACAAATGAGCATCCAACTCTGTTGGATAACTTCCAATGACAAGGAACCTCCCATATTCTGAGGTACCCAATTCTGTTTTGGGAAAACTTTCACAGTTAGGAAATTCTTCCTGACTCAAGCCTGAATTTGCCTCTTGATAAATTCTGTCCATTCTTCCGGGTTCTGCCCTCTAGTCCCAGACAAAGTAAGTCAGATTCCTCTTCCTCATCGCAGTCCATCTACTTTTGCCCACTTTGAGATGTTTCTTGTCCAGACTAGATGTTACTAGTTCCTCAGATTAATCTTCATATAACAGATTTAAGCCCCCCTACACCCCTGATTAACTTTCTCTAGATAAGCTCCAGTTAATCAATATTCTTCTTAAATTTTTAGATCCATTTGAAAGGTGGGCAGACAGGCCACAAGAATTTATTAAGCGCTTACTGGGTGCTGTCCACAGTGCTAAGCACTAAGGATACAAATTCAGGTTAAAAAAAATGGACAACCCCTGCCCTCAAGAAATTTATATTCTAATTCAGGAAGACTGCAGCCGGGAGTCACTTGGAGTTGAGAAGACATATAAATGCTATCTATTATTGCTATTCTCACTATTATTAAGAGTGGAGGGATGAGGAGAATGGGTGCCAAGTCCAGAGAATCAGAAACACATTTAAGAAGAGAATGGAACATGGTTGGCTTGGGTATAGCCACAAAAAGAAGGCCCTGGAAGAAACTTGTCTATGATAGTTTCTTCCCAAGACAGAGGGATGTTCCATGGTGACAGGGCCCCAGGTACTGAAAGACCTAGGGTGAGAGGGCAGCTGAGTCATGGAATAGGTCTATATAGCATGCACTGAAAATTCTACATAGCTATCATATAAAAACACTTTAATTCAAAAGTTAGGGGATCAGACACCAATGGATTTGGATGCTGAGAAATGTATGTAGAAGATAAAAGTCTAGTAGGAATTACAGGTAGGAGAATAATATAAGCAAAGGCATGGGCACAAGAATGAATGAGATGATGTTATGGAAATCAATGTGTTCCAGGTAAGGCATATTAAGAAGCAGAAAGAGTTAATAATGTTATATATGTGTGTGTAGATATAGCTATATATATTTGTAGATATATACATACATACACCCACAGATATATATGTGTATACATACATACAACACATATATACATATATACATACATATACATGAATATATGAAATTTCATATTTTTAAAAATGTTTCTCTTGCAATTGTCCTGTGGGGTGGGTAGCACAAGTATTTCTTTACCTATTTTACAGAAGAGAAAACTGAGTCAGAGATCTAATAAACGGCAGAACTGGGTCACAAACCCAGGTCCTGTGAACTCAAACCACGTTAGTTGCCTTTCCACAGTTGGAGAGGTCACTTAGGTATGAGGGCCTCAGGGCCTGTACTAGGGAGATAACATTGAATCGCTTTATTTATTCCATGTGAAATGTGAAGCCTCCTCTCCCCCTTAAAAACAAACAAGGAAACAAACAAAAAATCAATACCTTGTTTGGTTAGTAATTTGGAATCTTAACTAGTTTGTTAGACACTGAAAAAAAACTCCTCAGTCCTGTTATCCTCATCTTTTGATGTTGAAAAAAGGATATGTGGAAATTCAGACTATATGTGCTACCTGTAGAGGCTTGTTATTAATGGCTGATAAAAGGATCTGTTAAATATAGGGTGTCCCAAAGGTCTCAGTGTAGTTTTAAACTCTAAAAGCTTGAATAGCTTAGAGTTTTAAATAATGCAGTTTTAAGCTTTAATGTTAAAACTATTAAACTTGGGAAAGGTTTTTCTTATGCCCTAGACTAAGTCACTTGTGTTTTCTTACACTTTCAATATCTATAATAGAACAAAGAGTCAAATTCAAAAGTGGACACCATCTTTGTGTTAATGTTTTCCGGGGCTAAATGGTACATCAAATGAGACAGAAGTCAGAAGAGAGGTTCTATCTTAAGTTTTTATAGATTAAAACTGCACTAAAACATTTGGGACAGCCAGCACAACAGACCTTTGAAGCTTGGACAGTTCATTAAAAAAAAAAAAAGTACGGGGCGGAGCCAAGATGGCGGAGTAGAAAGACTCACATTTGCTACCTCCGAATACACAGCCCATAGATTTCATGTAAAAAGAACTCCTGACAAGTTCTGGAACAGTGGAAGCCATGCAGCAACACAGTGAAGGAGATTTCTGCTGCAGAGAGCCCTGAAAAACCGACCGCAAAGGTACCCTGGATGGGAACGGAGCCCTGCCCTGCGGAGCGCTCCCCTTCCCCCCAGCCCCGGCCGCGGAGCTGTGTCCAGTCGCGCGGCACTGAGAGGAGCCAGCAGACCCAAGCAGGCTTCAGAGACCTGAATTTCCGGGCGGCCGTGAAGGTCCCTCCACCCACAGACGCACAGGTCAGTGAGAGAGACGGGCTGAGAGGGGAATGGGTATCTCCGGGACTCGGACCCCCTCGGGAGGCTGTGGCCACTTGGCCAGAGGCAGAGGTCCATACGCCAGAGACTCCCAGAGCAGGCAGGAGCTCCACCCCAGCTCCATTACAAAAGATCTCTGCATAAACCCCCTGAGGGAACTGAGCCTGAGAGGCGGCCCTGCCCCCACCTGAGAACCAGCAGATAAGCTCCGATTGAAGAGCAGTCAGGCCTGCCACCAAAAGCCCTGAGGCTGGCGAGCAGCATTTGAATCCCAGACCCCAAGCACTAGCGGGCGGATCTAGGCCAGGGGGTGGAGAGGACTCTCAGAAATCAAGTAACTGGCTGGGAAAATGCCCAGAAAAGGGAAAAAAACTAAGACCATAGATGGTTATTTTCTTGAGAAGATGATTCCTCCATTTGTCTCTGACAACGAAGAG
>CM053773.1:145231255-145309503 GCA_028658325.1 Potorous gilbertii
GAAAGTTATCTGGCCCTACAGGACAAAAGAGAAGGTGGGGTAAGGGAAGGGAGGTATGATAGAAGAGAGGGCAGATTGGTGATATGGGTAATTAGAATGTCCAGTGTATCGGGGAAGGGGGAGGGGACAAATGGGGAGAAAATTTTGGATCCCAAAATCTTGTGAAAATGTATGTAAAAAGTTAAATAAACTTATTTAAAAAAAAAAAGTACATCCCTCCCAGTACCCTAGTTGTAGATAGTCAAGCAACAAGCATTTGCTAAAGTTCTTACTACGTACCAAGAACAGGGGATGCAAAAACAAAGCAACAAGTGAATTATTAAGAAGTCCCTGCCTTCAAGGAGCTTGTGTTCTAATGCTAAACATGTAAATAATGACATAAGTAGAAGATACATACAGGATAGATGGAAGGTATCTGTCAGAGGGGAGCCAGTTGTGAAGACCAGGAAAGACATCCTGCAGAAAGTGAGAAGCTAACTAAATTGCAGAGACAAGGGACCAGAATATTCTAGGACTGGAAGACACCAGGGCTAAAAGCGTGGAGATAGGGAATGGAGTAAGAACCCTGTTAGATGAAGCTTCAGGAGGTCAGAACAGTTAGATCATTGGGAAGAAAATAAAGTATAAGAAGCCTAGAAAGGTAGTGATGGGTGAGGTTCCAAAGAACTTTAAATGCTAAACAGAGGAGATTCTATTTGACTTTGGAAGTAATATGGAAATTGTTGGAGTTTCTTGAAGGAGGAATGGTGGGGACATGGTTAGATTTATACTTGAAAAAGGTAACCTTGGCAGCTAAGTGTATGATAAATTGGAGAGACTTGAGCCAAGGAGACAGATCAGAAGACTAATTTATAGTCTTGGTCCAAGCAGGAAGTGATGAAGGCATAAGGTGATGCAGGAATTCGTATGAGAAATGTTATAAAGATAGAAACAATAACATTTGATGATGAATTAGATATATGGTTGGGAGAGGGAGAAGTCTCCTGTGACACCAGGGTTATGACCTAAAATGACTAGGAGAATTACCCTATCTACTGCAGTCTATTGCAGTAATAGTCAGTAAGATATGTCAAAGATATTTTATCTCCTTTCATGGCTCTGCTGCTTAACAAAGGGTACATAGGATCATAGCTTTAGAGCTGCAAAGAACCTTGGAGATCATCAGCCCAACCCTTTCATTTTATAGATGAGGAAACTGAGGCCTTAGAGAATTTTAAGTGACTTGGCCCAGGGTCACATGGGTAGTAGGTGTCAGAGATGGATTTTGCAACCAGGATTTCCAAATCCAACACTTTTTCTGCTGCATTGTACAGCCTCCAAAATGATTTGTATTCATTTGGTATATATCCTGTATTTATTTATCTGTGTATGCTGTTTCTACCAATAGAACGTAAGTTATTTGAGTATAAGGATTGTTTATATTTTTTTCTTTCTCTTATCTCTAGCACCTGAACAATTGTTGTTGTCATATTTGACTCATTGTCACCCTATTTGGGGGTATTGTGGTAAAGATACTAAAGTGGTTTGCCATTTCCTTCTCCAGCTCAATTTACAGATGAGGAAACTGAGGCAGATAGCGTTAAGTGACTAGCTCACAGTCATACAGCTAGTAAGTGTCTGAAGTCAGATTTAAACTCAGTAAATAAGTCTTCCTGGCTTCAGGCTGGGTACTCTATCCAGTATACCACTTAGCATCCTGCCTGAAAGATTGCTGTCACTTTAGAAATGTTTGTGGAATGGAGCTGAGACTTAGAACTCTCACATTCTTATATCTTACATTTGGGGCAACCATATATTTAGCTGGCTGAGAGTAGCCCAAGCATATCTAAGACTTAAGCTCAGTCATCCCTCTCCTGTCTCTGACTTCCCCGTCTGTCTCAGTCTCTGTCTGTCTGTCTCTTTCTTTCCTCCCTCTCTTTCTTGATGTGTATATTTTTAAATGTATATGTGCATGCATATTTTCCCCACAAGATTCAAAAGAGAATTGAATTTGGAAAACAAATGTGGATAGCCAGCTTAGAACACTTCTGAGATTGGACACTCCCTGCTATTTCCAGGCTGTAGAAACTCTTCATCCATGTCCTAGTTAAATGGGGCCACCAAGCCAGGCGAGAATGCACAGCTAGAGATTTGTAATTAACTGGGTGTGGACCGAGCTGTGCACAAAGTGCACAGGATTAAAATGGGCCCCTGACCACATGAATTTGGGATCTGATGGAGGGACAGAAACCAGGAGAGCCATTAAAAAGCTTTCACAGGTAGCTGAGAAAAAAGGCTTGTCATCCAGTGGTCCAACAAATTGACAATCTTTGTAAACCCTAAAAGCAGTGAAAATCTAAAATAACCCAAATTGGGGGAGGGAAAAGCATACGTGCATCCACACACACAAACCACTTAGCCCTTAAAAACAGTACTAATCACTGATAATGGTCCCTACCAACAGCAGGGAGTCTATATAATTGACTCATGAGTATACAAATGTCCCTTGGAAACCATTCTGTACTTAACTATAGAGATAAGCAGGGTTAAATAGAAGAACAAGCAATGGCCCTGATCCCCTATATCTCCCTTCAAAAAAAAAATCCCAAACAAACAAACCAAAAATCAGTGTGAACAGATGTGGAAAGACACAGAGACTTGAGAAAGGAAAGAGAACTTATACACATTCATTTCCTCATTAAATCAGTGTTTTACCTGTCCTAAAGCAAGTACTATATAGAAATACTCTTTAGGATGTTATTGTAATGTCTTATTTCAAATATATTCTGTAACCCTTCCCCAATATATTGTCAGCAAGACTTTGTGACTGTGTTATAATTGCGTTTTGTGTATGTAGAATAAAATCAACTCTGAGAAGAAACTGTAAACAGAGTTTGAACTGGAAACTATTCCACTTGGTTAAATCTCTTAAACTGAGTCCAGGACAAACAGCTGAGTTTGGGGGTGCAGGGTAAAAGAGACATCCGAGTTGAATCCTGAGGGATTGTAGGTGTCCATTTCTAATGCTACAACTTTTAATGTGCTTTCCATCCACCATGACACTTACCTGATATCATTTAATCAGCCAGACAATTTGCTTTTAGGAAGGAATATTTACTAACGTGGAATGAACAGAATATTTGGTGCAAAGTTTCCTTCCAGGGATACCATGAGGCTGTCAAGCTACTTCTCACAAAAAGATCCTGATAATGCATTTTCTCTCATGTTGCTATCACCAACTCCACCTGACACCTCCCCTTCCCTCACCCTACCATCCTGCCACATTGTACATCCCTATCATAAATAGAAGAACAAGCAATGGCCTCATCCAAATGCTAGGTCCTACTTCTACCCTAGGTGGCACAATGAAAAGAGTTTTGGGCCTGCAGTCAGAAAGGCTTATCTCCTTGAGCGCAAATCCGGCCTCAGACACTTACTAGCTGTGTGATCCTGGACAAGTCACTTAACCCTGTCTGCCTGAGTTTCTTCATCTGTAAAATAAGCTGGTGAAGGAAATGGCAAAGCACTCCAGTATCTTTGCCCAGAAAACCCCAAATGGGGTCAAGAAGAGTCAAACACAACTGAAACAACAGAACAACATTCCTGCCTTCTTTCTTAAAGGAGAAATATCAAAAGGTGGTGAAAAAAAATCTTACATTTCATTGTCACCTTGTAGGAGGTTCCATGGTAGAGTGGAAAGAAGGATGAACTTGGAGTCACAGGATCTGAGTTCAAATTGTGGCACTCACACTGCCTACATGTCCTTGAGTGAGTCACTTATCTTTTCTGGGGCTTAGTTTCCTCATTATAAAGATCTTCTTAGTTTTAGGTAAATGATATTGTGTTCCTATCACAAAAAAGACAATTGAGAAAACATTAATAACTACTCAACTATATGCCTACTTTACATTTCTAAAATCATTTATGAGAATACTCTACACATATATTAAGGTCATCCTTAATGAAGGCATAGGAAAGGAATAGACGCTTGCACAAATGATATTCTAAAAGAGATTCTACTTTCACACACTTGATTGAAAACAATAGAAAATATAAGCACCCACTGTGCTTGTTTTTTAACTATCAAAAAGAAGTATTTTATTCAGTAGAACAAAATACTACTTGGAAGGATTTCCTCAAGTGATATATCCCCAATGAATATTAAATCATGTTTTCTTGAAAGGAATCACAAAATAAATAATTTTGTTCAATAGTGTCTAACAACATATAATGCAAGACATGTAGATGCACAAAGAGGTTTTTGCCACAGTGATGGAAGTTGTCCACCATGTAAGCTGAATCAAAGAGGGATTCTCCAGATGTTGATCTACCAGAATTCATTTCTTGGAAAGCCTCTGTGTGCATGGACAATGAGCTGAGTCTAGAATTGACCTGAAGAAGGATGCTAAACTGTATGTCTTTGGAAAATTATTCAGTGCTTTGAATCATCTCTAACATTGATTTTAGATGAAAACACTATTGGAGGAAGTGTCCATATTGACAAGATCACAGACCCCTCAGTATATCAAAATACATTTAATATGTCTTTCAAGTACATAAATCAAGTATACACACATGTACACATATATGTAAGACTCTAAATGGGATTCATTACTTTTCAAAAATTATTTCCTAACTAGCACATATGAGGAAATGAAATAAAAGTAAACAAATTTCTAATTTCAGGGAAAGACCTTTTATAAACAAAGCATCCTCAATCTCTCTTATTAGTTTGATTAGATGGACCACAGCTAGTCTAACAGACATGAATATTCAGTCAATTATTAGACTACCTCTGTTGACATTTATTTTCATAATCTAAACATTAAATTATAAAGGCTTATTTAATTCTACTCACAGATGAGCTCTTAGCACTAAATTAAAACATCCTAAAATTCTTGAAAAGAAAACAAAAGCACAATTTAATATTTTGATTGATTCAAAACTCACCAATTTGATACCTAACACAGAGGAAGAAACTACAAGGGTAAACAGAAGTCTAAATGCCTTGTTGCATCCTTTCTGATTTAATTATGCTGGTCGTTTTATCCCTGTAGTTTCCTCTTCCATTTTACACACAATTGCTAAACTGATATTCAACAAACACAAATATGATACTGTCATTTCCCTGCCTTCAGAAGAGAACAGAGTACAATAGGTGAGCCTTCTATCATAAAGAAGAATTCAGCTTATTCTGTCATGGTCTAGCAGCAAAAATACTGAACTTAGAGTCAGAGAGAGTTGGATGCCTGAGCATTGCCTACTCTATTAATATGAGTCAGTCACAAACACTCCAAGTCTTAGTTTTACCATCCGCAACATGGAGATTTTGCTTTTTCCTCTTGCATTAAAAACCAAATCCTATGACTGACACATCATAGGCTTGTGGATTACAGGATGTCAGATTTAAAACTGAGAGAGACCTCAGATCCAGAGACTGTCTGGTCCAAAAACTCATTGTATAGCTAAGAGACTTGGGATCTGAGAAGGTTCTGTTTTACCTGAGGTTACACACATAATTAAGCCACATACACATGGCATGTAAGCTGAGTGTATTCAGGATTTGAATTCAGGTCTTCTGATTCCTTGAACATTCTATCTATCACCTTCATGGTTTTGTACAGTAGCACTCCAGGTCTGAAAGGCACTCTCTGCTGAATCTGTAGATTGCTTCAAAATATAGCATGAACAACAACCTCTTACATGAGGGCTTTCTTAGGTCCTCTTTCTTTGATGTCTTCTGAGTACAGACTTAGTCATAGTTATAACTGATTAAAGAGCTTGTGCTGCTTAGTAATTTTTAGCATATAATTCCAAATTGTCTTCCAGAAATGGTTGTACCCATTCATAGGTCCACAAACAATATATCATTGTGTCTGTTTTCCCACAGCCCCTTTAATATTTATAATTTTCCCTTTTTGTTATTTTTGACATTTTCAAGCATAGGGAGTAGAATCTCAGAATTCCTTTAATTTGCATTTCCCTAATTACTAGTGATCTGGAGCATTTTTTTCCCCACACAGCTATAGATAGCCTGAGCTTCTTTTTTTCAGAAGTGTCTGTTCATATGCTTAGACCATTTATCAAAGGGAATGTTTTTTTTTCTTATACAAAGATTTCCCCCCAGTTAATTATTTCCCTTTTAATCGTAGCCTTATTAGATTTGCTTTTGTAAAATATTTTTAATTTTATGTAATCAAAATTATCCATCATATCTCTGTGAATCCCTCTATTCATTTTTTAGTCGTGACCTTTTCTCCCAATCTATAAATCTTATAGGTAATTTTTTTCTTTTTCTCCTGTTTATGATGTGATCTTGTTATATCTAGGTTAAATACCTATTTGGTGCTTATCTTTGTATAAAGTATGAAGTGTTGGTCTATATCTAATTGCTTCCATCTACTTAATTTTTCCCAGAAGGTTTTTTTCATATAATAGCAATCACTTACCTTAATAGCTACATCATTTTGTTTATCAAGTGCTAGCTTTCTAGATTCATTTGTTTCTCTTGTATTGTGCATTTAATCAATCATTAATTATCAGTCTTTCTATTTTTAAACCAATGCCAAATTATTTTATGAATTACCCCTATGTAATATTGTTTGAGATCTGGAACTGTTGGGCCCCATTTATTCCCATTACCCTCTTGAGATTCTTGACCTTTAATAAAGTTTTGTAGAATGGAATTGAAAAAGTCATCACTAATAATATCCTATAGGCTACTTAGACCAGCCATACATTTATGTATTGCTGCTCCAATTTGGATGACTACACCACTCCTTTAAAAAGTAGGACTACAGCAATTAGGCACAGACCAACATCTCACTCTGTATACCAAGATAAGTTCAAAATAGGTATATAATTTAGAAATAAATGGTGATATTATAAGCAAAGTAAGGGAGTGTGGAAAAATTATCTGACAGATCTATGAATAAAGGAGGATTTTATGAGCAAAAAGAGAGAGGATCATGGGAGGTAAAATGGGTAATTTTTATTACATGAAATTAAAAAAAAGTTTGCATAAGCAAAACCAATGTAGTCAAAATTGGAAGCAAAACAAGAAACTGGAAACAAAATTTTTATAGCAAGTTTCACTGCTAAAAGGTGTCATTTCTCAAATATATAGGAAATTGAGTCAAAAATAAGATCCATTACCCAAGATAAGTGGTCAAAGGATATAAAGAGGCAGTTCTTAGAAGAAATAGTCAATATAAAATATTCTTAATCACCAATAATTAGGGAAATGCAATTTAAAACTCTGAGGTACCACTTCACATCTATCAGATTGGGAAACATGACAGAAAAAGAAAATGACAAATGCTGTAGTGAATGTGGAAAAATAAATACACTGGTTGGTTGTTGGTGTTGTGAAATGGTTCAGCCATTTTGGAGAACAACTTGGAACTATGCCCAATAAACTATAAAACTCTATATACATTTTGACCCAACAATAACACTACTTTGATTATATCTCAAAGAAATAAAAAAAGGGGTAAGGACTTATATGTACAAAAATATTTATAGTAGCTCCTTTCATGGTAGCAAAGAATTGGAAATTGAGGAGACATTCATCAACTGAAGAATAGCTTATTAAGTTTTGGTATATGATTGCGATGCCATGTATTGTGGTTATGTATTGTGCTATATAAGAAATGATAAAGGCAGGGACTTCAGAAAAACCTGGGATGACTTATATAAACTGATGCAAAGTGAGATGAGCAGAACCAGGAGGACATTGCCCATAGCAACAATAATAAAGTGTCATGATCACCTACTAAAGACTTAGCTGCTCTGATCAATACAATGCTCTCAACAGTTCCAAACGACTTATGATGAAAAATGTTTTCTGCCTCCAGAGAGAGAACTGATGAACTCATCGAAGCAATTTTTGACTTTATTTTTCTTGCTTTTATTTTTGGCAACATGGCTAATATGGAAATATGTTTTGTATGAAATAAAGGGGAGGCTAAAGATTAGGATGAGATATGAAATCATGCATACAGAGTACAATAGATGACCTATTATAAAGAAGTATTAAATTTATTCTGTTATGGTGTAGTATAAAAATTACTGAAATTGTAGTCAGAGAGACTTGCATTTTTCATCCCTCCCAATATTGTCTAGCTCAGTCAATATAGGTCAGTCATAAACTTCCTGAATCTCAGTTTTATCTGCAAAATGGAGGTAATAGTGCTTACACCATCCGCATCATCTTTTTATTGTGAACAAAATGTTTTATAAATAGTAAATGGCCATATAAACATGAGATAAGTTTAATAAAAATAATGAATTGAAATTATTGCCAGTATTAGTTCATTCTGGAAGACATTCTTCAAGGCAAAACTAGAAATCAGAGACTGCAGCTATAGTTAGGCAGCTTGCAGATCAGTTTCATAGAGTGTGTTCTAATAATTAGAGCTATCCAACAATGGACCAGGCTACTTTGTAGAGTACTGTTCTCGTAGAGGCAAAATACTGATGGTGGAGGCAGAAAAACTTGAATTCAAAACCAGATTCAGATACTGGCTATGTGACCCTGGGCAAGTCACTTAATCTCTATCTGCCTCAGTTTACTGATCTGTAAATTAGTGATAACAACAGCAGCTATTTCCCTCTGTTGTTGAGAGGATCAAATGAGAAAACATATGAAAAGATCTTTGTAACTTTGAACTGCTATATATATGTTAGTTATTGTAGCTACTATCATTATCACTGTTGAAAGTGTTCATAGACTGAATAATCATCTAGTCATGGTCATTAAATATTTTTAAGCAATTTACTATGTGCCAGACTTTGGGCTAAATATTGAAAATACAAATAAGAAAAAGACAGTCCTTTCCTCAAGGAGCTTACAATTTAATGTTGAGGATAGCACATAAGAAAACTAAAAAGGAAGCAGAAAAATGGGGTATGTGGGCAGAAGGGAATGTAGCCACATGATACCTGGTGCTGGGACATGGTGTCCAGTGGAACTGAAACAAAGTGGAGCAGTTACTATCTCTCAAGAAAGCTATAGAAGACATTCTTACTATGGGATTGGTGTTGGACCTTTAATGTTTAGCTTCTAATGCCTCTTTTAACTTTGAAACTCTTGGACCCTAACTGTTGGGAAGTCTATATGTTCCACTGGTACCTGCTTAATGTCTAGAGTCCCAGAGGGACATCCTACCACCACCACATTTGGAGTTCCTGGAGAGGATTTACAAGAAAGGAGAATATGGGCAACAGAATCCCAGGATGAGAAGGCATGGATGGGTGAGTTGTTTTGGAAGAAGTGAAATCACAGATGCATCAAAACATGAAGGTACTAAAGTTGTCACAGCATGATTAATTAAAATCCTATATTCAAAACAATTAACTTGCAATTCTTTTAGAAATTTGAGAATGTGCTATACCATAGCATATATTATTAGTCTTTGCCACATCTCCATTCAACATCCTTTACTTTGAAAATACCCTTGTGAGGCTTCTTAGGGAGCAAGAAATGATTACCACCATTTGATAGAGAAGGCAAATGGAATCCCTCAGAGCCTAAAGGAATTGTCCAAGGTCCCTGAGATCAATCTGCCAACCTTTAACTTAAATTGCATTATTTCCCTGAAGGGATGGTTTTCTTTCCTTTTTGTAAAGGAATAAGTTATTAAGGTGATGGTAGAATCTTAGCTCTCAGAGCTGGAAGGAGCCTAAGAAACCAAACCAACTCCTTTTCTTTAAGTATGGAGGATATAATTCTCATTTAATGGAGCAAATATGAGAGAATAAATGATTTACTTAAGTTAATGCAGCTAATAATTAAATTCAATTAAACAAGCTTTAAAAAAAATCCCTTCAGTGGATAGAGCCCTGGTCCTGGAGTCAGGAGGACCTAAGTTCAAATCTGACCTCAGACACTTACTAGCTGTATTACTCTGATCAAATCCCTTAACCCCAATTGCCTCCCCACCAAAATAAATTTTTAAAATCCATTATGTGCTAGATAGCACACAGGGGCAAGTAGTATATTGGATAGAGAGGCAGTCTTGGAGTAGGTAGATTTTGATTCCTCTCTACCTCTGATACGTTAGCTGTGTGATCCTAGGTAAACTGCTCAACATCTCTGACTCCAAGAAATTACCCAAGATGGCACTTGAGGATCAGCTGACGATCAGGTAGTGGGTGTTTTTGCATACAGACTTTCTTGTACCTATGAAATTACAGCTATGATTAATCAATTAAACAATAACAATTAATATGACAAAAAACCCTAATACCAGCAAACCAAACACAGTTCTTTTTTCTTAGGATACAAAGACAGAACGCACAACAAAAACAACAAAGAGAGAAACGAAATGGTCTCTGTCTTCAAGGAGCTAGCTTTCGACTGGGAGGAAACAACATATATATCTATATATGAAAATTCAAAATACAGAGTGTCCCAAAAGTCTTACGTCAATTTGGGACACTCTGTATGTCCAAGTAAATATTCAATCACTTAAGGAGGTGGTTTGGAGAGAATTGTTGGTCCTTCATTTTTGAAGTGGACCAGTGACATCACAGGGTGATGTCTTCATTCATGCATGAATGTTATTTAAATGAGGCAGAGTTGCACAGTCATTTGCCTCACTCTCTTCCAAAGTCGCTAAAGTCCAGTGGCTAGACGAAAGTCAGGATGTCTAATGATGTCAGGATACGAACAGCTGGGGGAGATCAGTTTCCAAGGACTTGTGGAAAAGGCAGCATTTTGTTGATCCCTAAAGTAAGTTGAGGATTCCGAGAGGGAGAGGTGAGAAATGAAACCTTTCAAGGTATGGGCATAGTCTGAGCATTGAAGCAGGAGGAGCCAAACGGGTTGATTAGAACACAGAGTGTGTGAAACTGATTAATAGTCAATCAGATGGAAAAGAACGGCTGGATTCAGATTGTGTGACACTTTTAAATTTCAGTGCCTCTTTTTAACCTAGAGGCAATAGGGAGCCCATGGTACTTCTTGAGGAGGGAAGTAACTTGGTTACACCAGCAGCTTAGCAGTATCAATTTAGGAGCCATGTGAAATATGGCTGGGAGATGGGAAAACTTGGATGCAGGGAAACTAATCTGTAGAACTTTACAAAAGGTCAGGTGAGATGGGGTCAGGGTCTGCATTGGAGAGAATGGAATGAAGGTAGGGTGTTGCAAAGACAGAATTGGTAAGATTTTACAACTCAGTAAGTACTAGGGTCCTATTGAGCCCAGGTCTAACCTCCTTTTGCAGTGTTTTCTCCATCTTACCAAAAGCATGCAGCTAGAATGTTGCCTGGGAAGTTTTCCTATTTTCTCTATTACAAAGAGAAACAAATAAATTGTAATTTCTTATTCCAAAACACATCTTCCATGTGATGCAGGTAATCTAATTATGTATCTTCCTGCTGAAACTTTTGGATGATGCAAATTTAGGATGTCTGAATGCCAGCATTGGGGAAATTGATTGATGAACTCAATCAAGATCATCCTCAAAAATTATTCCAAAAATATATCTGAGAGCCTGGGGTTGAGGAAATCAGTTAGTAGTCAGGAATGAGAGGAGTCAGGAAGAAGAATGATTTCTTTCTGAGTCATTAGTCCTGTATAAGAGAGAGTCACTGTGTGATAACCCCATGTGGAGAATTCTTTCTCTTACTTGCTGAGTTTTAAAAATGTCTCTTCAAAATTCACCCTGAGATTTCTCCTGAGTCCTCTGTGGCTTGGGATTTTCATTTGCTCCTCAGAACTCATCTCTTTTACATAGATTGCATGGATTACTGCTAAATAAAGCAAGTAGGGTTAATAATAAGGACAGCAACAATGCTTTCCTTTAGGGAGGGCAGATACTACACTCTCTGCATCTGCTAAGCTGCCTGATTTCAACTCCACAGTGGGCCCCTTTACCTGTCTCCTTTTGTGTGTTATCTCCCCAAAACTTCCTTTTTATTAATTGCATCCCCAGCACTTAAAACATTGCCTGGCACATAGTAGGTGCTTAATAAATATTCATTGGATTAAATAATAATGGCTTACATTTAGGTAGCCCTTACTATGTACTTCACAATTTTTATCTCATTTCTTTCTCACAATAACCCAGGGAGGTAGGCACTATTATTCTCTCCATTTTACAGATAAAGCAATTGAGGCAGGCCAAGCCCAGGATCATACAGTTAGTAAGTATACAAGGTGAAATTTGAACTTAGGTCTTCCTGATTCCAAGGGCAACGCTCTGTTCCAGGGATGGGGAATCTGGGGCCCCCTGGGCCCATAAGTACAGCCCTTTGAACCCAAACTTCACAAAACAAATCCCCTTAATAAAAGGGTTTCTTCTGTAATACTTGGACTCAGTCAAAAACCTGCACCCAAGGACTTAGAAGGCTGCATGTGGCCTCAGGGCTGCAGGTCTCCCCCTCTGCACCAACCACTGCACCACCTAGCTGCAAGCATTGGGTTTAGGAGTCAGAAAACCTGGTTTCAAGTTTGAGCTCTACCACTTGTTGCATTTGTGAGTCAATCACTCACCCTCTCTGAGCCCCATTTTCCTCATTCATAAAATGAAGAAACTGAGCTAGATGTTCTCTAAGGGTACTTCTGGACCTTCATCTATGATCCTATGAGCATGACTTTAAGTGTTACAAAGTTTCACCTAGTGTCTCTCATATATACCTCTATCTGTACGTGATTCTCTCCTCCCTACCCCCCACTAGATTTTAAGTTTCTCAAGAAAAAGTCGTATTTAATTTTTTTTGTATCCTCAATATTTAGCAGAGTACCTGGTATTTAGTAAGTGCTTAATAAATCCAAAGATTAATTTAAAATAGCATTTATATAAATAGCATGGGGTAGCACATATGACTCACAGAGAGACCATAATAGATATCCCTAGAATCTATTCCCTTCACTCTTCTCCAGAGGAGATTTAAATTCCTGCCAGGGAGGCAAGCAGGAGGTTGGGGCATAAAGGCTACCATTCTGCTCTCCTCAGAGAGAGGGCTACCAGGCTAGCATTATATCTATCAATACCTTTAAATAGTATTAGCCTCATGGATGCATTTTTTCAATTCAAGGTAAACTCCTATCTCTACTTCTAAAAGAGGAAAGGAAGGCCATGAGCTTTATATTCTGTTGTCACCAAATGCCAGTTCCACAATGAATGCATGTAGCAAGTAGCAAAGAAACCCACTTATCCAAGTTGATAGCAAAAAAGAAACCAGAGAAGTATAGACTTGAGAATATATTGTTATTGTTTGGTCATGACTGACTTTCCGTGACCCCATTTGGGATTTTCTTGGCAAAGATATTGGAGTGGTTTGTCATTTCCTTCTCCAGCTCATTTTATAGATGAGGAAACTGAGGGAAGCAGAGTGAAATGACTAAAAAAATAAGCATTAAAAAATGTCTGAGGACAGATTTGAATGTAGGAAGATGAGCCTTCCTGATTCCTAGCCCACTGAACCTCCTTGCTCCCCCAAGGGGATATATTTTGATGTTAATGTTCAGTTATTTTTCAGTTGTGAACTCATTTAGGGTGAAAAGTGAAGGAGCTGGTTCTATTGGGAATAAGTAACTCAGTTCATCCAACAGAGAGTCTCAGATCTCACCCAAGGTCAAATTCCCTGAAGTCCTCTTGGTGTAGTACGTTGTGGATGGGGACATGGTAGCTCCTCTCTTCTCCCTATCTTCTCAACTTCTCCCTATCTTCCTCAGACTTCATCAACTTAATGAAATGTTACCATCATAGATATTTTTTTCTCTCTCTCCTAACTAGAAGCTGGAAAAACCTGAAAAAAGATTGAAGAAATCAGATTTCTCTTCTCTCCCCCTCTCACCAACTCGCCCCTCTCCCATAACTCCACAGGCATGTAACATTAATCACCACCAAAGAGGAGAGAGTTCATACCAATGGTCTTTGGGGTTCAGGTTACACATAGTATTCTAAAGTTTACAAAGCACTTTGCCTATGGTATCTCATCTATTCTTTACATAAGGTAGGTACTGTTATTTTCAACATTTTAAAGATGAGGAAATGTAGGCTGAGAGAGATTGGATTATTTTCCCAGTTAGGAATAAAACTCATTTCTTTTTGACAAGTCTAGTAATCTGTGCTTTATTCCAACTTGAAGTCACCTTGCTAGTTTTATAGTTATATAGAAATTTAAAATTAAAAGAAAACACCAACATATATTATCTGATCTGAGTCTGATGCCATGACCTTAGGTTCTGACACTTTGATCATGAAGGGAAATCTTTTGCATCAGTCATTTCAATTCTACCATTTTATTTACTTCATCTTATTTTCCTGTGTTCCTTTGCTTGACATTATGACTGTGTTAAAATAATTTGGCTCTCTGCAAAGCCCTGAAGTGTAGATGAAAAATAATACCTATATCTTACATTTACATAGTTTTTGTAGTCAAAAAAGGCTTTCAAAGCATTAATTACTCACAAATAAGGTACTGCAAATATTGCCTTCCCATTCTACAGAAGAGAAAACTGAGGCTTGAGTAAGATGAACGATTTGTTCCATGTCATACAGTTTGTAACTGACATAACGAAGGCTCAAAAGCCCATGTCTCCTTCTCCTTCCTTCAGCCCTTCTTTGCCCTCCACCCCCATCTCACTGCAGCTGTTTCCTTATATAAAATCTTCTTTTCGGTATAGCTTACTGCCTCCTCTTCAAGCACATAACTGAATTCCATATGTGGTCTAACTATAAATTGTGGCATGATCTACCTTGTTCTAGATACCTAGTATATACTAGCAATCATATGCAAATCATTTTAAAGACATAATCTCATTTTATCCTCACAATAGCCCTAGGAGGGAAGTGCTACTACTGTCTCCATTTGTAGACACTGCACTTTACTAATGCAGCACCACCCCACCACCCCCAAGCTCATATTGGCTCTTTCTTTTTTTGTTGTTGTTGATATAGGACAACATTAACTCATATTGTGTTTGCAATCCATTAAAATCATCAGGTCACTTTTTTCCCTATAAAAAATGGTTATTTATTCAGTCAGTCAATAAACACATATTAAGTATCAGGCACTGTTCTAAACACTAGGGATACAAAGAAAGGTGAAAAACAATCCATTTTCTCAAGGAACTCATAGTCTAATGGGAGAGAAAATAAACATGTACATAAAAGATGTGTACAGGATAAATTGGAGATAATCTGTAGAAGAAGGACACTAGAATTAAAGAAGATCAGGAAAGAATGCTTGCAGAAGATGGGCTTTTATTTACACTTCCCCCATATTCCTTCTGATTATATTTCACCTCTGATGCATACTATTGTTACAGTTAAGATTTTTTGAATTCCAGTTGTTTCATCATATGTTAACAATCATCCCACTCAGATATATATATATATATATATATGTATATATATATATATATACATATATATATATATACACACACACACACACACACATACATACTTATATATATATATATATATATATATATATATATATATATAATTCACAATTAACAAATATACTCTTTCACCAAGTCATTAAGAAAAGTTGAAGACAATTCTAAACCATTCCACCAAAGACCTTTAGCATTCTCTCCAAGATGACATCTCATTATCCCATTAGTTTCAGTTCTTTGGTTGATATATCAGTTCTATACCCATCTACAGCATCATCCATTCCACAACCAATATCCAACTTGTCTTCAGGGGTCATGGGAGATACTTTGCTGACCTTGGCTGTACATTAATACAGAATCTCCTTGCTCGATTAGTTTAGTAACACAGTCAAAAAGGGAAATACTCTGTTGCAATGTATGATGAACCTCTGCTAGTTCTTAGAGATCACTCTTCCCTTTCTTCCCTAATTGCTCATAATCCATTCCTTTAATAATATACCACAGAATTTCCCAAGAATCAGTATCAAATTCATCAGCCCATTGTTTGAAGAATTCTCTTTTCCATTGTAAAGGTAGAAACCTTTCTACATTCCATCAGTAACTTCTCTCCTAGACAATATTAATAACTTACTCATTGATCTGTCTCCAGTATCTCCCTTCTCCAGTTTTTCCTGAGGCATGCCTCAGAAATCATTCTAATGCCTTACTCTGATACCTTCATTCCTTTCCTCTGCAGCTTTCTTTCTTCCTCCCTTCCTCCCTCCCTCTCTCCTTCCATCCCTTTCTTTCTTCCTTCCTTCCATCAATTTATTTATTTTTAGTTTACAACATTCAGGTCCACTAGCTTTTGAGTTCCAAATTTTCTTCCCCTCCTTCCCTCCCTCCCCAAGATGGCATGCACCTGATATAGGCTCTACATATACATTCACATTAAACATATTTTCACATTAGTCCTGCTGCAAAGAAGAGTTATAACCTAAGTAATGAACCACAAGAAAGAAGAAACAAAAAGAGAAAGAACAAATAGTATGCTTCAATTTTCATGCGCACTCTGTAGTTCTTTCTTTAGATGTGGACGGCATTTTCCACCATGAGGCTTATGGAGTTGTCTTAGAACCTTGCTTTGCTGAGAAGAGCCAAGTTTATTGAAGTCAGTTGTTGCACAATGTGGCTGTAACTGTGTACAGTGTTCTGGTTCTGCTCCCCTCACTCAGCATCAGTTCATATAAGTCTTTCCAGGTTTTTCTGAAGTCCACCTTCAGCAGCTTTCTTTCAGTGACTTACTTATAGAATAAAATATACATTCCTCATGTCAGTGTTAACAGTGTGGCAAATGGTTGAAACATTGGCCTACTTGTACCACTTCAAACAGGGCATCCTCCATGCTTTTGTACTTGTTGTCCCCTACGCTTGAAATACTTTTCTCCCTCATCTCTGCATCTCAGTTTCCCTGGCTTCTTATCTTCTCCAGGAGGTCTACCTTGGTCCTCTTAGCTGTTTCCTTTCTGAAATTGCCTTTTTTCTCCCTTGTATTTGTCTTTTGTGTACTTTGCTATTTCCACGTGGTTTCTTCCATTAGAATATAAGTTCCTTCAAGGTAAGGACTATTCCCCTCCTCCCTTTTCTTTGTAAAGGTGCCCATCTGCAGTAATTAACTATATATTTTGAGTTGGGAAAGTAGAGAACTTCCCAATTGTGAAAAATAATGAACATCTGACTCCTGATGAAGACCCCTGAGGTGACAAGTCAGGTCTATCTCTTCAACACACACAGAGCTTATCAGTAGCCATCATCTTGACTGGTGTCAGGCTGAGACAACCTAAGGTGTCATTAGCATCCCAAAGCCACATGCACTGGGGGATTATATACTTCAGCTGTTTATTTCAGCTAAGCAAGAGCTAAAGACAAGCCCCCGGCATCTTCATGCAGAAGGATTAGACACCACTTCAAGAGGCAGGAAAATCATATGACTTTTGACTAATGGCCTTGATGTGCCCTATTTGAAAAGATACCACACTCAGATTAAAGGCAAATAATCAATTTGGAAAAAGAGAAGAAGTGGAGAAAGTTATTTTCACATTTACAGCACATTCTCTCTTCACAAAGAACTTGATAATTATTTTTGCTTTCCTTCTTTGAAACCCTTTGGAGAAGGTCAAGAATAAATGAGAGTTATCCCAAAATGCATTGCCAGCCTTATCACAAGATTTAAGTCCCTAGAGCAGAACTAGCATGGGGTATTTCCAGCTCTTGATTTTTCCTACTATTGTAAGGGTGAAGTTGAAACCATCACACTCCATTTTAACCAGGATTACCTAGTTATACAGGTAGTTAACTAAGATAGCCTAGTTATTTCAATCAATTACTCACAAACTAGAGACTAAGTTTAGAAAAGTCATCCTAATTGTAGCAACTTTGCACAAGGTTCATGTTGGGATAGACTGAGGAAATATAGCAAGGGTCCTTTATCAGACTAGTTAGAACCGGGCATTCCAGAAATTGGAGTAATATTGGTCTTCCAAAAAAACTTCTGAAAAGGGAATGTCTAGTGGGGCATGTTCTTTGCTTCAACCTTGAGTCTCCTTTCCAAGACCCCATCCCCAACCAATTCCATCTTTAGGCAGACAGAGACTGAGAACTTAGAGGGGTCCAAAGGTATTGCTTCCCATCTTCCCATTAGGATCCTAACATCATTCCCTGCGCAGATAGTTGGCATAGTGGGTCCAGAGTCAGGAAAATTCATCTTCCTGAGTTCAAATCTGTCCTCAGGCTCTTATTAGCTGTGTGACCCTGGGCAAGTCATTTAACCCTGTTTTCCTCGCTTTTCTCCTCTGTAAAATGAACTGGAGAAGGAAATGGTAAACCACTCCAGTATCTTTGCCAGGAAAACCACAAATGGAGTCAGGAAGATTCCAGTATTCCTGAAAAACAGCAACATTATTCCCTGTAAATAGTGACGAGGAATAGTGTCTACATCTGGAATCATGGACACACTGGATACTAGGTCCCAAACAATTATACTGTACAAGCAATTATCCTGTTAGCGTGGGCTTTCCAGTCCTCCTAGACACAACCAGAAGGCACACACTTTCCATTTGGATTTATTTTTACCTCAGGGTTCCTAGGGGTTAAGATGGAGAAATTTAAAAACAAAACCTGGTTTAAGTGAAGGAAGTTTGCTTTGAATTTTATCCCCCAAGCCTATGGTCAGAGGAGTTTTTGAGAAGCTGTCTCATTGCAGCCAAATCCCCAGACCTCAGTGCTTTTATATCCTTTTCAAATCTTATATTTCCTCCATAATCCTTTGCTCAGCTTCCCTCCAAGGTGACTTCCTGAAATGTGAAGTCCTTCCCTTTAGCTGCCACAGCTGCACCTGATCTAACAAACACAGAAGCTGTTGTACTCAGAACATCCTCTTAGATTTTATCAGAGCAAAGACTCTGACTCTGCTTCTCAAGGCAATAAATGCACCTTAGATTTCCAGAGCTTAAATCAGACAAAGCCTCCACATCCCTTTCTCAGGCTTCACCTCTTCTGAGCTTTACCTCAGCCTGTGATGCACAGGGGGACTTGCAGATCAGAGGGTCATAGATGGAGAATTGGAAGGGACTTCAATTCCCACATTTTGGAGTTGAGGAAATCAAGGTAATCCTCATTTGCCAAGTGTCAGAGGTGAGATTTGAACCCAGGTCTCTGACTCTATCACTAAAAATTAATTTTTAGTTTTCAACATTTACTTCCATAAGATTTTAAGTTCTAAATTTTCTTCCCCTCCCTCTATTTCCCCATCCCTAAGACAGGGTGCAATCTGTCTATCGCTGGTCCTTAAAGTCACCTTGTCATACACAACTCTCATTAAAAGGAGATGTAGGACTCTTGTGTCTTTCAGAAATACAAATTCAAATAACAGCCTCTGAAAGCCTGTTAGTGTTAACCAGCCTTAAACCACGGGGGTGGCGGGAGGAAATGTAGTTCACAGGCTCACAACATGTACAGAATGTACCATTGCTTCTTCTGTAACAAAACCAATTTTCTATGGATTTGTGTGCTGCCAAAAAAAAACTGCCTTCCAACTCCTGCCAACCAGCTGGGAAATTACTGCACTTAGCAGGCAAGGCCAGCAGAGCTGGGTCCTAAAGATAAACCTTGTCTTTGCCTTGATGGAGCTCTGAGTCCTCTGGGGGGGTGGTGTTTGATGTATTTCTATCCAAGGAGGTAGGAGAAAAAGGAGTGCATGAGGAGGCCAGTTTCATGAAGCCGATTCACCCTCTCTGGCCCCAGGCCCTCCTGACATGTGCTCCCAAGGTTGGACAAGCCCAAAAGACAAAGGCCATTTATTTGTCCTCTGGCTATCCACAGGATAGCCCTGTTTCAGTGAGAAGAGAGAGAAACTAGGAAAAAGCCTGCATCCCTTGGCAACTCTACCTGCTGGCTCAACATCAGAAGAACTGCCATCCTATCAACCTGTGTTGTCCCTGAGCTGAGAGCAACTTTTAATTTGAAGGCAGAAGAAAGAGCCCTATGGAGGTGGAGAGAGGTATCTGTCTATACATACAAAAGCAAGTGGAAAACGGAGACAGTTCTCTGGATAACTAGTCCAAAACAACTGACACTATTTGCCCCCCAAATTTGACAACACCAGGAAAAGTTTCACTTTAGATTGAATTATTTAAGTAATTGCCTCAGTCTCCTTTCTTTTTACCTAATGTAAATAGGCCCATAAGGAGAGTAAATCAGTATATCTGGCTTATGTTTGTAGCTTGGCCATTAATACCTGACTTACTGAGGACAGAAAAGTGGAGATTAACTTATCTAAAGTTACACAGTGACAAAGGTAGGCTTTGAAACTCAGGACACTTGATTTGAGCTGGGAGGGCCCTCAGAATCCAACTCCCTTATTTTGCAGAAAAGGAAACAGAGACTGGGGGAGGTTAAGTGATTTGCCCAAGGCCATATGGGGAGAAAACATTAAAAGTGGGATTTGAGGTAGTACAGCACACAAAGCCCTGGACGTAGAGTCAGGCAGACCTGTGTTCAAATCTGGCCTTGGACACTGACCAGCTGTGTGACCTTGGGCAAGTTATTTAACTTCCTCAGATAAATCTCAGTTCCATCTTCCTCAGTTTTCTCAGTTGTAAGTTGGAGATTATAACAGCACCTACCTTGTTGTGAGAATCAAAGGAGATGATATTTGTAAAGTGCTTAGCAGAGTGCCTGACATATAGTAGATGTTTAATAAATCCTTGTTCCCTTCCTTTTACACTAGTCTGCAGAGCAGCGCTCTTTTTCCTCCTTTAAATAACTGTCAGCTTAATTGCTATGGAAGAATATTTATTGGGGAAACCCAGAGAAGTTGCTTATTTATTTATACCCAAATTGGTGCATAAGAATAACTGAATATTGTTTTTATTATCTGAATTTATCTAGCCAACATAATTAAAAGAATATTGCTAAGTCTGGAAGAAGAGTCATGTTATTAAAATGCTGCAAGAAACACAGAGAATGTGCTCATCTCTCTTGGAGGCCAAAAGTAACTGATTTAAAATCAAGATAATTCATCATCCACTTGTTTTGTCTTGATAATACCAAAAAAACTGATTGGAGGGATTTTTTTTTCTTCTGATTTGATGGGTAGATCTGATATCAATGGAGATGAAATATCACATAGAAGAAAGCACATTGGGTTGAAGGTCAGAAGACCTGAGTTTTAATAAGATAAATAAATTTAGAAAACTTGGGTTTGAATCGACCCATTTCATTTAAACTCTCTTCCTCAGTTTCTTCATCTATAAAATGGGGATGTTAAAACTTAGTCAACCTACTTTAAAGTAGGTATTGCCAACACCAAAAAGATAATGTAGGTAAAACATTTTACAAGTGAAGGGTTATAAAATCAAAAGCTGTTAGTTACTTTGGATCTTTGGGTCTTTTGGTACTTTGGGTCTTTTTCCTACTTTGCAAATCCTACCTCAGGCCCTTAGTAGTTTGATAAAGGTTTTTGTTTGATAGATTTGTCTGGAGCAAGTCGAAAACATGAAGAATACAGTGGAAAGAAGGCTACATTTGAAGTCAGGAGGTGTGGATTCAAATCCCAGCTTGGCCACTTGATAACTTCTCTGGGCCTCAGTCTCCTTTTCTGTAAAGTGAGGGAATTGAACTAGATGACTGTGGGCCCTTCTAATTCTCCATTTGTGATTCCATGAGCCTTACTGTGTAGCCCTGGGTAAGTTACCTAACCTCTCTGGACCTCAGTTTCATCATTTATAAAATGATGGAGATGGACGCCATGATTTCTAAGATCCTTCACAGTATCTTGGATTTAAGACTGTATATTTAATTTAAGACTGCATGAGTTCTGTTTCAATTCCAAATTTTATAATTCTTTCATTGTAAGTCATCAAGTTTAACATATATATATATATATATATATATTAACTTGCTGATTTTTCATTCATAGAACCTTTTTCTATGAATTCACTTCTATTTAGGTGGACCATAGGGGAGTACATCTTCAATTTGAGGAGCTCATGGACATGAATCTGTGTCAGGAGGGTCACCATCCCATGAAGAGCATGAACACATAAATAGCCATCTTACTTATGAGGGTCACCACCACATATTTGGGCATCTTGTATAGATAAAGTACTTTGATTGTTTTTCAATGACTGGGTCTGCCTCCAGGATGGTTACCTAACTGTGACTAGTAAGGTTTTTGTTTTGTTTTTCCCTCGTTTTAGTCATGTCCCATTCTTTGTGAACCCATTTGGAGTTTTCTTGTCAAAGATACTAGAGTAGTTTCCTTTTCCTTTTCCAGCTCATTTTACGGTTAAGGAAACAGGCAAGCAAAGTTAAATGACTTGACTAGAGTCATGCAGCAAGTAAACGTCTGAGACTAGATTCGAATGCAGGTCTTCTCCAGGAGTGCTGCTCTATCCACTGCCCCAACCTAGTTGCCCTGACTCATGAGGCAAGATTCTTTTGGAGGAGGCTTCCCCCTCCATGGTCTGTGAAAACAATCTGACAGACTATATTAGCCTCTTCTGCCTATTGTCATATTGCCTCTTGGCCTGTTCATCCTTTCCAGTTTAGAAGAGAGATCACCATGCATCAGAACAAGCCTGCATTTTAGAACTGGTAATAGTTCCTTTGGGGGAACAGAAATACATGAGAGTTGTACGCAAATCTACATAATCTGAAAATGAAAATTCTGACAATGGACTTCCCTAGCTCAAAGATTACAACAGCAGACTTTGATTGAGTTCCTGTAGAAGTATATGGCAGCAACAGACCTGTGTTCATCTCCTCAAGGAAATTCATGGACATTATTTATGAATTCCAATCTGCTGTGCACAGGAAGGGGGAAATTTGACTCCCTAGGTAGTGTGGAATCTCACTTTCTAGCCAGAGTGGGGAGATGTCCTAAGCAGCATCAGCTTAAGAATTACCTCATAAGCATCCCCTCAAATTGGAGATTGGAGAATTAAAGCAGTAGATGTTCTAAGGGAAGAAAAAAATATGCCCACGTAACTCCTCAACAGCATCCAGTCTTGGAGATAATATGTGTGTGTATATGTATGTATCTTATATACACACATACACATACATATATGTATATATGTACATGTGCATGTGTATATATTTTAGATATGATATAAAAATATTTTCTGTTAGATATGAAAATGTTTAAACCAGAATAATTTTAGTTACAAGGAATACCAGTCATATATCTGTTTATATTTCTCTGTGCATTTTTATAAATATATTAACACATATATTCATGCCTACATACACACATACATATTTGTACATTTTTATATAAATACAAGAAGAAAAATATACAGATATATGGCTCATTTTCCTTGCAACTAAAATTACTCTGGTTCAAACATTTTCATATCGTATCACATCAGAAACTATAGAAATAAATCATTGATGTCACCAAGATCTCAGAGTAGTTTTAATTCTGGTACGCTAGGAATAATAAAAGAGACGTTTGTTTGATCCTGACATTCTTTTGGGAATTGCTGCTAGTAATTCTTTGTAATGACAACACACTTATTTCTTCTGTCAGCAGAAAAACTCAAACATCTTTCCTCAAACCTATTACTTAATATTTCTTACTAAGGTACAAAAAGGTCAGTGATTTACCAGGGGCCAACAAATAATTCAGTGATCACTGGCAACAGAAAACTGAACCTTCTGCATCCCAGCCACATGATCCCTAGGGTAACCCAGAAAAGAAGGCAGAGGAAATTGGATAAAGGGAACCCATAGATACACAGGCCTATTTAGCATAATCAGTTTATGTGTTTCAATTTCATTAGTTTTATAAATAGTGATGTTTCCTCCCAGGAAAGAAAAACTCCCTGTGCCTTTTCTTCAATCAAGGTGGGCAATTCAGTATTCACAGCTGTTCTAAAAAGGCACTGAATATATTTTCATACAGGCCAAGAAGTAAAGAACTTTATACATAAGTAGCTACTCTGGGCTCTGATTTAGGTGATTAGGGATGTTGCTTTTCCCCTCCATTTTCTTGATTGCATCCCTCAGCGTTATGCTTTCCCCTTCTTCCTCACCTTTCCCTCTGCCCCTCAATTCCTTTCTCCTGCTTTGACCTTTCTATAGGCTGCTACCAGAAGGAAATTACTCTTTTTCTTCAGTTATCTAGTGAGGTTCAATGACAGGCAAAAAGGATTTTCAAGGACTGATATTTTTAAAGCATGACTGGATGGAGGGAACGTCTCTGTTGACTACACAAGTTTCATTTATGTTACAAAGATTATGGCAGGTATTAGAAGAAAGACCTAATATTAAGTTAAATCAAGAAGCATTTATTAAGTACCTACAATGTGTAAATCACTTTGTTAAGTGCTGATGATACAAAGAAATTCAAACTATCCCTGCTCTCAAGGGCTTCACAATCTCATGGGGGAATTCAACTAGTAGACATCCAATGTCATAGTTATAGTTATCTATATCTATCTGTATAAAATACAAACAAGATAAATTGGTGATCTCTTACTGTTGATGAAAATTTCAAGTCTTTTATGTGTAATTTGATAAGCAAATTAAGTTAGGCAGCACTTTTTAGAAAAAAAGAAAAAGAAAGAAACTTGGTAAAATTAGTACATCTGGGGAAGGGCAGCCAAGATGGTGAGAGGAGCAATGGTTGGAAGGAACTTGTCTCTATCTCTGCCTCTACATTCTCTCTTTCCAAGTCCCTCCTTAATCCCTGCATTTGGACTTTGACTCTAGTGAAATTACCCTCTCAAAGACCAAGCAGCATAATGTAGTAGAATAGAGAAATGAATCTGTAGGTTCAAATCCCCATTGTACTATTTACTTTACCTGGGACAAGTCACTTTTTCTGTATAGGTCTCAGTTTTCTTCATTTATAAAATTAGAGGTTGTACAAGATGATTACTACTTCCAGCTCTAACTCTATGATCTATAAACCTGAATGAGCTTTGCTAATGGTATCACTAAGCAATCCACCCCATCCCTCTACCTCATAGAAGGACCAGACAAGCAAGGGAATCGTTTGGAAATTGGATACGAGTTGACTGGAAGAAGGATGAGGGAATGTTTACGTCTTAGAGCAGCAAGGTGGGATTGTCTCTGATCAATCTTCAACTCATTTGGAGGCTAAGCTTCCAATTCGATGAGTGACTTGGCAACAACGCAGTTAATCAGCATGCAAGGAACTCCAAGATGAAACCCATGTAGAGTTCTTACCTTCAATCATTGAGCTAGTTAGTTAGCCAAGCAACAATAATCTATTATGAATTTCCCATGGGCCAGGCTCCGCTAAGTGGTGGACAAACCCACAATCAATAACCTCAAGAATCTCATATTCTTGGGATAGACAATATGCAAATAACTAAATACTTATATGTACAATGCAAAGGAAGGTAATGCAACAGTGATCAAAATGCCTCTAAAGTATCTTCTGTGTCTAAATCTGTGTTCTAAGTTCCTCCTTTCATTATACCATTACTTTTAATCACATTTAATATTTATCATTGTGCCCCCTACATAACGTGCCATCCACGTTATAAATGGGGAACATGGAATGACTTTTATAGATTGTTATTTTCCTCAGGGCTCAGTTATCCTGTACTGGTTTGGTCTGTCTTTTTTAAAAAATCAGAAATTCTCAGAATTTCTAAACACTGGAGACTATCCAAGGTACATGTATCTGCACTAGATCATAAGATAGCAAGTCTGAGGAAAAGAATGTCTTTTAAAGGTCATTCAGTTGTCATGAATCACATTTCATTGCTTTCAAGGGGGAAAAAAGGTTGTGTAATTTAATTCTGATGTCTTGATATTGAGTGACTTTCAGCAACACAGCCACTGGTCCCTGGTGCTCCTCACATCATAGAGGAATAATCATCTTATTCTTAATGCCACAGTTCTATGGTCTATTTGGTGTATAGTCACATATAAGTGCAGGTATATGCATATACACTTATATCTATATCGATATCAATACACATACATCTATATCTCTATGACCTCTGCCCAAATGGGTTGGGTAAACAGTAGAATACATTTCTGACAAATGGTTCTTCCTCTTGTTTTCATTTTACCTCAGTCCTTAGAGGTAGCAGTCAAGCAGAGTTTCTTAAAGAAACACTTTATAATTCCTGGTTTATTGTTTCATGAATGCAGCAGCTACTTGGACTAAGAAGTTTGCAAACATGGACTATGTTTACTGCCTGATCAATTATTACAAAAAGACAGACTCTCAGAGCCAGAAGGACCTCTATGACTATTTAGCCCAACACATAGATGAACAAGAATCCCCAGCATCCACAACAAAATAGTTATCCAGTCTTCGCTTAAAGACTTGTGGTGAGGGGAAACTTTACTCATCAAGTCAAAAAGTCAGCAACCATTTTCATGGGCATACTGTGTGCCAGACACCATGCTAGTAAGTACTGGGATATGAAGAAAGGCAAAAAAAAGGTCATTGTCTTCAAGGAACTATCATCTGTTCTAATGGAGCTAAGTAGCATGCAAACAACTCTGAAGATATATTCAGGGTAAACTGGAGGTAATTTCAGAGGGATGGCACCAGAACTAAAGGATTCAAGAAAGGCTTCTTGCAGAAAGTAAGATTTTAACTCAGTCTTAAAGGAAACCAGAAAATCAGGAGATAAAAAGGAGGGAGATCACTGTAATAATGAGGAAAAGCCAAATAAATGGAATTACCCACACATGGATAGTTCTAATTTGTTTTGGAAATTTTTTCCCCTAACATCAAACTCTATTTCTAGTTCTGCATTTTGATACCATGCAAAATAAGTCTCGTTCTTTTTCCAGGTGACAATATGACATTTCTCAGGACTTTAGATGAAACCTCTGTTTCCCATATGCTGCTACTGGGTTTGTTTGTTTTTAGAAAACAAGTGAAGCCTACCTGGTTGACCTCCTTTTAATAAAAATAACTAGCACTACACTAGCTTAAATTCTCCAGGTTGTGTTTTGCTATAGAATTCATGTGGGCTTAGTTCATCAACTTCAGGCTTAAAAAGATTGAGAAGATGAGATGTGATGCTCAGAGAAGATGAAACATATCCAGAAGGCCAGGAATTGACACAGGACTGTTAAGCAAGGAATCAGGAAAGAAGCTGAGGATGAATTTTGTTTAGTTGACCTCTTTAAGAACACCAAACTTTAGGTTATGCATGTTCAAAGTGTCATCATTATGTCAAAAGATAAGCTAGCTTCAAGCCACATAATTGGAGAATGGTCTTATGTAATACCTTGATGGATAATATTAATCTCTCTTGAAACAGAAACAAGTCTTATTACTATTAACAGTTCTGAAAATTAGATATTGAAGAAATAGATATTGAAGATATCTATGATATTCTGTCTGTGTCTTCTCTTTTTTGGACTAAATTGTCCAAGTTCCTTCAACTGATTCTTATGCGGCATAATCTCAGGGCCCTTCTCCATCCTGGTTTCCATTCCCAGTCTACTTCTCCAGATTCCTAGTAGCCTTCCTAAAATGTAGTACTAGAAATGAACACAATAATAGAGCTTTGTAATCACCAGGGCAAAGTACAAAACTATCCTCCCTGGCAACGATGTCTCTTTTGATGCAGCCTTTCTCAAGAGCCAGATCATAACGTTGACTCATTTTGAACTTCTTACTATTACTGTCATGTTTTTTCACTTCTGTCTCTCTGGCTCTTCATGACCCCCTCAGAGGTTTTCTTGGCAAAGATACTGGAGTGGTTGCTATTTCTTTCTCCAGCTCATTTTACAGATGAGGAAACTGAGGCAAATAGGGACTTGCCTAGGGTCATACATCGAGAAAGTGTCTGAGGTCAAATTTGAACACATGAGGATGAATCTTCTTGATTTCAAGCTCAGCATCCTATCCATTGTGCTACCTGGCTGCCCTCTTTTGAACTTAGAATCCACTAAAATCTCCTGATCTTTTTGGATGGTCTTCCATATTTCTTCCCTCTAATTCTTGGATTTCCTCACATGAATATATCTCTTTAATATGCTGGTATTTTTCCTTTCCCTTGTATCCCTTCCTTTAAATAAGATACTTTCTTCCACAGCAATATTCTAGAAGTGGGTCTCATCCCATTAACTTTCGTTGACTATTATGAGATCAAATTTGCCTCCTTGGCAATCAATCCATCAATAAGCATTTTTCAATATAATATAATACAAGGCAATACAATACAATTTCAACCCAAAGACAAAAAGTAAAGAAGTCCCTACCTCCAAGAATGCAACTTTAGGACCACTAGTTTCTCTTGGTCTTAACTGAATAATGAAACGACTTCACTTTGAACAATGCTAATATATATGACATGTTTTGTGACTTCCACATGGCCTTTAGGTCATTTCTAATAATATAGGACAGTAAATGCAATGTATTAGGATAACCTAGCTAATCTTAGGACCATAATCAAAGCAAACTTAATAATGACAGATTTAATATAGAAAAGTTTCAATATAATGTCTGCACGTAACCCATTCAGCTGCCCAAGTTCAGAAGAATGCACCTTTCAAGGTTTCTTATTGGAAGTAAGCCAATAATTGCCTAGAAACTAATAAAACCTCCTTAGAGTAACAATCACTCCATTGTTAGATGTCAAAGAACTGCAGGCTGAATCTATTTCTTCTTTTAACTATGCTATGAGACAACTTCAAATTCAATTTTTAGCTTGTTCTAGGACAAAGCACAAGTTAAAGAGGAGATTGTCTTTGAACAGCCTTATCATGATTTAGAGTAAGTTTAATCATTTCCTGTTCTCCCCAGGAAGATTATAGATGTGACTTAGGAAGCAGCATGTAAACTGATTTCATTCTGGAGAGGGAGGGAAGATGATCAGAACTCGTTATGGATGGATAAATTTAGATGCTGCCTACTTCACATTCCGAGGGTGAGCAGAGAATTCTCAACATGGAACCTGGAGCAAAGTGTTTAGAGGGTGAAACATGGACTGGTTCATAAAGTGGTAAACAAGACTCCTGGAGCTTCAATGCTCCTTAAGCATAAAAAGCACTTAGTACAAACTAAAATATCAGCTTAAAATGCATGTTTTGTCTATAAGAAAAAATGTATAGTTTCCTGTTGTTAATAGCTCTGAATGTTAGATATTGAAAAAAATACATGAAACCATGAATCTCCACTTGAGGCAGCTCTTGTTTTACGATGCGACGTTTGTGTAACAGAAGATCTTTTGGGAATACCTGTTTCTTGGAGGTCCACAATGGATAATACGGTCAGAGCTCTTTGAAATGGGGTTTATATCATATTCTGGGCTTATTCATTTTCCTTTTGCTTGATTAATTATTCTATCTTTCAGATAGAAGTCATCAATAAACTATAGCAACTAGAAATAGAAATCTGGAGTTAACATTTTTGTATATTTCATAGTAGATAAAATAATGACATCTATCAAATAGAATCTTAGATCTGCAGAGAACTTAATCTAATACAACCTTTTCATTTTATGCAAGAAAAAACATGAAGCCAAGAGAAATTCAGTCATTTGCCACAATGCTTGTTCATATCAAAGTCAAGATAAGAAATGAGGCCTCTTGACTTGTGAAATTTCTGGGTATTTTCCTTTTATTTGTTTTGTTGGCTTTTATTTTGTTTTCTTTTGGACACTCCTGACTTAGAGTGAATGTCAAAACTTATAGTTTCTCTTCAAAACAACCCTGTGGCTCCTGCCCCTCCCAGAGTGATTTAGCTACTTATTTTTTTCTTTTCTATTAAAAGGGCCACCCCTCTGCCTACCTTTTAAAGAGGCTTATTTACTGAATGGGCATTACCTCACTTTAAGTGAGTACCTGTAAAGGTCTTAGCCTAAAAAGGCCAAGGTCTCCCATTGCATACTGGGTCATCTTCAGTCATCCTGATGAATATCTGGTCACTGGATCCAATGACTCAGGAGAAGAAAGTGAGGCTGGTGACCTGCACAGCCCTCCCTCACTCAGAACAAAGTCAAGTGCAAGTCATGTCATCATTTCTCTGATGTCATGGTCTTCTTCAGCAATGAAGGATGAACACAACAACAGAGACATGCTCAACAGTAGTATTCTTAAGTTGCTAATGGATACTGCATGGATCAGATTTTTGAAGTCTTTCAGTGTTCACATCATTATGGTCAACCTGTACAATGTTCTGGTTCTGTGAACTATACTAGTATAACTTAATACAAGTTTCTGGATATCTTCCATTACATACACTGACAGCTCTTTAAAAAAAAAGCATAAAAACGTTGCAGCAATTTTCTCTTATATGGATCTCTTTGTGTTTTTTAATCTAGTGACACTGGCCTCCTTTGCTGTTTTCTGCTTCATCTCCTGACTCTAGGCATTTTTATAGGCACTCCTCTATAAATGCAATGCTCTCCATTCTCAACTCTCCCTCCTGGTTTCCCTGAATTTTACCTCTTCTTCCACAAAAGCTTCCTTTATTCTCCCTGCTATCATGATCCCTATTTCCTAATTCAACTAGGAGGGTTCTCTTCATTCTAGGAACTTCTTGAACACTTAACACATCTTGCCTTGTATCATAGTTATTTGTGTCTAGAACTTGTGTAGCTCTCTCCATATCTAGCATATAAAAACCACTCAGAAATGAACAAATGAATGAATGAATTGATCAATGGCAAGAATCAGGCAAGGCTAGACAAAGAAAAGTCTCAGGATTTGGCTCAATATATTAAAAGAAAGTGTTTTTTGTAATGTTAATGTAAGGTTAATGGTGAATGAGGGGAAGAGTTAAAGAACTTATGTTCCCATTAATCAGCCTCAATACCTTTTGTTAATTTCTACTGAGGCACTGGATCAGAGGGTCATACCCTTAAGCTCTGAAAAGTATATAAATATTTTGAGTTGAGGTTTTACTTTGGGGCTTACTCATTGGAAGTATTTGTTTGGCTAGATGAGATTCTGGGTAGCCACTAAGTAGCCCACATGTTGAAAACCCAGATGTTGGTGCTTCTGTATCTGGTAACTATGTATGTATGTAATGGCCAGATAGTTGGATCTGTCTGTTGATCTGTGATGTATGTATTGCTTATGGTCAGACAGTAGGAAGTCCTGTCTGTTGGTTTTTATTTTTCTGCTTGTATTTTCTCTGTTGTATATGTGTTTGATTAAAGTTATTGTTGATACCTCAAAATTTCTTTCCTTTTAGAAAAGCAGATCTAAAAATCTGTACAATAGGCCCTCCTGTATACACCAGAGTTCTTGCTGTTACATATTTATAGTAGAGAATACATAAAGGAAATACTTTATTGAATATTTGAAATTTACATTAAATTAAAGACATAATACAGAAAACATTTAGAGTACATCTTTACTCAAAAAGAGGAATTCATTACTCAAGGAATGCCATTTAAGACCAGAATTCATTAATGTAATAAATAGTACCTTGTGATTCTTGCAGAAATTCTAGTTTTAACTACTGGAAGTACCTGTAATTCCATCCTGAATTTCACTGAAGTTAATCACAAGATTTCCTTGTTGCCAATATGAGACCACTAATTTTGAACTCTAACAGCACAATCCTGCAAACAGCACCAAAGAACTCAAATTTGAGAGGAGAAATAAGACTCAGTAAACAGTGTGTGTGTTTGTCTTTCATTGCCAAAGAAGACCATGCCATCAGAGAAATGATGACATGACTTGCACTTGACTTTATTTTGAGTGAGGGAGGGCTGTACAGGTCACCAGCCTCACTTTTCCTCCAGAATCATCTGAATCCAGTGACCAGATATTCATCAGGATGACTGGAGATGACCCAGGATGAGACAATTGTGGTTAAGTGACTTGCCCTAGGTCACACAGCTAGTGAGTGACAAGTATCTGAGGTGAGATTTGAACTCAGGTCCTTCTGACTCCTGCACTGGTGCTCTATGCACTGCACCACCTAGCTGCCCCCACAGTAAACAGTGGAGGTCAGTGGAGGTCTAATTTTGAAATCTCTGAGAGACTAATTTATCAATGTATCTGAAAAAGGAGGATATTTTCAATGTGAAAGGATGTGAGAGGAAAGTCACAAACCTCTTTATTACTTAAAAAGATGAGTGAGAAAAGCTCAATAACCAATAGCACATATGTTTACTTTTCTTTTCTGTAATTTTTTTAGGATGAGAATTATCTACACAAGTACTGAGGGTTCCCTTGATAAAGATGTAAAAAGAGAACAGGTAGGTTTTTGCAACAATATTCTATTTATAGCAGACCACTTTATAGTCATACAACTGACTGAAAAGTTATAGAAAATAAAAGGTACTTCTGTGTTTATTTGTTAACTATTAGAAAAAACCCCAACAACATTTGAATCAGCAAAACAAAACACTGCCTTAAATCCCTGCTCCAAAAAGGTATCTTCCATAGGGATAGGTACTGTATAAAGTTTGAACTTTCACGGGTATAGGAAACTGCTAAATGAAGAAACTTTTTCAATGCAAGTTATCACCTTCTCTACAACTTAATCTCAGAGAGTTGCTTAGAGCACTGAGAGGATAAGTGACTTGACTAGAGTAACACAGACAGTGTATATGAGAGGCAAGACTTGAATCCAGGCCTTTCTTCTAGCCCTACTATATCAACCATGCAAATATATTTGAAAGATATATAATGGATCACTTTATCTGGTGATGCTCTGATTACTAATATCAAATACTTCATAAAATAAAGAAATGTACCCATGTCAAAGTGTTTATTGACATCATGGAAGCCATCCAGCACAGTCCCAATGCAGAAGGGATCCTCTATGGATTTTGAGGTCTTTCAGTTGCTTCTATTTATAGATGACCTTGTCTTGATTGAACCAAACACCAGAACATTGCAGAGCTTCATGAAATGCATAATCATTCAAAAGCATTTGGCCTAACTGTCTATACAAGAAAAAGTATATGAAGAGTAGTTCGGCTACAGACCAGGACTTCTTAAACTTTTCCCACTCATGACCTCTTCAGCCTTTCTTAAACTGTGGTTTGGTATCCACAATTTAAGAAGCACTGGTATGGACTATGATATGCTATTGTATGTGCTACCAATAGATGTTATTCATCAATAAACACATCTTGGACAAATTCTACACATAGACCAAGAGCTTGGTTCAGAACTGAACAGGAAAGAATGCTGGATTGCCTTTGGAATACTGTGTAGCACTTTTCATCATCCAAAGTTTCTCCTTGAAGCATGGTTCATCTTTTAACACTCCTATTCTTCTGGGAACATATGGATGTGAGTCAGAGAATACTATAGTCTCTGGAAACCCAACCAAAGGGCAGTGGAGGAGGGTGATTTTTTGTTGTTCAGTTGTTTCAGTCATGTGCAACTTTTCATGACCCCATTTGAAGTTTTCTTGGCAAACCTTGTAGGGTAATTTGCCATTTCCTTCTCTGCTCATTTTATAGAGGAGGGAATTAAGGCAAACAGGGTAAGTGACATGTCCAAGGTTACATAACTAGTAAGTGTCTGAGGCCAGATCTGGACTCAGGCAGAGTCTTTCCTGACACGTGGTCTGGCACTTTTCTTTTTCTGATGTACTCTGTTCCTGGAGTCTGGAGTGGCACAAAACTCAATTATGGACACAAACACTGACACTCGGGGAATCTCGAACACACATGCTCCTGACTGGTTTTTCTAGAGATGCTCAGTATCCAGGACCAGGAAGAATCTTTACATAAAAACATGGTAACAAAGGAACAGCAGAGCACCATCATCCAGATGCTTTGAGTTCCTTGGAGCCTGACCCAGTCATTTATTCCAATTCTCTGCCCTACGCTATGAATTTCACAAAGGTTCTGCCAGCAAGGTAATTATACATCCTCATTGACTGCACTATTGGTCTCATTTAATACTTTCTTTTTTTCAACCAAAGCACAAGATAAGTTGCCGGAGCTCTCTTCCGTGAGCAGTCCTTGGCTATGTTCTTCTGCCCCCTTTGCTGGTATTGCTCATTTCCAGTATAGTTATCCCTTCCACATCACGACTTTCCCTATCACAGTTTTGATATATCGTGGGTTGGCATAAGAAATTAAATGGCAATCTTGTGGGCGTTTTGTGGAAGCTGCAGATGACACATGAAAGCCAACCCATGACAGAGAAAAAGTTTAGAAACTCAGAAATACATAAAATATATGCATAGTATTGTATAATATCAGAATATTTTATCTTTTAATACTGTAAACACCCCCAATAAAGGAGCAAATATAAAAATTAGACTTCTCTGATTCTAGGAACAAAAAATTTATGTGGATTTTTGAGATCACAAGGGTGCCCCAACCCTAACTACTGTGACATGGAAAGGATAACTGTACTTCAAATGGTAAAAGATGTCTGAACAAGACTTAGAGTAATAGAAAAAATAAATTATTAGAAAATAGAAAATTTTTCTAAAAAAACTGAAAAAACTTAATAGGAAAAAATGAGCCATAAATCTAACTTCCCATTAGAAAATTTGCACCAATGATTTAGTATCTGTCAGTGTTCGATTTTAGTCAGCAGGTTTCCCAGAAGGATAATGGTTCCAGATTTTCGTTCTCTTTAATTTTTTTGTTTGTTTTCTTTCATCATTAGTTGTATCTGAATGAGTCAGAAGAAAGTATTTCTTATTAAAGAGCTGGTGTGTGAAACAGCACAAAGTTTATCATAAGCCGATTAGTGGTCTATTCAAAACAGTATGAAAAAAATTTTTTACCCAACTTTTACCCAGCTCCCAACTTTTTTTCATTCCAAATTTCCATTGTTTCTGACAATATTCCTTAAAGTTATTTATCTAAAATCCCTCTGAACGACCCAGAAGGGATTCTCTTGCTTGAAGAATCAATCTTGAATGAATTGAATCCAGAATTTTACCTACCTCTTCTCAATTATTTTCCAGTTCTTAGCTGTTATAGCTCTTCATTACAGTCTACAACTAGCCTGTGTCTTCTCAACCTACTTTAAAACAAAAAATCTTCAAAGTCAATATTGGAAAAATTTCCATGGTATGGACCTGATATATCTAAGTGTTTGTCCAGAAAGCCCAGGGTTACTTAAAAATCCCACTTTATGAAACTTTTGAGTATTTATTTAAGTTTGCATTTTTTCTGTTTTACAAAATCTCTTTTTTATGTACATTGCAAAGGGAAAAATTAATCTATGATTAAATTGAAAGAGACAAATTCAAGAACTTGGCACATAGCACTTAAATTTATTGATGGAGTGAATTAGCTTGGCTTCTAGATTCAAGAATTACTCTTGGAAATTCCAAAGTAGTGCTTTACTTTGTATCTCTGAGGAGGTTCTGACTGAAAGTAGCAAGTAACTTGGATTGAATAATAAACACGTTTTTTTTTCAGAGTATTCTGTGCACAGCTCTATGCCCTATACAAACAAATATGCCTCTATTGATGAAAAGAATGTATTTCAGGGAAATAACAGGTTGCTATGAATGTTGTTATCTGAATAAAAATAACAAGAGGCTTAGAGATATATCCCAGGGGACTTGTGTTAGAAATTATCATAATACCTTACATTTATATGGCACTATCAAATTTACAAAGCAATTTCACATGTATCAACTCCGGCTCTCATTCTTGGCAACTTCAAACACATATAGATATTTTCCCAATTCACTAAATTCTTCAGATCCTTTACCTACATATTCACTTCACCTCTTTCACCTACTGAGGTGATTGTGTCTTTGGCTGATCATCGCTCAGTGAACTTTTCCTAGTCTGCTTCCTTCTTGAACTCTCAGTCAATCACTCAGTCAACAAGCAATTTATTAAAGATTTACTATGGTCTAGGAAAGATGCTAAGCACTAGGTTACAAAGAAAAGTAAAAAATATGATCTCTACTCTCAAGGAGACCACATTTAAATAAGGAAGACAAGACGCAAATCATTTTGTACGTATCATATGTATTGTTGTTCAGTCATTTAGGTATGTCCAACTCTTCCTAATGCCATGGACTAATTTTTTCCATTTTGTTTTCTTGGCAAAGTTACTTAAGTTGTTTTCCATTTCCTTCTCCAGTGAATCACCTTGTTTTGTTTTGTTTTTTGTCAGAGATTTTCACTATGTCCTGTCCATCTTGAGTAACCCTGTATAACATAGCTCATAGCTTCATTGAGGTACACAAGGCAGTGGTCCAGGAGGAGCAAATTATTACAATGAATCTAAACAATATTAATAATTAGTAATTAAAATAATATTCTATTAGTTATAATGGCTAGAATTTAGATTGCACTTTAAGGTTTACAAATGCTTAATAATTGTGGGCATTATATAATATGTTTATATATACTAATATACTTTATCATATACTAACATACTATATCATATGCTAATATACTATATTATATACTAATACATATACTAATATAATATATAACATATTTACTAATATTCTATATTATATACTAATATATGCTAATATACCAATTGTATACTAATATACTATATTATATACAAATATGTGCTAATATACCAATTGTATACTAATACATTATATTATATACTAATATACTATATTAAATACTAACATATATTTAATAATACAATATATCATATACTAATATACCATATTGTATACTAATATACTATATTATATACTAATTAATAAATAATTAATATACTAATGCTTATTATTACTCCAACCCTGAAGACAGAAGGAAAAGGGGATTGTTCTTCCAGCCCCAGCAAGGGTATTTCTTATCTGTTGAACCAACTTTCCTGTCAGACAGTACTATAGCCAATACCAAATTGTCTTCCTCTCTTTTCTTACTTCCTTTACTCTCTCTTAATGTCTAGGCTTAATGACTTCCATAAATTAAGGTCTTCCAAATGATTTCCAGGATGTAATTAAAAAAATAAACATACCCAACTTTACTATTCAAAAAGTTTTCTTCCAAAGGAGGCAATCTGTGTATCTGTGTTTTTGCCAATGACAGCGGAAGAAATCTACTAAAGAACTGATTTGTATGGGGGTAGAGTGGGGAAGGGAGCTAGATTTCATTATTCATCAATAATAATAGGTAATATGCATATAGGGTGTCTCAAAAGTCTGAGTGCATTTTAAAGTTTCAAATATTGGGACGCAGGTATAATATTTTAAAATTTCATCGGATTCTCACAACTACTCTGAAAGGCAGGTGTTATCATTAACCCAATTTTACAGGTGAAGAACCTGAGACTGAAAAAGGTTAAGAGACTTCCCCAGAGTCATCTAACCATTAAATCCTGAAGATGGGATCGGAACTCAGATCTTCCTGACTCCAATTCTAGGGCACTATCCCCTACACCTACTTTTTCTCAGTGCCTGCTGTATATCAGTATTTATCATAGTCTGACTCACGTGTGTGTGTGTGTGTGTGTATGAGTGTGTGTGTGTGTGTGTGTGTGTGTGTAATTCCTTCCTGCTCCTTAGATTATAATTTTCCTTAGGGAAGGGTCTGATTTTGTTGTTTCATCTTCGTATCCTCAACATCTAATATTCCATTTTGGGATTGAAATGAGATGGAATGAAGTAGCGGTAGCAGCAATTTGGAGGAAAGCAAAAACACAAACCCTGCAAACAAAGTGCATTTCCATGCACCAAGGGATGGCTAAATTAGTAAACCAACAAAATGTGATATTATTGTTCCATAAGAAACAATGAGTTATTCAAGGTTGAGAGAAATATGTGAAAATTCATGTGACCTGATGCAAAATAAAGAAAGCAGAGTCAGAAGAACACTTTACCTCATGATGGCAATCATATAAATGAAAGCAATAACAGATAGCATTTATATGATACTTTAAGGTTTATTCATATCTATTTTACCCTCACAACAACCATGGGAGGGAGTATTGTCATTATCCCCTTTTGTACAGATGAGTAATATGAGACACATAGAAACTGAGTGATTTGTGCAGGGTACGCCAGCTAATAATTCTCTGAGGCCAGATCTGAGCTCACATCACGGTGACTTCTGGTACAGTGCTCTAGTCTGCGCTTAGCTGCTTCTGTGACACTAAGAAAGTCCAACATTGGTTAATCACAATGACCAAAAATGGTTTCTAGTGAACAGTTGAAGCACATTTCCCTCTTTTTTGTATAAAGATAGGGAACTACAGATTGTTCCATGCCCTCTGTCCAATGAATAATTTTGGTAAGCGTGGCTTACCTGTTTTATTTTGTTCTAATGGAGGTTTCAGTTGAATATGTGCAGATGTGGGGGTAGGGAGTGGGGGAAGAGGAGTATTTTATCAGGAAATAACAATAGTGTAAGAAGCAAAAAGCATTCTTAACCTTTGAATTAAAAAGGAACTGGGTGGCTACCTACTCTTAGAGATCTTCATGGCAATTCTCAAGCCCCTCTTATAAGTGAGATTTGAATATATTTATCAGTAGTAAAAGTATGTATTAGAGTCTCTCATACTTTCCAAAACCATAGCCATAGTTCACTGATTAGAAACAAATATGTTTTATGTATGCTACTGTGAGTCATTTAAAAAACATTGTTTTCTGAATTACACAGAATTTAGACTGTTGGTCAAGGTTAACTTGTGTGACTGGTTGAAATGCTTGTCAGACTTTTAGCAACAATCACTCAGCAACTGTGCTAACGACTGTGATGAGTGTAAAAAGAAGTGGGGTTGTTCCTTGCCTCAGAGAAGCTTACAACTTAATAGGAAAAACATGATCAAGACAAGTGAAAAATCAATAAGAGCACGGAAGCCAGAAACCTGTGTCTGTGAGCAAAGGACTTGCTGGAGTGATTGAAGTGACTGAATCCAGGAAAATTTAATCAGAAAAGACTTCATAGAAGATGAAACTTAGAGTTGAAAGGATCTGCTGAAATGGAACAAATAGCATGTTAAAAACAAAACAAAAAACCCAACTAAACCTAATTATCTCCCTCCCTCTACCAAGCCCTGGTGTGGTAGTATATAGATATATATGGTGGCTAGTTTCAGGAACAGATTTAAGGAGAATAAAAGGGGGGAATGTTAAGAAATGTCACAGTGGTCTGCAAACAACTGGTGTCCAATAAGTGTTCTTTTCTGACTAAGTAAGAAATACAGGCCTTGAAGACAGACTGATTATTTGAGGGGGCCTAGAATAAAGAAAGGCATAATAGACCGGTGAAAGCAATGGCAAAGTTGGTAAAGAGCTCACATTTCTACAAAGTATCTTCCTTATAACCTTCCTTTGAAGTAGGAAGGTTGGGTATCATTATTCCAATTTTTCAGATGAGGAAACTGGATCTCAGAGGGATGAAATGACTTACCCAGCCAGCATCACCCAGCTGAGAGAAGAAGCCTACTCTCTCGCATAATTTGGCATGGAAGTAACTTCATATATCTCTGAATTGTCCAGCTAAAATAAGTCAGTGAACTAGTTACACTGTACTAATGCATTAACTTATTTGTGTGATGGGCCATCTTAAAAATTTGGGTTAAAGTTCCTTTTTCTTGAACACAAGGGAAGAGACTGTATAACCGCATAAACAAAATCTGTTTTCCATATTCTATGGGGGCTCTTGAACCCTGTCTATATTTCAGTAGTCATGCTGAGGACCAGAGAACAGGTTCAAATTAAGAATATTTTCCCTTTTTTCCTTTCCTTCAAAGAGCCACAGAAACCTCACTTAAACTTGGAAAGAAAAAAAAAACTTGAAAGGGCCTCAGGAAACCTTCTCCAAACAAGTAAACTTGAAGGGTAAACATTAGCATTTACTTGACAAATTCTCTCCTCCATCTCTTTTCTTCAAAGGGACTGAAATGAGGTGATTTCTGTCAAAGATGTTTATTTCCTTGACTACTCAAGTTAATTAGCTTTCCCAAGCCAATATTTTCCATGACATCTGGAATAACCAGGGTCCTCAGCTCCACATTCCCAGCAGCCTGGATCTAGCCTCCCGATTCGCACATCTTGATTGAGGTTCAACTGTGGGCAGATGTAAGATGCATTTTGATATTTTCTTCTTTTTGTAATTACTCATGGTTTTAATTAAATATACTTTAGATGCCTATTTATTCTTGGTCTCTATCATAAGAAGGACACAATACAGTTGTTGCTGTTGAGTTATGTTTAACTACATCACCCTACTTGGGGTTTTCTTGGCAAGGATGCTGGAGTAGTGGGTCATTTTCTTCTCCAGCTCACTTTAGAGATGAAAAACTGACCCTTTAACAGGATCTTAAAAGTTTTTTTTTAAACAGAATTAAGTAACTCGCCCAGGGTCATTGCTGAAGAAGATCATGCCATCAGAGAAGTGACATGACTTGCACTTGACTTTGTTTTGAGTGAGGGAGGGCTGTGCAGGTCACCAGTCTCACTTCTCTTCCAGAATCATCTGAATCCAGTGACCAGACATTCATCAGGATGATGGGAGATGACCCAGGATGAAGCAGTTAGGGTTAAGTGACTTGCCCAAGGTGACACAGCTAGTGAGTGTTAAGTGTCTGAAGTGAGATTTGAACTCAGGTCCTCCTGACTCCTTCACTGGTGCACTATCTATTGCACCACCTAGCTACCCTTCTTGCCCAGAGTCACATAGTAAGTGTCTGAAGCTGAATTCAAACTCAGGAAGATGAGTCTTTCTGATTCCTAGCCCAGTGCTCTATCTACTGTGCCACCTAGCCACCCCACAATATAGTATATAGCTCTAAAAAGAGTGCCTTTCATAACAGATCAAAGAACTTTGTTAAGTGGCAATGACTCAATACCATTAGGCCTGATGCAGTGGAAAAATTTTAGTCATTACACATACCCTACTCTGGATACAAACATACACACAGCACACAGAGCATAAGACAATGGAATCTTAACAATATGAGAGTTCAGGAACAGAGACTGGCAAAGCAAGTATCTTGAGGAATGCTGAAGTTCCACACAGCACACTGTTGGGATTGTGGCAATGCATGTTGTTTACATGAGATAAAATGAAGGAAAATACTTCAAACGTATAAATGACCTCATCATAAAAGAGGAACGATGATATATGATCCGTAGAAATGAGTATTAATAGTAGCCATGAGAATGAGATCTAAAATCAGAGGACCTGGGTTGTATCATTGGCTATCCATGTGATTCTGAGCAAATCACTTACCCTGAGCCTCAGTTTCCTCATCTGAAATATGAAAAAGCTGGACAAATTGACCTCCTTTTCCACTTCTAAATTCATGATTTTTCCAAGCTGACGACGGTGATGATGATGTTTATATTGGCGATGACAATGAAGATGACAGTAATCCATTCTGGATATTCATTAGAAAAAGTTAATATTCGTCAAAGAACTTTTCATGGCTAAATGCAGAACTTTTGATTTCCCAGCCAACAAATGTGGTGTTGAAATGGACATGACTTTGACTTTAGTTACCGACAAGGCCCATGTAAAATAAAGCAGATAGTCTTTATTATGTTCAATTTTATGAATTTCCCAGACAAGTAGGAAAGTTTCTCTCTTAGGACAGATAACATAGTACTTATGCAAATGCAGCAAAGAAAGTTTTTCTGTGAAACTTCAGCATGCATACCTATCCCAGTATCAGACTTTGAGTAAACTCTCAATCACTTTTCTTGGAACTGAGTTGAGACTCAATGGTCTGTGGTTTCCAGAATCTCCTTTCACCTCCTCATTTCAGTGAGGATCTGTATTAGCAGTTTGTCCTCTTGTCTCCAGGGAAAGTTGCAGTTGTTAGAGGACATATTGCATGCTTGCCAGCTTTGTGACTATTTCACAGTTTACTTCCTTCAGAACTCTCAAAAGAATACAGTGACTACTAGTGATTTACTGGTCTTGAACTCTTCAAAGATACTCAAGAACTGTGTCCTTAGAGACTCAAAGATATATGCAGGCATCCCTGAACAACCACACAACATGAATTTCAGCCGCCATTCTCTACGGTAAAGGGTGTTTTCACCCTCGATTAAGCCTCTCGAAATACTTTGTCTAGGCAACGTGTGGATACCGTAAGAGAGAGAGAGACAGAGACAGAGAAACAGAGACAAAGAAAGACACACAGAGAGAAGCAGAGACAGAGAGAGCAGAGGAAAAGAGAGAGGGAGACAGAGAGACAGAGAGAGAGACAGAGAGAGACAGAGACAGAGAGAGAACAAATGATTTAAAAACTACTCTGTTTCAGTAAGAAACATGTTTCACATTCATAAATTCTTCTGGAAATCCAGTCTCGGGTGACCTTCGTCCCTAATCAGAACTCAAGCCTTTGTTTAATATATGGATAACTGGCCTGGAGGAGGCCAAGATAAGTATTTTTCAGGAAAGACACTGAGGTGGCAGAAGTATCTTTTATTGGCATGTGGTAACAAAAGTGAAGGCACTTCAAAAGTAAGATAACTATACAACAGCAAGCTAATCTTTGTCCTCCAGAGGTGTTCTCTCCCTCCCATGAGCACTTTGTAACTCAAGAATTTTCATATTTCTCTTTCAATTACATTTATGAGCATATCACATTCCCGCTAGGAGCTTCCTGAGGGCTTAATTAGTGTCTTAGGATCCTAGATTACAAATTTAGAACTAGAAGACCCCTTAAAGGTAGTTAAGTCCAGAATCCCTCATTTACAGATGTGGAACCTGAGGTCAGGCTAAATAGTAGTCTTAATAATCATAATAGCTAACATTTCTTAAGCGCCTACTGTGTGCTAGTCACTGTGCTAAGTGCCTTACAATTCTTATTTCATTTGGTCCTCACAGAAACCCTGGGAGGCAAGTGCTGTTACTATCCCTATTTTATGGTGAGGAAACTGAGGCAAACAGAGGTTAAGTGACTTACCTCGGGTCATTGAGCTAGTAAGTGTTTGAGGCTGAATTTGAACTCTTGTCTTCCTATTTCTGTAGCAGATAGATTCCATCTACGGAACTTTTCTTCTATGTTTCCCTTTCAGACTTCAAGCCCTAGGGCCTCCGCTAAGTGTTGAATTTAATTTTAGTACTCTTGTTCAAGTAGTCTAATTCTTCTGTCTGCCGCCTATGATTCCCTTTTTGTTGCTTGTTTGATATTGAAAAAAAAAAGATTCTTAGTAGACTTTTGGGGTCACAGCCCCTTCCCCCCTTTATAGCAATCTATTGAAGCCTATGAGTCCCTGTTCAGAATAATGTTTCTAAATGCATAAGATAAAATACATAGGACTACAAAGGCATCTAAATGTTATGGAAAATAGAGATGTAATTTTTCTTCCCATCCATGTTCATAGACTCTCTGATTTCATGAAACCTCAGGTGACTTGCTAAGATGGTCAACAGAACTGGATTTACCTTGCTGTGTTGTGGGTCTTGAAGAGAAAATGCTGATTTGTTGTTTGTTTATACTCATGCTCATTTCCTGTTCCTGTTATCTCTACAAGTTAAAATCCTACCCTTCATTCCCTTTAAGCTTGTGTGTTCATCCTTCATTGCCAAAGAAGACCATGCCATCAGAGAAATGATGACATGACTTGCCCTTGACTTTGATTCGAGTGAGCAAGGGCTGTGCAGGTCACTAGCCTCACTTCTCCTCCAGAGCCATCTGAATCCAGTGACCAGATGTTCATCAGGATGACTGGAGATGACCCGGGATGAGGCAATTGGTAACGCTTCTCCACAAGCCTTCTCTGAAGAAATATATAGAATATGCTGATTGAGTTGCCTACAAATATGTGTTATTGAACTTCTGGTCTATCTCTGATGTTTCCTCTTCCATCCGTTCTGTATCAGATTTTCCACAGCAGCTATTCCAAATCTTTCCATTCTCCTCCATGTCTTAACTTCTTCTCAACCTCCCTCATTCTTGTTGTAGCTGTTGCTCAGTTGTGTTTCACTCTTCATGACCCCATTTGGGGCTTTCTCAGCAAAGATCCTGGAATGGTTTGTCATTCCCTTCTCCAGCATCATTTTATAGATGAGGAAACTGAGGAAAACAGGGTTAAGTGACTTGGCTAGGGTCACACAGCTAGCAAGTGTCTGAGGTCAGATTTAAACTCAGGAAGATGAGTCTTCTTGGTTGCAGGCCTAGTACTCTATCCACTACACCACCTTGCTGTCCTCATTCTTAGGCAACTTCAAATCCTACTTTATAGAGGTATATGAAGAACTCTATCACAAACATGTTAACATCTCACTGCAATTGCTCCCTTATAATCTCTCTCTTAGCATGTCCAATCCTTCCCTGTCCCCACCTCTAGTACAGTGGAAAACACACTGGCTCTAAAGTCAGAGGACCTGCTTCTATGTGACTCTGGGCAAACTACTTAACCTACCTCAGTTTTCTTGCAAAATCAGTGATCCAGTTTGTATGGTCCTAGGACCTCTTGTAGCACTTGATCTCCTAAGTATTAACACACCCTACCACATCCTTATATTCATATCCTCATTGTATTTCCCCAACTAGCCTATAAGCTCATTGAAGGCATGGGGATATGTTACCTTAGAGCTAGAAAGAATTATAAATGATCATGGAGGCCAGCTCCTTCAGAAACACATCTTGCTTTTCTCCCTATCATCCTTAGTGCCTAAAACTATCCTTTGTACACACCAGTCATTTTATGTCAGGATTAAAACTGAAGAGCAGAAAGGAGCTTTAGAGCGTACCTAGTCACTTTACATATAAGGAAACTGAGACTCGGAGAAATACCATGACTTGCCCAAGGGCTCAGAGACAATGAGCATGAGAGGTGGAATTTCAATGTTTCTTTAGTACGTAGTCCTACAGAAGCCTAAGCAGAAGTGATCTCTCTTCCTTTCAAATCCTATGCAACAGACTATCAATGAACATTAATGAACTGAAACATAGACATTTATGATTCTTTTATTGTGTATTATTTTATGTGTTTAGTATTTATTGATGAATTTAATAACATTTATTTTTAAGTATATACCAATTATCTTTTATTTTTGGGCGGGGAGGCTATTTCCTCAGTGTAAGTAGATTCTCAATGTAGAAACTCTCTCCAAATATGATCAACAACTTATATATTTAATTTATTATCTTTGAGAATAGCCCAGGGTACTGAAGGGTTAAATAACATGCTGGTGGTAACATGGCCAATAGGTGTCAGAAGCAAATCTTGACCCCATTTTTTTCCTAACTTCAGGGCTGGCCTTCTGTTCACAAAGCCAAACTGTCTTTAAATTGCTTTCACATTGTATGTATATGTCCTATCTTCCCTAGTAGAGTGTAAGTTCCATGAGGATTGGGGATACGTATGACTTTATATGTCTTTAAATATACCTCAGTCCACTGTATTTTGACTAAAGTAGTTACCTGATTAGCATATATTGAATGACTTGGTTATGAATTGATTGTTTCTATCATTAAACAAAACTCCACCCAACTTCATTGGCCATTTCTATCCATTAAACCCCATGTTATGTGCTGGATTAGTTACATTTAATCTGTTATCCATATCATGACCAAATATCCACTTTACCTTTCATAGATACACAGCCTTATATTTCAGGCTAGATAATAGACATATCGTCATGAATATAGAAGAGCTTTAGTGGACCTTATAGACCATTAAGCTCACATCACATCATTTTATAGTTGAGGAAATTAAAGCCCTACTATAAAGGTTAAATATTATATTGATATTCAGTGTTTTCACATGCTGAGATTAGGGTCACACATTTAAAAAATCTCAAAATAAATTTCTGTCTTGTATGGAAACAGCTTTCTGACCAAGTGTGAAATCAAGAGGCAGTTACAGATGAAAAATTTCTTGGCACAAGAGGCAAGCAATCATGGTAGTGAAAACATCATTGCCTTGAAGATAGATTGTCCCTGACTGCCCTTCAGTCAAGTGGACTTCCTTCCATGATGGAAGGCAGCTGTGAACAAGAGGAGGGAGTCTATCCTACAAGTCCCTTCTCTAGCCCACGCATCCAGAAAAGATACTCTCTAAGTAATTACAAAGAGCGTAATCCAAAGTGTGACTAGGAATCTAGTATACTTAAACATAATAGGAAGGGGATAGAGATGGGTGCAAAGAGAAAGGAGTTGATATGTTGAATGCTTTGACAAAACTGAATGAGAGACATAGAGATGGTCCTGAAAGTGTAGCAACACTAATCCTTGGCATTTCCCAGGAACTCAAAGTGCCTCCATCTTTGTGATGTTATGTATTCTCACCACAGAGTTAGGAGGAAGAAGTAGGTCTTTTCATTCCAATTTTCCAAGTAGGGAGTGGGAAAATTAGAAAGATCATGCCTGGCCCAAGGTCACCCAGGGAGTAGTAGCGTCAGGTCAATCAATCAATCAATCAATCAACAAGCATTTATTAGATATTTAATATAAGCCAGGCACCACGCTAAGCTCCAGGATACAAATACAAAAGAACAAAGTAATCTTTGACTACAAGAACTTATATTCTATTGAGGGAGATGTTGTATGTGTTTATGTGTACACATGCGCATGCACACACATATGCATATATTGTGTACACACATACACAATACACACCCATATATACATACACATATATGTATATTTACAAATATATCTTTCATCATTGAAGGAAGTCTACTTGACTAAAATGCTGTCACTTAAAATCTGTCTTTAAGGCAATGATGTTTTCACTATACTATTTGCTTACCTCTTGAGCCAACACGTGTTTCACCTGTAAATAACATACATATATGTATGTGTATGTACTATGTGTGTGTTAATTATACGTGTGTGTACACTATTAAAGCTTAAAGTTAGACTAAGACTTTTGGGATACCATGTATATGTGTGTGTACATATGGACACACACATATAGATATTTGACAAATAACAAAAATTATTCCCATTGTTAATTGCTTTAAGATCTCTAGACCAAAGGTGCAAAACCTGCAATCTTGAGGCCACATGTAGCATGTAACCTTTAAGGCCTTTTGACTGAGTTCAAGTTTTACCAAATAAATCCTTTTATTAAGGAGATTTGCTCTGTGAAGTTTGGATTCAGTCAGAGGGCTGCAGTTGAGGACTTTGAGGGTCTCATATTGCTGTGTTCATCCTTCATTGCCAAAGAAGACCATGCCATCAGAGAAATAATGACATGACTTGCACTTGACTTTGTTTTGAGTGAGAGAGGACTAAAGAGAGAGGGCCTCGTATAGCTTCAAAGTGGAAGATTCCCCAGTCCTGCTCTAAGCTATTTTCCTCACCACATCCTTTTGAGGTAGTTGGTGATGCTGAGAATCTTATTCTCCTCATTAATTGAGTTTCAGGGATGTGAAGTGATTGCCTATCACCCAGGCCACAAAACCAGTCAATGTTAGAGCTGGGTCTTCCTGAGTTCCATTCCAGTATTCTGTCCATGCCCAGAGGTTATTCAAATGCATTGTCGGGTTGGATGGTGGGTCTAGGTGGTTCAGGGAGACAAGTTTTGAAGGGAAAATTACAAGACCTATTCTCCCGTCCTTCCAGAAGGAGCTTAAACTGGGGACAAAAATTACAGGTGATGAGTTGGACTTTTCTTCACCTTTGGATACATTTAGAGTCTTATCTAAACTGTGCCAGGCTCCCTGTTTCTGCTCCTTCTAGCTGCTTCTATATCAGCCTTGTATTGGTTTCTGAACATTGGGCAAAGAAAACATGACTCAATTTTAATTGTTAAAATAAACTGTGCATGGTAGGTATAAGGGAAACGGCACAATCTAAGCTAATGGCTAAAATGCAGGGCAATGGGAAAAGTGATGCACTGGACCTGGAGTCAGGAAGACCTGAGACCAAATCCCTGCTCAGGCACTTACTGTGTGACCCTGAGCAAGTCACTTATCCTCTTTCTGCCTTGGTTTCCTCATCTATTATATAAGGGAGTGAGACTCAATAATTTTTAAGGTCCCTTTGACTTCTAAATATGTGATTCTATGACATGATAAGAGAAAGTTTTGGCAATTTTAATGGATAATATCCAGGGAAGAGATTGAACATTTTCTTTACCCTGTGGTTCATATTCACTCTAGAGTCTATCAGGTCTAGAGAGGGATGTATACAGGTATTCTGTACTGAGTATTCTAAAAATCATTTGAGAACTATAAAAATGTAAGTACCTGAAAGTGGCCTGAGAACCACCTGGGGCAACCCCTAATGTTACACTGTAATGATGGCTCTGGGCTCTGATGGCTATGTTAGGGACTCAGAACAGTTTTGCCCCCAAATCATATGGTTATAGGTTTAAATCTGGAAATAACCTCACATGTCATCTCACCCAGTCCCTTCTATCTTTATTGCTGCTCTTCAGTTGTCCAGTCTAGTCCAACTCTCCATGACTCCCTGGATCATAGCACATCACCTATGCCCGTCTATCCTGCTCTCTCTCAAGAACTGTCCAAATTCATGTTCATTGTTTCCAAGATACTGTCTATCCATCTCATCATCTCTTATCTCCTCCATTTGCCTTTAATCTTTCCCAATATCAGGATCTTTTCCAACCTTCTGTCTTCTCATTCTGTGGACAAAGTATTTGAACTTCAGCTTCAGATTTGACCTTCCAGTGAATATACTGAATGAATTTCTGTAAGTATCGACTGACTTGACTTCCTTGTTGTCCAACCCTTCCCTTGATGTTATAGATGAGTAAACAGAGTTCTGGAGAAGGAAAATGATTTGCTGAAGGTCCCACAGGTGTTAAGCAGTAGAAGTGGAGTATGAATCCAGGTCCTTAGATTCCAAATCCAGCTCTTTTCAGAAATTCTTTCCCTTTTCTACACACACAAGATGAAATGAAAGTGCTTCTGAATTACCAGGGGGATAACTTGAGCAGTTCTGATGGATATAGTTTCAGAGAAGTGTGATATCAATTTCTAGAAGATGGTATAAAAATGAACAATAAGGGTAATCACCACAATGTCAAACTCACTACCATCCACAGTAAAATAAGGGAACAAATATGAAGGTAGAGGTGCAGACATAACAGAGAGAAGCCACATAAATAACCTTTGCAAAGAAAGAACCCTGCCAGACACCACTGATTGCTTTCTTTCATTGAGGTACAAGATAGGTTATTGAAAAAAAACAAACTACTGACGGAATATTATCTCTTGATTTAGTAAAGCTTCTGATACAATAGCTGTCGAAATTTACTCGGCTGGTGAATTCAAATGAGCACTGCCACCTGGACTCCACCCTCACAGACAGAAACCAAGCAGACTTATTCAGTAGTAATGTGCTATGGAAGGATTTGAAATGGAAACTCGGGTTTCCAGATCATGCCCTTTTCATAACACCATGCTGCCTCCTTTGCAACAGCCTGTTCTTTTTGCAACAGACTTGTTCTTTTAGGAGAGCCATTCTTTTTAGTGATCCCTTAGCTCAACTCCTTCATTTGTAGATGAGAGAATTAAAGTCCAGAGAGGTGACTTGACATGTCCAAAGTTATGGTCACTGGCAAATTGAGGACTAGAACCTGATTTATTCCTGACTCTCAGGCCAGTGCTCTTTCAATCACATACTACCTCTCTCCAGGAGTGTATTTCTGACTGTATATGTTTCAGATAAGATCAGGGAGAGACTAGACATCTACCCTGTCACCCCTTGCTCTATATATTAGTCACCAGTCCCAGAATTAAGACCCTCTTGAACCTCCGCATTCTGGAGGAGATAATCTAGTCTACACTGGAGAGATTTCTAGGCTGAACTGGGTGAGAGTACCTCAAAAGTACCTTCCACAACTAGCCTGGCTCCAATACACAATTTGATCTGCAAGCAAGATCAGAGATTGGACATCTGTTTGCCATTGCACACATATTACCTCACCCCCTCCCCCATCGCTTTTTTCTAAGATTAATAATCAAATCAACATTACTTTTGCCAGTATTGAATGAATCCCTGTGGTTCTGAATCAAAGGGATGTCTAAATTGAAGCTTCCTTCCACAGCCACCATTCTCTGTTCCCCCTGTATCCATCCATGTCAGCCCCCTCCCTCTGTCTCTTTTGTACTGATTTATTGTTCTCAGTCTTGTTCTACTGTGTCCTCTTGGACCTGCCTTTTATATTAGAACTCCTCACCTTCCTAATCCCTCAAAATACTTTGTATATGTTTATATACTATGTATACTTATAGTAAGTATGCTATGGGTACCTAGAGTAAGAATACTGTGTGCTTAGAGTAAGTAGACTATGTGTGCTTAGAGTAACTATACTTTGTGTGCTTAGAGTAACTATACTGTTTGTGCTTAGAATGAGTATACTGTTTGTGCTTAAAGTCAGAATACCGTGTGCTTATAGTAAGTATACTTGGTATGCTTACTTTTCATGTGTCTAAGGCAGCATGGTATATAGTGGCCAGAAAACTGACTTCAGACCCAGAAAGAACTGTGTTCAAATGTCACCTCTGACACACATCAGCCATGTGATCCTGGGAAAGTAACCTCTTAGCACTCTAGGCAACAGTCTAAGATTCTAGATTGTAGAGAAAGTCCCGACTTGAATTGGTTGAGGGGGTTTTATCACTTTCTCTTATTTCCTATGTCAGTAAAATCATTAGTCTAGTTCTTATCTCTACTTATATAGATAGACATTTTCCTCCATAACACAATAGAAGTTCTTTGAGGGGCTAGACTTAGGTTTTTGCATAGTAAATGATACATAGAAGGAATTTTATGAATGCTTGCTTAATTTAATTGTATTGTCTACACGGACCATACTTACTAAGGATGAGGAAACTGAAGTAGCCGAAGGTCTCCATGAATCTTCTGCATTTCATTGCGTACAAGTTGTATTCCCATCCCCCAGAAGAATGTAAACCCTCCCCAATTAATATATTGAATTGTGGAGATAGCTAAGTGCTTTAGGAGATAGGGTGCTGGACCTGGAGTCAGGAAAAGCCGAGTTCAAATCTGGCCTCAGCCATTTACTGCCTCAGTTCCCTCACTGTAAAATGGGGCTAGTAATAGCCCCTACCTCCCATAGCTGTTGTGAGGATGAAATGAGTTAGTATTTGTAAAGCACTTAGCATAGTGCCTGGCACACAGAGGGACTATATATATATTAGCTGTTTTTGTCATTATTGTCATGACTCAGGTTGTGTTCTGGTAAAAGGAAGCTAGGCCCCTGATTGAGGATTTCCATTTTGAAACTCTGGAGAAGTCCCAGGGTGAAAGTCCCAGATGTTTAAGAAGAAATAATCAATCACTCAGTGGCTTTCTTTTAAGTCAGTCAGCAAGCATATCTTTAGGTGACTACTAGATGCCAGACAATTAAAAAACCTTAGGAAGATTCTGAAGATCACCTGGCAGGATAAGGTACCAGATAGTGTGGTCCTTACTGGAATGAAGTGCCAAGTATTCAAACTCTGATTCAGAGAGCGTAACTCTGATTGACTGGCCATGTTGTTCAAATACAAAACATATGTTTGCCAAAAAAGACTATTTTATAGAGAACTCACACAGGGCAAACGTTCACATGGGAGTCAGAAGAAGCAATACAGAGATACTCTCAAGGTTTCTCTTAAGAACTTTGGAATTGATTGTGTGACATGGGGAACACTGGCACAGGACCCCTCAGCATAGTATGCCCACATCAGAGAAGGTGCTATGCTCTATGAGCAAAGCAGAATTGAGACAGTTCAAAGGAAATGCAAGATGTGCAGGTATCGAGTATCCACCCCAAATGTTCACATGGACTACTTGTGCCTGACCTGTGGTAGAGCATTCTGAGCTCATATTGATCTGATCAGTCACAGTCAGACACAATGAAACTTGACTCTAGCATAGTGATATCATTTTGGTGCTCTTCGAGAACAAAGGACATTAACCAACCAACTAGATGCCAGACACTATGTCGGGCACAGCAGATGCAAAGAATGAAACAATGCCTGCCTTCAAAGAGTTTACATTCTTTTGGAAGGAGGCAACATGTGCATGTATAAAAGTATGTACAGGATAAATATATTCAGGACATGTGAAAAGTAAGTACAATATACTTTGGGGAGAGAGGAAAGACAGCCGTTGAGGGGATTAGGAAAAGTTTTGTGTGGAAAAAGAACTGTATCTTGAAAGAAGAGTTCTCTGTATGAGACAAAGTTAGGGAACAAGTACATTGTAATAAAAGCAATAATTATGAAGATAAGGCACCCCAAGGCCTAAGGGGTCAGTACTTCAGTCTCATCCTCAGCATTTTGGGTAACAAAGAATAGCGGAATGAAACGCTGTGAACCAGAAAAATGGAACAGATACACTTACCCAGACTCATCCTTAAAATCTCCATAAAGGACAATAGACCCCTTTGTCTACTTCCTACCCAAGGATTCTGAATCATTTGTTTTACAAGACCCAATGAAAATGAAACAAAATTAGGTCAGTGACCATCCCTTCAGATTGTGAGCCATCATTTTTGGCCCTGTCATATCCCTAGTACTAAGAAGCCACGTATAAGTGTGTCTCCCAAGGAGTAAACATGAGGGTGTGCAGAATCACAGGGGTGGCTGACCTAGACAAAATATCTAATTAATAGACCCATAGATTTAGGGCTTTAAGGAACTTTAAAAATGATGTAGTCTAACCATCTCATTTTATATATGAATTAAATGAGTTTCATATGTTCTGTATGACTTGGTCAAGGCCAAACAGCTTTTAAATAACAGAGCCTGAAATTTGACACAGGTTCCAAGTCTCCATATTTAATACTAGGTGGCTCAGTGGATAGAGTGCTGGGCCTAGAATCAGGAAGACTCATATTTCTGAGTTTAAATCTGGCCTCAGACACTTGCCAGCTGTGTGACCCTGGCTAAGTCACTTAACCCTGTTTGCCTCAATTCCTCCTCTGTAAATGAGCTGGAGAAGAAAATGGCAAACCACTCCAATATCTTTTTTTTTTCCCCAATATCTTTAATAAGAAAACCCCAAATGGGATCACAAAGAGTCAGACACGACTGAAAAGCAATTGAACAACATCTATATTACTCTGTCTCCGCCTTTGTCCTGAATCAGCTCATGTTAATACTACAATTCTGAAACTTGTAGGGGGAAATGTGAAAAATGACCCCAGAGTAAAGTTGAAGGAAAAAAGAAAAAAAGAAAAGCAATCTCCAAGGACTGAAGGGTTAACTGTTACCTAGTATAAGTTCAGCACCATCTTCCCGATTTAAACAACAGAGACTGGTAAGAGAATGGGTTTTCCCACCCATGCCTTAGCTGAAATGAGTTTTCTTGACACTCATGGAGATCAGGGACAATGTCTATTTAATTTGATTTGTGCAGGTCCCAACATAGCACCATGTAGAGGTGAGTGCTTAATCAGTTTAAGATGATGGATGATGATTTATTTGGGACAAAGCAATCCACAGGTGCCTTCCGGGTTTAAAAACACCAAGGAGACAGTGAGCTCAGTGTTCTAAAGAGTGAATTGGCGGTGGAGTAAAAGAACATTTTCAGCTATTAGTGAGTTCAGAAAATGAGACTTATTTGATAATGCAACAATTACCAGGATGAGGGAATACAACCTAGTGTTTTAAATTGTACTAAGAGTAAAAAGCTTAAACGCTGAATAAAGAAACCATTTAGTAGAATCACAAACTTTTGGTGAGAAAGGACCTTAGGGGCCACTAATCTAACCCTAGAGTACCAGATTTAAAGTTAGAGGATTTGAGTTACTCTTAACTCTTAATTCACCTTAATTCACTCACTTAATTTCTTCTGGCCTCATTTTTCTCCTTTGTAAAATGGAATTGTATTAGGCAAAGTCTAAGGTTCCTTTGAGTTCTCACCAATGGGTTCACCTCCAACCATTGGTCATCCAGACTCTGATTTGGACTCTATTTAAAGGCCCTTTTCATGCCTAATTGCTTTGTTTCTATGACACTTCAAGGGTGTTGAAGGTTAATTATGCAGTAGTTATTTAAAGCACAGTGAAAAAGAATTCTAGGACTTCGGTGAAGCAAGAACAAATTATTTGTGCACTGTAGGCAAGGTTTGGAAATTGTGAGGCTTGGCTACTAATATCTGACCCCTTCCATTTTTTCTCCCCACTCCCCCTCCCCATTGGAAAATTTATGTAGCACAGACAACGTGGCTTAAATAGTCTTCCTTTCCCTCTCTCTTCCCCTTGTACTGACTCAGGAGGATAGTAATGGCTTGATGGCATGTGTACCTTATGAAATATTATGATAATTACTGTGCAGAGCTAATATTTTAGAAGAGAATTCAATGAATGTTGATAAAGAAGAAGACCTCCTTCATCCCAAAATGTGGAATCTCTGGTACGAATACTATGCAATATGCTATGAGCAGTAAGAAGTGGTAACTAGGATGGGGCAATCAGGGTCCGATCACAGTGCACCATAATTTAGAAAGCACAAATATATAGCCTATACCCTCCTTCAGCAGACAAACCACTAGAGGACCTAATTATCTTTCCCTATTAGCTGAATTTCTCTTAATTATATATCATTTTATTTCCAAAAAGTCTTTTCCAAGCCCTTCTAATTCTATTGCCTTCTATTTGTTGATTATTTCCTATTTCTCATATATATATATATGTATATATCATGTTTGTACATAGTTGTTCTCATGTCTCTCTTATTACATTCTTTGCCTCCTCCTTCTTTCTCTCCTTCTCTTTCTTCTTCTCTTTCCCTTTCCCCCTTTCTCCCTCCTTCCTCTCTCCCCTTTTCCTCTCTCCCCCTCTCATTCTATCTCCTCCCCGCCATGTTTCTGGCCCTCTTCCTCTCTCTTTTTAAAAATAAAGGATGATTCTCTGGATAGGGAAGAAAAGAGGGATATATTAAGAATTAAAGGTATATGAAAATAAAAGCTATCCATTAAAATTGTCAAAAAGAGACAAAGAAAGAATGAAAGAGACAGAAAGACAGAGACAGAGAAGGAAGTTTCTGCACACAACTTCCTATGACCAATGGACTAACTGGCTCCTAATTTCTAGGAACCTAAGATCACAGATTTAGGGCTCAAAGAAATCTTAGAGGTCAATTAGTCTCGCGGTGTAGAACATGTGCCTCCTCTAATTACATGAGGCCTGAAACAGATTAAAATATAATTGAGGAATACTTAATAAAATAAATAAAAATGCAATAAAACAGATAATGTTAATTTGTGATTTTTGAAGTCATCATGTGGCCTGCAGGGATCCTTGCATATGATTTAATAGTCTCTCTTTTTATTTGATTTTGACACTACTGATCTATCTAGTCCAAACCTCTCCTAATTACAATGAGAAGATCCTGAGATCCCAGAGAAGTCAAGAGAATTGCCCAATTTTGGCTTGTAGAAGGTTCCAGTTTCCTTTAATAGATTTAAATTATATAGATTAAAATGCATTTTTATAATTGGAGATGGAAAAATTATGGTGGCAAGTCAGTTTGGAAAAAAAAGGGTTAGTAGAATTAGTATGCTATATTCTTGAAATGTTCGTTCTCACCGGCTTATTACTTTAAACATGGAGCTTTTAAAAACTTTCCTATAGTTGAAACTCAAATTGACTCCATTCTTCTCTTTTTTCCTCTTCATTTCCATTCTTTTCTTCTCCCCCTTTCTTATATATTCTGGCAAAGCTTCCAAATGAACCTCTTGCTTTGCTAAGCTATTGGAATGTCCCATGTTTTGTTGATCCTACAGCCCTTTTCAAGTGCATCTTTTCCTCTGAGAAAGTTAGTTTACATCATTTTTTTTAAAGGAACTGAATTTATCTGGCTCTATCCTGAGATATTTATTTGCAGGAAATACAATGGAAACTGTCAGTGCCTAGCAATGATTATTATTAGGTATTTCCTCCGTATATATACATATGTATATGTATATATACATATGTATATATACATATACATATGTATATATGTATATATATATATATATATATATATATATATATATATATCAGTGGGAAGCATGGCACTTCATCTCACACTTAATAAAAAGTAAAATCTAAACATACACACACACAGCCATTGCTATCAGATTTGAACTTCAGTTCATCTTTGAGTTGATAAACACAATATAGGATGGTACCCACACAATTAAAGGAATGTGTGGATAAGCTTTTAAAGACTTTTAAGATCAAAGACATCTCCAGAACTTTTCAGTAAATCTTTGGATGAAGATGCAAGTAGAAGAAAGTGAAAACAATTAGATGCTAAATTCAGACATATTTTTTACTTTTTTTCTTTTTTGCTTCTGGGGGTCCAAACATTGAACTCTGAAATTCTTGCACATTTTTAATACATTTCATGAAAAGACGTAATGTTAGTTTTCAAAAATCATTTAGCTACATTGTTACTTCTTAGTATGGTTTGCTGTATTCTCAATTAGCTCACTTGATTAGAGTGCTATGCAAATAAGTCTGAGGTCATGAGTTTAATATCCACATGCCTGGGTTAGCTTCCCTCTGCTCTGTGGCCAAAGGCAGTTTCCCCCAGATGTAGCCAGCTGTTACTCAGATGTATGCACTTGGCTGCAAGAGGGGTTTGTTGACAGACTTTGGATATATTAACACAAAACAATCTCCATTATTAAGGAACAACAAACAACAAAATTCAAAGGTTATTCCAGGCTAACAATTAGTCTTATTTTTTATTACAGTTGTTGCTAGATATTAACAATCACCAACAATGCAGGATGAGGGAAATGCTGTGCTGACAGCAGAGCTGTATTTCAGTCCAGCATTTAAGAAATTTTGTCCTGCTGGACAATATGAACAAATGTGCACTAGATGGTAGTGGAGTTATGTGGATTCCAAACTATTTAACTCCAAACAATCATGATTGATGGCTTAAAGTTAACCTGGAGTGAGGTAATGGTGCATCCTAGGGAGCTGACCATGGCCTGTTGCCATTCAACATTTTTATTAACGACTTAGATGGCATGAAGTCTTGGGAGGATAGTGAACCAGTTTAGAAGAGAATGCCAGGATCAATCTAAAAATATCTTGACTGGCTAGAACACTGACTGGATCAAATGAGGTGGAATTCAATAGTAAAGCCCTATACTTGGATTCAAAAAGATCAATTGGAAAAGATGAGAAGATATTGCTAGGCTACAGTTTATGTAAAAAAAATGTAGGGTTTTAGTGAATTGAACATGAGATTTCTAGTTCTTGTTTTGTTAATCTGAGTACTTTATATTTTTGTAGATAGTATATATTTTTCTTTAAATGGTCAGTTTAACTAATATGTAATAGTATATTTTCATTTCTGTTCGTTTACTTTTTTCTTTACTATTGTGAATTCATTTTCTTTTTAAATTTTGGTAAATTTATTGTTCTTTTAAAAATTAGATTAGCTATGATTTAAATTTTTTTAAAATTTCCAGGTGTTTTTTCTTTTTAGCATTTCAGTGGCCTGTATTTTAAATTTTGTCTAATTCTCTTATGTTCTCAAAAATGTCTTTATGATTAACCTGTAATTATTAATTTGTTGCTTTTCTGGGATCTTTTAGTTTTATGATCAAAATACTGTATTTTGTATAGATGTTTTCAGAAATAAACTTTTCTCTGAGAACTATTTTTTACTGTGTCCCATAAATTTTGGCATATCACCTCATTGATTTAATTTACACACACACACACACACACACACACACACACAATTTGTCCTTTTTTGAGGGGAATCAATTGAGGTTAAGTGGCTTGCCCAGCACTATCTGAGGCCAGATTTGAACTCAGGTACTCCTGACTCCAAGGCCAGTATGCTATCCATTTTGTCATTTAGTTGCCGTATAATTTGTTCTTTAAACCAGTCATGATATAAGATAATATTATTTAGTTTCCTATTAGGTCAACCCATTTTACTAAATTTTTGTGGTTGTTTTTATTGTAGTATGTTCTATAAAGTACTAAATTTTCTGCCTTTTTATATTTATTTATCATTTCTTTATGCCCTAGAACATGATCCATTTTTGTCAAAGTGCCATCTAATACTGAGAAATATGTACATTCTTTAATAGTCCCATTTACAAGTACATATATTCTCAATAAAAGTAGACACAGTGACATAGCTGCTGACAAAGGAAATATAATCTTCACAGTCTTATAGTGCATCAGTAGAAGTGTAGGATTAAAACAAGGAAAGTGCCCATTTTTTCTGTACTTTGTACTTTTAAAATTTTATTGGATATACTGTTTTTGGTTCTGAGTACTACATTTTAATAAGTACATTGACAATTTGGAGCACATATAAAACAAAGCAACCAGGGTCATGAGAGAATTGGAGAGCATGCTATAGGACTGTTGATTTAAAAAAAAAAGCTTTGAATGTTTAACCAGGAAGAAAGAAGACTTGAAGGTAATGTAATAGCTCTCATCAAGTCTCTAAATAGTTGTCATGTGGAGGAGGGATTGGACTTATTCTTCTTACCTTCAGAAGGTACCAGTAGGTATAATGGTTGAAAGTTTCAGGGAGGTAGATTTTGGTTCAATATTAAGGAAAACTTTCTAATAATTAGAGTTGACCCCATAGGCTACCCTCAAGGGGAATGGGATTCCCTTTACTAATTCTTGTCAGAAATTTTGACAAGGAGATAACTGTTTAGATGTGAATTGGATGAATTTTCTTTACTATTGTGAATTCACTTTCTTTTTAAATTTTGGTAAATTTATTGTTCTTTTAAAAATTAGATTAGCTATGATTTAAATTTTTTTAAAATTTCCAGGTGTTTTTTCTTTTTAGCGTTTCAGTGGCCTGTATTTTAAATTTTGTCTAATTCTCTTATGTTCTCAAAACTGTCTTTATGATTAACCTGTAATTATTAATTTGTTGCTTTTCTGGGATCTTTTAGTTTTATGATCAAAATACTCTATTTTGTTTAGGTGTTTTCGGAAATAAACTTTCCTCTGAGAACTATTTTTTACTGTGTCCCATAAATTTTGGCATATCGCCTCATTGAAGTTTTCTGAGGTCCTCTTCTGCTCTGAGATTTTGTGAAATTCAATGTCTCTGTGTCTTGCTTTTGTTACATTTCACAGTCATACAACTTCAGAGTTGGAAGGTATCTTAAATGTCATTCATTCTAATCCTTTATTTCAAAGGATAATTGGAGTTAGAAGTTAAATGAGACTATCTAATCCTAACCCCTTGATTCTAAATAGAATTTTAGAGCTGTGAGTAATTTGTGCAAGGTGTCAGTAGTGAGTAGCACAGTTGAGATTCATATTTAGGTCTTCTCATTCAAAATTTAGTCCTCTTTCTATTATACCATGATGCAGAGATGATGATACTATACAACTTATGAAAAAATAAAATTATTTACATTTATAATTTGCTATACAATACTATACAATAATTGTATGATTGCATCTTTAAAACTTCCTCATCAAGATGATGATGAAAGTATAATTCTTGGTTTAAAAATAAGGAAATTAAGGCTCAAAGAGGTCATTAATTTACTCATCCAAAAGCCCAGAGCTGGCTAGTGACAGAACTAGGACTCAAGTTGGGTCATTTGACTACACAGCTAGTGCCTTTTCTACTTCTACAGCAAAGAAGGAAAAAAAAACCAAGCTATATTAAGTGGTTTACACTAATTTATTCAGCTAGCTAGTGGCAGTACTGGGAAAAGAATCAGTCTTCTGACCTTATATTCAATGAATCAGAATCAGATTATGCTACTTTTCCTCAGCACAACATTAGACTTGCACTATAATACAAATAGGTACAATAAGATATTGACTCATTTAACTCAAAACCCAGGTTAGAGGACTGGGAATCTATTGCATATGAATAATCCTTTTGTGCTTCCAATCTGAACCCCTGCCCAAATACAAGTGGAACAGAGTTAGGGGCTCTAGCTTAAGGAAATTAATTTCCTAGAGGACATACTCTTTCCCAATATTCAACCCTTAGTTAAAGTGATGAATTTAGGCTGAAAAAGAAAAAAAAATAGATCTGAATTCTTGATGTCATGATCCTTTTCCAGAATGGACATACACAATCTCCAAATATATACACATATATGTATATATAATTGGATAATCTATATACACATGTGTGTGTATATATATATATATATATATATATATATATACAAATATGTAATTTGTATGTAGTTACTACCATATTGTATCTCTTATTAGACAGTGAGCTCCTGGAGAGCAAGGACTGATATTTGCCTTTCTTTGTGTCTCCAGCAATTAGCACAGTGTTTGGTACATAGCAAGCACTTAAAATAAATGCTTATTGACCTACCCATAGTCTTTTTTTTTAGGAGTATGGGGATTATCCCTGAAATTTCATTGACAGAGAGAACTTCAAGTAATGAACCTTTCTCTACCAGTGCTGATCAACACCTGCTCTGCAATTTATAATTTTATAAAGTTTTCTTATATATGGGACCCAATTACCAATTGTTATGTATATTTGTTCCACCAAGAAAGTCACCCTATGTCTAACCTCCATTTATAAGAGCAGTGTCTCTTTAAAAATGAGAACTTCTACTAGAATTCTCCATTTACTAGGACAATGTCTTAAACTTAACAAACAACAAATACATTGGTGGAAGGAAAGAAGGAAGGAAGGAAGGATGGATGGATGGAAGGAAGGAGAGAAGGGAAGGAAGGAAGGAAAGAAAGAAAGGGAGGAAGGAAAGGAGGAAAGTAAGAAGAATCATTCTATTGAGCACTGATAACAGCTAGAGCAAAAGTTAAGGCTTCTGACAATCTTCTTCTTCCTTGGGAAAATCACTTTACCTCTCTGGATCACATTTTCTTCACCTATAAAATAAGTGATATTGGATATGATGGCTTCTGAAGTCACATTCAATTCTAAATCTTTTAGAAAAGCATCATGGTGTCACATATATGCCATGGATGGTCTACCACACTCCTGAGTGTAGCCTCAATCAGATTAAAATGTAATTGAAGGTATGTTTAACAAAATAAAAATGCAGCAAAATATAGCTATCACATTTTAAAACTAAGTCATAGTGTTCCTGATTAGTGTTCCTGATTCTATTTAATTTTGACACTACTGGTGTAGTGCGTAGGTTGTTGGGCTTGGTATCAGGAAGACTTGCATTTGAATTCCTCCTCATGAACTATTAGCTTTATGACCTTGAGCTAGTCCCTTAAATTATTTCAATTTCTTCATCTGTAAAAATGGGTTTTATTGTTTCTAAGGTCCCTTCTACTTTCAAATCCATGATCCTGTGTCTTACTACAGTGAATTGGAATGAATTCAGGTTCCGATGAAATTCTAAAGACTTTCAGTTCACCTTAACCAAAAGCTGCACTGTCATTTCCGTAAGAGTAGCAGGTCAGTCTTTAAAACCACCAGCCTTGGCAGGGTGTGCAGGCAGCTCTAAGGAGGACAGCATCCAGGGTAACAATTAGAATTGGAGACAGAGGAACCAGAGAAAGAAGAGGAGGTCAGGGAGCACTCAATAATCAGTGCACCTTCTTTCTCCACCATCCCTCCCCCCACAGCTGGCACTCAGAAGTCTCTCTCAAGCTTGCTGATTAATTAAGCTTCAGATTTTCAGCAGTGCACTTCTGCCATCTAGAGGTTCTCAATCTTTCAAAGAACTTAAATAAAAAACCCTCCAGTAGAAGTGGCTTTTGTTTGCCAAAAACCTAACAAAGGTAACATTAGCCAGGGCACCAACCTTAACGTTGTGCTCCAAATATAGTAAAACTCAAAGTAGAAAAACATATTGTTCTCTCTCTCTCTCTCTCTCTCTCTCTCTCTCTCTCTCTCTCTCTCTCTCTCTCTCTCTCTCTCTCTCCCCCCATCTCTCTCATAAGCCAGTAAAATGGGAGATAATGCTGGACATCTGAGTCATTCTGGAAGACAATTGAAAGCTTAAATCACTAAAAATACAAATGGATAATGGTTCTTTCTTTCTCTGGGAAGAAAATGAATTTAAAAAAAAAACCATACTTGTTGAATTCAATTAAATTCAATTAAAAAATCCTTTTCATTGTATATATCTTGTATTCTCCCATGCATTATTTGCATGCTGTTTCTCATGTTAGAATGGGAGCTCCTTAAGACCAAGAACTGTCTTATCTTTCTTTGTATCCCCCACTTCTAGCACAGCGCCTGACACATAGTAGGAGCTCAATAAATGCTTGTTGATTTCCCTTGACTTTATATATTTGGAGGGGAATCTTGGTTTCTATGATGTAATTTTTGCATTGTTTTTCATCTCAAGAGATATTAAATACTTTTGCAAGCCCAAGCACTTTATCCTACTGATGGAGTACAATCAATTAGGGAGAGAAGAAAAAGGAAAAAAAAACAGGAAAATGTCTGCTCCTTCAGGCACAGTGGATTGAAAAAAAAAAGCATCAGTCAAGAAAGCTGCAGCTGAGATAGAGCAGGGAAAACATTTCAAGGAAAGGATTGACGGCATGAAAACGTCCTTAAGCTTCTGATGACTCCCTAAGGGAAGCTTGTGCCACTTGCTGGCTTTTTCAGTGTGTCCCTGAAGTAATTCATTAATATATTAATAGTCTGTGTTTGCAGGCTTGGAGCAAACTGGGAGAGATCCAACTGCAGAGGAGCATATCAATATGTAGACAAGATATAAGGCCGGATCTGAAGCTCTTTGGAGGGCTGACTGCCATAGAAAATTGGTTTGGGGATGCTGTTTCTGAGGACACTAGCAGTACCAATCAGCTTATGTCCCACGTGGAAGTCAATAAGATTTAACACTGCTTTCCCTAAAAGAGAGTTTTTCAGTCAGAAACTTTATACACATCCATAGCAAATATAATAAATCTATGCCCTTTATTCACCAGTGGCCAGTATTTAGCACAAGGAATAGGGATGAATAAAAAACAATCACAGTCTCATAAATTCTCCATGCTGTCCTAAGCAATCTCCATTCTCTGCTTGCCTAATTCTCTGGGCATGAGAATCTAAGGACGTAAATTTAATCCCCAGATCTGCCTTTTATTATCTGGGTAACCTAGGGCAAGCCAGCCTTTCTGAGTTTTAGTATCTTCATCCGAAAAATGAGGTGCTGGATTAAATGACTTCCTGTGTCCCTTCTGGCTCTAAAGTGATGGTTCTATGAACCCAATGGTTATTTTTCACTTGTGTCTTCAGTCATGCCCCACGAACACCTGATAGATATATTTGTAAGTTTCACTGAATCAGCTTGTGAGAGCCCTGTGTCTTCTGGTGTTCTGTTAGAGAAGCGAAATTGCAGGGAAGAGATTCCAAGGCTTAGGCTGTGTGTGAAAGACCCCAAGACAACTGGCCAATTCAATCAGACAGTCAGACAAGCCATAAGAAAAAATGTTCCTTTGGTATCATGTAGGCATAAAAATTGATTGATTTGCTGGTTTTCTTTTCTTTTTTCCTCAGCCTCTGATCAAGATGACTTGCTTTCACACTGGCCTCTGGCTGATGAGCAAAACACTCCATTGCTAACCCAACTCCCAGAAAACACTTCCTCTTTCCTTTCTCCAGGTTTTATGAATTAAAAATGTTAATTGGGAAGCCTATCGGCTTGTCTGAACTCAATACTAGATGTGAGTCCTCATAATCTATATAGACTGCATCATTTCAGGGTAATTTAATTCAACAATTTTTCTTTTCTTTTTTAATTTTAATTAGGTTTTTTAATAGGTCAGGTAGGGGCCACAGCAGACGGAGCACTAGTTCTGGTTTCAGTAGGAAGAATCCAAAGTCAGCCTCAGATACATAACTATGTGACCCTGGGCAAATCACTTAACCCTGTTTGCTTTAGTTCCTCATTTGTAAAAGGAACTAGAGAAGGACATGGCAAACCATTCCAGTATCTTTGCCAAGAAAGCCCCAAATGGGGTCATGGAGAGTCAGACACAAGGGAAACAACTGGACAACAACAAAAATTTTAAACAAATGCTGCATGTAAAACATTGGGCTAACTGCTTAGTATACAAAGACAAAACTGAAAACACTCTCTAGCCTCAAGGAGCTTATACTCTACTATGAGAGAGGGTGAAATATAACAGAAACACAAGTAAATATTAGATAGATAGATAGATAAACAGATTGATAGATAGAAATATACATATGTACACACCAAGTAATAGCATATGTGTCCCAAGTAAAAGAATGCATTTTTAGGAGGGAGAGAGAATCAAGAAAGTCTGGGTCATTTTAGTTGTACTTTGCAGGAAGCTAGGGATTCTAGGAGTCGGGGGGGTGGGGTAAGGAAGGAGTGCATTATAGAAATGAGAGACCACTTATACAAAGACACGAGACTTCAATTCTCTAAAATTCTGTCTCAATGAAATCATCAACTTTGTCCCAAATCCAGGGTTCTCAGCTCTAAGCAGGTTTGACAAAAGTGAATTTAAATGGGAATATAGAGATTCGTCTGTGGTTTACAAAGAAAAGATCAAAAGTACCTAAAAAAGTCAGCTGTGTCACTGCCAGTTAAAACGACAATGGGAGAACTTCTAGCTCCCTCTGTTGGTTCTTCAGGAGTAGATCACTGACAAATCTTTTCCAAGGCATGTTGTCATTCATAATAAGATGGCCCCATACAAGTCTCTATTTGCCACCAAACTCTCCCTTTTGTCATCCCTCTGACTTTGCTTCAGCCATACCCCATACTCAAAATAGACTCTTGCCCCAGCCTTACTTCTCTGTCTTTTGAAATCCTAAATCTCATCTTTCATCCAAGGACTAATTCAGATGCTTCCTCCCACAGGCAATCCTATCCTATCCTCAAGGTTTCCTTAAGCCATACAAGTAAAAAGTTCCCTCTCCTTCCTTAAATTTCTCCTAACACTGTCCTTGGCTTTCCTCTGCCCCTACTGCATTCTACTTGTGTAGTCTGAATATTCTCTGCCTTTCCCTCCCCTTACTCCCTTATACTGTAGGATCTTGCATCATTCTTTATTATCTTATTCCCAGCAATTAGGACCATGGGCCTGGCACATAGTAGATTCTTAACTCAGAGCTGTTGAATTTTGTCAGATTCTACTGATCAATTTTCAATGGGGCAAGAACTTTGAACTTTTTTCCAGTAGTGATTATGATTACTAAGTGATCTCTTAGGTCTCTTCAAGCTTTGTATAGTCTGACTTTTGCTGGATCATCTACACTCTGAGCCAGTCTTACATTGTTGTATCCAGCATGCATCTGCATGAGCTGTACTGGGCTAAGAAATGCAATCTATAGCTCTAGAGCAGAACGAAGCTCACTGACTTACACATTGGAGCATCATGACCTTGGTCTTACTAGTACCATTTCCAAACAACTAGTGACCTAATGACATATTCAGCTGAGAATGATTTGGTAAGATTGATTAACATCCAGTTAGGCACTTACCTAAACTTCCCACTTTAGAACATAAGATTATAGTCTTTGAAAATGAAATGGACATCAGAGATCATTTAGCTAGTCCCATCTATTGTTGTTCTATGGTAGATTCTTTCCCCAACATGTTTAAAAGCAATTTAAATGCACAAATAAATAACTTTAGCTTTATTCCCTGAACAGGAAAGAAAAAAACCAAACTGACATGAAATTAGCTAAAATAATAGTTATTTCTCATTAGTTTCTATTGTCATTCTCTTTCTTTGGTTTGGCTTATCCTTTGCTTGCCCCAACCACCTAGCATTTTCCCAAATACCCTTCAAATCATCACCACCTCTAAGAATCCTCTGTCCAATATGTACCTCTTCTCTCCTTGCCCATTGACCATTCTGGACATCATGAATAGGATCTGCTCTACTGGATCAATTAGTCAACCAAAAAAGTATTTATTAAGTATCTGCTATATGTCAGGCACTATGTTAGTTGCTGGCCATGAAAAGACTCTTAAGAAACTTTCATTCTGTTGAGTAGATAACATGTTCATCCCTAAGTATACATGCATACATAACACATACATATATATGTGCAAGAGAGAAGGGAAAGAGAGGAAGAGAAAAAAAATATAAAATTCATGCAAGGTAATTTAGAAAGAGAAGAGAAAATAGCAGCTGGGAGAGGGGATCAATAAGGCTTCATATAGAAGGTAGTACTTTAGTTGAGTCTGAGAGGAGGTGAGGGATCCTAAGAGGAAGAGGTTAAGAAGGAGTTTATTTCAGGGATGGGAACTGACCAATGCAAAGGTGCAAAAATGGAAGACTGGCATGTGTGGATATGCGAGTTCCAGGAACATAGAAACTATGTAGAGAGTTAATAGAATAGCTAATGAGTACTTTTCATAGAATGGTATATAGAAAGTAGTCAAGAAAGAAGCTAATAGACTTTTAGAGATGTGGAACATTTTCTTTAGAGATTTTTTTTTTATCCAATCCTGTTATTTAATTGACATAAGGGAATATGCTATTCATGCATGAGGGCTTGTACTGGAAGCTGTTTAACAATTGGCCCTCTAGAAAAAACATATACACAATGTGCTTTTAAATTTAATCTGCATTGTTAACTTTTTCTCCATCATTTTCTTAAGTCTAAAAAATCAACAGGACAGTAAATCAAACACTAAGTTGTGGTGTACACCAGTTTCTGAGGTATAAGGGCTCACACCAAACATTTAAGAATCAACCCTCAGAATTTAGTATAATTTGCCTTTAGCTCATCCAGGCACTTACACACACACACACACACACACACACACACACACACACACATGTGTCCTTTCTCTCATATAAAATCAGTACTTTTTGCTGTCCTTTACAACCCCCCAAGCAAGTCAAATAGATGTAATAGATATCTTCACTTCCTTTTTTTGAGAAGTGCACAAAAACTTTGGTTTTAAATAGGCATGACATCCATCCACTAGTTATGTTAAGAGATTGATGAGAGTCTCTGCTTTTACATCTGATTATCTTGATACCTACTGAATCAAAATATATTTCCCCCTCGTTAGCAGTAAAATATGTAGGGGTAAAAATCGATTGGTCCAAGTATTGTTTCCTTTATTCTGGTTATAATCACTTTATTTAATAAGGAAGGACTAGGTTCAATAAAGACTTCATCTGGCTTCAAATGATAGATCGATTTTATGGAGCTTAACATGCTGTGGAAGCCAGACAATTTCTTATTGAATCTAACTTCTATAACATGAATCACAACCCTTTCCCCAGCTTGCCTCTTTTATTAATCAGGCTCCATTTAATATCCTTGGGTATTTTTTTTGAAAAGGTGCATCCTTTATCCTTTCTGTCATAATTAATACTGTGGGTGATTAGCTTCTGGGGCTGAAATCTCTTTTTTATCTGCGTGTAAGCCACCTGTGCTGTTTTCCTTTTCTGCTGGAAATGAGGACACTTAATTTTTATTCCTTCTTCAATTACTCCTCAGTGATTCCTTTAATTGGGATGTCTATTTTCATGGTTCTAGAGGGACCTTAACTTTTAAAAGCATAACCCTGGACAGATTGGCTTAGTTTAGGGGGACAACTGTTCCTTGCAATGTCACTTCCAATTCCACTGGGCAGAAGATGAGTGAAGCATGTAGGTTACCAATATGGTATGAGGCCATGGCACACTGTGGATGCTTCAGATCCAAATAAAAAAAATGGATTAAGTCAGAACAAAGGCACGCCTGAGTTGACTGATAGAGCTAAGCCCTCTTTTGAGATTGGAGCATCTCCTGGATAGAGAATGGAAGCCAGTAAGCCATATTTCCAATATGAGAGTTGAATTAACTCCACAAAGAAGGTCAGGCACATTCCTATGATTACAGGCCACCTGGACATATTCCTGGACTTGATGAGCCAGCCATTGCTACTCCTTCTTGCTCCTAAAAATGAAGAAAGTGTCACTTATGGATAGACCTCCCTTGGTATAGTGTCTCCTTATTCTAATTCTCATAAAATCATAACCTTAGAATCAAAGAAAAACTTCACCTTCATTCTGGTTGAATCCTTATTTCAATCATGAATTTAATTTCCAACATAAATGGCATGGTAAGCTCATTGGGTTTAATCAGAAGACCTAGATTTGAATGCTAACTGTTATTTCTTGCTTGGGGACATTGGAGAAGCCAAATAACTTCTTAGTTCAACCATGAATTCCCTTTCCAATATAAGACAGCCTGGTACCATGGAGAGCTCATTGGGTTTGGTCAGAGGATCTGAGTTTGAATTCTAGCTCTGTTATTCCTTATCTGTGGGGACAAAATTGAAGTCAAACTCTTGGGCCTAGTGCTTCATTTGTAAATGAAAGGGGGTTAGACTCAGTGACTTCTAAGCTCTTCCAGATCTGCATCAATAAAGCTATGATAAAGATATGAAGTGACATATTATTTGCTTGAAAATCTTCAGATGGAGAACTTACTATCCCACAAGACAATTCATTTCACTTCTGGACAGCTCTAATTCTTTTCCCTCACTTTGAAGAACATAGGAAATTCTAAATGAGAATTTAACAAGAGAGTTGGGCCTAGAGTGAGGAAAACTTGAGTTCAAATCTAGCCTCAGACATTTACTAGCTATGGGACCCTGGGCAAGCCACTTAATCTGTTTGCCTTAGTTTTCTCATTAGTATATGGAGATATACTCTCAGAGAGTATATCTCAGAGATATACTCTCAGGGTTGTAGCTAGGATCAAATGAGATAAAGGTAAAGTACTTAGCACAATGCCTGGTACATGGTAAGCTCTATATAAATGTTTAGTTATTTATTATTATTGCTATTTAGTATTATTAATTTGCCTCCCTTTGCTTCTAGGTCTATCTTCTAAGCACAGAACAAATCTATTTCTTCCCTGAGGTGACCTTTCAGATATTTGAAAACAGTGATAATGGATCCATAATAGGTCTCCTACAAATCTTCTGTAGGGTGAACCTTTTTTATTCCTTCAAATTTAACATTTTAGGTTTATCAATTCACTTTTCTACTTTGATTTGTAAATCAAAAGTTTAAAACATTTTATGCAGGCTAATGTTTTAAATGTGTTCCTATTCCACATAGTTTGAGTATCTAAGAATGAACATATGGAGAGGGCACTGGAACTGGAGTCAGGGAGACTTGATTTGAAATGGTGCCTCAGACACTTACTAGCTATGTGACCTTGGATAGGCCATTTCACTGCTCTAGGACTCAGTTTCTTCATCTGTAAAATGAAAGAGTTGCACTGAGTGACCCCTAATACGGCCCCTTCCAGCTCTAAATCTATGACCCTGTAAGAAACCCTTAGAAAAATCCATATAAGTCTGTTGTCTTACTTTCCTCCCACCCACTTCTCAGCTCCTTACAATCTGACTTCTGATTCAGTCTATTAAGTGAAGCTCTCTCCAAGGTTACCAAATATCCCTTAATCAATGATGAACTTCTCCTAGTCTTCATCTTTCTGGGTTCCTATAGCCTTTTGCCACTGCTGGCTTGCCCTCCTTCTGAGCTCTCTCTTCTTTCCATGACAATGTTTTCTTCTTCTCCTTCTCCTATTCCTGTAATGCTCTCTCTTTCTCTCTCTCTCTCTCTCTCTCTCTCTGTCTCTGTGTGTATCTGTCTATCTCTGTGTCTCTCTCTGTCTCTGCTTCTCTGTGTCTCTATATCTCTCTGTCCCTTTGTCTGTGTCTGTCAGTCTGTCTCTCTCACTGTATCTATACCCTGCCCTTTAGAATCTCTAGTTCCCTTCAAGGGGCAAGTCACTTCTGTTTACTCAGTTTCCTCATCTGTAAAATAGAGACAGTAATAGCACCTGCCTCAGAGTGTTTCTGTGAGGATCAAATGAGATGGTATTTGTTAAGTGCTTTACAAACCTTAAAGGGCTACATAAATCCTAGAAGCCGTCATCATTATTTCAGCTCAAGTCTCCTATCTGAGAGCTTTGCAGCTTTTCTTGATCCCCTCAGTTAGTGCTTTCTCCCTCATGAAGTTACCTTTGTTTTCAATTTGTATAAATAGTATATCCTCCCCCTTTGGGAGATGAACCTGCAGCCTTGAGGTCACATGCCTCCCTCTAGGTCATTAAATATGACCCTTTCACTGAATCCAAACTTCACAGAACAAATCCCCTTAATAAAAGGATTGCTTTATAAAACTTGGACTCGGTCAAACTGCTGCACCCAAGAACCTTGAAGGCCACATGTGGCCAAGAGGTTGCAGGTGCCTCACCCCTGCTACTCCCAATAAATGAAAGTTCTTTGAGGACAGGAACTATTTCCTTTTTATCCTTCATCCCTAGCAGCTAGCACAGCACCTACGATAGGCACTTAATAAACACCAGTTAAATTGTTTAATTCTCCCAGCTCATATGTCACATTTAGACCGACTAGATCAGAGGTGCCAAATGTTTGTTGTTGTTGAAACTTTTCAATGATAGCTAACTCTTCATGAACCTATTTAGGATTTTCTTGGTAAAGTGGTTTTCTATTTACTTTTCTAACTTTTACAGATGAGAAAACTGAGGCAGACAGGATTAAGTAACTTGCCCACAGTCACACAGCTATTAAGTGTGTGAGACCAGATTTGAATCCAGACTCAGTGCTCTATCTACTACTCCATCTGGCTGTCAAACTTGCTTTCATAAAACTTCTGAGTGAAGCCCAACCAGATTAAAATGAATTTAAGAAATGTTTAAAAAGTAAATTAAAATGTATTACACTATAGATACTATTAATTTGTGATTGACTGGTCAGTATGCTGCCTGCCAGAATCTCTTTCTATTTGAGTTTGAGACCACTAAACTAGATGTGTCTAACTCAGTTTCAAATATTTAAGCAAAGTTGCTTTATTACTCACAGCCAGCTAGAACTGGAATCAGGGATTGGGCTATGCAGCCTCCACTGTAGACAGGAGTTCTTCCCTCTCCCCCCCAAAATGAAGGGGAAAATATTTCTGAAATATCTAGATAGCAATCTCAAACTCCAACTGAGAATAATATGGAATTACATCCATAAAAGTAAAAATGCAGACATGATACATTTGAAATAGCAGATATTACCCTGGACTTGAAGTCATAAAGTCCAGGCTTCAAATGTTGCATTAGACAATTATTAGCTGTTTGATCCTAGGTAAGTCACTTGATACCTCTGAGCATCAGTTTCCTTATTAATAGAATTGATGTGAGACTCAAATGAGATAATGTATGTAAAGTCCTTGGTACACCTTGAAAGATATAAATACATAAATATGAACTATAGTAATGACGATGGTGATGATCATTGCCATTTCATCAGATAAATTTATTTGACACTGGAAGAGATTTTCTTCTTCACCAGATCTTTCTTAGTTTGGGGGCTGGCATAAGGAACCCCTAGAGGAAGGCTTTCCGTACCATAGGACCCAACATTTAAAGATCCCATTAGGGTTCAGAGACTGTAGGGATGCCCCTGCGTGGCCCAGTGTGAGAGTGGCCAGCCTAGCATATAAACAGACACATCATTAACTCCATTAGCATCAAATTAGATTTGAAATAGATCTTCATTTGACTGTAAAATGGAATTCATTTAACTTCCTAATAATGAGGAGGAAATTTAAAATATGCTCATTTCTACCATATGTTTCCCTGCTTAACTGTCTAGTTTTGAAGCCCCTTATCCATCAACTAATAATTTGTGCCTTTGGGTCCCCATTTTTCACTTCGGGGATCAATTAAAGACATCAAAACATTCTTCCCTCTTTCAGTGGGGTTTTTTACCTCCAGCTGTTAAGATTTTGGCTTCCTGAAATATAAAGTGTGATATTCCAAGGAGAGGCTACATGTGGCAACCAACCAGTAAGGGTGGGTGATGGGGAGGATGTTCTATAGCAAGTTATTTTGTAGAAATATAAACACACTGAGGTCCTCATTTTATTCAGGTGGAGCAGACTTTATTGAAATGACTATAAACAATGCAGCTGGCATCACAGCAGGGAAGATTCTACCTCCTGAAGCCTGAGGGAGGGTTTTTGGCTGGTAATCCGATGCACTGGTGATTTGTCACTGATACAGGCAGAAGGACTTCAGAGGGTCTGCTCCCAGTTTCCTATTTTATGTCCCTAGAAATCCTATTCATGTTAAATGAGATTGATCTCTCCAGAACTGGTTAGACATTTTCCAGAGAGCATCAAACATGGTGTTATATAGGCTCATAGCAGAAAGCGGACATAGAGATACTCAAATCCAGTGTCTTCATTTTACACATGAGGAAACCAGGGCCCATAGTAGTGACGTGACCTGCCTAGACTTATTCAGCTACTAGCCTCTGAAGCAGAATTCACATCAGATCATGTCCAGATTAGGTCTCCCTAACTTTAAATCTAGTGCTGTACCAACTACACCATCCTTCTTTGTTTGATGGCCAATGAAAGTTAGTTGAATCAGTTACAAGATCTATGGGGAAAGGAGAAAAGGATCTACCCCCAATTTTTTTTTAAATGACAAAAGAAAGCTCCCTAGAACATTCTGGCCACTGAGACCTACCTAACGTAGTCTAGGGGAGAGAGTATTGGACAAGTAGCTGAGACCTGAGTTCTGACTTCAGGCCTGCCCTTCATTCACTTTTAAACAAATCATTTAAAGTATTATATATTTTATTTGTAAATAATCACACAATGGGATGCCTTAACAGTACCTTATATGCCTTTGCTGTATATAATCATGTTTCAGGAAATATGGTGCGCTATGGAGATGGTGTGAAAATTAAGTTAATTTAATTTAATTAAAATTAAGCCTTCCTGGAGTTCATAAACTCTGAACGGGTGGGAGATTATGACCCATACCCTTAATACAAAATGACACCTGAGAAGTGAATATAATGACTGAGCAACTGATGGTGATCCTTGGAAAATTGTGGAGAACAAAACAGATGTCAGGGACTTGGAGGTAGGCAACATCATCCTGATTTTCAAACAGGACTAGTAAAACTAGGTGGTACAGTGGATAGAGTGCTTGGTCTGGAGTCAGGAAGACCTGAGTTCAAATCCAACCTCAGATACTTCCTGTTGTGTGATCCTGAGCAAGTCACTTAACTATTTGCCTCAGTTTCCTCATCTGTAAAAATCAGTCAGAGAACAAAACCACTCCAATACCTTTGCCAAGAAAACCCCAAATGAGGTCACAAAGAAGAGGATATGACTGGAACAAGTAAACATCAACAAAACCAAAATTTTCAATGTATGTGACAATTAGCTTGACTTTAATTGAGGGTGAAATTTTAGAACTTACAGCATATAGCAAGTATGGTTTTAGAACATCCAGAAAGGAAAGAAGAAATCACTAAGAGTAAGCCTAACTTCCTAAGTCATAACAGATTAACCTCATTTCTTCTCTTGAAAGGGTTACTGGGCTGGTAGATAAGGGCAATGCCATAAACCATATATCTGTATTTTGGTGAAACATTTGAAAATCACTCAGATCCTATTTCTGTGGACAAAGTGGAGAGATGTGGACTACACAGTAATATAGTTAGGTTTCAGTTCCAGATGTTGAAAACCCAGAGATATACAAAGCTCAGTTATTAATGAATTGATATCTGCTTTGAGAAAGATATCTGGTAGAAATAATTATGTTAATGATGATGACCGATAGAACCATAGTGCTTCTACATGGTTGGAAAACACCTGACAAATATTTTATTTCGCCCTCGAAATAAACAAAGTGCTATTATTGACATTAAAAGAGTATTGATGAAGCCGAGTGACCATCTCCTGGCAGATGTAACGTTAAACTACACGTGCAAAATAAGACAGACCTTTTCAGACATGGCCAATGTGCTACACTTATAATAATAATGTAGTTAGCATGTGTTTGATATTTTACATATGTTATTTCATTTGGTCCTCATTAATCTAATGAGCATGAGATAGAAACTCAGAGATGCTTTAAACTTGCATTTCTCTATTAGTGCCTCGGAGCATATTTTTACATGATTGCTGATAACATGCAATTCTTCTTTTAAAAGTTATTGGTTCACATCTTTTGACCACTTATCAGCTGAGGAAGGGTTTTATCCTTATATATTTGTATCAATTCCCTATATATCTTGGAAATCAAACTTTCATCAGAGAAAATTGCTACAAAGATTCCTCTCAGCAGATACTATCATCCTCATTTTACAGATGAGGAAATTGAGGCAGAAGTTAAGTGACTTGTCCAGAGTCTCTGTGCTTGATTTTGTAGAAATAAAATGGGAGAAGTATTCATTAAGTGCCTACTATATGCGAGGCACTGTATCAATCACTCTACAAACATTATCTCATTTGATCCTCTCAACAGCCCTATGAAGTAGGTACTAGTTGATTTTTTTTAATCAATCCATTAGTCATTTATTGAAACATTTATTCAGCACTTTCTATGTGCCAGGTAAGTAATGGACTAAGTAATAGGAATCAAAAATACAGACAGAAAGTTAAACAATCCCTGTCTTCATTACATTCTAATAAAGGAAGATAATACATAAAAGGAAGCTGAAAAGTGAGGGAGAATGGTTACCCAAGCCCAGAGCGCAGTAGAGAACGTCTACACTGCAGCCTGCGGAGAAATAAAGACATGGTTTGCCTGGGTAACCTCCTCAAATGGAGGCTCTGAGAGGGGCTATCCAGAAGGAGAGTGTGTAGGGGCAGAGTTACTTCCCAAGTGTGAATTCCAGGGCTGGAGGGAGTTTTGGGGGTATGGTGGAGATACTCTGGAGTGCAGCCTTGGAGAGCAATGACTTGAATAAAGACACCTATGTCACTCTTATCAAATTTACAACGACATCCATTGGAAATAGATAGCTGATGTATTGAATGATTCAATCAAAATCAAAACAGATATTGACAGATCAGAATAACAGGAGTTAAAAAAAGGGAACTGCATAATTGCAGTTTGAAAGAAGAGTGGCTGGATAAAAATTTGCATGAAAAAGATGCATAGATGTCTGTTGATCACATGCTCAACAGGTCGAGTTGTGTTTGTCCTTCATTCTCAAAGAGGACCATGACATCAAGAGGATGACATGACTTGCGGTTGACTTTGATTTGAGTGAGGGAGGGTTGTGCAAGGTCACCAGCCTCACCTTCTTCTCCTGAGCCATCTGGGTCCAGTGGCTTAATAGTCATTAGGGCAAGTGAATATGACCCAGGATGTAATGTACCCTTTCAGGGTAAAGTCTTATCACATTCTCACTTTGAGGGAGATACATCCATTCAATGAATAGGTTTTACCGGCTACAATTCTTGCTCAAAGATCAAGTCTTAAACCTAATTCACGCTGGAGATCATAGACTGGATAAGTCCCTACCGACCTAGCACCGAGTAAATGTAATTACTAAATAGTAATTATTAATTAATAGTAATTAATTAATAGTAATTCTCTTTTACCCAGGAACCCTGAGGGTCTTCCCCTCCCAGTTTGATTTTTCTTTATTAAAGGGGCCATCCCTTGAGTAGCTCAACAGGTCACATGGCTGCTGAAAGAACAAAGGAAATCTTAGGTTGAATTAATAGAGGGACAACACCAAAGACTAGAGAAGGTGGGTGCAGGTGTTGTCCCTGAAGGGCCTCATGTATCCACTCTCAGATTTAAGTTGTTTCAGAGACTCCATTCAGAGTTAAACCAGTTTCAATAATATTTGACAAATCTGTTATTATCTACATCAATGCTGTTACTGCTGTTGTGATGGTGATCTGGACCAGTGATTTTCATAGCCTGGGAAACTCCTAACATGGACATTGTTTCCATTAATGCCTTTCAGTTACTTGTCTCTAACTTTGTCTTAGAAAATGACTTAGGAGCACTGAAAGATCACATGACCTGCCCAGTCACACATCTAATGTATGTCAGGTGAAGACTTGAATCCAGGTCTTCCTGATTCCAAGGCTGTTCATCTATTCATTGCCCACCGATTGCTTCTCTTTTACATTATTTTTATATTTATGTCATTTTATGTCATTAGATACTCTAAAAGGAAGAAGTTGCTCATGGAGACCAGATCCATGAGGCATCTTCAAGAACCTTTTTTAAGCTGCTTTTCAGTCATCTCTGACTCGTTGTAACCCCATTTGGGGTTTTATTGGCAAAGATATTGGAATGGTTTGCCATTTCCTTCTCCAGCTCTTTTACAAATAAGCAAACTGAGGCAAACAGGGCAAAGTGACTTGCCCAGGGTCAGACATTGCCATTTCCTTCTCCAGTTCTTTTACAAATAAGCAAACTGAGGCAAACAGGGTAAAGTGACTTGCCCAGGGTCATGCATTGCCATTTCCTTCTCCAGCTCTTTTACAAATAAGCAAATTGAGGCCAACAGGGTAAAGTGACTTACCCAGGGTCATGCAGCCATTAAGTGTCTGAGGCTAGATTGGAATTCAGGTCTTCCTGACTCCAGGTACTGGTACTCCCACTGCTCCACTGAGCTATCCCTCAAGAAGTTTACTAATCCCGATAATAAGTCCTATTTCCCAAGGTTAGAGTAAAGATCAAATGAAGCCACACATGTAAAATACCAAATAAATGCTGACTATATTATTATGAGTACATTGGCCATGTCTGAAAAGGTTTGTCTTCTTTTGCAGGTATAGTCTATCACCTTTCTGCAAGGAGGAGATCGTTGTGTTTTTTCAGTATTCGTAAAGTTACAGTTAGTCATCACAATGGTGAGACTTCTGGAGTCTTCCAAGTTGTTTCCTTTGACAATATTCTGATCATTCTATAATTTATTCTCTTGGTTCTTTCATTTCACACCACCTCAGCTCATACAAACCTTCCTGTAGTTCTTTGAATCTGTCCTTTCATCATTCCTTATGGTGGGATATTATCCCATTACATTTCCATGTCATAATTTGTTTAGCTATTCCCTAATTGATAAGCACCTGTTTTTGTGTCTAATTCTTTCCCATAGTAAAAAATGCTGCTATAAATATTTTGTGTGCACCTGGGGCCTTTCCCTCCGTCTTTAAACTCCTTTCTGTAGATGCTGAGTGATGGTATCACTGGAGCAAAGGTTCTGAACTCTTTAATAAATTTTTATCTAGAGTTCCAAACTACCTTCCAGAATGATCAGATGGTTCCACAACTCCAACAACAGTACATTAGCATGCCTGCCCTCCAACAGTTGCCATTTCATCTTCTGTCATCTTTGCCAATCTAATGAGTATGAGATAGAAAATCAGAGTTGTTTTAAATTTACGTTTTTCCAATTATTCGAGCACTGGAGCATATTTGTACATGCTTGTTGATAACATGCAATTCTTCTTTTAAATTTTAAATCATATCCTTTGATCACTTATCAATTGAGGAAGAGTGTGTCCTTACATATTACTATCAGTTCCCCATATATCTTGGAAATCAGACTTTTATCAGAGAAAATCGCTACAAAGATTTCCCCCTGCAGATAACTATTTCTCTTCTAATTCTAACTACATGGATTTTACTTATGCGAAATCTGGATAATATCCAGAAAGCCATTTCAAGTACTTGAAATTGTCTATTTTATCTTCTATGATTTCATTGAGGGGCAATTATGAAGTTAAATAAATCAACATGGAAAGAGAAATGAAAGATCTATCTAGACCAGCAGCCTCTGATATTTTTTCATCATGCATGCATATCAGTGAAATGGTTCTGATCATGCATATAGAATAGGTGTGTGTTTACCTGTTGTATATACCTCGATCACTATGCTAATAATTGGTTACATTACAAAACCTATATTAAAATAAATTTTTTTAAAAGATGAGATAAAGATTAAACAGTGTGTGATCCTAGAGTCAGTAAGAAACCACTAGAATTTATTGAGTGTGGTACGGATGGGGGTTAAATGATCAGACCTGTGCTTTAAGAAAATCGTTTTGGCAGTTGTGTGGCAGATGTAATAGAGAGTTGAGAGACTGGATGATGCCAATCAGAATACCTTTCCAATAGTCCAGGCTCAAAGTGATGAAGGCTTGAGCTAAGGTAGAGGCTTTGTCAATAGATCAAAGGAACAGCCAGTCAACATGTTGGCTCGAATTTATTAAGCACTTACTAAGTCCCAGGTGGGGCAGCTGGTCGTGTAGTAGATACAAGTGCCAGACCTGAAGTCACGACAGTCTAAGTTCAAATACGACCTCAGACACTTACTAGCTGTGTGACCTTGGGTAAGTTACTTAAGCTTGTTTGCCTCAGTTTCCTCATGTGTAAAATGACATGGAGAGGGAAACAACACAGCAAAGCACTCCAGTATCTTTGCCAAGAAGAGTTGGACACAACACTGTGCTGAATGGTGAAAGAACAAATACAAGCACAAAAAAATAAAGCCCCTTTCCTTAAGTAGCTTATGTTCTAATGGGGAAGACAATACATAAAAGAGAAATGAAAAGTTGAAGATGGTAAATATAGCAGAGATGATGGTTGAAAAAGATATACTTCATGGTAGGCAAAGTCCAGAGTATCAGGAGTGTATTTTGGAGAGGAATGAAAGAGAACAGGATGGGCGATGTCATAAAGGTAGAAATGATAATATTTGCCCAGTAATTTAATTAGATATGTGGGGTGAGTGATAGCAAGGTGCTGAGGATGGCATTGAAATTCTGCTCCTTTCACTCAGCATCAGTTCATATAAGTCCTTCCAGGCCTCTCTGAAGTCTTCCTGTTCATCATTTCTTATAGCACAATAGTATTCCATTACATTCATATACCACAATTTATTCAGCCATTCCCCAATTG